>CM050168.1:82508661-83708661 GCA_027410445.1 Discoglossus pictus | reverse complement strand
TTATGGACTGATGAAATGAGAGTGAGTCTTGATGGGCCAGATGGATGGGCCCGTGGCTGGATTGGTAAAGGGCAGAGAGCTCCAGTCCGACTCAGACGCCAGCAAGGTGGAGGTGGAGTACTGGTTTGGGCTGGTATCATCAAAGATGAGCTTGTGGGGCCTTTTCGGGTTGAGGATGGAGTCAAGCTCAACTCCCAGTCCTACTGCCAGTTCCTGGAAGACACCTTCTTCAAGCAGTGGTACAGGAAGAAGTCTGCATCCTTCAAGAAAAACATGATTTTCATGCAGGACAATGCTCCATCACACGCGTCCAAGTACTCCACAGCGTGGCTGGCAAGAAAGGGTATAAAAGAAGAAAATCTAATGACATGGCCTCCTTGTTCACCTGATCTGAACCCCATTGAGAACCTGTGGTCCATCATCAAATGTGAGATTTACAAGGAGGGAAAACAGTACACCTCTCTGAACAGTGTCTGGGAGGCTGTGGTTGCTGCTGCACGCAATGTTGATGGTGAACAGATCAAAACACTGACAGAATCCATGGATGGCAGGCTTTTGAGTGTCCTTGCAAAGAAAGGTGGCTATATTGGTCACTGATTTGTTTTTGTTTTGTTTTTGAATGTCAGAAATGTATATTTGTGAATGTTGAGATGTTATATTGGTTTCACTGGTAAAAATAAATAATTGAAATGGGTATATATTTGTTTTTTGTTAAGTTGCCTAATAATTATGCACAGTAATAGTCCCCTGCACACACAGATATCCCCCTAAAATAGCAAAACTAAAAACAAACTAAAAACTACTTCCAAAAATATTCAGCTTTGATATTAATGAGTTTTTTGGGTTCATTGAGAACATGGTTGTTGTTCAATAATAAAATTAATCCTCAAAAATACAACTTGCCTAATAATTCTGCACTCCCTGTATTTCACTTAGCCAAAAAGGATAATATGTACAATAGGACTAGACCTGGAGAAAGCCTTTGACTCCATAGAATGGCCATACCTGCAAACTACACTGTCGAAGTTTGGGTTGATGGGTAATTTTGTGAATGTTATTAAGTCTTTTTACAATAATCCATCTGCAAACATCAGCATTCCAGGGGCTGATCACACACTCATCAATATTAAAAGAGGCACAAGACAGGGCTGCCCCCTTTCCCCCCTCCTGTTCGCGCTAGCCATTGAGCCATTGGCTCAGGCTATTAGGAATAGCGCCTTAATAACAGGGATAAATGTAGGCCTACATCAGTTCAAATGTTGACTCTTTTCCGATGACATCTTGTGCACACTTACGAACCCAATTCACTCAATACCAGCCTTGATGTCCCTGATGGAATCCTTTGGGTTCATCTCGGGACTCAAAATTAACATAGACAAGACGGAAGCGATCTTGGCTCAGGCTCCGCAGGCCTTGAGAAATACTCTCAAATCCCAGTACTCCTTTGATTGGCCAGAAAAATATATAAATTATTTAGGTATTAAAATTACTCCGGAGATCACTGGCCTGTACCAGTCCAACTATGTTCCGCTATACAAGTCCCTGAATCAGGACTTGTTGAAATGGAATAAGTATCATCTATCTTGGTCAGGGAGGTTAAATGCAATAAAAATGAATATTCTCCCCAGGATCCTGTACTTTTTCAGGACTCTGCCTATTAAGGTACATATGAGAGACTTGGCCCGCTTCCAAAAGGCAATATTCAGATTTATTTGGAATTACAAGCGCCCTAGAATAAGGAAAGCAATTATGATGAGGAGAAGATCCTCTGGAGGCTTGGGCTGTCTCGACCTCCTTAAATACTTCAGGGCAGCACAGATTTCTTTCTTGCCCCAGGCGCATTCGACAGAACACCAGCCACTTTGGGTCTTTGTAGAAAACCACCAAATTGCACCATTAAAATGGGATACTCTTATATGGGACCCTTCTTCCCCGTTGCCCTCAAAGCTGGCTCGAAACGACCCGATGATAGCCCTGTCTCTGAGGGAATGGGAAAGAGCTAACATCAGTAGACAGCTAAGCCCCACTACTAGGAGTTTTATGGAAACGTATAATCTCCCACCCAGAGAATACTTCAACTACAACAAAATTCGCCACAATGTCATTAAACTCCGTAAATGGGGCCCGCCAAGTTCAACTTGGTTCACACTAATATGTAATAAAGCCCCACTAACTAGGGGAATATTGGGGGAACTGTACGCTATATCCAACTCTAATGACATGGCTAGCAAGCCCAAGCATGTTAAGCAATGGGAACAGGATATGGGAGTAGAATGGGACATGAGTAGGTGGTCCAAAATTAGCCTGGAACTGATGAAAGGCTCCAGATACTTTAGCCATGTGGAAACATCAGCCAAAGTTTTATTTAGAACCTATTACACGCCAGACAGGCTACACAAAATGGACCCTAATATCTCTCCTGAGTGTTTTAGAGGCTGTATAACAGGAGGTTCCTTCCGCCATATCTGGTGGGACTACCCAATTGCTCAATCATTGTGGCACAAGGTGGCCGGACTGGCCTCTAACACACTTAAAACAAAAATACATCCTGAGATGGGAACATGTCTCCTAGGGCTTTCAGTACAAAACTTACCTATTCACCAAAATAAGTGGCTTCAATTTATCATGTTGGTGGCTAAAAGCAGTCTGGCAGGAAATTGGCGGAAGAATACACTAGATATCCACTCAGTCATTAACAAAATCAACTTTATTATGACATTTGAACATATGACGGCAACTTTAAACAATACGGTAGCTGTTTATAAGGAAATATGGGGTGACTGGAGCGGGACGGAACACTCATTCCAGATACACAGACGGTAGTGCACTGATCGAGAGGGGGAGGCAGATAATAGCTGGTACGGTCCGGGACAGGGTTCTCCATGGTACCTCGTTTGAGGTCGCTGCGGACGTAGACGGTAAGAAAGGTGGTAAGCAATTTCTGTAAAACGTAATGTTGAAAGGCACACGTTAATTTGTGTTATATTTTTGTTAGTTAAAATTGTTTTAATTTCTGAAATAAGTAACCATAGCAGGATATCTAGCACATGCGAGACATAGAAAGAGCATTTAAGCACGGGTAACTTACCTAACCTGTTATAGGTTGCATACATAGACTATCTTAATAATAGAAAAAGGTTGACATATGTATTTTAGCTTGGGCTAGCACAAATGTATACAATGAAAATCATAAAGTGTGGGGGACTTGCGTGTCGCTCCTTGTTTTCAAATGTGCTTGTCTTGTGAATGTGTCAATAAAAACTTTATGAAAAAAAAAATATGTCTTCTTGAAACGTTACATTGAGCCAATAGCACTGTTAACAACTTTAATGGAAATTCAAGAAATATCGTTTGTTCATGGATTAAGTTATGCAAGTTTTAATTTGCCTGAACCAGGTCTTATAGATGACATCAACTTTGATGAATATGACACTGAGCTACAAAAACAAAAAACTGAAGAAAAACTGGCAACTTTAAATACTTTACAGTTACAAGCATTTAATGCCATCACAAATGCTACAGATGATGAAATGGTCAAAGACCGGTATTTCTATCTAGATGGCCCGGGTGAATCAGGAAAAACGTATCTGTACAATTGTTTGATGAGTTACACTTGAGCACAGGGTCAGAAAGCTATGCCATTTGCAACAACTGGAATTGCAGCACTTTTGTTAGACGGTGGTAGAACTCTGCATAGTGGATATAAGCTGCCAGTTCCCATTTTGGAAACATCAGTGTCAGATATTCGTCAGAATTCTTTACAAGCAAAAATTTAAAAAAAAAGTCAATTAATTATCATAGACGAGGCAACAATGATGTTATGTCATGCTTTGCAATGTATTGATAGATTCTTAAAAGAAGTGATGGATAATAATTTGCCAGTTGGTGGAAAGGTGATGCTGTTAGGAGGAGAATTTTAGGCAAACATTACCTGTTGTGCCACATGGAAATAGAACTGAGATCATTGAAACATGTATTAAGACAAGTAAATTGTGGAAAATAATAACACATCTCAAATTAGAATTAAAAATGAGATCCGAAGGCCAAAATGATTTCAATGATTGGCTCATTCAAATTGGGGAAGGAAAACATCCACAAATACATGATTTACCCAATGATACCATTGAAATTCCATCACAAATGGTTTGCAAGGAATCACTCATAGCAGCGATCTGTCTAAACACTCTGAATAACGATGATTACTCAGACATTGCAAACAAAGTGATATTAACCTCAAAATATATAAATGCCTTGAATCTAACTAACGACATTTTTAAATTCATAAACGCACCACAAAATAATTATTACAGTGCAGATTCAGTTCTGGCTGATGATAAAGACAGTGAATCGAATTTTAGTATAGAATTTATTAATTCTTTAACCCCATCTGGAATGCCACCACATGTTTTGCTACTGAAAAAAGGGGCAATTGTCATGTTATTGAGAAATATGAATCCAAAAAAAAGGACTTTGTAGTGGGACCAGATTAATTGTGCACTAGTTATAAGATCATTTTATACATGCAGAAATTATGACTGGGACCCATAAAGGTGAACACGTTTTTATACCAAGAATTGATTTAGCTCCAAGTGAGAGTGGTTTGCCTTTTGTCCTTCAAAGGAGACAATTTCCAGTTATCATGGCATTTGCCATGACCATCAATAAATCCCAAGGACACACTTTTAAGTCTGTGGGTATTTTTTTTTTTACAAGAACCGGTTTTTGTACATGGACAACTCTATGTTGCTTTTTCAAGGTGCACAAATCCAGATGCAATTAAAGTTTCAGTTGAAGACAACCCAAGTCAGGGTGATCTAATACAAGATGGCCGTATTTTTACAAAAAATATTGTGTACTACAAGGTTTTGTAATCACAGATAATAGTGGTTTCATTTGAAGGAACATATTAAAGGTCAATTGCCCTCTTCTTAGTGGAACACTATTTCAGTTACACAAATATGTCAACAATTTCAGAAAATTACAGTAATAACCAACACAAAAGGAAGAAAGGAAATAAAAACAAAAAAACAAAAAAAGGACTTACATCACATATACAGAAACAAAAGGCTGCTGTGCTCTTTGAAAGGAAAACAGTTTCAAGGAAAATAAAAAAATTGGAATGTCTTGGAAGTCAGTTTAGACATGATTGGCGCTACAAAACAATAAGTTTGCATTTTAGAAATTGTTTAAAATGTTATATGTTTCATACAGGTTTGTAAGCTTAAAAATATGTTTGAAAAGGACTGATAGGTTGATGCATTCTTTGTAATTAAGGTTTAATGTTAGTAGCATCATCATCATTTCTTCACAAATTAAAATGGTGCATGATATATAGATTATTGATCCAGTTAATGGAGTCAGGAAGGAATTATTTTTGGACAACACTTTAAAAAAACTTACACAGTTAAATTCCATTTATTGAAATTTGCCTTCCTCTGGATTCAATATTCAAGCTCAATATAGTTTAAAATAAATTAAGGTTAAATGTTAGTATCTTATGTTAATGTTTGCATTGTTAGCATTATATGTTCAAAAGCTCACGAAATTCATTTAGTAAATGTTAAAAAAGATTTATGCAGAAACATTTGTTAACAAAATTCAATGTATAATTAAATAGAAAGTATTCATCCAGGGAGTAATCCAATCACCATTTAATGGGGTCAGGATGGAATTTGTTTTTTTCCCCCTTTTGAAACAATTGGCTAAGTTGCAATGTTTTTTTTTACTGTTTGCCTTCCTCTGGATTCAATACCTATGTGTTTTAACAGGAGTTTAAATTAAAGTTTGTATGTTAAAAAGAGTTCTGTCATGGTTGAAGAGACTCATTTACAAAAAGTTCAACAATTTCATGTTACTATTGGTAAAAAATAACTTACACACTATTTACAATATGACTTGAATATTAGAAAACTTCATGTAATGGTTTAAAATACATTTTCAGAGAAATTTGATGGATTGTTATATTATTATTCCATACATGACAATTAAAAAGTTTGATATGGTTAAACAGTACATTGTTAAAAAAATAAAAAAAATTAAAGAAACATTTTTGTACTTCTTTGTAGATAAGAAAAAGATTTAGAGTGTTAGAGAATCACATTGTGTCACAAAGAGCATTTCCAGCTTTAAAATTCTATTGACCGTCATATTTTGACGGGCAAGTCGCTAGTATATATATGTAGTAAATAAATTGTACATTTGTGTTCACATTTGAATGTCTAAAACAAGTTAAAAAACTTGTTTCATGCCCAGAATTACGAGAAATACAGAGCCTCATTCAATTGAGCAATCGTAAGTTATTGTAGCTCGTAAGTGAGGCTGTAAGTTAATTTGCTTTTCAATTGGAGTTTTTTGCAGGCTCCGTTTTTTTGTGCTTAAAATCCTTGTGGTTGTTAAACCCGGTCGTTAAACCCTTTCATCTTTCGATCACTAAAATCCCAAATCGCTATTCCATTGCAAAAATTGTTCAAGACCACACCCACAGTCCAGCCCGCAAATTGCAAATGTTGGCCCAAAGCTTACGGATTCCAAATAGGACCAGCAAAGGGTTTACAGACTAGTTTGGAACACTGCAAAACACAATAAAATTACACCAATGCACATTAAAATATGGGGAAAGCAATGGAAGACATTATAATTACTTGCACAACAACTCCCAACTATCAAAATTTTAAAAAAATTACATTTTATTTTCCACATAGGTTGTAGTGGTCATGCATATGCCAATATGAACAGTCATGCTGCAAGATGCTTAAAGCTATTAAAGACACACTACCTAATTAATTTGTAAAACAAATACATGAAAATGGCTATCATATTGACCCTTTCTCACTCACAGAGGCTCTAATGATACAAAATACAAAGATCATATCTACATTGGGAAAACAAAGAGTGGACAAATTACAACGTCACATGGAATACTGTATATCAAGTACCAGGGGAATAAAAACTAATGGGTTACACATAGGACTGGCAAAATCAATACAAAAGCAGGGAAGTACATTAGATTATCATGCTCCAGATTCCCATAGCCAGAACCTAAATCAGCTATAATGCCAGATAAGTCTCAAATACACAAGTGAGCAATTCCAAACCTAAAATCCATCTGGATATTAACAGGTGCTGTAATCAGCAAGCTATATAACCCCAGCACAAACAAGCCATCAGCAAGTCTAACCCATCATGAATTGTTGCCATGTGATTGCTGTGTAAATGCATGTGAGGAGACGGTGACGGAGGAGGTGTGGATATTTGTAACAAATGTTGTGGAGTGGAGACTCTGATGCAAGGTGTGCGGTTGTGAAGTGGCTGAGGAATGACAGAGAGGCATGGCTGGGAGAGAATGTGGTTGAGGGTGGTAATGTGATCCATGGTGGTCCAGAACCAAGCCAGGCATGCACATTACCCAGGATATGCCTAGGATCATGGTGGAAGGCCAGATAGAGTGCAGAGCTCTAGTGGCACAGGGACAGGGGGATATAGGGGCACCTTCAGAAAGGGAGGATGACATTGATGTGAGTGAACAGCTTCAGAGGGGTGAGCAGGCCCAGGAGCCTGTAAGGCGGGTCCGGGCACCCAAAGTATACAGGGAGAGCATCACATTAGAAGGGTTAACTGATGGTGAAGTGTATGAGCATTTTAGGCTAACCCATGCCAGTCTTGAGGAGCTCTATGCAGTCCTGAGGGAGGACCTTGAGCCTTCCACATGGACCAATAGAGCCATCCTATGGATGTTAGCCGCAATACACTTCCTTGCATCAGGTAGTTTCCAGAACACTGGTAGTATAGTAGGTGAAATGGCAAGCTATTCTCTGTGCTATTGTTCTTAAAACACCTCTATTTTGTTTTTTTGTTTTTTATGCAAATGACCCTTAGGGATTAGGTGATAGGGGAATCCAGACGTGGACCCCTTGCTCACTGTGCCTTAGGAAGTTATCAGCTACACCACACTGACGAAGCCCAATGAAGGATAAAACGTACTTCTAGGGTTTGCTATTTCTCCTGTTCCCAGTAGAATTGCCTGGTATTTAAGGGCTGGACCACTCTAGTGAGTGGGACCAGACTGATATACTAAAGGATATTTCTCCCTGTGAAGGGCACAAGTGAGCTAAAAGAGGTTGCTCTCAGAGTGGGTTATCATGTCCACAGAACTAACCTATTAAGGTTAGTTCATTCTCTGATTGAGCACCTCTATTTTGTTTTTTTGTTTATACATCAGTTTCCTCAATACTGTGGAAGAGACCTTGAAGGCAAAATATAATTTTAATTGAATATGAGGTGTCCCTAATGTGCTAGGTGCTATTGTATTGCACACATGTATCATTGATACCTCCTAAAGATAAGGAAGCGCTGTTCAGAAATCACAAACACTATCATTCTATCAATGTACAGTTTGCATGTGATGCAAAGTGTGTTTGCAGGATTCCCTGAAAGTGCTCACGATGCCCATATCCTGCATCAATCCTCCACCTATCATTTCTTCCATTCTGGTCAATTTCCATCTGGGTCGCTAGTGGGTGAGTACCCATAAGTAATCACAGGCAAGCATATCTTACCAAGAGAGAATACACTAACATATATAGTACATCATGTTCCACTCTATTACTTTGACATTCACATATGACTAAGGGAGTAACATTGTTCGAGTTATTGAATCATTGCTTGTTGCTGTGCATAACCCTGTGTGATCTGGTCATAGGAATATCAAGTTCAGATCCACATATCCATAAACTAAAATCAAATTAATCATTATGTATACATCCTTATGCTTTAACAAACGTCACAACATCACATTAATATCTACATCACCTATTTGGTTTAATTCAGGTGATGCAGTATATGGGTTTTTGCCATGGTTGTTGACCCCTGTGAGCATTCCACACACACAGGCAGAGGAGAGGTACAATGAGGTCCATGAAACATGCTGGAATGTAATAGAGCGCACCTTTGGTTTGCTTAAGATGCACTTCAGATGTTTAAATTCCACTGGAGGGGCGCTACAGTATACCACCCGATAAGGTTTGTAAGATGATCATGGCCTGCTGTTGTCTGCACAATATAGCAGTACATGTCAACTGTCTGGGGGACATGGATGAGGCTCAGATCATTCAGAAGGAAGAGCCTCTACCTCCCCCTGTTGTGGATAATATTCAGGGGTCACAACAACGTGCCTGCATCATTCGTGAGTACTTCACATGTAAGTACAAAACAAATAACAACCAACTATAATGTGGCTTGATTATGCCTAACTAATACAACTCTTTTCTCGTTCCCCATTGTCATACAGAATATCAAACAGTCCACAGTAGAGGAAAGCTTCCTGAATTGATGTATGTCTCACGATGCATTATTGATTAACACTGAATCAACTAAAACATGCTATGCTATCCGTTAATGGTAAGTATGCACACATTCCTATACACAGCATATGTACTGATATCTGTTATCCTCCAGAAACTATGTTAAATGGATGGGATTATATATTCCACAATGTCAATGTATAAATAGGCCCCAGAATCATATATGAAAACCTCTTCACAGTACAGAACAGTAATGTTCACATTGTTTGATCATGTTAATCCACATCCAAAAATATGTCAATGCAATTAATAGCAATCTGGAAATAATAACATACCAGCATATTTTAAAAGATAATCAATGTGCAGTATGGGATGCAAAGAAGGGATCTTTCCTGTTATGTGACAGCGATTGCTGCCACCGGCAGTCACGGCCAGATAACAGGAAAGGTCCCAAAGATGTGATCACTTATTAAAGTAGAAATCAATGTTGAAATCATCATGATTACAGTGGATTATGTGTGACTCTAATAATCATATATAGAGTTGTCATAATTGTGTGTTTGTGTGTCAGAGAACAAACTAACCTTAATAGGTCAGTTCTATGGACATGATAACCCACTTTGAGATCAGCCTCTTTTAGAGCACTTGTGTCGTTCACATCGAGAAATATCATGTAGTATATCAGTCTGGTCCCACTCACTAGAGTGACCCAGCCCAAAATACCAGACAATTCTACCCTGAACAGGAGAAACTGCAAACCCCAGATTTACGTTTCGGCCTTCATTAGGCCTCATCAGTGAGTTGTAGCTGAACACCTTGAGCAAGTGCACAAGTGCGCTAAAAGCGGTTGCTCTCAGAGTGGGTTATCATGTCCATAGAACTGACCTATTAAGGTTAGTTGGTTCTCTGACTGAGCACCACTAACTTTGTTTTTGATTTTTCAAATGACCCTTAGGAATTATTCTCCCTAAGAGTGATGGGGGAATCCAGATGTGGACCCCTTGCTCACTGTGCCTTAGGGAGTTCAGCTGCACCTCACTAATGAGGCCCAATGAAGGCCGACACGTACGTCTGGGGTTAGTTGTTTCTCCTGTTCATTGTAAAATAGCCTGGTATTTCAGGGCTAGGTCAATCTAGTGAGTGGTACCGGACTGATATACTAAAAGATATTTCTCCCTGTGAAGGGCACAAGTGGGCTAAAAGATGTTGTTCTAAGAGTGGGTTATCTTGTCCATAGAACTAACCTATTAAGGTTAGTTCGTTCTCTAATTGAGCCCCTCTAACTTTGTTTTTTGTTTATGCAAATGACTCTCAGGGATTAGTCTCACTAAGGGTGATGAGGGGATCCAGACGTGGACCCCTTGCTCACTGTGCCTTAGGGAGTTCAGCTGCAACTCACTAATGAGGCCCAATGAAGTCCGAACGTACGTCTGGGGTTTGCTGTTACTCCTGTTCAGGGTAGAATAGCCTGGTATTTCAGGGCTAGGTCAATCTAGTGAGTGGGACCAGACTGAAATACTACAGGATATTTCTCTCTGTGAAGGACACAAGTGCGCTAAAAGAGGTTGCTCTCAGAGTGGGTTATCATGTCCATAGATCTAACCTATTATACCCTTCTGTTTGGCTCTAATTAAATATTCATATTAAATATTCATATATGTAATAAGCAAATCTCATGAGAGTATATATATATATATATATAGATAGATAGATAGAACAACTCTACAGTAGTGCAGTTCAGACACACACATGATACATATGCTTATTGTCAGAATTATACAACAGACTGTGTATCTCTATCTGCTGTGGCTTGATGGAGGCCTGCGAGTGACATCATCAGGACATTTGTATATTATTTTAAACGTCAGATTTTATGTTGTTGTATGTGTTTTTTTTTTCTTTTTTGTTAATAAAGCTACTTTTTATTTTTGATGATCTTTTCAGCCTGGGACTGATGGTCATCTACCCAATCATGTGATTTTAATGTTACCATTAGTTTCCATTATTCTTTTCTCCCTATATGTTTATATCTAATTACTACATTATTAATGGTAACTTTCCCATATTATATGTTAGTATATTGGATTAGTGATTCATTGTCTTGGACAATTTGGTATATGCTGGATTAGAATATGGGAAAAAGTCCCAGAGTCTTAACTTAAATTTTTTGATTGGCCAACACACTAATTGAATGTCACCAGGTGGCAGTAGTCCCCAGGACCTCAACATCCCTGCAGGTGGTTGCTGGCTCAATGACATTTCAGTAGTTTGAAACGGCTGGGAACATGCCTGTAATGCGTGTGAGGGCCCGGGGGTGTGAGGGCCCGGGGGTGTTCCCCACAATGGGCTTGTTGCTGATGGCCCAGCCTCCTGTGATGGGCCCAGGCCGGTGGCTCCCTCCACCACCACCACCTGCGTTGCTGATGGTGGTTCCTCCTGTGGAGCCACCACCTGGGTCTCTGCTACCGGGGTACTGAAATGAGAGGACAATAGTATTTGAGTATTGATTCTCTAAACAATTGCTTGCTCTGTGTTTTCATATCCCTCACATCATGGTCACTTGTAATTGGCTGTGGTGATTGTTTTCCGCAGATAAACATTGAGCTGTATCATGAGCATTATGGATCTTGGCTCATATCAATATATGTAACTAGCGACTTGCCGGTCAAAAAATTATGGCAATTAAATGTGTATATTTTGAATTCTGTTTTGCACTTACAGTAATATGAGTGTTTGACACTTTTAACCTTTTTCTTATCTATAAAGAAGTACAATTATTATATTAAATGTGTTTATTTTTTTAACATGCAACTTGTAGGTGACCAACTGGTAAACCATTTTTTTTTTTACAATTTTAACATTTTAATGTAAGAATACTTCAACATTGTATGAATGAGTATTGTAAAACATTACATAATGTTTTGTAACATTCAACTTGTAGATTAACAACCAGTAAACTACATAGGTATTGAATCCAAAGGAAGGCAAACAGTAAAAAACCCCATTGAAACTTAGCCAATTGTATCAAAAGGGGAAAAAATTAATACCTTCCTGACCCCATTAACTGGCGATTAGATTACTCCCTGGATTAATATTCTCCATTTAATTATACATTTAAATTGTACAACTAAAAGCTCCTCCTCCGCTGAACATGAAATTTAAAATATATTCAATGAAACAACTTAACACAGTTTTTTACTAAAATAATAACATTACAAACAGTAACTTAGTGTAGTAACATTTAAACTTGAATTGTTCTAAAATGCAAGCAAAGTGACTTGTGGGGCTAATCATGCTAAAAGGCCACTTCCAAGAAATTTCAATATCTTACTTTGTCTTTGTTGTTAATTTTTGTTGACCTTTTGTTGTTATTGTTGTAATTCTTGAAAATGGCACATAGAGTTTCCTATCTGATATAGTGGTCTAAAAAGAGACCGCCAGACATAAAAGTTCATCCGTGGGTTATAACCACTGTTCTCTATGGTTTTGCCATTTTATACAGTTTGTTAGTGAAATAGTGGTCCTTTAAAAAGAGTCTGAATGACATCAAATTTTGTCCTCGAAATAAAACCACTGTTCTCTATATTTGTTTGTCTTTTTGTTGTAAATTTGTTCTTGAGATTAAAGCATTGGTGGAAAATGTCACATAGAGTTTCCTATGTGAAATAGTGGTCCTCTTAAAAGAGTCCCAGAGACATCTAATTTCGTCCTGGAAGTAAAATCACTGTTCTCTATGTTTTTTTGCCGTTTTATAGAGTTTCTTAGTGAAATAGTGGTCCTCTTAAAAGAGTACGAGTGACATAAATGTTTGTCCTCGAAATAAAACCACTGTGCTCTATATTTTATTTATTTTCTTTTAAAATTGGCCTTAATTTTTTTTTTACAGGTCTTGTATTGTTATAGTTTTTTTTATTTAAGTTATAGTACCTCATAGTAGACAATGTTTGTTGTAAAAATACGGCTATCATCTAATAAATCACCTTGACTTTGGTTGTTTTCAATGTGAACTGTAATAGCCTCTGAATTCTTGCATCTCGAAAATGCAACATACAGTTGGCCATGTGTAAATATTGGTTCTTCTAAAAAGATACCCACAGATTTAAAAGTTTGTCCTTGTGATGTATTAATGGTCATGGCAAATGCCATGATGATGGGAAATTGTCTCCTTTGAAGTACAAAAGGGAGGGTACTTTCACTTTGTGCCAAATCTATTCTTGGTATGAAAACTCTCTCTCCTTTATGGGTACCAGTTAGAATTTCAGCATGTATAAATTAATCCTTTAATTCCTGAACAATTAATCTGGTCCAATTACATAGGCCTTTTTTTGGGTTCATATTTTGCAGTAACGTGACAATTGCACCTTTCTTTAGCTGCAAAATATGCGTCATGAGTTAATGAATTTATGAATTCAGTTGAAAAGTTTGTCTGACTTTCTTTGTCATCACTAAGTACAGAATCAGCACTGTGATCATTTTTTTCTGGTGCATTTTTTTTTTTAATATTTCATTATTGAGAAGCAATGCATCCTTATTTTTTTATGTTAGTATTACTTTGTTTGCAAGCTCTGCATAGTCCACGTTATTTATTGTATTTTGTAATATAGCTGATATAAGATCCTGTTTGCAAATCATATGAGATGGAATTTCCACGGTATCATCGAGTAAATTTTGTATTCGCTCTGTTTTTCCTTCTGCAATTTTACTAAGCCAATCATTGAAATCATTTTCTCCTTCTGAACTCACATTTTGTTGTAATTAAAGATGGGTAAATAGTTTCCATAGTGTACTTGACTTTATACATGTTTCTTTGAGAAAATGGAAGAAAATAAATAATTGGGAGTAGAATAAGGCTGATTGTTTTTATAATTTTAAATCTTATTATTCATATTTTCATTAATGATATATGCCAATTACTGGAAGGATGTAAATTTAGACATTTTGCAAAAAGGATAGAAAAACACCCTTTTTTGACCAGATAGAGTCCTTTATTGAATAAATTCTTCAAATAAATTATTTATGTCAAGAAAAAAGATTTTAGATTTAAAAGTCAAAATTGTATTCACATATTTAAAATTGAAAAGTTAAAACATATTTAAAACACTAACAGTGCAGACTGATTGTTCAATTATAATAAAATTGTCAAAATTCCTTGCTGTGTTTTTGTCACTGTTAACAATTTGCTTGTATTCTTTTATATTATCAGTTGCTTTTACAAAGAAGAAATGATACCTAGGAATCCAATAATCATATGCGTCAGTAAATACTTTTGGTAATACTGTGGATTCTCGTAGTAGCTTTGGGAAATATAGGACTATCTTTTAACTGTGAATGTTAAAGTGCTAATGCAAAAAATTTATAATAGCTAATAAAGTGTAAAAAACGAAAGTTTGTTCAGATGTGAAACTAGAGAAATGTAGATTTGAGGGGATGGTCCCTAGCTATCTATTATGGTGGACCTGGGGATCTATCACTTACCCCCTGCTAATTAGTGCAACTATCTACGCTATTATATTGAAATATTACTGTGTATCTGTGTATCATTTACCCCTTAAAGACTAAAAATAAAAATTGTGATAATATAAGATTTTGCATTGAAATTTGCAAAAGGATATCTTTGTAATATATAGCAGATTATTAAAAAAGTGGTATTCAAAACATATAAGAAAAATATAAATTCTCATTAATATAATTATATTTAAATATTAGAGTCTTTTTATAAACAGATTATCCAATTCCTATCTTTGTATGTTGTGAATAGCCTCCGGATGGCAAAGGGTTAGAACAGGCCAGGCCCGGCAGTCCAGGATTCCTCCGCCGCCATCAGTGACATCACAAAGCAGGAAGCAACACTGTATTTACTGTGGCCGACGCGCGCCTTTCCCTGCTGCTTCGTCAAGGACCAGGATCAAATTAAGGTAGAAGTGAGTTTTTTTATAGTTTAGATGAATCAATTTTCTTATTAACCCTTTAATATCTTTCTTACATACAATTTGTTAAATACTTCATTAGATATGGGATTTATCTTCATCTTTTCTTGTAAATCATTTGCCAAATGCTTCATTAGGTATGGAATTTATCCTCATCCTAAGAATAATATAAGAAAAAGAGGGAAACAAAGTGCTTAATAATAAACAATATATGGATAAATGTGATAATATTTTTTTGTACATCCGCAATACATTGAGATTAATATTTTATTATTAGCATATTGGTTCCATACTATTTGTTAATCTTTGTTGGAATAAGTATTGCTATTACAGAAACCTACTATCATTTCAATATTTTTTTAATATAGTGTTATTACCCTTTATTAATTAATCTAAGTAACAAATATAATTTATTTTGTTTAGCATTTATCTGTTTCATCTTGGGTATAATACCTTAAATATTACAACTTCAGGTCTGATTATAAATATTTTTAAGGTGGATTAGATGAGACAGATGGCCTATTGGGCTAATTTACTCTAAGGCAGCTCCTAATTTTGGAATATGAATATTCTTAAAGTGGATTATGACAAATAGCTTAGTTTTAGATCTTTTTCTTAATCTGTTGTAAATCAATTTCAAGAAGCAGAGATCAATATTACTCTTTTACTAACAAACTAGTTATTACTTATATACCATAGAGTTGACAATTTTTATTTTTAGTCTTTAAGGGGTAAATGGTGGGCCCCCAGGACTATTTCACTATGATAGCGTAGATAGTTGCACTAATTAGCAGGGGGTAAGTGATAGATCCCCAGCTCCACCATAATAGATAGCTAGGGACCATCCCCTCAAATCTACATTTCTCTAGTTTCACATCTGAACAAACTTTCATTTTTTACACTTTATTAGTTATTAATAAGTTTTTGCATTAGCACTTCAACATTCACAGTTAAAAGATAGTCCTATATTTCCCAAAGCTAATCCACAGTATTACCAAAAGTATTTACTGAAGCATATGATTATTGGATTCCTAGGTATCATTTCTTCTTTGTAAAAGCAACTGATAATATAACAGAATACAAGCAAATTGTTAACAGTGACAAAAACACAGCAAGGAATTTTGACAATTTTATTATAATTGAATCAGGAAGTATCAGTCTGCACTGTTAGTGTTTTAAATATGTTTTAACTTTTCTATTTTAAATATGTGAATACAATTTTGACTTTGTAATCTAAAATCGTTTTTCTTGACATAAAGAATTTATTTTAAGAATTTATTCAATAAGGGACTCTATCTGGTCAAAAAGGGTGTTTTTCTATCCTTTTTGTAAAATGTTTATACATTTATCGACAATGTCGGTTCGATTTCCATGTACAACGACAGGTAATGTTTGTCTAAAATCTCCCACACTACCTTTGCACCAAATGGCAAATCATTATCCATGATTTCACGTAGCAAACGGTCAATACATTGTTGGGCATCACATGACATCATTGTAGCTTCATCTATAATAATTAATTTACTTTTTTTTTTTTTGCTTGCAATGATGTTATTCAAATATCTGACACTGATGTTTCCAGAATGTGAACTGGCAGTTTAAATCCACTTTGCACAGTCTTCTACCTTGTAACAAAAGTGCGGCAATTCCAGTGGTTGCAAATGGCAGTGCTATTTCATCCGTGCTCGAACAAAACTCATCAATAAATTATACAGATACATTTTTCCTGATCCACCAGGTCCATGTAGATAGAAATAACGCTCTTTGAGCATGTCATCATCTAGGTCATTTTTTATTACATTAAATGCTTGCAATTGTAATGTATTTAAAGTTGCAAGTCTTTCTTCTGTGCTTTGTCTTTGCAGCTAAGTTTCATAGTCTTCAAAGTTTAGGTCGTCTATGAGTCCTGGATCTGTCAGATTAAAGATTTAAACCTTGCACAACTTAATCCATGAGAAAGAGAGACCTCTTGAATTTCAATTAATGCTTTTAATTGTGCAATAGGCTCATTGTATTGTTGCAAAAAGTCTTCAGACATATTTGTTTTACATTTTTCCCACAAAGCTAGTGCATTTGGAACATTTGAGAATATACAAATGAATGCAATTTGTTCCCTCATCTGCCGTGGCATTTGACACAGTGCTGCTTCTTGTAGACATATTTCCCATTCTGTATTATCAGCTAGGAAGTTTCTGGGTTGCGCAGCTAAATTAAATGATTCATAAACTATGTCATTAACAGTTCTTAACTGTTCAAAACTTTGTGCGCTAGGAACATTTAAAAGCAGTAAACGTAAGCAGAAACATCCAAGGTCTCTTTGACTTACAGTGTAAATTATTGGTATTATTGTATTTCCACGGCTTTTTCGTTTTCGCCATAATCCATTAACAAAAAAAAAATGGTATGGAATGTCAATATATAACAATTCCCTTGCCTCTAAGTCGTTACAATTTAATTGAAACCACACAGTTAGTGTAGTTTGCCGATGCTCAATTTGTGCCAAAGCATTTGTTTCATTTTTAACATGGAAATACACTAAGTGTCTTTGGCGCAAATGTACAGCCAATCGATATACTGCATGTGAGCAATCATGCATTTCAAATTTGAGAAGACACCACATTGCTTCTGGTTCACTTACATATCGAGCATCTACATGAGATGCAAGTTCATCATGTACTAACTCACTGGGTTCATTATTTTCAGCACTTTTGACGACTACATTAGCTGCATCATAGCCTTTGTAAATATATTTGTAGACATATTTCATGGATTTTATAGAAGTGCAAGCTTCCACATTAATGTGTGCATTATACTTCATGAGTAAATGTGGATTGTATGGTACCACATATCTGTTATCTACCTTTTTTCCACGAACAATGGCGTTTTGGCCTTTTCTTCTATATAATGGATAGCCATCGCAATTAGCATACGTTTTGTCTCTATAATCTTTTGGAAATTGTTTAGTACATTTCTTATTTTTCATACATGCTGACTGTGGATTAATATCTCCACACGGTCCATGAATCATACAATGAGTTACAATCTCATATAGTCTACCATGTATTTCTGTATCTGGTAATTCAGCAATAATCACTGAATCCACTTTGTCACCAGTATCCAACTTGTCTTACTTTTGAAGGATTATAAGAATGTGTGCACGTGGAAGGCCTCTTTTTTCAAATTCTGTAGTATAAACGTAAGCCAGACATTTGCCAAATAACTGAGTTATGGTTATGTCATGTATTAATTCAGTTAATTTGATTTTAAAGACTCTTGCCACTAAATCTGGTCTATCGGAAGCAGTTTGTCCAATTAGCAGATTCTCTACAGTCTTTGGCCATTGTGGATTACATGTAAATGTAATAAATAAATCTGGTTTGCCATATTTAGTTACAATAGCCATAGCATCATTGTATCTTTCTTGTATATTGCGAGGAGATCCTTGGAAAGAAGAAGGTAAAATGATAACTTTGCCAGCTGGCAGCTCTATGGTTGTAGCCACTTCAGTGACATTATCCATCAGTCCACAATACTGTTCTACCAGTAGTTTATCTTGTTGATATTTGATGAAGTTTAAATTATTTGCCTCAACTTGCAAATAAGAAACAACGATCCACTGTTGTGTCAGTTTTCCTCCAGATAAAATGGGCATGAATCCATCTCGAATGGCAGTTTGAGCCACTTTAAATTCAAGCATGGAAATATTATTTCTCACACGTACTTTTGAATTTGGGTAACTGTCAAGGGTTAATTTGGGTTGCCAACCTGCTTTCCCATGTGGGTTGCTCATCATTTCTGGGATATATTCTAATATACCTTTGAAATGGTGGTTCTCCCTCGTCATTTTGAAAGACCATTGCAACCTCATTTGATGTTGGCAAGTTATAACGGCGTTTATTAGAATGGCAATCTCTTTTAAGAACCATATTGACTTTTGGGATTGGTAATTGATGTATTTCTGTGTAAATTTGTTGCTCCTTTTCTACTTCTGACAATTTTTTATAAGCTTGAGTATACCGGTTTTGGGCCATAATTTTATCAAGCTCTATAAAAACAATGGGTAAGCATTTTTTTTTTCTGGAAGCTGCATACGTTTTTCAACAGCTTCCATTGTATCTAGGACAAATAGTTGAGCAAGTTTTCTTTGCTCCCCTTCTTCTGGTTGTAAATGAGACGTATGATCGTAAATTTGTCCTTGTACTTTGAAGCAGTAAGGGCCATGTCCTGGCACATTACCAGCTAATTTTGCACCCATAGATGCAAAAGATATGGCACTATTATACGATCTTATGTTTAATTTGAAATTTTTGTAGTTAGGGAAAAAAGGCTTTGTCATAATGCTTTGTAAATATGTTGGGAATTGTTTTTTTTTTTGTGGAAGTCTTACCTTGCCTTTTTGACAGCAACTAACAAACTCGCCATCTCTGAGTCTTTCCTGTTGGAAATGATAAGCCCCGCAAAACTGACAGACAATATTCATATCACCACAATTATGAACCTCTACTGTTAAAGATTTAACTAAAGGACAATTGTGAGAATATCTAGCAATCTGACTCTCTAAATAAACATTATAATTATTATCATATTGTTCTGATACAATTTCTAGATGTTTTTGTTTTTTGGTTAACTTCTTGGGCTTGGATGTTACTTTCTCAGCCGCTTGTCTTTTGCTTGTGATTCTCTCACGTTCTTTTTCGTGTCAATTTTTCTTTTCCTCCGTCGTCTGTCGATCTTTCCATCTTTGTACACGTTCTCGAGTTTGACGTCTTTTCTGTTTCTCTTTATTTTTGCTATCCTCCATAGTAATCTGTAAATATAAATAGTACATTAGATTTGTATTTTTGTGTTTTTTTAAAATCAACTTTCTCACTATTTTGCCTATTTCTTCTACTATTGTGTTTAGTATTAGTTTTGTTGCAGTGCATTTTATGAAAAGTGCACAGAATAGATGATACGTCCTTCTATGTTGTATATGTTACTAGCATTTTTTGTGGGATTCTGTTTTGTGTGCACCAGTGTGCCATTGTGGAGTTAGGGTTATGGTGTTAGGCTTAGAGGGTTAGTTATATTGCACTGCGTTTCCACATTGGCGCAGACCAAACAGGTTATATCCTTCCATTTTGTATGAGTAAGCATTTTTTGTCTTATCCTGTTTGTTGGACGCCACTATTGTCATTATGGGCTTATGTTTCTAGATTTAGGCTTAGAGGATTACTTAGACTACAGTGCATTTTGACATTGGTGCACACCAAACAGGATTAATGTTTCTATTTTGTTTATTTGAACAACATTTGCTGTGCTATCCTGTTTGTTTTGCACCACTGTTGGCATTAGGGGTTTAGGTTATGGCGATAGGCTTAGAGGGTTAGTTAGGTTGCAGTAGGTTTTGACATGCACACCAAACTGGATAGATAATTTTTCTTTTTTTGTACTTTTTATACTTTACCTGTTGTGTTGAATGTATTGTGTATAAATGACAGAGGGTCCCCTGCTGCCAGTCTTCCTGCAACACTCTTCAGGCAGTGTCTGTTGAAAATGAGAAACAGAAATGGAAATGTTCAAGTAACTTTTATATATTTATTTATTTTTGATTAACACCATAGTGTTTTTGTTAAGGAAATGTATTTGTGTACGTTACCTGTTGGGTGTAATTTATTTTCTATTAATGTCGGCAGAGTTTCCATTCCTTGGTTCACTGTGCTGCAGATCAGTCAGTGATATTCTTGATAGAGAGTCTGTTGGAAATTATCTAAATATGCAAATGTTGAAATCCACTGTAAATAATAATGCTAATTTATTTAGCTAAGAGCATAGATTATTTTTTGAAATGTCCTAAATTTGACCCCACAGAAACATTTATGTGTGTTTTAAATCTTCTCTTGTATATGAATAGTGTTGATATTTGCAATTTTTTTTTTTTTGTATTTAGAGGTTTAGTTAGGTTGCAGTAGGTTTTGACATTGGAGCACACCCAAAAGGATAGATCCTTCCATTTTCTATAAGTAAGCATTTCTTGTCCTAAACAGTTTTTTGGACGGCACTGTTTTCATTATTGGCTTATGGTTTGGGGTTTAGGCTTAGAGGATTAGTTAAACTATAGTGCATTTTGAGCTTGGCGCACATGAAACAGGATTGATGCTTCCATTTTGTAAGTGTTAACAGCATTGGTTGTCCTATCTTGTTTGGTGTGTGGCACTGCTTGCATTATGGTGTTATGCTTGATGTTTAGTTATATTGCAGTGGTTTTCCACATTGGCGAACACGAAACAGGATAAATCCTTCCATTTTGTTTATTTGAATTTTTTTTGCTGTGCTATCCTGTTTGGTGTGCACCACTATTGGCATTAGGGGTTTGCGTTATGGGGATAGGCTTAGAGGGTTAGTTAGGTTGCAGTAGGTTTTGACATTGGGCACACCAAATAGTATAGATTATTTTTATTTTTTTGTACTTGTTATACTTTACCTGTTGTGTTGAATTTGTTGTGTATAAATGACCAAGTGTCCCCTGCTGCCAATGTTCCTGCGATACTCTTCAGGCAGCGTCTGGTGAAAATGAGAAACAGAAATGGAAACGTTCAAGTAACTTTTATTTATTTATTTATTTATTTATTTTGACTAACAGCATAGTATTTTTGTTAAGCAAATGAATTTCTGTACGTTACCTGTTTGGTGTAATTTTTTTTTCTGTACATGTCGGCAGAGTTTACACCGTGCAGTGCTGCAAATTATTCACTGAAACTTTTGATGTAGAGTCTGTTGGAAATGATAGAAATATGCAAATGTTGAAATGCAGTGTAAATATTAATAGTAATTTATTTTGCTAAGAGCAAAGATTATTTTTATAAATATCCAACATTTTAGGCCATAGAAACATTTATCTGTGTTTTAAATCTTCTCTTCTATCTGATTTATGTTGATATTCACAATATTTTTTATTGTTGTAATTATTATTTTATTAATTTTAATAATTGATATCTGTTTTCCATCTTACTATAGGTGAATAATATATTAAAATTCCTTCTTTATATGAATAATGTTATTGTTCTCAATATTCTATTGAATTTTTTTTTTTTAATTACTAATTTATTAAGTTATTATTAATTAATTATAGCTTACATTTCTGGTATAATTTGCAGTGTTTCAACTTCGAAAGTGATAGGCAAGTTGCTTCAGAAGTAACACCACCAGTGAAATGTACAGTCGCACTGTTCATCACCTGAAGAGAAACGGAGAAATATCTAGAAAGTCTCAAGTATTTATAGACTGTCAGCTAAAGTAGAAACCGTTAAAATGTAGTGCGTATGCGCAATTAGCGTTCTATCCCCCATTTCGTGCAAGTTATGTACTTGATGTATGCAAAATGGTGTAAATGTTGTATGTGTTACATGCCTCGCAATGTGTTAGTGGTTTGGTGTAAGTGTGGCGAGTTTGTTGTTGATTTTTACACGCTTGGGCCTCGTTTTCGTTTTTTTTGGCCTCTATTTTTTTTCTTGCTTAGGTGATTTACGTTCGTTGAAAAAGGGTAAATATGGGTCGTATTAACTTGCAACCTCACTCACAGGCATCCTGATTGTGCCCCTGTGCGGTTTGTGTGATATTTGTGTTTTTTTTTGTGTTTTTGGAGTGCAGCGGTTCGTCCGGTAAATGTGTATTTTTGCGTGGTCCATATTTTTAGCGAAGTCCGGACTTTGTGCTGGGTGCCGAGGGCCGCAGTTGTACTCTCTTTTGTATGTAAAGTCCATCTTGATCTACAGCTATACCTCATTTAACGCTGGGGATAGGTTCCAAGCTGTAGGAGTCTTAAGCCAAGCAGCTTTAAACAGTGCAGTTTAACATGAGGAAGATATGGATAGGGGAACTCATGACAAAAAGTACACAATTGCAATTAATTTACACTGTTTTGTTTTATATGAACTTTGAACAAGCAGCAAACATAATACTAACACAAACAGCATTGGCAACTGCTATTCAGAATCAGTTTTAACTGCTTGTATTGGACAGACATTTAATTGATAACAATCATATATATAGTTGTCATAATTATTTATTATTATTATTCACTTTTATTTGTATCGCGCCAACATATTCCGTAGAGCTGTACAAGGGATAAGATCAAGGAAAATACTACAACAACAACAAATTCAAAACATGGAGGGCCCTGTTTTGAGCTTTAATATCTTTGTAGAAAGTACTTTTTCCCAAAGCACCCTACAATACATAAAACTCGCTACTTATAATCTACAGGGGGTGGGAACGAGTGAAAGAAAGATTTTTATGTAGTGTAAGAGGGGAGTGATCTTAGGTGAGAGGCTCTTGTATGCAATAAGTTGTCTGACCCCTAGTGGTGAGAAAATATAATCTGAAAGTTGGGAGGTCAGGTGATTTCATGTTTCTATAAATTGAATCTGAATTGGGGTGGGTGAGGGGTAGAGAGGGAGAGAAGTGCTCTCAGTGTTGTCTCAGAGCAGAGAGGCCAAGATGTAGATTGCAATACGCACTAAAACAGGAATGAGAAATGGTGTGAGAGAGACATGGTGGACGGGAGAGGGAGGATAGAGTGAGAGAGACAGCAATGAAAACATGGTGAAAGGAGGAGTTTTTAAGTAATGCAGGTCATAAAATGGGGGTAGGGTTGGACAAGGAAAGCTAGACACAACATGGGGTAGGCAGATGTTACAACAAACTGTAAGGGATTGCAATATAGCAAGACATATTTTCTATGTCCCAAAAAATAATAACAGGCTGGGTCCTGAGATGGGTTAGACTCCATTTTCCTGTTCATACCTGAGGTATTGTCCCAGAGCAGAGAGGCCTGGATGTAGATTGCAATAGGCACTCAGGTGTGTAGCAAACTCAGTGTTGTCTCAGAGCAGAGAGGCCAGGATGTAGATTACATTAGGCACTCAGGGGTGTAGCAAACTCAGTGTTGTCTCAGAGCAGAGAGGCCAGGATGTAGATTACATTAGGCACTCAGGGGTGTAGCAAACTCAGTGTTGTCTCAGAGCAGAGAGGCCAGGATGTAGATTGCAATAGGCACTAAAACGGGAATGAGAAATGGTGGAAGGGAGATAAAGGAGAGAGTGAGAGAGACAGGAAGGTAGAGGGGGAGGCTCGCAATGAGTGCCAAAGGCACTCATTGCGAGGCCCACAAGTTGCAGACTTATGCGAGGCCTACAATTAGTGATAAAGCTGCTCATTCGGGGCCCGTGATGAGCGCCAAAGGCGCTCATTGTGAGTTCTGCAATATAGAGAGGGGGAGAGGTTTGCATTGAGCGCCAAAGGCGCTCATGGCGAGGCCAAAAATAGACCCAGGGAAACAGGCGAGGGTCTCAATGTGAGCAAGGGGAGAGGCAGGAAGCCTGTAAGTGTTGCAAGCTAATTTGCTATTCAATTGACATATTTTTATGGCCTCCAAATGGCTTAAAACCATAACTAACACCCTGGCCCTCAAATCAATTTCCCCAAGCACGCAAATGTTTTCACACCCATAAACGGCAAATGAGACAGAGGACGAGAAGGTCAAAGAGAGATGGGGAGGGTGGGAGACGCAGGGGAGGGACAGACAAAGGGGAGGGGGGCGGGAAGAGACACAAGGGAGGGAGAGGGGGGAGAGACAAAGGGGATTGAGAGGGGGGTAAAGAGACACAGGGGAGGGAGAGAGGGGGAATATGTAAGGGAGAGGGAGAAAGGAGGCACAGGAGAGGGGCAAAGGAGACACAGGGGAGGGAAAGGGGGGAGAAACACAGTGGAAGGAGAGTGGCAAGAGACATGTGGGTAAGAAATGGGGGAGAGGGGGGAAAAGAGACACGGGAAGGAGAGGGGGAAAGAGACACAGGGGAGGGAGTGAGGAGGAAAGAGACACAGGGGAGAGAAAGGGGATGAAGAGGCAAAGAGACACAAGAGAGAGAGGGGGAAAGGAGACACAGGAGGGGGAGGGGGAAAGAGACACAGGGGAGGGAGTGGGGGGAAAGAGACACAGGGCGAGAGGGGGGGGGACACAGGGGAGAGAGAGCGGGGCAAAGAGATACAGGGGAGGGAGATGGTGAAAGAGACACAGTGGAGGGAGAGAGGGGGAAGAGACATAGGGGAGATACTGGGGGAAAGAGACACAGGGGAGGGGGTGGGGGAAAGAGACACAAGGGTGAGAGAGGGGGGAAAAGACACAGGGGAGGGAGAGCATGGAAAAGAGGTACAGGGGAGGGAGAGGGGGGAAGAGATACAGAGGAGGGAGAGTGGGAGAGACACAGGGGGATGAGAGGGGGAAAGGAGACACAGGGGAGGAAAAGAGGGGGGAACGGGATGGAGAGGGGAAAGAGACATGTGGGGGAGAAATGGGGGAGAGGGGGAAAAATAGACATGGGGAGGAAGAAGGGGGTGAAGGAGCAAAGAGACACAAGAGGGAGAGGGGGAAAAGAGACACATGAAGTGGAGGGGGAAAGAGACACAGGGGTGAGAGAAGGGGGCAAAGGACAAAGGGGAGATAGCGGAGCAAAGAGATACAGAGGAGGGAGAGGGGGAAGAGACACAAACTAGGGAGACGGGGAGTGACTCAAGGGAAGGGGAGGGGGAAGAGACATAGGGAAGGGAGAGAGGGGGAAAGAGACACAGGGGATAGAGTGGGGGAGAAAGAGCCACCTGAGTGAGAAATGGGGGAGAGAGGCAAAAAGAGACATGGGAGGGAGAGGGGGAAAGAGACACAGGGGAGGGAGTGGGTGGAAAGAGACACAGGGGAGGGAGAGTGGGGGAAAGAGAGACAGGGGAGGGATTGGGTGGAAAAGACACAGGGGTGAGTGAGGGGGGAAAAGACACAGTGGAGGGAGAGCAGGACAAAGAGATACAGGGGAGGGAGAGGGGGGAAGAGATACAGAGGAGGGTGAGGGGGAGAGACAGGGGGAAAAGGGACACAGGGAAGGGAGAGAGGGGGGAAGAGACACAGGGGAGATAGCGGGGGGAAAGAGACACCTGGGGGAGAAATGGGGGAGAAAGGGGAAAAGAGACATGTGTGGGAGAGGGGGAAATAGACATATGAGGGGAGTGGGAAAGAGACACAGGGGAGGGAGTAGGGGGAAAATAGACACAGGGATGAGAGAGGGGGGAAAGAGCCACAGGGGCGGGAGAGCGGGGCAAAGAGACACAGGGGAGGGAGGGGGAGAGACAAAGGGGAGGTAGAGGGGGGGAAAGAGACAAAGGGGAGGGAGAGAGGGGGAAAGAGTCATGTGGGAGGGAGAGGGGGAGAAGGGGCAAAGACACACAAGAGGGATATGGGGCAAAAAGACACATTAGGGAGAGAGGGAAAGAGACACACGGGAGGGAGTGTGGGGAAAGAGACACAGGGCTTAGATAGGGGAAAGAGACACAGGGGGGAGTGAGGGGCAAAAAGATACCGGGGTGGGAGAGGGGGAGAGAGTCACAGGGGAGCGAGAGAGGGTGAAAGAGACACGGGGAGGAAGAGGGGGAGAGGGGGTCAAAGAGACACGAGAGGGGGAAAGAGACACAGGGGAGGGAGTTGGGGGAAAGAGACACGTGGGTGAGAAATTGGGGAGAGAGGGGAAAAGAGACATGGGAGGGAGAAGGGGGAAAGAGACACAGGGGAGGGAGAAGGGGGAAAGAGACACAGAGGAGGGAGTGGGGTAAAGAGACACAGGGGATGGAGAGTGGGGCAAAGAGACACAGGGGAGTGGGATTTGTATGTAACTCGGATACTTGAATAATCCACTATAATAGTTATCAGTTGTGAGTAACGCCAGAGAGATGCATTCTGTGCAGGTGATACTCACAAGATGATTGCCCAACATTCACGGAGGGGCCCAACTGGGAGGGAGATAGAGAGAGGAGGAAGAGAGAGAGAAAGGGGAGAGAAGGAGAAAGGGAGGTGGGAGAGAGAGAAAGAGAGAGAGGGAGAGGAGAAGGCATAGAGAGGTAGAGAGAGAAAGCGAGGGGGAGAGGGAAGAAGAGAGGGAGGGAAGGATGGAGGAAGGGAAAGAAAGTGGGAGGAGAGGGGGAGAAAGAGAAGGAGGAAGAGAGAGAGGGAGGAGGAAAGGGAGGGAGGGGAAAAGGAGGAAGGAAGAGAGAGTGGGAGGGGGAGAAAGAGAAGGAGGAAGAGAGAGGTATCGAGGCAGAGAGAAGAGGGAGGCAGAGAGAGAGGGAGGGAGGCAGAGAGGGAGGGAGTTAAAGAAACAGTGGGACACACAGACAGAGAGACATCGCACAGGGAGGGAGAGGACACATAGAGAGAGGAAGAGGGTGCACAGAGAGAGCACACAGAGAGAGAGACAAAACAGATAATTGAACATAACATATAATACCGTCATTTATGATGGGCAAGTTACTACTACTACTACTACTACTAATAATAATACTATAATGGCCCATATGTGGTAATAATAATACAGTGTAATGCTATAATAATAATATTAATATTATTAATATTAATAATAATAATAATAAAAATAATACCCCTGTATTGTAATAATACGTTGCATAAACTACTGTTTTCTCTCTTTTAATTTAAACAAGCATAGTATAAAAACCAACTCATGCAAAATGCCTTGAGAGCTCGTTCTTAAGCACGAGTCGTCTGCAACCCAGAGACCTCTTGTATTTGAAAGGAAATGTATAAACTTATATGAGGTCCCTAATTTTATGGAAATCTTTAATTAAGTTAACAATGAGTTTTGAAATCTGCATAGCTTTTGCAATTTTTGTTGTCTGTGGTCATTTAAATATAATTTATGCTTATCTGTTGCTTATTGTACCCCACACACTACGGATTCTACTAAAATTAATAATAATGTAATAAAAGTCAAAAACTTTGACACTTTATTAAGTAGGATCCAGAGAATAACATATAATGTGCATTTATTTTATTGTTTAATTTCCATAGTAAGGGAGAAAAATGTCCATTTTTGAATGGCAGCTGTGTTTTCTGCATCCTTCTACGGTTTGTGGGTATTTACAAGGAAGGATACGAACTGTTTAAACAAAAAATAACTTCATTATGAGCCACCCGCAGAAAGTGTCCAAAATAATTAATATTCCAGTTTTCATCAGTATTGTAAATTACAAAAAAACAAAACAAAAAAAAATCTGCCTAATAATGTTATTTATTGATAAAAATGGTTGTAATTCTAAATAAATATTTTTGCAGCAGCAGCAGCAATCAAATGCTATATTTTTCCCTTATATTATAGTAGGTGAATCTATTTTGTGTAATGTGTAATTAGAATTATGTTTTTTTATTGGTCCCATGACCAGATGTGGTCTGAGCAATGTTCTCATCTGCCAATCAAACAAACATTGACAGAAATACAGTTCTGAAATCTGGAAGGTCAACACTGTATTTATAAAGCTTTTATCAGACATGTCCCAGGCAAGGCTGCCTCGATAGATGTCCTGTGCCCAAAGGCAACACTGCAGCATGCGACCACCACATTTGTCCATTGAAAAACAAAGTTAAATAATCCTTAAGGGAGATTGCTCTCTGACCAGAAACCCACAGAGAATATATGACCTATCCAAATAGAAACCAGTCAGACGACATCGGCTTACCATCCTGTGAAAGTAAAAAGCAGCTAATGTATATACTGAAAATACACAGAGCCCTATGTATTTATTTGAAAGCTTACATAAGCAGCGTATAATTATATAACAACTAATTACAACCATATAAATATAAGCTGGTAGATATTTAAAAATTACTATCTATCTATCCGATGGTGCAATAGTTGCACGTGAGACAGCAGTGGAGCTAGGAAAATTCCCTGCTAGGGTAGCTGGAGGAAATCTCCAGGAAATTACTGGAGAAATTGTATAAAATGATTAAGGATTTCTATAGTCCGAAATGTTATGTGATGTATTTAAAAAAAAACATGTTTAATACAAGAAAAAATATTGTACCTGTGGAAGTAGGGAATGTCAGGCAAGATTTAGAGTGACTACTTAGGTTGAGTCTTTCAGACAGGAGGAGTTCCTCAGGGACCATGCAGTTCTACCTTTCCATACCTATACTGTGGTTGTTTCACAAACAGACCTTACCTGTCTCGCAATACTTCCCAAAACAAAAAACTCAATTTGTGTCTCTAATCGAATTAATACTCACTTGCCCATCACAAATGATGGGATAATATTTTATATTTCTGTCCCCTCCCTCCGTCTCTTCCCCCTCCTGTTTCTCTCCCTTCTCTCCTTTGTCTTTCCCCCTCACTCCCCTGTGTCTCTTTCCCCCTCTCCCTCTCCTGTGTCTCTTTCCCCCCTCTCCATCCTCTGTGTCTCTTTCCCCCTCTCCCTAACATTGTGATTACCCCCTCCCTTCCCTGTGTCTCTTCTCCAGTCCCCTTTGTCTCTTACCCCCTACCCTGTGTCTCTTCCCCCCTCCATTGTGTCTCTCCCCCTCCCTCCCCTGTGTCTGCCCCCTCTCTCCCCTGTGTCTCTACCCCATCTTTCTCCCCTGTGTCTCTTCCCATCTCTCTTCCTCCCCTGTGATTTTACCTCCTCTCCCTCCCCTGTGTCTCTTCCCCCCTCTCCCTCCCCTTGTGTCTCTTCCCCATCTCCCTCTCCTGTGTCTCTCCCTCCTCTCCCTCCCCTGGGTCTCTTCCCCCCTCTCCCTCCCATGTGTTTGTCCCCCTCCCTCCCATCTATTCCCCCCTCCCAACCCTGTGTCTCTCCCCCTCTCTTCCCTGCATCTCCTTTCCCCGCTCTCCATCTCCTGTGCCTCCTTTCCCCCTCCCTCTCTTTTATTCCCCCTATCCTTCTCCCATGTTTACCCCCATGTTTGCCGCATTTGCAGAGGTGGAGACTCCAACATCTGCTGCAATGAGCTGAAGGCTCATTGCAGGCCGCAAGTGTGGACCTCGCGAAGTGAGGCGGCCGCATTTGCAGAGATGAAGGCTCTATGGCGCCTCACTCTCATAAAAAAAAAACACATAAGCCCGCATAACCCCCCATAAAATAAATACGAAGCACAGGGGAACAGCCAGGACATCTAGGACTGAGGTTGCATGCAAATTGAAGTCAAATTTAAGCAACAACAAAAAAATGTCGGCTGTAAAAAAAGAAAACCAGGCTACACAACCCTTAACCATGCAAAACAACTCCAAGCACATAAGACTCATACCCAGGAAGGTACAAGGTACAAAATACACTGTTAGGAAGGACAGAAAATGATCTACAACTGCGTATCACATAAATAATCGTTGCAATTTTACATCACTAACTTGCAACTAATAACATTACCATTCTAAAAAGGTGATTTACACAACTAAACAAATGGTTTGGCCTCGTGCACGCAGCCTATTTATACAGCACACTTGACACATTGATGACACTTACACCTCAGGTCAGCAACAGTCCAAATGTAGATTGTAACCTGCAGGAAAATCAAAACAGATTATTAGCTCTTCAGGATATTGATATTAATTACAAATAGGTAAAGTATATTCATTTATTATTTTATTAATTAATTTATTATCATTAAAATATATATATATATATATATATATATATATATATATATATATATATATATATATATATATTTAAAAAAGCAGGGGAGAGGATAACAATGAGTGCCAAAGGCGTTCAGAGCGGGGCTTGCAATGAGTGCTGAGGGTTCTCAGAGAAGCAAAAGTACATGAGGGGAGAGGCTCGCAATGAGCACCGAAGGTGCTCAGCGTGAGGCTTCCAATGAGCGCCAAGGGTATCAGATGACCATGAGTACACGAGGGGAGAGGCTCGCAATGAGCACTGACGCTATTCAGAAGACCAAAAGCCTTACTTTGTGTGGCAAACAGCATTACCTGTCTTTCAAGTTTATTGCCGTAATTTTTGACGGGCAAGTCGCTAGTATATATATTTATTTCCAACTGAACATTTGTTAAGGCAAAAAGAATAAAACATCTTAGTCTTGGACACCACAGTTTTGTGTGATTAGTAAATACTCTCTATAAAGGAGCCAGGACCGGCATTATTTTGTGATGACGATATTTGTTTCTGGCAATGTTTGTACCATTAGTGAGGTGTCTATATTTGTTACTGGTACAGTGATTGTTATACACATGTGTGATGAAGTCAATTATAAACTCGATAGCCTGAAAGTCATGCTGCACTACAGTATTTACCTAGGAATGTGCAGCTGGAGTTCAGGGTCAGCCATATTTAAAAAAATTGACAATGTGAATATTTAAAGAATGTATATTTGCATTCCATAACTTTATGGACATATTTAAATTAATATTTCATTTTGAAAACAGTTTTTGTTATTTTCAATTGTCCATGTTGCTTTAACTTGTCTTAAAGTATAATTAATATTTTAGAATTCGACTCTCGTCACTTGGACCCCCTCTTCATATCATGAAATATATGAGATGCAAACAGAGAGAAGAAAGTGAAGAGTGAACAACAAATTATACCCCATCTATTTATGAGCAAACTGCTTATTAAACATGACAATAAACAACAAAAAAGTGAATTTACATATTTCTAAAAAAAAGTAACAAAATGTCATTTTTCATGTATCTAATTGTAAAACTGATTACATAAAGTGATGCTTTGTCAACCTTTCTTGTACCCTTCAAGTCGTTTCATTAAATATTTTCTCCAAGTAGCAGAATATCCTGATTTGAATGATTAAGCGTTTATTAAAAGTCACTAGATAGAGCACATCTTGCTAAAATAAATTAAATGAGCAACAAAATATATAAGAAAACAGAAATCCAGGAGATGCCAGAGGAATGTATACACAAGGACTATGCGATTATTCCCATTGTATTCCCATGATATTAGCTTGTGGAAGGATGAAAGTTTGCAGCAGATACACAAAAAGCTGATTTAATGTTTGGCTAGGCTGCTCCTTGAATTGGACAATCTTCAATTAAAGCTTCCAATTCTTTGCCAGTTAATTATCCCAGAGCAAAGAAAATCAACACTTACATTTGAGCAGACTCTCGACAATTCTGTATGATTGCCGTCATGCTGCGGTCTTTGGCACGAAAAGATAGATCTAAATGATAAAATGTTATATAGAAACAAATGGAAACTGAAGATATTATTTCTTACTTTTCAATTAAATTATGGTATTTATTGAAAAAACAGCATTGTAAAATCAGGGATGGCCTTTGGTTCAGGCATCCTGGGGTCAAGGTGTCCTTTTCTATTGGATATTTTACTGCATTTTTTCTGGCTTGATCTGTATGCTGCCATGTACATTCCATATTCCAAGTTATATTTTTGAAATTGCTAAATTTTTATAAAATCATTAAAAGTTATTAGATTGGATTTTCCATTTGAATAATTGATTGAATAGAGGGGGAGGACTAAATGTCAACCTACTATAGGTGCAAGGAGATAGTGATGACTGAGCCATAGTAGCAGACAGAATGTAACTAAATATGGGGACAAACGGGAAAAGGAGAAGAGACAAACAAAAAGCTACTTCCCCTTCTGGATTGATACCTTGCCGTGGTGAAATGGCGTGTGTGCCTCAATGAAGCTGTAAGCTATACCATTTATGGTCACCCAAGATGGGCAGGTCATAGCAGAAAGGTCAGACCAATCACGGTTCACTGGAGAAGGAACTGGCAAACCATTCCAGTATTTTTGCCAAAAAAGTTATGCAACTGGGAGGGAAAAATAGCCATGCCATTTATAATCTTAACTAGCGACTTGCCCGTCAAAAAAAAACAGTCAATAAAATTTGAAGCCATGGGAATGCTGTTTGAGACCTAATTGAAACTGTTTTATAGTGTGAGGACCTTCGGCGCTCATTGCGAGCCTCTCATGTCGTGTACTTTTGGTCCTCTGAGAGAGATATATATTTCTATGTATATGTAGTTAAGTAGTAATTAATGATTTATTCAATTAATTAATTAATTAATAATTAATTATTTCTGCAATAGATAAATATACTTTCATTATTTATAATTGATATATGCAGCGAGCAATAGCCTGAAGAGCTATCAATCTGTTTGTATTTTGCGTCTGCATAGAATATACATTGTGAGTGTTTGTGCCCTGCTTATAAAGTGTAATGAATGTTTGAACTGTGCATTCTAAATAGGCTGTGTGCGCGAGGTAAAGCCGTTGGCGGCATTGTATAGTCGCAATGTTATTCATGTGTTACACGTCTCGTGAGCATTTTCTGGCTTTTGTAATAGTGTATTTTGTAGGTCGTGGTGTGATGTGTAAAGTGCTACATGTTTTGAAGTGTTTTGCGAGGTCCTGGGTCGTGTAGCCTTGTTTTAATTTTTTTCGCCGCCTGTTTGTTTCCTCGCTTAGGCGTTTTTCGTGTGGCGAAAATTGTCGAAATCAAGTTAAATTTGCGTTCCAGCTCACTCACAGACGTCCTGGCTGTTGGCTCATGCTGTCTGTGATGTTTTTGTACTTTTTTTAGGTGTAGTTAGTGTGTTTTTCGGGTTTTTGGTTCGTCCGATAATCTTGTAATTTTTTGCATCTTGCATCTTTTTTTTTATAAGTACCGTGTCTCGTAAATGCTCCGAGTTTAACGGCAATGAGTGCCTTTGGCGCTCATTGCCTAAGTGCTCCGAGTTTAATGGCTCGCTACGCACCACGCAAACACAGTAATATGTGATGGAGCAAGTATAGGGGTATCAGATATTGAATGTGATTTGGGAGTACAGTGGGCAACCCCCTAAGTAACAATGATCAATGCCAAGCAGCAGCTGCAAAGGCAAATAAAATATTAGCATGTATTAAGAAGGGTATAGAAGCAAGGGAAGCAAATATAATTCTGCCACTATACAAATCTCTAGTACGCCCTCATTTGGAATATGGAGTACCAATTTGGCCACCACTTCATAAAATGGACATTTTAGAGCTGGAAAAAGTACAGAGAAGGGCTACAAAACTAATAAGGGAAATGGAGGGGCTAAGTTATGAAGAAAGACTAACAAAGTTAAGCTTATTTTCTCTGGAAAAAAAGAATCTAAGAGGCGATATGATTGCCTTATATAAATACATCCAGGGTCAGTATAAAGATTTGTCAAGTGAGCTTTTTGTGCCAAGAGATTTCCAACTGACACAAGGACATCCTTTGAGGTTAGAAGTAAAAAGATTACTCCTTAAAGAAAGAAAAGGGTTCTTCACAGTAAGGTGGATAATACCAAAGGAGGTGGTGACAGCGAATTCGATAGATAACTTTAAAAGGGTATTCAGGGTTATCCTGGATAATTAGAGAGAGAGTATTGATCCAGGGAGGAATCCGATCGCCAGTATCTGGGGTCAGGAAGGAATTAATTTTTCCCCCTTTGAGACAATTGGCTAAGTTTCGCTTGGGTTTTTTTTTTTTGTCTGCCTTCCTCTGAATTAAAAACCAATCCACATATTGCAGATCAGAGGAGATCTTAAAAGGTTGAACTTGATGGACTGAAAGTATTTTTTCAATTTTGATTACTGTGTTACTATGTTACTATGTGCCTGGCGTCCATATGGTCACAGAGAGTTGAACATGACAGAAGGACTCAAAAACAACAGCAAAAAAAGCTGCTTACAAAATGAATGTGAAAAGCTCAATTGTCTAATATGTCCAATGAGACACAGAGAGGATTTACATTCCAACTTGTTTGTTTGGATTGGACTTCTTCAAGGATATTATTATAAATATGGAACAAACAAAAGAAAGCATTGAAATACTAATGAACAGAAGGTTATAGACTTTGACCAGGGATAACATTGTCACTGTACAAGGTTATAAGTCAATGCTGTCCAGCATTAGGCCTGCAGGACAAACTCAACCCAGTAATTGCTATGGTTCACTATCTCCTGGAAGAGTCTACTCATTTATTATTTCCACCGGGCCCTTCACATGAACAAGTTGAACAGCACTACGATAGTTAATTAACATTCATTTTAGGTTTATTTGAAATGAGACAACACACTTTAACTATGTATTTAAAACCCATGAGACATGTCTAGTTTTCCAGTTACTGTTCCATGTTTAAGTAGTCAGGGAGCTGTCATTTTAAAAACAAATTTGTGCCATTGACACCAATTCTGAGCTGTATAGTCTGATTGTCTCAAGAACCAATAACATTACACATGCTGTTGTTACAATATAAGAGATTAAATAAAAGTGCATAGATCAATACAGGTCCTATAACTATCACATGCATGTTTAAGTCGCAATCATTGCACTTTCATATAAGAACAATTTTGCTTAGATGGAAAACAAAGTGCACTAAGACAACTTAAAATTGATTTATTTCTCTCTCTCTCTCTATATATATATATATATATATATATCATTGTATATGTATCATACATTGCACAGTGTGTTACTGCTAGCATGCATTTATTCCCATTTACCACAAGATGCTGCCATAAACCCTCATCCGGAGACAAATCCTGTTGTGCATCTTCCACCTCCGGGCTTACAGGATTGCTTTTCTAAAGTTAACTAAATTGATTATAGGGAAAATCTTTACACTTGTTATCATAGTATATATCCCAAAGATCAATAGAGACCAGAAACTGCTTGTCATTGCAATACTATGTATAAAGATGGGTGTCTGTACCTTGCTAAATCTGATCATTTTAGACACACATTGGAATGTTGTAAACATGGAATTTTTACTTAAAGGATAACTAAAGATAAATATTTAAAATATGCTAATTTGAAGAAAAATCCTTTAAAAATGGCATCATATTTTAGAATGTAAAAATGCCTCTTTTTTATTACCTTTTTTAGGCAGTTATGCTGCATGCGTTACCATTTTAGTGTTATGCTGATCTGCTTCCTGTGGTGCAGTGTTTTGCATGAATTAAGTTAAATTAGCAAAGTCCACAAACGGAGCTTGTATTTTCTTAAACTTCAACAAGAACGCGTAATCATGAACTGAGAGAAACACAAATGTTTACCAAACATGAACCTTTTGAATCATTTTTGGCTTCTGATGCTGACACCTTAAATGGATGCATACACATGCACCGGCAAACTGCACTTGATCAGACACACTGTTCAGGGCCATTTTTTTAGACCCGCATGAGTTGTGGGGTTAATTAGGGGCTCATGGGGGTCTGTATAGACCCCCATGAGTGAAAGGGTTCCTTTTTATTTTAGCGCAGATCCTTTAAGGACCTTTAGGGTCCTGTAAGGAAGTGCATGGCGCCAAACTGACATTTTAAATGCTGCGAAGGTCCGATCGAGACCCCCGCAGCAAGAGTTAAAGTGGTGATTCTCCAGGGGTCCCAATGTGGACCCCAAAGTATAGGGAGATAACAATTTGTGTGCCGCAGGCAGGATCTGCGGCGGGAAGTATAAATATTTGAATGCTGCAGGGGTCCAGATTGGGAGCAGTGGGGAGGATATGTAAGGGTTTACTAGTCCTTGCGTGGCCTCTTTGGTACCAAGAAGCTCTGGTATGTTTTGGGCCATTTACAGGCTTGACAGAGGGGTAAATCAGAGCAATTGAATATGGATTTGTGATTTTTGCGGCCGTGAAAGATCAAAGGCTTGGAGGCAAGTAACTTGTGATTTTAAGAATCGCAATGGATAGTAGCGCGCAGCAAGTAACCCAATCGGAGCCCGCAAGTAGGAGGTAATTGAATAGCTAAGTAACTTGCTATCTCCACTTGTGGGCCCAGATCTCGAAAAAGTAGCACTTGAATGAGGACCTAAGAATTTCTCTGTATCAATGTAATAATAACTGATGAGATCACAACAGATTCAGGTAAATAAATACACATATTTTACCAAATATGTAAATCATTTATTTTGCTTTCAATCTATTTTTTTCCCCCAGACATACAAACATTTAGGCTGTGAGATAAATCTATGCATCTATATTAGTGAATGGAGTCAGTTGATTGCAATTTGCTCACAGCAGCAAATGATATACTCAAGCAAAACTAGATTTATAATGACAACACAAAAGTCAGACAAAAAAACAGTCAGCAGCTATTTCGAACTCCAACCAAATGTGATAATACCAAAGCCACATCTTAGATTGAGGGTGTGGCTTTGGTATTATCAGATTTGGTTGGAGTTCCAGTAACACAAAAAACAGATAGCTTTCCCTAAAGCACATTATAACCAGGCTGCAATGTAAGCATGAAGTACAATTAACCCTTAGATTGAGGGCTTCATTAGGCAGTGTATTAAGTTATATTATATATATGTCCAGGGTGCCCCTGTCAATTAGGCTAACTCATATGGGGCTCCTTAGCGGGTTGTAAAATGGGTAGAGGGTCCCTAATTATTTCTTGCCCTCCTATTATAGCCCCCTCTGCTTAATGGGCTAACTTAAGGTTCAGGTGTCCTGTATAGCAAGGGTTTCATATGCCATCCAGGGTTTAATCTGTGTCCTGGATAGCAGTTGGCTATTGGCCATGTCAGGGTCATAGGGTTGCCCCGAACGGGAGGCTATAGCCCATAGATTGCCACGTTGGCCAGCAGGTATCTGCCCAATGGGTAGGGCTTTAGAGGGCGGGTCAGGTTAGGAGTAATTTTCCCTCTATAGTTCCCTTCTGGGTGTAAAAACAGTGTGTATGGCCGATGACCTTTGATTCACCTATAGAGCTTTGACCTTTTACCGGTTAAAGCAGTCTCCTGACTATGGGTCCTATGTGGGTCAATTTAATTTTGGTTTGGGCCCCTTATCCCTATTAGATTTAGCAGGAGCAGCAGCTTGCGACCCGGTATGTTGCAGACTTTTTATCTTTCCTTTATTCTGTAATAGTAAAAAGCCTAGTATATGATATGCATGGCCATGCGAGTCTCATCATATCATCGAGATCAGTTTGCCGTAAGTGGTTTTGTGGTTATTGTGTAGCAAAATAAAAGGTGTCAGTCCTGGTTGGGGAGCATTGGGTTTGCGTCTTTTTCGTTCCATAGGTTTCGTCTCTTCAATCCTCAAGTCGTCTGCTGGTGCTTTTGTGACAATATCCAGCTGTATATCTTGTGGCCTACGGTTCATCTATTGTGTCCTTCCGATATTCTGCCAGTCTATAAGTTGCACCTTGGGAGTATTTATGGGTTATAAAAGGTATTTGGTGTACCTTCATCAGCAATACCATGTGCAGTGCTTGTTGATAGCTGCTCTTCAGGTATCAGTTTTCACCCCTGGGGAGCTGCCTGGCAGAAGGGGCCATAAGCTTTTATATCACCACCAGGGTAGCAGGGTTTATAGGGTCAATTTCTATCATAGTGCCATCCTTGGTGAGTCAGCTCTAATGTTGCAGGCTTATAGTCTCTGTTTTCCTGCTCATACACGATATATACTAGTTTTTGGTTTGCTGTCAGTTTTGGCTTTTTGGGTTCCGTGTTTGGATAGTCTCCCTTTATAGGGAGGTACACCGGGGGGTAAGTTAAAAAAGTCTCCCCCAAACCTATTTCAGGTCCTTTCTTTTGTCAGTAGTGTACTCTGTGCTGGGCATGTGTTTAGTGGTATAATTTTTGGTCCCAGGTAGGTCGCATGGTGGCCAAACAGGTATATCGCCGGATTGGTGTCCAAAATTAGGAATGGTCTGTGTATCCCCCTCCCTATAGGTTGGGAGGCTTTGCCTTTATCATTATCATGCAATTTTTCTGGGTCTTCATGCCCTGTTATCTCTTCTATCGTTCTGGGCCCTAGTTGTCAGCCTTCCTGGTAACAGGATTCAGCAGATTGTGTGTCGGATGGCATTCCAGCATATACGGGGTGGTTATTACCTCGCATGGGTTCATTTTGGCCTGGCGGCAGAGGGTCGGCCATCCTGTGTGTTAACACGCAAGTCCGCTGCAAGCAATGTTACAGGGCTAATTTAATAGCCGTAACATGTAAATCTCGAGTTCCAGGCTACGTTTTACAACATAGCCTCTATTTAATGAGACTGTCTGTTTGCAAACACCACAATCCACTAGGCGCTGTGATTCCCAGACTAATATTGGTTGTAGGAATTGTGGGTTTATTCCATTGTTTAATTAATAGTGATTTGATGATCAATAATAAGTGTGATATCAATAATTTGTCTTTAGGGAATATATTATCTAGATTTAAATAAAATAGGACTACTCCCGGGGTACATGGGCAGTCTACCCCTGACATTGAGGTTAAGTGCCCACAACACTCTTCCCAAAACATTCTAACCATGCAACATTCCCACCACATCTGAAAGGCTGAACCCTCTTTACCCCATCCTTTCCAACATAGTGGAGACATTTGGAGATCTATCTGTTTTATAATTATAGGGAAATACCATTTTTGTGTTAACTTAAAGTATAGCTCCCTATACATATTATTTATGGAGGAATTCCTTATCAACCTTAGGTCTCTATACCAATCTTTGTCATCATAGATTTGGTTAAGGTTACCTTCCCATTCTTTTATACTCTTTGATTTTGTAAATTTCCTGGATTTTGATCTTATTTTACTGGCCCTTTGGTCAAAATGTCTTCTAATTCATAATTTGTTTCAATTTCTATGGATGTATATCCCTTTTGCTTTAATTTTTCCACCAATGATCTATATTTCAACCATGAGATTTTTTTTAGGACAAAATTACTATGAAGCTTTCCTTGTTTTATTAAGGATCCTGCTGGATATAGATTGGAAATAAACTGTATTTCGGCTTTCTTCATTAAATCCACTTCCGATTTTTATGACTCCTCCCTCAATATATCTATGGGCGCTGATAGTGATGGAGTTTAAAATAACTCCAATTAGATTCGATTTTTCCCCCAGAATTTTATTAAGGACGTTATCCCTTCTGGTAATCTATCCCAAATTCTATCCTCCTCATTAAATTTTCCTAATAATGATCTAATTGTCATAGTTCCTATAAGCTCTTCATCAATTCTAGCTTCCTCATGAACTTTTAACTTATAGCTAAAAAGGATTAGTACACCTCGTGAGTTTTTATTACAAGTCGAATCGATCCTAATATTATAATTACAGTTGGATACATATTTTAATGAATCTTTACTCCAATGTGTCTCCTGTAGTAACAGAACATCAGCTTTGATTTTAACATAATCATTGAAGGCGATTTTCCTCATTGTCGACAAATTCCATCCATTTACATTATGAGTTATTATTTTAATCATAACTTAATTTCTTTATCTATTGTCTTAATTCACTTATGAATTCTAATTTTCTTAATTTTAATTTATTTTATGCCTACCTTTCCTCTTGGTCGATAAGTTTTACCATTAAGTCTGTAGATTTCTATCTTATTCCTCATTTGGGATATCAACTTTTCTTATCTCTCGCTAGCATTTCTGCCATATCTTTTCTTGTTGTTTCACTTATATCTCTCTGATTATTGGGAAGCACATTCATTCTCAGATTCAAACATCTGCCACACACATTCTAGATTGGACTTAAGTTTAAATCCAACCTGATATTTAGGGCCGTTATGCCGATTTTGAGAAATGTTTGGAGGTTATTCCTTTTTTTTTTTTTTTTTTTAATACTTTATTTTTTCTCGTTTTTCTTTAACAAACATCAAAAACATAACAAAACAAAACAATCATACATTCCAGAGGTATCAGTAATTCAACAGTTTAGCAATTGCATATGTACAAGTACACTGTTAAAATCTCCTCCCTCCCATCTCTTCGAATACCAATTTTTATGTACTGTCTTGTACTCCTGATGGGAAGGCAATTCCCTAATAGCAAGGTCACTTAACTTGATACCTCCACCAAGCATACAGAGGAACCGGCACTTCTCTCAATATAGTTAGCAGTTTAGCACAGAAATCATGTGCTTCTGGGGAGACTCGGGTGAAGAAGGAAAATAAAAAACAAAAAAACAAAATATATTTCCAATATTTCACAATATACATTTTAATAACCAAAAGAATATGAGAGACCAGAAGGTAGACTTTTGGAAAAGTCTCCCTTATGTTTATATGTAATAGGAGCAGCTCTGGAACAAAAGGAACCTCTACCTCACATATATCCTCAATCAGATATGTACAAGCTCTCCAGAAAGGCTTTATTTTTGTACAGTTCCACCAAGCATGGAGTGAATCACTGTTTATACCACAGCCCTTCCAACATGTATTCCCTTTGTTCTGTACAAATGTATTAATCGCATCTGGTGTCCAATACCATCTATTGATCAACTTGAAATATAATTCAATATAGTTACTAGAGCAGGAAGAGATTTTTACGATTTTTAGAGCCTTCTCCCATTTATCTCCGTCCATTAATATATGTAGATTTTTCTGCAACTCTAACATACCTTTCGTTGGATTTACTTTATCCTGTGGCATTAGAATCTTATGACATCTTGAAATTCTATGCGGTAACGCCTTCTGATATAGCATACTTTCAAAGTCAGTAATCGAATAGCTAATATTTTTACCATATCCCTTTGCTTTCACCAAGGATTGTAAGGATCTAAATGCCAACCATTGGTTGTTCTTAAGTTTATATTTTTGTTTCAAGTTAGACCAGGATAGTTGGACACCAGATGCGTAGAGATCATCTATAAGGGATATTCCCTGCAATTTCCATCCACCTATTAAGTCAACATTGAACGGTGATAAGAGACACTCTATAGGGGCACCTAACGAAGGATATCTCGAAAGGTTCAATTTATCTCTATTTGTCACCCAGAATTTTAACAATGTTCTTACTCCTCTGGGTATCCGTTCACTCTTGACATCATTTAACCCATCAATCCACAGCAATGTATTAGGAGTGTCTATTTTTAATATATCGTATTCTAAGGACTTCCAACCTGGATTAATGGCAGGAGTACTCCATATCATAATTTGAGAGAGGGGAATAGCATTATATAAATCTCCTATAGAGGGTGATGCCAATCCACCCTTAAGCATGGGTCTTTTGGTAATTGAAAGAGGGATTCTAGTTCTTTTACAACCCAAAATAAATGCATCTATACTTCTTTGCAGTTTAACAATCCAATATTTTGGTGGAACTTCCGGAATTGTTCTAAGGATATAAGTGATTTTAGGGATCAATATCATCTTACTAATTGCGATTCTAGCTGACCATGAAAATTTTACATCTTTCCACTCTAAGAGGATTTTCTGAATCTGTTTCCATATCTTTTCTAGATTAGATTTCAAAATCTTATTAACCTTGAATGATAGGTCTATACCCAGATGACTTATTTTATTAGAGTTCCATTTAAGATTAAATTAGCTTTTTAAACTTGTAATTTCTTCAAAGGAGAGATCTCTCCATATAATATCTGATTTCTCATGGTTGACCTTATAATAAGAGAGTCTTCCAAATTCTTTAAAGATGATATCAAGAGCTCCCAAAGATTGGATAGGATTCTTCAAAATAAAATCAGATCATCTGCATATATAGCAATTTTATACTCTTTAAGACCGACTTTTACTCCCTCAATATCCTTTGCTTCCCTTATTTTCAATAGAAGAGGCTCCACATAAAGATTAAATAATATGGGAGACAAGGGACAGCCCTGCCTAGTTCCATTTTTTATGGGAAAAAAAGATGTTTCATAATTAGGCCCACTAATCTTAGCTGTAGGGTTAATATAAAGAGCCATAATTGCTTTAGAAGCAAATTCCTCTAGTCCATAACATTCCAAGGCAAACTTAAGGAAGTCCCAGCTGACTCTGTCGAAGGCTTTCTCTGCATCTATCGACAGAGCCAAACTGGGGCCCCCATCACTCCTCCCTATAGAGAGAATATCTATCAATGTTCTTATATTATCCCCTCCTTGTCGGGACTTAACAAATCCTGTCTGCTCTTAATTAATCAACTGCGGAATTAAAGGGATCAAACGATTAGTTAACACCTTAGAATATATTTTAAAAACATAATTAATAAGAGAGATAGGTCTATAGCTCTTCCTATCTTCCGGGTCTTTACCTTCTTTTAGTATATTTATAATTTTTGCTTCAGTTAACTCCTCTCTAATAATGCCGCTGTTCTTAATCTCATTAAACAAACTGGCCAATAAAGGGGCCAGCTGGTCTTTAAACGTTGTATAGAATAGTTTATCTAGGCCATGAATACCAGGGGCCTTATTGTTTTTTGTTTCATTAATAACCTTTATTATCTCTTTCTCCGTTATTGGTTCATTTAGATATAATAGTTCTTCCTCTGATATCTTAGGGAATTTAATATCCTTCAAAAAGTTTTTTTATCTCACTCAAACTAGGTTTCTGAAAATCTTTCTGCTTCTCAATATTGTATAATTCTGAGTAGTATTGGAAAAATATGTTGCCAATTTTTTCTGGATGGTTATATAGCTGATTATCTTCTCCCCTGAGTCCCTGGATATGGTTTTGAATTTTTTGATTCCTAACTTTATTGGCCAAATATTTCCCCATTTTTCCTCCCATGAGGTAATTGTTTTGTTGTGCTTTCCAAACCATTCTATCTTGAATTAACTGAAAGATCTTTTTAATTTGTAAATTGATATCTTTAATTTTTTCCATCTTTTGCATAGATGGAAGATTTTTATTGCTATTCTGTAATATATCTAACTGAATATAAAGATTTCTTAGGGTTGTTCCCCTAGCTCTCTTCATTCGCGCTTCTTTTTCTATTAGAATGCCTCTAACAAATGCTTTTAGTGTACACCATATGAGTGAAGGAGATGATACTGAATCTATATTTAAGCGCATACATTCTCTAATAGCTGTTCTTATTTCTTCTATATATATCTTATCTTTTAAAATCAGAGGTTCTATTCTCCAATTTCTTATTTTACCATAGGTTTCAACCCCTTTTAGTTCCAACATCAGTGGAAAGTGATCTGAAGGTGCAGTAGATAAGATAGTTATTTTTTTGTATTGTATACCACTGAAGGATCCCCCAAGAAATAATCTATTCTAGAGTATACATTATATTTCTTTGAGTGATATGTAAACTCTATCTTTTCTGGATTAAATGTTCTCCAAATATCAAAGAGGTCAAGCTCTATCATTAGTTTTTTAATTCTTAATCTTAAATAACTCGAAGTATTATTATTTTTCTTATATTTAGATTTTGATCTATCCTGAACTGGATCCATAGCTAAATTTAAGTCTCCACATATAATAACTTTTCCTTTTTATATTTATGAACTAACTTCAATATTTTTATAAGAAATCTCTCTTGATTCTTACTTGGGCATATATATTTACAATTGTGTAGATGCTTTTATTTATTTCTCCCACCCACAATATATATCTTTCCTCTATATCAATCTTTTTAAACTCTTCCTCCACCACAAGTTAGCTTTAAATAATATCGAGACTCCCCTCGTTTTACTAGTATAATTAGCATCTACTCTCTTCAAAAAAGATTTATTATTTAATAGATGGTTATGCTTCATTTTCAGATGTGTTTCTTGTAGGCAGATTATTTCTGCACCTGATTTATTATATTCTGAAAATGCAATTTTTCTTTTAATGGGCATATTCAATCCATTGGTGTTATGTGATATTATCCTTAATGACATAGTTTCTTTATTGACTTAATTCCTCTTAACCTATGTTTCCCCTTCCTATCCTCACTATTTAAATTTGTGCTTCTCTGTTCCTTTAAACATATATACTGACTACAAACATACCGAATATGACCCATCCTATCTCTCATGTTGGGTCGAATTCCTACGGGCTAATTAGCCAATGTTTAGAAGTGGTAGGTGAACCTTTCTAATGGAGGCAGCTACCTCCCAGTCTCTCAAAAACCTATAAGCATCTATCTATGCAGGATTATTAAAGCATTTCTGACAAAATCTTTACCTCAGAATTTGGGGGAACAAACATAAAAAAAAGACAAAAAAAAAGAAACGAAAAAAAAAGACAAAAAAAAAAAAAAAATGAGACACAAACCCAAAAACGGAAAAGTGAAATGTATTAACAAGCCCTTCTCATCCTATATATATATATATATATATATATATATATATATATATATATATAAACAGCCTCTATTGCCCAATTCCAACTCTGTGTAAATTTCTTATAGTCAGGTGTCAACGCTTCATTTGTTGAGATTTCTTAAGTCATCCTTATAACTACATTTTTATCATTAAATATGACAGTGCCAAATCCTATCTATAAACATATCTGTGAAACTTTTAACCTCTTAATTAAAGTGACCGGTGCTAACATTGTATCTAAGACCTTATATTATCCTCTATGTATATTTCCCTTCTTTCATAGAAGGCTATTTCTCTACCACCAATAAAAAAAAATAAAAAAAAAGGACAAATCCAATATATGCACATTTCCATCCCCTCTTTCACCCCTTCCTCAGTCTTTTCCCCCCCAACCAACCCATCCCCTATCCGCCCTCCATATGTCACTACTTAATGTCCTATGCATTCTAACCCCCTTCCTTTAAGGCTATATGTGAAATTTTATGACCCCTACCTATTGTAAAGGCAGGAGATTTATTAAGACCTTTAGAGGTTAATTAATCTAAAAGTGCATACATTTTACCATTATTATAAAATTACCTAAGCTCTCATCCAAGAGATCTACTTCTCTTCCCTCCTTACATTTTTATGACACATAGGAGGGATGGAGGGGATGGATGTAGGGGGAGAGAACACCATATAAAGGAAAGATGAAAAGAAGTGATCTAAATAAATAAAATAAAAAAAAAAAAAACATTTTAAAATCCAATTATCAGAAGCTGCAATTATCCTCTGTTGTGAGGATCAGGTGTCACTCTTCTAGATAGATCTTCAAATTCCTCAGGCAATCTATTCCCTCTTTGACTGAGTGAATTCTATACCATCTGGCGTCTTTAATTATTGCAAGACCCTGAGGAAATATCCATTTATAGCGTATATTTTCTTTTCTCAGCGCCAGAGTTATTCTAGAATATTCTTTACGTTTATTTAGCGTGTATGCTGATATATCCCCAAATATTTGGATATTCTGGTATGGTGGTTTCAAGATCTTCTCTCTATAGCTTGCACGCATAATGTCTTCTTTGTAATTTAACAAATGCACTTTGACCATGACATCTCTAGGTCTTCCATTCTCTTTATTTCCTGATGTCTGAATTCTATGCAATAGATCAAATTTGTTTGGTACTGTCTCAAAATCTGGAACTAGCGAAGAGAGGAGCTTTATTATATATTTTGTCAAATCTGTGTCTTTAAGATCTTCTGAGATTCCTTTTATTCCTATATATTACTTTTAGATCTATCTTCCAGGCTATTTGTTAAATCTTGTATTTTTTCTTCTAGTTTTTTATTCTGTGTCTGAAGCGTGTTATTTTCCATTATTTGTTTATCCATTACTATTTCTATGGCCGTGACTTTAGTGACGCAGTCCTTAATGGCCTTAGTATTAGAAATTATTTGTTTTTTAATTTCTGCCAAAAAGTTAAGCTGGAACTCCTCTAATAAGGTTTTCATTCTAGTCACCATTAGTAGCTCTTCCATCTCTGGTGATATTTCTCTTATCTCAGTATTATCTTCTATACTGCCCAGACTTTGGTTCGGGGTCAAATCTGGAATTTGATCTGTCTCAGATAACTCCATTCCCCCTTTTCCTTTTCCATTTGATTCTAGTTTCGGCGAAAACATATTATCAATTTTTTGAAGTTTCTTCTCTTTCTTCTCTTTATTTTTAGAGTTCCTCATCCTGAGTTGTAGATACAATGTATATTTATTCCAGCACTTTGACACATATACCCTTGTATAAGCTTGCTTTTCCTCTCTTTTCTTTCCCTCTTCCGTTTTGTTTCCAGATAAGGCCAATAGCCGTGCTCAGTTACTATACTAACAGTAAAGAGAGATATACCAATATGCAAATGTCTCTAATAACATTGATTCTGATTCTTTGTATTACCGTCAGAAACTATACAAGACATATAGCGTTGCTTTTTTTTTATTTATCTGAGTCTGTTCCTTTAAGAAAGCTGTTACCATATCATTCAGCATTTCAGTCAGCCATGTGCAATATCCCAAAAAATAAAAATCCATCCACTCACCATTATAGTCCTTTCCTTTTACAGTTTCTTGCTTATGTCTGGATATGTTTTTAAGATACAGGAGTTCCCTTTATGATATGTGTTCAGGCATAAAGTATCATATACAGCGTATTTTGTTATAATGGGAGTGCCCCAGGGACTAATATCAATCCCATAACTCACCCCTGGCTGCCTTCCTCAGCCTGCCAGCCACCTGATGTCTCACAGTGTGAGTCAATTTCACCTGAGGCTGAGTCTCTAGAGTTTGTTGCTCCACTTGATAGTGCTATTAGATGTTGCACACTGGAGATCCCAGCTCCTCTTTCTCCCGGACCTGCAGATTCACTGAGATGGTATTCTGGGCTATATTAGCCCCCTTCGTTTGGTGCTCCTGCTCCTGAGTGGTGAGTGGGGGCTATGCAATTTCACCTGAGGCTGAAAGGGCTAAGGGGACTTTATAATTCCTCTCTCTCAGGTGCCTGTTACCTCAGGCAGGAGAGTAGCTGCCTCCATTGACCTCCAGCTGCTATTCGCGGCAAACTACATCACTTCCGGTCTCCGCCTTCCGGTTATTCCTGGTTGGTTGGGAGGTCATGTTTCTTCTTTTTCCTCTTCTAGTTCTTTCCCTGGTTTTAAATTGTTTTCCTCTCCTCTTCCTTTATCCTGCTCTTCTCTTATCTATCACTCTATCTATCCTTTTTTCCTCTGTCTCCTATTTATTCCTTTATATCCCATGTCATATAGTTTAAATTAAAAACTAGATAATCATATGTTATAGTTTGTTTTCTCTTTAATCCTCCTCTTTATTACTTTTCTTTTCTCCTCTCTTTTCCCACTCTCTGAACTTTATAAACCCTTTTACCTTTAATCATACGTGTCAATAAATTCCACTTTAAATTTCATCACCTTTTGTTTTAATAAACCTATTGAAATATACACATATGGCATAGAACTGTAAAATAAATATTTAGGGTCATAGCCATTTAAAGGTAATATACTTCTACAGAATTAACAACCAAATGCCTTTTACCATGAGGACAAGAAGAGGGATTACAGGGATTACTATATTCTCATATTTTAAAATGTAATTTATATATAATTAATCAATAAACTATAAACTTTAAAGTGCAAATTTATAAAGTGCTTAGGATATTTACTGATAAAAAAGCAAATCTCTATTAAAAGTGAATCTAGTATGCTCTAGGTCAATCAAGTGTCAATCCTATATACATTTTGTATAATTGTGAAAGATCAATACTATAGAAAATAGAAATAATCTTTTAAATATCATATTAATGGAAAGTATATCAAATATAAAGTGCATTTAATTATAAATTACCATTGAATCTAAACACTACCGTTTTCGTAATTGGTTAATGTGATAATAAAGTGCAAATCAGTTCGAATTTTATATTAAGCAATCATCAATCCACCTCATTTCTTATAAAAATACTAATAAGTGATGTTATGTAATGGCAATAAAGTGTGATATAACACTTAAAACATTCTCTAAAGAAATAACAAAAACTATTACTTGAATAAAACAAAAGCAATATAAAGCATACATAAACTCGTTCATTTTACCTTACCTCAATATCTGTAGATAAACTCAAGAGGAGAGGGGGTGCATCATGTTATAACTCTTGTTTTACCTTTTATTGCATCTTAAATATGTGAGATCTCCAAACTAATCTCACCAACAGTTTACACTTTCTCCTCTCCAGCTTCCACACACACAGCCTGTTTGCAAATTAAATTAATTGTTAATCTGTATCTATAACTACACTTATTAAACTACTACAGCCCTATTAAATTCAAAGCCTGTAACTCCAATGTGAAGCTTGCAATGGTTGCGGGCTTGAAATTTGGTGCTATTAAATTAGAACGTTGGATTTGCGGCCGTGTGGACGATCAATTAGTGTAGACCGTAGTTACAGATTTAGATAGAGCCAATGGAAAAAGAGATCGACAGCGTTACGTCACTGAAAATTTTGGGCAATGAAAGGACCCACATTCCAGATTAATGCAATATTGATAACGCCGTAAATATGATATTCTATTACATGCGAGTTACAGTAACACATTGATTGCTGGGATTGATATAACACAAAAAGTAAACATGAAATAAAGTATTTTTCTGGGCTGATTTGGGGGCTTGAGAATGTTGTGCTATTAATTCTAAGACCTAACATCACTTTACCTTTTTTTTATTGTACAGTATGGTGTTTTTATTTGCATTTACGAGGCACACGTTGGGTTTTGGGCTCCATTTGCATGTTACAGGCTTGCTGGTGAGTGACTTTGTTACAATTTAATAGCTAAATTTGAATTGTATCGATTACGGGCTTGACAGATCAAAGGATTTGAGGGCTGTGAAGTTCCACGTTCACATCCCGAAAGGCATTTTTGGCCTCCCTGCGTCTTAACCCGCAAGTCATCTGGGGTTGCTTTACAGGGCTAATTGAATAGCCGTAAAACCTACTTTCAATCTTACAGGCTAAGTTTTTCAACGTAGGCCGAATTTAATAGGGCTGAATATGTTTAAATTTGTTCCATAAAACCTGTCTGCTGCACTTTCTGGAGAGTGAGACAGCAGTGAAATAATTAACCAAGACCAATCTTGTATGTATTCTGCTATCCTATTGTCCCTGCTTGTCAGCAGCTTGAGAGCAGCCACTGGACCATAATTCACTATATAAAAACAAATTAAATACATTTTAATTTTTTATATGGATTCCTCCTGCAGTGGAATCTCCATTTTGTTTTTTGCTTCTTTTCAAAGATAATTATTGTCACAAGAGTCTGTGTGATTTAGATGTAGCAATTCTGGCACAAAGAGTATATTTATGTATTCTATACAGTACTGGTTTCTTAATTATTTGTATAATACAGACAACATCGTAACTTCGCCAAATCCATTTTCTGTATTCAACAAAATCCCCCCAAAATCTTAAACAATAGTAAACACACTTTTCCTCTGATTTGTTCAATGCTTTTTACCTGTTTTTGAAATTGTAGTCGAAAGATTGTTATAAGGTTTGAGGTCTACACCGGAGCTAGAAGGTATGCTAGTTCTAGGAAGGTGTTTATGTGAGAGGTGAGGTATTAGTTAATTTTTCAGTTACAGAGATTGTATAGGTTTAATTTATCCAGTTTTCCAAGATTTCTAGAAAGGTTTGGTACATGTTGTTAAGGGTGTGGGTCAATCTTTCGTTAATCACTATATTATTTGTTAATTATGTCTTGTTAATTAGATGAATTTTGGCTGTAAGCATTAAAAAATGTAGCCATTTATTTAGATTTTTAGTGATGTGAGGGTTAGGTATATCTATAAGGCAAAGGTCTATTGAGGGCTTGATTGAGGGTTTTAGGGTTTCAGATGCTACTCTGGTGATATTAGACCACTTGTTTTGAGCTAATCTGTAATCCCACCAAATATGGCGGAAGGTACATTTTTCTTTACAGTTTCTGAAACATTCAGGGGAGATTTGTGGGTTAAGTTTATTCAGTTTGTCTGGGGTAAAATATTCTCTATGTAGGACTTTAGTTACTGTTTCTAAATAGCTAAAGTAAACTGATCCTTTAGTTAAGTTTGAACATATATTTTCCCATTTTAGGTAGTCCCATGTGACTCCTAGATCTAATTCCCACTGTCTAATAAATTTAGGTTTTTTTGTTAGCCAGAGGATGATTACAATTGAATAAAGGATCCTAAAGATTCCTTTGGATAGTGGGGCTTTATTGCAAATACAAGATAGCCAGGAGGATTAGAGGTGATATGATGTTTGATTTTGTTAAAGTTAAAAAATTATTTTGGGGGCAATTTAAATTTGGTTTTAAATTAAGCTATTGATAGTAGTTTTTCATCTTGGAGCCAAGCTTCTAGTTTATCTAGTTTATTAATATGCCACCATGTTTTTGATTCTTCTCCCATATTTTTAAGTATTTGTGGTGATGTGAGAGTGAGGGTCAGAGGTGAAATTTTGTGTTTTAGTTGAGTTCTCGAGTTGGCCCAAGGCCAGTTTTTTTAAGGATAACTTAATCATGGGGTTGGTAATTCTAGAGCCTATGGTAGGAATTGTGAGGGTCCATATTAATGAATCCCAATGAAATGATGTAATTTGGAGATTTTCAATAAAGACCCATAATGGTTGATGTTCTTTTGAATGTGCCTGAGGGATAAAGGAAATTTGTGTGGCTCTAAAATCTAAGTTAAAATTGGGACAGGATAACCCTTCAATTTTTTTATGTCTATGCATAAAAGCTTTGTTTATCTTTGGACGATTTTTTTTGCCAGATGAACCTAAAGGCTTGTTTTTGAAGTTTCTCTATATCTGATTCATTAATTGGAATGGGTAATGATCTGAAATAATATAAGATCCTAGGCGTTTATTCTTCCTGTCCAAGAGATCTGAAACAAATTCCATTTAGAAAGGTCTGCAGTCAGTTCTTTCAAGAGGGGTGTGTAGTTGGCTTTATATAGATAAGACAATTCCGGGGTTATATTTAGGCCAAGATATTTAAGGTGTGAATTCGGCCATGTGAATGTATATTTTTTCTTAATTTGGTCTATTATATGGTTTGGGATTTGAGCTACTATTACCTGTTTTTTCAAGGTTTACTTTAAGGCCAGAAATCTGACCATAGGTTTGAAGGGTATCCATTAAGGCTGAAATTGAGTTTACAGGGTCTGTAAGTGTACACAATATGTTGTTGGTGAACAGACAACATTTGAATTGATATAGGCCTATTGTAAAACCTTTTATTTTAGATTTGGTCTGGATAGCTTGGGCTAAGGGTTCTATAGCTAAGGCGAATAATACATGAGATAGGGAGTAGGTGAGAGGATATTTTGAATGCAAAGGAATCTTCTATCTGTACAAAGGAAATGGGGTAGCTAAAACTAATTAGCTTACAATCATATAACCTGCAAAGAAAGCAGCATAAAAAAATAGCCATCAACCAAATTGCACAGTGTGACCACAGCTGCCCATTAAGTAGAATTACAACAGGAAAAAGTGCCTTTCCTTTCCTCTAATTGAGTTATAGCTGATGTTGATTGATTACTGTAATTTTTACTACCTTACACAAATCCCTCCAGGTCAAATTTCTATTGTTTGTGGTCCTTCAATTACTCTTGTCACTATATTTTATACCTTTGTGCTGCTCAAGTGGAGAAATGGCCAAGGCCTATATATATATATATATATATATATATATATATATATATATATATATATATATATATATATATATATAAATATCTTATGTATTATGTATAATATATGAAATATATATTTTTCATGTTCAGCGAGTGTTGTCTTTTTAATTTTAACAGATGGTATCATAGACATTTCTAAATCTATTTTTTATCATCAACTGTTCAATAATTTTATATATTATAGGAAAATAAAATGTTACATTACGGTGCTCAGTAGGTTCCAACTACAATGATACTCTGCAGCAAATACTATGATACACTAGGGCCCATATTAACTTGCAAGCCAGCAGATACCTTCATACCGGCCGCCAGTCTGCAGGCTTGAAACTTGCAACAGTTACAGAGCGATTCCATTGAAAAGCCTGCAGCTACGTATATGGCCGAAAGCACCCGTAAATAGCATTTCAGAGCATAATCATGATCAATTAGGCAAGGGCGTAACTACCGATTTAGAAACAGCCAACAGCAAATGAGACCATCATCATGACGTGACTACAACATGGAGCTTAAACGTCTATCAATTTAGAGTTTTGAAGTCAGATATGCATTCAGACTTGCAATCCGGCAATGTACAAAATAATAATAATGAATGATGATACTGTTCTAGTACATGTGGGTGGCCTGATATGTATTGACTCTTTGATCGATATAACACCGTAATGAAACTTAAACAAAAAATTTATTGCAGATGTGTGAGCTTGTTACTGTTATGCAATTAATTCTAATGTCTTTCATCGCTTTCCTCATCTTTTAAAGTGCAGTATTGATTATTTATTTGCATTTACAGTGCTACGAACAGGTGTTAACCCTATTGCAAGTCCTATCTGGTACTCGGAGGATTTTCTTCTACATTTGCCATTTACAGGTATGAAAACAATTGCAGGCTTGAGGAATTGTAGCAATTAAATAGTGATTTGCGATTGTAACATTTATGGGCTTGAAAGATTAAAGGCTTCTATGGGTCGGAGTAACGATTTTGACAACCGAAGGGATTTTCAGCCTATAACCCGCAAATTAGTTTACGGGCTACATTATGGGCTAAAATAACTAACATTTGCTAATTGAATAGGGGCCTAGGTGATGTGATTCCCACACTAATATCTGTATGAATCAGTTTCTCTTATACTCTTATTTACACTATTTTCTTAATATGTTGATATGGATATAATAAAGTTCATTCACCATTTTGTCACCAGTATGGTAGCCCAACTGAGAACCATCTCCATTGACTTAAATGGAAAGTTGATCAAGGAACATAATGAATAAAGTATAGCACATTTGTATTTGCAAAAAAAGAAGAGAATAAAACATTTACCGTACATACTCGAGTATAAGCCGACCCGAGTATAAGCCAAGGCACCTATTTTACCACAAAATACCGGGTAAAATAAGTGACTCGAGTATAAGCCGAGGTTGGGAAATGTGCTGCCCCCTGTGTCCCTCTTGTGCCCTCTGTGTCCCCCTCTTGTGTCCCCCTCTCTCTCCCGTGTCTCTTCTCCCCTCTTCCTTCCCTGTTTCTCTTCTCCCCCCTCCCTTCCCTGTGTCTCTCCCCCCTCTCCTGCCCATGTGTCTCTTCCCTCCTCTCCCTTCCCTGTGTCAATTCCCCTCCTCATCTTCAACCTCCCTCCTCATCATCCCTTCTCATCCTCAACCTCCCTCCTCAACCCCCTCCTCCTCAACCCCCTCCTCAACCTCCCTCTTCAACCCCACATCCTCATCCTCAACCCCCCATCCTCAACCCCCTCCTCAACCTCAACCACCCTCCTCATCCTCAACCCCCTCCTCAACCTCCCTCCTCAACCCCCTTCCTCATCCTCAACCCCCCTCCTCATGCTCAACCCCCTCCTCAACCTCCATCCTCAACCTCCCTCCTCATCCTCAACCTCCCTCCTCATCCTCAGCCCCCTCCTCATACTCAACCCCCTCCTCAACCTCCCTCCTCAACCTCAAACCCCCATCCTCAACCCCCCTCATCCTCCCTCCTCCTCCTCAACCTCCATCCTCATCCTCAACCTCCCTTCTCAACCTCCCTCCTCATCCTCCCTCCTAAACCTCAACCTCCCTCCTCAACCCCCCCTCCTCAATCTCAACTCCCCATCCTCAACCCCCTCCTCAACCTCCCTCCTCAACCTCCCTCCTCATCCTCAACCCCCTCCTCATCCTCACCCCCTCCTCAACCTCAACCCCCCATCCTCAACCCCCTCCTCATCCTCCCTCCTCATCCTCAACCTCCCTCCTCAACCTCCCTCCTCATCCTCAACCTCATCCTCCCTCCTCAACGTCCCTCCTCAACCCCCCTCCTCAACCTCAACCCCCCATCCTCAACCCCTTCCTCAACCTCCCTCCTCAACCTCAACCCCCCCATCCTCAACCCCCCCATCCTCAACCTCAACCCCCCTCCTCAATTCTAAACCCCCCTCCTCATTCTATTCTCTAAATACCCCCCCTCTCCCTTTCCCCTCACTTACCTGCATCTGAAGCTCCTGCTCCGGCCTCTCCTCCTTCCGGCGTCTTGACGTGGACCCGGTATATGCAATGACGTGGCGCGCATGTGACCTCACAGCATTAGCATATACCGGTGCCGGCACCCGATATATGTTAATGACGTGGCGCACCTGTGACGTCACCGCATTAGCTTATACCGGGTGCCGGCACCCGGTATATGCTAATGATGTGGCGCGCATGTGACAATGATGTGCTAATGATGTGGCGCACATGTGACACGTCATTAGTCACATGCGCGCCACGTCATTAGCGGGGGGGGGTTAAAGAGACACGGGGTGGGAGAGTGACTTGAGTATAAGTCGCGGGGGCCCTTTTTAGCCTTAAGTTAGTAGTAGTAGTATTAAATATGCAAAGCACTTACAATTGCTGGAGAGGGATATATAACATTTCTTTAAATAATGCGATTGATATACTGTAGTACCACTCTTTTCTTCTTTTGGCTTCTTTTAATTCCCTTTTATCATTTCAGTGTCTGGGGATGAGCGCAGAACCTTTATTCCAATTTTTTAAATTAGGTAGACATTTAAAATACAGTAGACCCACAGTTCTTGACTTCCTCAGAAAAGTTTCAATACTCAACACTTCTGAATGAGAAAAAAACAGCTCGCAACTCAACGCTACCTGGTACTTGACGAGCTTGCACTCGGCCGCATCCTATCTCTCAGGAATTGAAATAAAATTCTGTACTGTGGAAGTCTGTGCCTGAAAGAGCCCAAGAGCAGTCTGTGTCTACAAAAATCAAAGGATAGCTTGTGCCTATTAGAATCAAAGTGCTGCCTGTGCTTATAAGAATCAAAGTGTAACTTGTGCTTACAAGAACCAAGGTCTAGTCTGTGTCTTTAAGAATCAAAGTGGAGCTAGTGCTTATAAGAACCAAAGTGTTGCTTGTTTTTACAAGAAACAAAGTGTAGCCTGTGCATATAAGTACTACAATTCCAAACAATAACTTTTTTCCTCCTTTTCCTCCTCTATATTTCCACCATCCCATGGGGCCCTCAAGTCTTCTCAGTACAGTTAAAGCAAAGTGTAATTCTATTTTATTTGATCTAATTATTGTTTTTATTTATGTCTGTTTAGTTTTAAACAAAAACAAGACCATCAGTTCAAAGTAAATTGTGAAATTTCTGGAGTTATTACAGATTATTTCAATTTACATTGATCCCTATAGTAAATGCTACGTTGGTACTCAAACTTTTTGGAACTGCAGTCCAGAATGGGTTAAAGAGTTCCAAGCATAGGCACAGCTACTGCCGGTGCAGACGGTGCAAGGCACAGAGGCCCCTGACTTCTGAGGGGCCTCCGCGGACCTCCGTAGTGGCCCCTGCAGCCCCCTGTGGCTCCAGCAGATCCCCTGTTGCCCAGCGGATCCCCTGTGACCCCTGCCTATACCCTGTGGCCCCCGTGGATCATGAGTGGCCCCTGAAGGTCCTTGGTGGCCCCGGCAGATCCTCTGTGGCCCAAGCAGAAGCTCTATGGCCCAGTGGGTCCCCTGTGATACCCACAGATCCCCTCTGACACTTGTGGATCCCATGTGCCCCTGCAGATCCTCTGTGGCCCCAGCAGGTCCCCTGTGGCCCCTGTGAATACTTTGTAGCACCAAAGGGGCACATGAGGCCCCTGTGGCCCTTAGGCATTCTGTGGCCCCATGGACCTCCTATGGGGCCCCTGAGGCCCCTTACGGCCTACTGTGGACCCTCACAGGCTCCAGGGGCTTGCTGTGCCCCCTGGAAGCCCTGTGGCCCTAACGGCCCATTATGAACCCTGAGGACCTCCCATGGGTCACCTACAGCCCCTTATAACCCACTGTGGCCCCCCACTGTGCCCCCTGAAAGCACTGTTGCCCCCACAGACCCTTATGTACCCCGCAGACCACTTGTGGCCTCCCTCAGCCCCCTGTGGACCCCACAGCAACCTGTGGCCTCCCTCTGCCCCTGATCTTGCTGGCCCATGCAGGACCTCTGTAGCCCCCTGGGCCTTCTGACCTACAGTGGACCCTTTGCACCCCAGGAGTGCAGCACCGGGCAGGTAAGAAAGTATTTATAAAACTTTAATATATATACATGTACATGTAAATGCGTACGTTTTTATATACAGTATCTCACAGAAGTGAGTACACCCCTCACATTTTTGTAAATATTTTATTATATCTTTTCAGGTGACAACACTGAAGAAATGACACTCTGCTACAATGTAAAGTAGTAAGTGTACAGCTTGTATAACAGTGTAAATTTACTGTCCCCACAAAATAACTCAACACACAGCCATTACTGTCTAAACCATTGGAAACAAAAGTGAGTACAACCCTAAATGGCAAAGTTTTTGTGCTCTTTGTGCCTTATCCGTTTATCTGTCACTTACTAATTATTTCAACTACCTTTCCTCAGTATAGATGTATACTTTTGGTGGTGGGAGTGTGCCGGCACTGGGGAGTTACAGTTCATTGAGGGAACCATGAATGCCAACATGTACTGTGACGTACTGAAGCAGAGTATGCAGAACATCTGTGAAGCATCCTCAAATGGAAGGTGGGGGAGTGCAAGGTCTCTAACATCCACCAACCCAGTGATGTCATCATGAAGGAGTGGAATAGGACTCCAGTGGCAACCTGTGAAGCTCTGGTGAACTCCATGCCCATGAGGGTTAAGGCAGTGCTGGAAAATAATGGTGGCCACACAAAATATTGACACTTTGGGCCCAATTTGGACATTGCCATTTAGGGGCGTACTCACTTTTGTTGCCAATGGTTTAGACATTAATGGCTGTGTGTCGAGTTATTTTGAGGGGACAGCAAATTACACTGTTATACAGGCTGTACACTTACTACTTTACATTGTAACAGAGTTCCATTTCTTCAGTGTTGTCACATGAAAAGATATAATAACATTTTTTCAAAATTGTGAGTGGTACACTCCCTTTTGTTTCCATATATTTTCAATATATTTTATATATGTACTGCAGGTTTTTGTTTTTTGCACTGGGGCCCCCTATGCACTAGCTCACCATTTGGTTCCCAGGTACCACTGTATGTGTCGTCAGACTATTCTCACTAAAGACACATTCTTGAATTGGTCTGTAAGCTAACAGCTTACACTTCCTCCCCTTCAGCTTTCAAACAGTCTGTCTTGTAATTGGTAACCAAGCCTCACCAATTATATGTATTCACCACAAACTGACCCCATATTAATGATGTGTTTAAATACTTCTTACTACAAATTTATAGCATAACATATGTCTGCAGAGACTGTCATTACTATTATGCTGAATGCATGTAGTATCTACTCTGCATCTCCAATTCTTGTGATGTTTCTGCTCTGCTCAAAACCAATAGGTTACAAATTATTTGAACCAAATCAATCTAACACAGCTGACCTTACTGTCCAGGTCTTACCATCAACTCCTACCAGTTAATTCTTATCTCCTACTGTTAGCCATCAAAATGTCCCTCATTGCATACACAAAACTGATTACCTAAGTAAAACCAAATAAATCTCATTGCTTACTCCCAAAAAACAACCTCTGTTCAAATAAAATATTCTACCCAAACTAAACCTTATTTATACCTAATTTTCCTATAACTCATTAACTGTATATACTTCCCCACTTTTCTAAATTTAACTCAACATATAAATGTGCTGATTCTCATTCATCCTAATTTTGCCATTATGGTATCTGAAACTGATAATCATCTCCATTGTCTTAAATGGAAAGTTGCTTGCTTAACTCAGTAATATCATGGAGAATAAGCCTTAGCACATAGGTAATTCCTTAAACCTCACTGCCCACATAAAACCACATTTGCACATTTACCTCCCAACTACAATTAACCTCACTCCACACATATAACTTATACACATCACTAAACCTCAATGTTCACACAAATACTTCCACTGTCAAGGCAGATAAACAAACAAAAAATTGTGTTTCCTATCACATTAACATCTCATAAATTATTAAATACATTTAAAGCTGTATTTATGTTTTTGCCTTCATAAAATCATTTGTTTTCATTATTACATCTAAGTCTTAAAAATAAAAACAATGTAAAAAGAGATTTTCAGTGGCCCTTTAATAATCTCATCTGTGGGGTGGTTTATTAATTTTTCTCACATCCACAATGAACAAGTTAAAACTGAAAAAAATAATTCTCAATATATTTCTTATTTCTAGTCTGCATTTAGCCTTAAGTTATAAAATGTTTTCATGGCAGTAAGGTTGGGTCCATGGGGGACAAGGATTAATATGTCCAACATGCTTATAATTCATCCACTGTGATAGAAATTAGAAATAAAAATATAAACTCTATACATTAAGGAGCTAAGAATAGTCCCTACGGGCATAGGCTGTAGGAATAGTGATTCCTGAAAATGTGCAGAGATTATTAATGCTTACCAGGAATGTCAAGACAGGTAGGCTTTTAAAAAAGTGATGTGTCCAACATAATTAGTATCCACTTGCAAAATCACATTTATAACTTTTCATGAAATTAAGTTCTAGTCAGAAGAGAATTCATAATATTCTTTATTTTAGGTGAATTATTTTGTTAGTTTTTGGAAACTGAAATTCATTTAAATCAAATAACATGAAATGTAACTTTAATATAATATTAATTCCGCTCATTTCTTAGCTATAATTGTATTACATTTTTTGTGGGTCTCCTTATTTATCAATATTTAAGAAATCAAAGTAGTCTCTGCCCTACAAGTGTTGTTTGGAAATATATTTTAATTGAAAAAAAATGAAACTTGAATGCTATATTCCGAATTCTCTTTTCTTAGATAAATATGTAGTAAAATAATTGAGGAAGCCTTTGCTTCCTATGTCATGTTCAGGAGGGCCCACTTAACTCTTGGGGACTATTGGACTATTGAGGAGGTCCTGTATTAACATGGACTGGTATGAGGTGTTTAATATTGGTTACAAAATCATGGCAGTTGTTTTGCCAGGTTATACTTGTCTATATGTGATATATGGATGGTACCGTGCCATGTGTAGTATCAAAATGCTTGATTCTCCTCAGGGAATAATAATAAAGTGTTATACTGGGATTCCCTGTACATTTGGAACAGGGGGTGCAATTGAGGGGTAAAGCTACTTGGATAGAGAGAGTTGACAGGGAGGTCAGGGGTTAAATAGTCACTCTGAAGCAAGGTGTCTCCACTTTGGAGCTGATAAAAGAACACTGGTAGGCCATAAACCTAGGGAAAATTTCCATCTGGCATCCTGTACAGACTCCAGCAAGGAAGGAAGGCTTTAATCTGCTTGATGGATGGACAGAACCCAGGGGCGTCAGTGTGGGGTCTGATCAAGATGGGTGGGACTGTATTGGAAATAAATTCACTGTTGCTGATCAATAAAGAGAGTTGCCATTTTAAACATATATCAGCATTGTGTATGCTTTATTTCTGGAAATATACTAATTCTACACAAGGGAATAACTGTACTGGACCCTGTCTAAGACTCTGTGGCTAATTTACTGAGAGGGTACTGCTGAACTGCTTCCTGGGTTCCAGTGGTTATATGCTGTGCTCTCTTGATTCTTGCTAACAGAGATTTTCCAAAAGAAACCTAGGTCCTACAGGAGCAGCAGGATCATAACATTCCATACATACTTTTTTTTCTTGGCTCAAAGACACAGGAAGGAAATGAATGCATAGGAGCAGCAGGATAAACATTAGTCTAATGGGTTTCACATTAATTATATTAAGTAGCATGGTTCAGTTATATTATTATTATCATCATCGCTTATTAGTAACACACCAACATATTCCGTATCGCTATACATGATAAGTTCAAGGCAAAATACAGTAGCAATATTAACAAACTGCAAAGGATGGATGGCCCTGTCTTTAAGCTTAGAAACCAGTGCCCAGAATGCGTTCCCCAAAGCACCTTGGAAGAGAGAAATCTCTGAACTAATCTGGCGGAGGCATGGGGGCGGTACCGGAAGTGGAACACACACCAGATCGGAGATGAGCTGGTGGTAGGAGAGCTGGGAGGTCATGTACGTTTAACAGCGGTCGCCCTGAGCCCATACTTGATCCAAGGATACAGACACTACACAGATGCCCTTGAAGCCTCGAGAAGGACTTTTCCAACACAATGCAGCTAAGTAAAGCTTTAAAAAAATAAATAATATGTACTGTGTTTTTAGAGTTACCCTTCCTATCTCCCCTTCTCCCCTTATGCCATAAAAAGAAAAAGACAAAACCCCAAGGCTCAAAGCTACTAGCAGGGATAAAAGTGAGGCCAAAAGCCCAAAAGTTTATTAAGCCGAGTTCGGGAAGAAGTCGGAGGACGGAGACAGTCCCTGTGAAGATCCCGCGAGAAGACGCGAAAAGACGCGCCAAGGTGAGAGATCTATGCGATAGAATCGCGGGAGATAAAGTTTGAACAAACGAACAAGATTTAAGAAGATACAAGGCCTAAAAAACAAAAAACAAAAGGTGAAGTGATTGTAAGAGGCATATTATGCCCCAGGATTACCGAATTGAGGAGGAAAGGCCAGAATCAACTAGAACCCGCTAGTAAGCTAAAAGTGGGGTAAATAAAAAATAAAAGAGAAGAAAAATGAAACTATGTTAAGGTAGAGGGAGTAGAGGAGAAAGGGATAAGGTAAAACAATAAGCTTTACGAAAATACGTAAGAGTCAAGAGGCCAAGGGTGAAGATTGTAAAGTACCCCTCTAAGACAATATAAAAGGTGATACAACCAATATAAATTAAATAAGACAAGTAAAATAAATGGACAGTTTAAAAAGATAAGTGGAGAAGATTAAAACAAAAATCCACTGGATTATATCCCAAAAATAATAAAATGGCAAATAAGAAACCTCCAAACGCCATGAAAATAAAAAGTAAGGAGAAGAAGATAGGTGCTCCAGGAACAAATCAATTTTTTTCACCAAAACAAAAAATTAATACATTAGAAATAACACAATCAGAATCCTCTTTTCTGGAACAATCTGTAAATCCCTCCCCGAAGAAAACAGTACAATCTCCCCTAGAAGATACTGAAAAGTTACAAGAGGAACCATTAACATATTCAAAAATGAAAGACTTTTTATATGATTTCCAAGAAAAAATCACGATGGAATTAACAAAACAGATGGTAGAAAACACAAATTCAGTTAAAGAAATAAGTAAAAGAATAAATGAACTGGAAATTAAAAGTGATAAATTAATCATGGATAATAATGCACTATTGAAATACACAAATAATTTGGAATACAAAATAGAAGAATTAAATATGAAGATAAATCTTATGGAAGATAGATTAAGGAAAAAAAATTTAAGATTCAGGGGAATAAATGAATATATACTGGAAAAAGATCTGCCAGGATATATTAAAGATCTATTTAATAATTTAACAACTCAAACACCTAAAGATGATACTAAAATAGAAAATATTTACAGAATTCCCCTTCCTAGAGGATTAGACAAAAATATGCCAAGAGATGTTATAGTCAATCTTCAATCTCCTCTTCATAGAGATGAAATAATCAAAGCTAACTCCACAAAAAGACCGTTGGACGCTCCATATGATAAAATAAAAATATTCCCTGATCTGTCTAAATATACACTGAATAAAAGAAGAGAATATATGGCTATAACCCAAAGCTTAAGGAAAGCAGAAATGAAATACAGATGGAAAAATCCTATGGGACTATATATAATGAAAGACAATATATGGAACAAAATAGACTCTGTTAAAGAAGGACTGTTGTTGCTACAAAAATGGAATATAGAAGTGGATCTTTCTACTCTTCCTAAAATCCATACAGAACTAAATTTAAAGAACCCTGAATGGGTCGTAAAATAACAGAGGATAAGGAAGAGAGGAAAAGACTTTATAAGAAATTTGGACTATATATTGATGCATCTATCACTGTTTTTTAAAATATTTTCCTTTTGGGTTGGTTCATAATTATAATATGATTAGTAGTGATGGCTATAGCACACAGGGGAAAGGATATAAACACTTCTCAAGAGATTATCTATAATATGGTGGTTAAATATAGGCACTTTAGCTATATGCACTTTATATAAATATTAGAATACAAAGCACCTTAAATACACAAAGGAGTAAAAATTGTAGAATGGTCCCACAAGAAATTTAGAATGTATATTGATGTATTGAAAAATTGTTTTTTTTTAAATATACCTTTCCTTCGGGATGGTTCACATAAATAATATGATTAATATCAATGGCCTCAGCATACAGGGGATAGGATATAAATATCCTCTAGGAGATTATTTATATTATGGGGGTGAAATATAAGCACTTTATTTGTATGCACTTTATAGAGAGATTGAAGTTTACTAATAGAAGATGAAGCACATTAATACACATAGGAGTAAAAAAATAAAAAATAAAAAAAAATTATAACAGGAATTATAACACGAATTTAGTGAATTTAGAATTAATTACTAGTATTTTGTAAAATAGTGATTATTGCTAGTATAAATTCATAATCATGATGTAAATTTTTGAGAGAACACGGACACATTGGTGGGAAACTAAGCACCTTATTAATATGCACTTTTCGGATATATGAAAAATTTAAATAGATTAATAAACACCAAAAAAAAAACATTAAAAAAAAATAAACATAAAGTAGTAAGATTTTAAGATTGGTTTATTAACACGTTATGGAAATATAATAATTTTTTTGTTTGTTTTTTTTGGGGTATTTATGTTTGTATTTTGGAAGCTATTTGTAATGGGGGAGTCCATATCATTCCTCGGGGAGTAAAGGAGGAAAAGAGAAAGGAAAAGTAGAATAAGAAGAAGGAAAAAGGGGACATCTGGGAACATTACTACTAGGATAGTGGTCAACAGTAAAGTCATAGTCAGAGTAGACTATAATAACTAGAGTAAATGGTATGGACTCCCTCTTGGAGATAGCTATATAGGGGGAAATCTAGGTATTTTGTTAGTTTATGGTAAAAGGTTAAATGGGAAATCTATAAAAAATTCAATCACTACACTTGGGTAAAAGATCGGATAGAAATCAATTGAAGAAGAAAAGTAAAGGTATTTTTTTTTTAAGAGATACGAAGGGGATGATGACTGAGGAGTTAGGAAGGTTCGGTCAAGACAAGGGGCGAAAAGAAAAGAGATATAATATAAAAAAAGAAAAGAAAGGGGAGGGAAGAAAGAGAGATAAGAGAAAGGAGAGAGAAAGAAGGAAAGAGGAGGATTAAAAAAAAAAAAAAAAAGCAAAGGAAAAACAGGGATAAATTCAATGTTAGCTTTATATAATATCAAACATATCCATAAATTTAATTCTGGAGGTTGGTATCACATAAAATATAACATGGGGGAATACTATGGTCTCTGAGGCTAAGGAAATGTTTCCATATACTCCTCCATAGAGTTGAGTTGGGCATAAGATCAAAGGAAGTAAGGAGGGGTAAATGAGAGGAAGTGGAAATTAAAAACAATACAAAAAGATAAAATAATAGTTAATAATGGAAAATAATAGGGAAACAAGAATACATGATCTCCCAACTAATAAACTAGTAAGTTTATTAAAAACTCCTAACATTTCCTAAAATCGGCATGATAGCCCTAAAATATTATATCAAAAAGGAGGGAAATAATATAGGAATAAGTAAACTTGGACTTAGTTTAAGTCCAAAGAAGAACACGCCCAAGGTTTGTAAGGAAGTACGAATGAATGAAATCCCGGGAATGCGAATGGCTCAGGTTCAACTATTGGCGAGAGGCGAGATGGAATTAGATATATGGACACAAAAGCGGAAGGTAAATGCAATAACTATAAATAATGGTTAAAATAATAACTCATAATGTCAATGGACTAAATTCACCATCAAAAAGGAAAATAGATTACAATAATTATATAAAAAATAAAGCAGATATTCTCCTACTACAAGAGACACATTGGGGAAATGACACCTTAAGATATGTAAATAATAAAAACTTTAATATTAAAATAGACTCAACATACAATAAAAGATCTAGAGGAGTATCAATCTGTTTTAGTCATAATATAGAAGTCCATGAGGAAGCTAAAATTATTGATCCCTTAGGAAGATACATAATATGGTGTGGCAAAATAAATGGAGAAAATATGACAATAGCCAATATATATCTCCCAAATGTAAAACAAATTAGATATCTCAAAAAGATTTTGAAAGAAATAAAAAAAATTAGAAAGGGACAATTAATAATTGGAGGGGATTTTAATATGGTGTTAGATCCGTTAAACAGACAGAATAGGAACAATAAAAAAAAATTCTGAAAATCAGATTAAAAAAACTTCTAAAGATTTTGGAAAAATAGTATCAAACGACGACCTTTTTGACGCATGGACATTATTACATCCATACGAGAGGGACTATACATTTTTTTCAAATCGTTTTAATTCCTACTCAAGATTAGATTATTTGCTAACAGATATACACACAATAAGACAAATTAAGGATATAGAAATAACCACCGCTACATGGTCAGATCATTCAATGGTATGTATTAATTTAAAAGAAGAAAAGAGAAGCAAAAATAAAAAAAATGGAAGTTAGACCCGATCTTATTTAAGAATGAACAAACTATGGAATTCTTAAAAAAGGAAACAAAGGAATTTTTTAAAATTAATAAAAATACTGTAGACTCACCCTCCATGCTTTGGTGCGCATATAAATCAGTTATAAGAGGTCAAATGATATCACGGATGGCAGTAATGCATAGGGAAAGGGGGAAACCCTTGAGACTATTGTATATAGATTTGGAGAAACTAACAAGAGAAAATAGAGTGAACCCATCGGTGGAAAGATCAGAGCTGATTGCTAAAAAGAAAGCCCAAATAAATAAAATATTACAAAACCAGGTTGATTCTCTGATGTGGAAATTTCAACAAACCAATTTTCTAATGGGTAATAAAACAGGTAAATATCTGGCCAATAAACTAAAAAGACAAAAAAATCAAAATAAAATATATAGTTTAAGAGGTCCAGACAATGTTCTGTATACTCACCCTGATAAAATATGCAATATTATGAAGATGTTTTACAGTTCATTATATAATCTAAATAGTAATTCCACATTTAAAAAACCTAGTAAAGAAGAGATAAATACATTTTTGAGTGAAGTAACTCTACCAAAATTACAAGAAGAAGATCAAAGATTTTTAGATCAAGATATCTCTTTGAAAGAAATAGAGGAAGTAATTAATAAAGCAAAAGTTAATAAAGCCCCAGGTCCAGACGGCTTCGACCATTTATATTTTAAAATGTTTCAAAATGAAATTGGTGAACATTTGCAAAATATGTTTAATGAGATTAAAGATCATGGAAAAATGCCGTCAGAACTATCAGAAGCTAAAATAATTAACATCCTAAAACCAGGGAAAAATCCAGAAGAAGTAACTAGTTATCGCCCTATTTCACTTATTAATATAGATCTAAAAATATATACAAAAATCATGGCTAACAGATTAAATAAAATTATTCCAAAGTTGATACATTTTGATCAATCGGGCTTTGTACAAGGCCGTCAGGCATCAGATAACACCAGTCGTCTAATTGATTTAATGTTCTCCATTCGGAAAAAAAGGATCCCCACACTAATCCTGTCATTGGATGCAGAAAAAGCATTCGACAGGGTTAGTTGGGAATTTATGAACGCAGTATTACAGAAGTTTGGGTTCACAAATTTTGCTTCTAAAACAATTAAAGCTATTTATAACGATACAACAGCTTATATTGCAGGTAAAAACTTCGAAACAGAGAAGTTTGGGATCAGCAACTGAACACGACAGGGATGCCCCCTTTCCCCATTGCTTTTTTTGTTATTTATGGAACCATTAGCATCATTAATAAGGAAAGCTGAAAATATCAAAGGTATAAAAATAGGTAATAACGATTATAAAATAATGCTATTTGCGGACGATATCATGTTAACATTAACAGATCCAATAGGTTCATGTGCCAATTTACAACATTTGCTAACAGACTTTGGTAGAGTTTCGTATTTCAAAATAAATCCTTTGAAATCAGATATTATACATAAATATATAGAGCAAGATACATTAAATAAATTAAAGAAATTATATGCATTTAATTGGAATACTAAATATGTCACTCATTTAGGTATTAAATTTAGTTTCCAAAATAATAAAATTATAGTAAATAATATAACAGAAATATTAAAACAGATTAGAATACTATTATATGATTGGAATACAACAAGATTCTCCTGGTCGGCTAGAATAGCCATAGTTAATATGAGTATCGTCCCCAAAATAACATATTTAATGAGTTGTGTCCCGGAGAAAGTTCCGGAATATATCATTAAAATAACTCAGCAAATAATAGATACATTTATTTATGCAGGGAAAAAAGTGAGAGTTAAAAAAACTATAACAAATAGAGAGTAAAATCAGAGCAGAGCTATTTCATATACCTTCCGCTATTACACCTATAGATATATTAAGAGATGAATCATTTAATTTAGAAATACATTTACTGAAAAAAGCATCAATTTTGTATATAGCCGATCTATACCCAGCAGGCAGCCTATTAAAGCAAAGGAAACTTCAGGAGAAAGGCGTTTTTAAAATCCTTTTCATGGATAAATTATGGAATATTGCTAGAAAAAATGAAACAAAAGGGATTTATATATGATAAAATAGATAAATTGTATGACTTGGAAGCAATTATGATTAAAGGTCAGGTGAATCATTTGGTATCAAAAATTAGCAAAAGTAGGATTAAACTTATGAAATTTGGGAAAACTAAGAGTATAAAAGACTGGGAATATAACCTCAATATAGACTATAATGAGCAAGAATGGTTAAGGGCCTTAAGGATAATAAAGAAATCTTCTATTAATACCATGTATAGAGAATTGTATTTTAAATTAACACAAAAGTGGTATATAGTACCAACAACCATGAAAAAGTTTGATTCCCAAAAATCATCATTATGCTGGAAAGGTTGTGGTAAAGAAGTCAATACACAACATATGTGGTGGGAATGTGATAAGATAAGGAAATTCTGGGAAGAATGTTGTGGATACTTGACAATAATTGCAGGGACAAGATGTCTGTGTTCCCCGGAGTTGATATTATTCCATATAGGGATAGATACATACTTTCCTAGTAATACATTTTTGATATCTCATATATTATTGATCATTAAAGCAATGGTAGTTAAATATTGGAACAAATTGGAAATTCCTAAGTGGAAAGAGATTATTAATAAAATCAATTACAATAAAGATCTGATGAAAGAAAATACATATGAACAGTCCAAGAAAATAAATACTTTTAATTGGACTATCTGGGAGCAGTATATGGAAGAATATTAATGGGGAACATGGAAAAAGATATAATTGAAGTCGATGTCTATTGATGACTGATAGATTTACAAACGCTGTCATTTAGTCCAGAGATAAAGGAAAAATGTCCTATTATTTACCTTCTTTAGAATTAAATATTGGTATATTGTGTCTATAGATATGTCTATTTCGATTGCGGACCGCTATGTTGTACCTGGTTGCTTGCATTTGTTGGGTAATCGCATGTATGTTATGTGATAAAAAAAAAATAACAGAAAAGGGTTCAAAAAGGAGAGGATAGAAGGGGAAAGCGCTGTAAGATCAATAAAAAACCTTTTATAAATAATTTATACAGGGAGTTATACCTTAAACTAATGTAAAAGAGGTACTTAGTCCCTGTTACTACAAATATGTTTGACTACCAGATTTCCCCATAATGTTGGAAGGGTTGTGGAAAAGTTGGCTGATCCTTCCATAAGCGGTGGGAATGTATTAGAATAAGCATTTAGAGGTATAAAAGCGTGGGATGATCACTCTACACTTAAAAGATGTTATCCCTCTTCTTTGCCATTTCAATAGTGATCATTAAAATGTATTTATAATTGGTAGCAATAAGAGATGAAATGCATGTATATGTTTTGTATGTTTTTTTAATATTGAAATAAAAAAAAAAAAAAAAAAAAGTTACAAGCATGTTACAATAGCTGTTACCCCTGTGTAGGCATCTGTGGCATACTACTGTCATGGAGCAGGGCCAGTTACATCAGCGCAATCTATTTTCAAGCTCCATAACAGTCCAGGGCACACCACTGATAGACACAGGTAGGAGGAGATATGCAGCTCTGCTCAGGGGAAAACTGACAGCTTAAAAGCTAACAATTTGTTTTTAACTTTTATTTATTTTAAACTGCATACCGTTTTTAATAGCTGATGCGGCAATCAAACCAAAATTATTTCATATCAGGTAAAAAAAAAAAAAAAGTTTGTGGTATGTGGCAGTTGAGAGCTGTCAGAAAGCACTGATTAAATGACAGCATTGTTAGAGTTAGACTTTTGGTAGGTCCATATTTGTAAGCTTCAAAAGGGTATGCATATTTTACAGCATAGCATTTCAGAAATGGAACTTTTGAGTTCCATTTCTATTTGCAAATGCCTCCAAATAACACACCTCTTCATGAGACCTCTCCTCAAATATTAACTTCCCTTACTAAAATCACCTAAAACGTCAACAACATCCCATAAACAAAAACATGACAGTTTTTTTTTATTGCATAAAATTTTAAACCACCATACGACCATTCCTGAGGGTGGAGTGGGGATGCTATTGCTGCGTTTTTTCTCTAAGTTTCTTGTGCCATGTAACTGTGGATTTAATAGAAGGCAATACATATTCTATGGGGTAAATGTTACAAATAAAAAGATCTTTTCAGAAAACCAGGAACAGACAAAAATAGCAAACTCAGAACAGACAACATACACGTTTTGCAGGAGAAAATAACACTAAACAAAAAAAAAGAGAAAACACCATCTTCAAATTGAAGCCATTGCAATAAAAATCATAAATAAAATTCCTAAACTCAAAATTTTAACCATACTCTTACATAGCTCTTAAGGCATGCACACATGCACTACCATAACCCCGCAAATGCAGTTGCACTCTAAATAACGATCAAAACAAAACTGCTTCATTATCTCTTATTATTACTAATCAACACTTTTGAATTATTAACTAAAATGCAATCCTACCACATTCTGAATAGAAGGGATTGAGGTAATTTCTGAACGTGTCACCATTCACTCCATGCGTGAGAAACAGGTTTTTACGGAGGGCTTGTCGAGCAAGCAATGTCTAAACAGACTTTCCAAAGGCAGTGCTGTATAACCTCTGTTCCCATGGCCATAATTATTTGCCGGACCTCCCCTCCAAGAAGCTCCTGAGCTCTCGGGGTGTAAATGCATGAATGTTGCATTCCCTTCAGTGGTCGCTATTATGTTGTAGAGAAATATCCACTCCTCCTATTCTCCAAAAATCAGGTAGAATATGAAAAAAATAAAACGACTTTTGTAATTTTCAGTTTAATATGCAAATTTGGGAGGGCAACACAGAATTTCTATACAATAACTGCTGCCATCATCGAATACATCAACACACATTCTTTTTATAGTGTTTTATAAACCGTAATAGTCACCACAACACCTCCCTCTTCTAAGCCAATGGGATATTAATTACACTTCTAAGCCAATTAAGAATCAAGCACGTACCAAGCACATATCAAGCATTTATGTCACCTTAAATCATTGCGCACATCACCTTTTTTCTTACTAATAGTGTGCAAGCAACACATTGTTTTTCAGCCTTGAAGTTTTTCAGCTTTCAGCGCTCATCGCCTAAGTGCTCATCGCTAAGTCATACGCACCACGCAAAGCGTGATGACGTCTCGTAGTTAGACATTTCTAATATTTGATATATATATATATATATATATATATATATATATATATATACTAGCGACTTGCCAGTCAAAAATGATGGGCAATAAAATTTGAAGCCATGGGAATGTTGTTTGAGACATAATTGAAACTGTTTTGTACTGTGAGGACCTTCAGCACTCATTGCGAGGCTTTAGCTGAGCGCCTTCAATGCTCATTGCATGCCTTGCAATGAGCACTGAAGGCCCTGAGGCTTACAAAGGCATGTACTTTTGGTCCTCTGCGAGAGATATATATTTCGATGTATATGTAGTTAAGTAATATTTAATGATTTATTCAATTAATTAATTAAGTAAGAATATATTATTTATTCAATACATTTATATGTAGTGATCAATAGGCTGAAGAGCTAACAATCTGTTTGTATTTTGCGTATGCATAGAATATACACTGTGAGTGTTAGTACCCTGCTTTTAAAGTGTAATGAATATTTGAAGTTTGCATTCTAAATATACTGCATGCGCGAGGTAAAGCCGTTGGTTTATTGTGTAAAGCGGCATTGTATAGTAGTAATGTTATTAATGTGATACGTGTCGCGTGAGCATTTTCTGGCTTTTGTAATAGTGTATCTTGTAGGTCGTAGTGTGATGTGTAAAGTGCTACGCGTTTTGCAATGTTTTACGCGGTCCGGGGTCGTGTAGCCTCGTTTTCATTTTTTTCGGCTGCCATTTTTTCCCCTCACTTAGGTGATTTTCGAGTGGCGAAAATCGTCTAAATCGAGTTAACTTCGCCTTCCACCTCGCTCACAGACGTCCTGGCTGTTGCCCCATGCTGTGTGTGATGTTTTTTTAATTTTTTGGGGGTGTATTTAGTGTGTTTTTCGTGTTTTTCGTGTGTCTCGTATCTTTTTTTTTCTAAGTCCCTAGTCTTGCATTTTTTTCCCCCCAAGTCCTGCATCTCGTATTTTAACAGCTCGACTTCCTTTGTGAGGCTCGCATGGGCTAAGTGCTACGGTTTAACGGCTCTCCTTGCTTCGCGAGGCTCACACCGATGAGAACTTCGTCGCTCATTGGCTAAGTGCTATGGTTTAACGGTTCACCTCGCTTTGCAAGGCTCGCAGCGAGGAGCGCCTTTGGTGCTCATCGGTCCTAGTCCTACGCGTTAACGGCTCACCTCACTTCACAAGGATCTCAGGCGAGGAGCAACTGCGGCGCACCACGCAAAGTGTTACAACGTCTCGCAGTTTGACAACTATTATCTGTGATATATATATATATATATATATATATATATATATATAGCTATACTTATACATATGGATATTTGTATTTACCCCAACAATTGTTCAATTTTTGCGTAAGGTTCTTAGCCAATTAGGTTTCTTACTTGGAGGAGGCTCTCTGATTGGCTGCTGCCCAGAGTCCTTAGACCAATCCGGATAATGAAAATGGGCCAATCACAACAGTGCCTACAGTGAACAGATATTAACATGGAGGATTTCTCCCCATGGGGGTCCATTGCTAGAGCCCTGGGCAAGCTTTAATGGTGCCTTCAATGATTATTTTTAAGTTCATACCCTGAAGGGTCATTGGTTGGGGGAAGTGACAAGGCAGATTTTCTCATAAAATTACAAAGTTGATCTGATTATATTACTCAAAAACATCACAAAAAACATACAATATAGCTTTTACTAAATCAATAAAATATAAAATTCTGATGACAATGAAAAACACAAACAAAAATATTTATAAAGAGGTCTATATGAAAATAAATAATTATGTTATATGTTTGACAAGAAAAAAAGTTTTGAAATAGTAATTTAAAATAATTTCAGATAATTCTGAACATTTCCAATATATCCTCATTGCCGCTTTACCTGGACTAGTATATATATTTATTTCTACTTCTCTTGAAACCATGGAAATCTATTGTTATCTTGAGATGTGCTGAGACGTAGGAAAACATCTCTTTCCCGCCTACGCAGGGTCTTCATAGTATATAAATATATAGTTTCCTTTGCATTTTTATACAGTGCAACTTGACGCCTACATATGAAACATCTTTGCAAAAAAAGTTAATTCAGCACAGTTTAATATGTTCATGAATTTTAAGCTAATGAAGCAAAATGGCACTGTGTGTAAAATAACTAAATACAGTGTTTAATAGTTTACTATTACAGTACATGTTTTTTTGATTGCAGCAGATATTTGCTTCTTTTCATGTTTAAATTTCTTTAAGGAATGTGAAGAACCTTGGATTCAAATAACATCATTATTCGTTCTATTTTTATACCTATATATGCAATTATACTGCATTTCAATCTATCATTTTGGCTTTTGGGAGTTTGCTTTCACAAATGGCAGGAGACAATGAATACAGAGGAAGCTACTATAAGCATAGTGTAAAAGTGTCATCATAAATACCAGTGCTTTCATTAGAATTAATGAAAAGCTCATTAGTTTATAAGGACACAATCCCTACGGAGCAGATATATATATATAAAATAAAAAGTACATCTGTGTTCACATCTGAATGTCTAAAGCAAGTTAAAAAACCTGTTTTCCGCTCAGAGCTCCGAGAAAAACAGTAATTACACTGCATTCTGGGAAGTTGAGCTGGGACATGCAAATGTGCCCTCAAATGTACATATATATATATATATATATATATATATATATATATATATATATATATACCATATTTTTCTGTGTATAAGATGGCCCCTATTTTTGGAGCACAAAATTGATAAATAAATAAATATGCAAATGTGTATTTTATACATTTTGATTGTGTTACACATATATCTAAGGAGACTTTCCGTCATGATTTTCACTGATTTCCATTCCAGCTCAATATCCTTGTGATCACATCACTTATTACTCACTTGCGTTGTGCATTGCATTTTTCCGGTTGAACACAGGATCACAAAGATATTGAGCTGGAATGGAAATCAGTGAAAATCATGGCAGAAAGTGCCCTTAAAAATATGTGTAACACAATGAAAACCTTTCAAAATACACATTTATGCAAACAAGCAGCACACATATGCCACACGCAAGCTGTAAAACTCATTCACAATGTTTAAGTTTAACACAGGGATCACACTGTAATGCTGCATCTGGCCACTATTGTTTTTAGAAATGTTTTAGATTGCATTACACTGCAAGTGGGCATAGAAATGTTTATTTACAAAAGTGAGAGATGCAAGCACAAGATAGTAAGAAGCAGACCCCCCAAGAAAGTCTCTGGTGCATTGTACCTCCTACAATGGTGGCAGATCCTCCCCAGCTCCAGAGACAGGAGAAGAAAGATTATGCTCAGTAAACAAAATTGAGCCCAATGGAAAGCATAATTACATATTATAATTGTAAAACTACGAGACGTTGTCACACTTTGCATGGTGCGTATGACTTAGCGATGAACGCCGTTAACTCATACCAGGGGGGCACACTTGCCATAGAGCTGACACTTTCTCCTCAGGTGATGACATTTTCTGCTGTCAGAAAATCAAAAGAGATTCTTAGCTCTTCAGGATACTGATTGCTGAATATTAAATACAAATAAGTAAAATATATTAATTTATATTACTAATCATTAATAAATAATTAATACATTACCGGTAATTAATTATTCTTAAAAAAAGGTATATATTCCTCATTAAAAAAATTGAGCAACAGACTTATAATTTTCACTTTCTTTAGTTTACATTCATTTATTAATCATTAATTAGTAATCATTATCACAAAAATTATACAATTTTAAACTGCCTTTAGTTTATTACTACATTAATGCTTACTTCTTTCTAATTATTAATTAGTAATCATTAAAATAATTACATCTTACACCTGTATTTACCATTACAGATTACAATGGCGGACAACGGAGAGGACAGCATTGAACGCAAAAGAAGAGCAACAAGGGAAAGGAAGCAAAGATGGAGAGATGCACAGTCCCCCGAGACTTCCCAACCCTTAAGAGAAGAAGATCGACAGAGACTTTTAAATACAAGAAAAATGAGTAAGAAAGCATAAAGTGAGTGTGCTAAAGCTTCAAAGAAAAGATAAAGTAAACAAAAACATGTCTGTGAAACATTGCCTAATGATCCAATATTGCCTCATTACACCAATGCTCATACACATGACACCAATGTAGATGTAGAAAGTTGTAGTAATATCTATGTTGAGAAAGCTCAGGATACTGCTTTAATTACATCACTAACAGTTGACACTCATTATTGTGGATTACTCAATGTTGTTTGTCAGTTTTGTGGGGCCTATCATTTTGTCACGAAAAGACAAACTGACGGAGACTTTATTAGTTGCTGTCAGAAAGGAAAAGTAAGACTTCCACAAAGACACACATTTCCAGATTACTTACAACGTATAATGAGCGATCCAACATTTCCAAATTATACCAATTTAAAAAAAAAACATCAGGTTTTATAACAGTGCAATTTCATCTGCTTCTATGGGTGCTACATTAGCAGAACATTTCCCAGGGCATGGTCCATATTGTTTTAGAGTTCAAGGACAAATTTACCACTGCACTTCACATTTACACTCACAAGAAGGAGAGTAAAGGTAATTTGCACAGTTATATGTCTTAAATACAATGGAAGCTGTTGAACAACGGATGACGCTTCCAGAAAATAAACAATGTTTGTGCATAGTCTTTGAACAGCTGGATACAATTATCGCCATCAACCCATACAGTCAAGCATACAAACAATTAGCACAGGTTGAAAAAGAACAACAGCAACATGCTCAAATACATCAATTGCCAATGCCAAGAGTAAATATGGTCTCAAAAAGAGATTGCAATACTCATCAAAGATGGTATAATTTAGCAACAGTAAATGAGGTTGCCATGGTCTTTAAAAATGAGGATGGTGAACCACCTTTTCAGCAGGATTATAGAATATATCCATGCAATGAAGACCAACCTTTTATAAACATAAATATATTAAGTTGTAATTTGGATCCAAAGACATATCCCATTTTCTTTCCAAATGGTGAACCAGGATGGGAACCAAAATTACAATTGTAAAGTTATCCCAATAGTAAAGTTTGTGTTAGATGAAATATTTCTATGCTGGAATATAAAGTGGCACAAACTGCTATTCTGGATCATTTGAATCCTATTTTACTCACAAAATAAATAAAACTCACAAAATCATGGATTATTGATTCCTATCTACAAGTTGAAGCTAATAATGTAATTTTATCAGATTTCAACAAAACAAGCTTCGCATAGAACAATATTGTGGATTGATGGGTTATGTTGCTGAATTAGTTACCGACAGAGACCTTCCAGCTGGAAAAGCAATCATTTTGTCATCCTCTTTCCAAGGATATCCTCCCAATATGCGAGAAAGATATATTGATGTCATGGCTATTGTCACTAAATTTGGAAAACCAGATTAATTCATTACATTCACATGTAATCCACAATGGCCAGAGATCAAAGAAAATTTGAATCTTTCACAAAATACTCCTGACCAACCAGATTTAGTGGCAAGAATATTCAAAATAAAACTCAATTAATTAATCCATGATATAACTAAAGCACAGTTATATGGAAAATGTGTAGCTTTTGTTTATACCATTGAATTAAAAAAAGAGGTCTGACACATGTACACATACTTTTAATTCTGCAGGAAAAAGATAAATTGAATACTGCAGAGAGAGTGGATTCAGTAATTACTGCTGGATTGCCACATCCAGAAAAATATTAAAAACTTTATGAGATTGTAACACACAGAATGATTCATAGCCCATGTGGAGATATCATTCCAAATTCACCATGTATGGAAGATAAAAAATGTACAAAAGAGTTCCCAAAACTATTTCAAATGTAAATTTATGCTAATTGTGATGGATACCCTTTGTATAAAAGAAGAGAAGGACAAACAGCTATTATTCGTGGGCAAAAGGTCGATAATAGATATGTAGTTACATACAATCCACATTTGCTGATGAAGTACAATGCACACATAAATGTGGAAGCTTGCACTTCTATTAAATCCATTAAATATGTATATAAATATATATAAAAAGAATATGATGCAGCAACTGTTGTTGTGCAAGGTGCTCAAAAGGAAAAAGACAATCCAAATTTACATGACAAAGTTTCATGTTATTTAGATGCTCGCTATGTCAGTGCCCCAGAAGCAATGTGGCGTCTTCTGAAATTTGAGATGGATAATCGGTCACATACTGTGTATCAATTAGCTGTCCATTTGCCCTAAAGTCAGGTTGTTTGCTTTACTGCAGGAAATGAAAGAACTGCTTTAGCCCAAAGTGAACATCGAGAAACAACACTTACTGCTTGGTTTCAATTAAACTGCCAGGACACTGAGGCCAGACAATTTTTATACATTGAGATTCCATATCACTATGTATTTGTAAATGGCCAATGGCGACAACGAAAAAGAGATACTCATAAAATTATACCACAATTTTACACCGTCAGTCCAAGAGACATTGAACGTTTCAGTTTAAGATTAATTATTTTACATGTTCCCGGTGCACAAAGTTATGAACATGTATGCACAGTGAATGACATAGTTTATGATACTTTCCTATTAGCTGTAAGTAGTGATGTCGCGAACATCACATTTTCGGTTCGAGAACAGTGGACCCGAACTTCCATCAAATGTTCGCGAACGGGCGAACCCGGCGAACCGCCATAGACTTCAATGGGCAGGCGAATTTAAAAACCCACAGGGACTCTTTCTGGCCACAATAGTGATGGGAAAGTTGTTTCAACGGGACTAACACCTGGACTGTGGCATGCCGGAGGGGGATCCATGGCAAAACTCCCACGGAAAATTACATAGTTGATGCATAGTTGAGTCTGGTTTTAAGCCATAAAGGGCATAAATCACCTAACATTCCTAAATTGTTTGGAATAACATGCTTTCAAATATTAGGTATGATGTTATATCGATCAGGTAGTGTAAGGGTTACACCCGCTTCACATTAACAGATCAATCTCCCCATTTAATGCACCGCAGCAAACAACCGCAAACAGTCCCTTTGCACAACCGCAAACTCCCCATTTGCACAAGGTTGGATACCAAGCTAGCCATGTCCCGTTCTTTGTCCTCACTGATGTCATTGAAGGTCTCTTCCTCCACACAGCCACCAAGGGTCCCCGAAAGGTGACAACAAGCCCCCTGGGACGCATGCTGTGTTTGGTCTTCCACCTCCTCAAAGCCACCTTCCTCCTCTGACTCCTCTTCTTCAGACTCCCAGAGTCTGGGGGCTTCCACTGCCCAGCATGGAAGATTATACACAGGTCAGAGTCTGGGGGCTTCCACTGCCCAGCATGGAAGATTATACACAGGTCAGAGTCTGGGGGCTTCCACTGCAAAGCATGGAAAATTATATGCGTTGCCTTTGTCTGCGTTATTATAAGGTGTGTACTGTTAAGTAGTACTATTCCTATCGGTTTAATCCCTGTTACGTCCACTATCAGGGGACGTGTATATGGCATGGATTTTTGGAAGAAGGAGATGGAAAAAGATGCTTGGTCAGTCCTCCCACTTCAAATTTGGGGCACTGCGCATGCAATCTAAGCTGCCACCACATATGAGTGTCACTATGCACTGGCAAAAGTTGGCAGAGTAGATGCAATAGGATTCACACACACGCCTGTAGGCAGGCAATTGCTATTCAATCTATTACAGTCAAAAAAGTGTTGTTTTATGTCACTGAGCACAATATAAGCTGTGAGCCTGACACATGCAGGCAATGAAATTAGATTACAGGAAAAAAATGGTTGTTTTCAATGTATGTTACACCACCAGGTATGAGTAGTGAAAATAAGCACAATATAAGCTTTTAGGTGTTAGCCTGTCACACACACACGCTGGCAGGCAGGCATAGATTACACAAAAAAAATTATAAAATAAAATAAATGATGTTCAAAGTTTCCTCAATGATAAAGTATAGGGGGTGAACCGAAAAGCGCATGTGTTCGCCGTTCGCGGCGGACGCGAACATGCGAAAATTGCCGCAAATAGTTCTCCAGCGAACTGTTCGGGACATCACTAGCTGTAAGACATCAAAACTTCTTAGCAGATGATACAGCATGGGAGAGGTATCTGGAAGATGTCAAATGCCAAAGCAAATGAGAGAAAAAATTGCATTAATTTGCATATTTTACAATGTACTTGATGCATTTGGTTTGTGGGAAACATGTAAATTAAATATGTGTGAAGACTTCTTGAAACGTTACAATGAGCCCATTGCACTCTTAAAAGCATTAATGGAAATTCAAGAAATATTTCTTGCTCACGGATTAAATTGTGCAAGTTTTAATTTGCCTGAGCCAGGACTTATAGATGACAGCAACTTTGATGATTATGACACTGAGCTTCAACAACAAAAACACAAGAAAAACTAGCAACTTTTAATACTTTACAATTGCGAGCATTTATTGCCATTACAAATGCTACAGATGATGAAATGGTCAAAGACCGTTATTTCTATCTAGATGGCCCTGGTGGATCAGGAAAAATGTATATGTACAATTGTTTGATGAGTTACATTCGAGCACAGGGCCAAATAGCAATGCCATTTGCAACTGGAATTGCCGCACTTTTGTTAGAAAGTGGCAGAACTGTACATAGTGGATTTAAAATGCCAGTTCCCATTTTAGAAACATCAATGTCAGATATTAGACTGAATTCTTTGCAAGCAAAAATTTAAAAAAAAAGTAAATTAATTATCACAGATGAGGCAACAATTATGTCATGTCATGCCTTGCAATGTATTGATAGATTATTAAAAAAGTGATGGATAATAATTTGCCCTTTGGTGGAAAGGTGATGTTGTTAGGAGAAGATTTTAGGCAAACATTATCTGTTGTGCCACATGGAAATAGGACTGACATCATTAAAACATGTATCAAGACAAGTAAACTGTGGAAAATATTTACACACCTCAAATTAGAATTAATTATGAGATCCGAAGGCCAAAATTAATTCAATGATTGGCTCATTCAAAATTCAGAAGGAAAACATCCACAAATAAATGCTTTACCCAATAATACCATTGAAATTCTATCACAAATGGTTTGCAAGGAATCACTCATATCATCAATCTTTCTAAACACTCTCAATAATGACGATTACTCAGACGTTGCAAACAAAGCGATATTAACATCCAAAAATATAGATGCCTTGAATCTAAATAATGACATTTTAAAATTCATCAACGCACCCCAAAATAATTATTACAGTGCAGATTCAGTTCTGGCTGACGATAAAGACAGTGAATCTAATTTTAGTATAAATTGTATTAATTCTTTAACACGGTCTGGAATGCCACCACATGTTTTCCAATTGAAAAAAGGGGCAATTGTCATGCTATTGAGAAATATGAATCCAAAAAGAGGACTTTGTAATGGGACCAGATTAATTGTGCACGATTTAAAAGATCATTTTATACATACAGAAATTATGACTGGTACCCATAATGGTGAACAAGTTTTTATACCAAGAAATGATTTGGTTCCAAATGAGAGTGGCTTGCCTTTTGTCCTTCAAAGGAGACAATTTCCAGTTATCATGGTATTTGCCATGACCATAAATAAATCCCAAAGACAAACTTTTAAGTCTGTGGGTATTTTTTTAAAGGAACCTGTTTTTGCACATAGACAACTCTATGTTGCATTTTCAAGGTGCACAAATCCAGGTGATATTAATGTTTCAATTGAAGACAACCTAAGTCAAGGTGATCTGTTACACAATGGATGCATTTTTGCAAAAAAACATTGTGTACTTTGAAGTTTTGTAATCATAGAGAATAGTGGTTTCATTTTGAGGACGAAATTTAATGTCACTCGGGCTCTTTTAAGAGGACCACTATTTCACATTGGAAACTCTATGTACAATTTTACAAAACTACAACCATAACAACAAAAAATGGAAAAAATAACAACAATAATAAACAGTGGTTATATCTCATAGACAAAATTAAAAGTCTGCTGGCCTCTATTTAAGGGAACCACGTGGACATGCAAAAACAAAAAAAGTATTGAAATGTCTTGGAAGTAGCCTTTTCCCAGGATTGGCCCCACAAAACAGTTACATTGCATTTTATTACTATTACTGGCGACTTGCCCGTCAAAAATGATGGGGCAGTAAAATTTTAAGCAATGGCAATGCTGTTTGACACACAATGTAAAGCTTTTTTTACTCTGAGGACCTTCAGCGTTCAATGAATGCCTCGCGCTGAGTCCCTTTGGCGCTCATCGCGTTGCTCACAATGAGCGCCTTTGGCGCTCATAGCAAGCCACAAGCCTTCAGCTCTCATGACAAAGACAGATATATATGTCAATTTTTTTGTATAATTATTAATTAATTATTTACTTAATACATTAATAGACTTTACCTATTTGTAATTGATATGTCCAGCAATGAATAGCCTGAAGAGCTAAGTATCTATTTTTATTTTCCTGCAGCATACAATGTACAGTTAGCCTGTTGCTGCTTTGAGTTAAAGTGTCATCAATGTCCCAGCTGTGCCTTAAAAATATGCTGCGTGCACGAGGGCAAACCATTGCTATAGTTGTGTACATCGCCATTTTAAATTCGTAATGTGTTAGTGTTGTACAATCGCTTTGTTTGTCTATGTGCTATGCAGGTCGCAAGCATTTTCCATGCATTTTTGTACCTCGTACGTCCATGGCAAAATTCGTACGTGCCTGGCTGTGTTTTGCACATTTCAGGGTCGTGTAGCCTCATTTTCATTTTTTTGTCCGCCATTATTTTCCTCGCTTAGGCGATATTTAATTTTCTAAACTTGTTAAATTGGACTTTAATTAGCGTGCAACCTTACTGGCAGATGTCATGGCTGTCCCCCCATGCTCTGTGTGTTTTTTTTTTTTTGTATTGTTTTGGGCTGTTTTTGAATGTACACATTTTGGCCAATAACTTCATATTTTTGCGACCTGGTATTTATTTTCTAAGTTCTGCAGGTCGTAATTAAAATTCGTATGTCCTTGTCGTATTTTTTTTGGGGGGGAGTGAGGCGGCGTAGAGCCTCCACCTCCGCAAATGCTGCCCCTCGCTTTGGGAGGGTCCGCATTTGCCGCCTGCAAAGAGCCTTCGGCTCATTACAGCAGACGTTGCAGCTTCCACCTCCGCAAATGCGGCCAATCGATTGCTGAGGGTCCAAATTTGCGGTCAGAACTGCATCCCTTGCTTTGCATGATGACGATTCGTAGTTTTACAACTATTATATGTGATGATACTGTTTAAAGTTTAATACATTAACTTTTTGTTTGTAATGTTAAAATTGTTTTTGCGAAGGTTACAAAAGTTGTTTCATTGTATATAATTAAGGATTCATGTTAGTAGGAGGATGATCATTTGTTGTAAAAAGGGACTAATCCGATCACCAGTAAATGTCAGGAAGGAATTCATTTTTTCCCTTCTTTGATACAATTGGCTACGTTTTCATGTTTTTTTTTTTACTGTCTTCCTCTGGATTCAATACCTATGTGGTTTAGCAGTACTTTAAATAAAAGTTGCATGTTACAAACCATTATGTAATGGTTTCATTTACTCATTCATATACAGTTGACCTAATGTTATGTTACTCATCCATACCTCAGATTTAATAATATTAGTATTGTTAAAGCATTTATGTAAGGGTTTACCCTAAGGGTAATTTGCATAAACAAAACAACAAAGTGAGAGGTGCTCAATCAGAGAACGAACTAACCTTAATAGCGTTAGTTTTATAGACATGATAACTCACTCTGAAAGCAACCTCTTTTAGCTAACTTGTGCCCTTCACAGGGAGAAATACCCTGTAGTATATCAGTCTGGTCCCACTCATTAGAGTGACTCTGCACGAAATACCAGGCAATTCTACCTTGAACAGGAGAAACAGCAAACCCCAGATGTAAGTTTCAGCCTTCATTGGGCCTCGTCAGTGAGGTGTAGCTGATATCTCCCTAAGGCACAGAGCGCAAGGGTTCCACGTCTGCAGTCACCCATACCTCTTAGGGAGATTAATCCCTAAGGATAATTTGCATAAACAAAACAACCAAGTGCCTTAGGGAGAATTGCCCAGGGTAGAATTCCCTGCTATCTTAGAGATGGACCACTCTAGTGAGTTGGACCTGACTGATATGCTACAGGATATTTCTCCCTGTTAAGGGCACAAGTGAGGTAAAAGAGGTTGCTCTCAGAGTGGGTCATCATGTCCATAGAACTAATCTATTAAGGTTAGTTCGGTCTCTGATTGAGCACCTCTTTTTTGTTATTTTGTTTAATATTTATAGTTTGCTTATTTGAAGACCTTGATAAAACTGACAAAAAGTGTTTCTACAATTTAAATAACTACAACTTTCATTTTTTTATGTTTGTTTTGTTTTACGGATGACAGACATTTTGTCTTTTTTTTATAAAAAATAGAAAGATGGGAGGAATGGGAGAAAAATGTATAGAGATAAGATTTTGTACTCACCTCTTTTACATAAGGTTCTCTTCAAGTAGCCACTTGACATCAGCAGTCAATGGCAGAATAAGGCCCTATAGAATAACCCGCCTGCTGAAACTGACTAATAGCCTTATTCTATTCAAGCTAAGTAAACTACTGACAAATGGTACATTTTGCTGTGGGAGCTTTTTGCAGCATTGCTACATGTTTATTCAACCGGTAATATTACTGTGCACAGGCACATCAAGCCAAGCCTTGATGTAAAGTTAAAAGGCTCAGGTTCTGCAGGAAAGGCTGAGAACAGTAATATTACTGAGACCAAACAAACTGAAACTAATAAGAATCCCTAGTGATTCTTTCCATTCATACATGCAGTGGAGATAAAACCTGGGAATCCCCTTCCCCTCTCATTCCCCGATCACCACCTTCCCCGGTGAAACTCCATCACCCTACTTGATCACCCCATCTACATAACTATGGGGGTCCATTGAGACCCCCATGGCTACTAGCTTGTTAACCCTGTGCTGTATTTTGTGTCTCTGGCTTTCCGTAGTGAGTTGGGGTATTTCTCTCGCAATGAAGCTACAATGGGTGAATAGAATAACCAGGGATATTTACTTTGCTCTTTTTGAAGGTGTAACTTTGAGATATAGGGAATAGGGCTCTAAAGATCTAAAATGGATTCACCCATGACATCAGATTCATGTATATATATGCTTTTTACTCTGAAATGCTTTTATGCTCTGTTGCATACTAATCATTTTACATATTTTGCAAGCATGTGTTTAATTTTTACCAAAATACAGTGACCCTTTAATATTTTTTATGCAAAACAACTATTGTAATATTTAAAACACACTTGCCCGTTAAAAATGACGGGGCAATAAAATTGTAAGGCAGGTAATGCTGTTTTCCACAGACACTAAGGGCCTCATTCTATTATCGGCTATAGGAGATGCGGCGCCGCAAGGACAGGCCGCAAGCTATTCGGCTATTCTATTCCCCTCCGGCCGGGGATTCCGGCAGGCTTGCGGCCGGTGCCTTGCTATCCCTTGCGGCCGCTCGCGCCGGAGGAAAGCCTTTGATCTAAAATGGCCACAAGAGTTTCTGCCGCAAGAAAATCACGGTTGCTATTCAATTGCTCCGGGAACCCTCTCTGCAAGGCTAAAACCGAGCCGCAGCTTACTTGCAGGAAAAAGGTCCCGCTAGCACCAATTAAGCACATTATAAAGCCGAAATAAAGCCATCCTGCACTCTTATGAGACTATAAAGTGATTGTAGGTGTTAACAAAAATAGCACAACATTCCCCTACACTCAAATCCGTAAATAAATTATTTTTTTATTTATGTCAAAAATCCATGTAAAAAGTCCCGAGGGCTTGGAGCACCTCAGACCCGCCCACGCTGCAGCCGGAAAATAAACAGTTAATGTAAACTCGGATTTGGGCTGATGTGCAAGCTTGAGAGGGGGTTGCTATTAATCCTCATGTCCCCCAATATGATCCCTAGCATTTACAGAGCTGTACAGTGCCGTATTGAATTTATTTTTGCGTTTAAAGTTTTCTGAGCTTACGGCCGGTTGCAAGATATACGGCCGGCCGTAAAGGGGAGATCCTTGCGGGCCGTATAATTGAATTCCAAGATAACAGAACCCCCGCAAGGAATCGCAGCCTTGTGGCCATTTTACGGCCGATAATAGAATGAGGCCCTAAGTGTTTTGGTCGTCTGAGATCCTTATGCGCTCATTGCGAGACTCACCCTGAGCGCCTTTGGCTAGCCTCTCGGTTGGTTTATTTTTCTTATCAGAGGCACTTTTGCGCTTATTGTAAGGTCCGCACTGATCTCCTTTTTGTGCTTATTGCAAGCCTCACTCCTGGTGTACATTGTGTCCTATAAGCACCATTGGCACTCCTTGTGAGGCGCGCGGTGAAGGCCTTTGTGGTTTATTGCGATACTGTGATTTTTGTGTTTTGTTCTGTATAGGTATTTTTTCATGATAATTAATTAATTAATGAAATCATAAAATAATACAGTTTACCTATTTGCAAATAATATATGCAGCAAGCAATATGCTGAAGAACTAACAATCTGTTTTGATGTTCCTGCAGTATACAATGTAGATTTGCACTGTTGTTGAGCTTAGTTGTAAGTTTCAGCAATGTGTGCAGTGTGTAGTGTAAATAGGCTGCGTGCACAAGGGGAAACCGTTTGTGTAGCTGTGTACTTCCACATTCTGTTAGTGTTATAAAAGTTAGTGTTGTAAAATAGCGGCGATCGTGTATGTGGTACGCGGGTGTGGATGATTTTGCGTCCTTGCTAATAGTGTATTTTGTACCTCATAAGTTTTTTTATAAAAGTCGTATGTGCTTGGCGGTGTTTTGGGGCTTAAGGGGTCGTGTAGCCTCGTTTTCGTTTTCTTCGGCGGTAATTTTTTCTCTCGCTTAGGGGATTTTCTAGTGTCTAAACTCTGTAAATTGGACTTAAAATGAGGTGTAACCTCACTTGCAGACTTTCTGGGTGTTCCCCCCATGTTTTTATTTTATTTTTGTTTGTATTTTGTGTTCTTTAATGTTTTTTGCTGTGCGCGGTTCTGCCGTTAAGTTCGTAAGTCCAGCGGCTCATATTTTTTTGTGTAAGTCCGCAATTTTTTTTTCTAAGTCCCGCGGCTTGTGTTTTTTTGTGTAAGTCCGTATTTAGTCATTCCGTGTTATATATTTTTTTTCAAAGTCCCACTTCTGTGTCTGTTTGTAATCGCTTGTGAGGCGCTCTAGAGCCTCCACCTCCCCAAATGTGGCCGCTCGCTTCACAAGGGTCCGCATTTGCGGCCTGCAATGAGCCTTTGGCTTCCACCTTTCGCAAAATGCAGCCCCTCGCTTTGTGAGGGTCCTCATTTGCGGCCCGAACTGCGTCCCTTGTTTCGTACTTTGACAACTATTATAAGTGATATCTTATAAACCAATCAAATTTTAGAAAGTTTGGCATGATTCAGCTCTTTCAATTCAGCTAAAAAGCACCAGCACCGATATGCACCTACTGATGACGTCAGAGTGAAACTGACGAACACACGTCAGGTTCAACTATGTATGAGGCGCTGTTTCTGTCTGTTCAGAGCATTCTCTACTGAAGCGTGGCTAATTTTTTTTGTATCATCAATGCATATTTCTCTTTATATGAAGCTATTGTGTTTGTTATGTGCAATCTCTAGACTGTTCAGATAATTTTTACCAGTGGCATTTTAACATAATTGATATCTGATACAGTGGCACTCATTGGCATATGTACTTCTGTAAAATAAACCTAAACAGGATACATTTGTTGTGATACTGGGATTTGAACAAGACAATATTTAGAGTTACATTTATAATATACTAGCGACTTGCCCGTCAAAAAATGACGGCAATGAGATGTGTATGTTTGGAAAGTTGTTTAGTTATTAATATACGTATTTGACACTTGTAAGATTTTAGTTATGATTAAATACGTAGTATTGTGATATTAAACATGTTTATTTTTGTAAAATGTTCTCTTGGCGAACAGTAACTGTTAAAGCATTTTGTATTAAAAGTATTAACATTTGAATGTAAGAACAGTTGAACTTTAAATTAATAAGTATTGTAAACTTGAGGTAATGTTTTTTTAACTCAAGAATTGTTAACTTAACTACACATTGAATCCAGAGGAAGGCAAACAGTAAAAACCCTCCTTGAAACGTACCCAATTGTATCAGAGAGGGAAATAAATAATTCCTTCCTGACCCCATGAACTGGCGATCAGATTACTCCCTGGATTAATGTTTAACATAAAAGACAATATTTACATTGTGACTTAAAACGTGGTTGAGCTCTTAACATGAACTTTGTAACATGTTGAAGTAAAGAACTTGAAAGTATATTTTTTGAAACTTGAACTTTCTTATCTATCTAAGTAATGAACTTGAAAATATTGTTTTCAAACTTGTAACATTAGAACCAGTAACATAGTTAATTAACATTTAACATAATTTGTAAAAAATAATGCAAGGCAAGTGTTTTGTGAGGCTAATCATCCGTAAACAGTACTTCCATTAATTATGTCTGAATTGTTTATTGTTTTGTATTTTTCAATGGTTGACCTTTGTTTATCGCTGTGACTTAAAACGTGGTTGACCTCTTAACATGAACTTTGTAATATATCTAAGTAAGAAACTTGAAAGAATATTTTTTGAATCTTGAACTTTCTTATCTGTGTAACTAAGAAACTTGAAAAAACATTTTTCAAACTTGGAACATTATAAACAGTAACATAGTTGAAGGGGTCATTGTGGACAAAAAAAAAAGGCTGTGAATTTCTGTCTCCTTGCAGAAAATTTTTAAGGTTGAAAAACATCCCAAGGATAGGCACATGATATTATGGTTAGGCTATGTGTCAGCAAAATATGTTAACCCCTTCCTCAGCAGAATATGTTAACCCCTTCAATAGTGAATTAAGATTTTAACATAATATTGTATTACAAGTATTAACATTTGAATGTAAAAACAGTTGAACTTGAAATGAATCATTATTGTAAACTTGAGATAATGTTTTTTTAACATGCAAGTTCTTTCTCAAGAATTGTTAACTTAAATATACATTGAATCCAGAGCAAGACAAACAGTAAAAACCCTCCTTGAAACGTACCCAATTGTATCAGAGAGGGAAAAAAATAAATTCCTTCCTGACCCCATGAACTGGTGATAAGAATACTCCCTGGATTTATGTTTAACATAACAGACAATATTTACATTGTGACTTAAAACGTGGTTGAGCTCTTAACATGAACTTTGTAATATGTTGAAGTAAAGAACTTGAAAGTATATTTTTTGAAACTTGAACTTTCTTATCAGTTTAAGTAATGAACTTGAAAATATTGTTTTCAAACTTGTAACATTAGAAACAGTAACATAGTTAATTAAAATGTTAACATAATTTGTAAAAATAATGCAAGGCAAGTGTTTTGTGAGGCTAATCATCCATAAACAGTACTTCCAGTAATTATGACTGAATTGTTTATTGTTTTGTATTTTTCAATGCTTTTAAATTTGTTTTGCATGGGTTTTATTTCTTTAATGAAAAGTTATAGTATTTCATAGTAGACAATGTTTTTAGTAAAAATACGTCCATCTTCTAATAAATCACCTTGACTTTCATTCTTTTCAATGTAAACTTTAATAGCCTGTGGATTTTGGGACCATGATAACGCAACGTACAATTGGCCATGTGCAAATACTGGTTCTTGTAAGAAAATACCCACAGATTTGAACGTTTGTCCTTGTGATTTATTAATGGTCATGGCAAATGCCATAATGATGGGAAATTGTCTTCTTTGAAGTATAAAAGGGAGACTACTTTCACTTGGTGCTAAATCTATTCTTGGTATGAAAACTCTCTCTCCTTTATGGGTACCAGTTAAAATGTCAGCATCTATAAAATGGTCCTTTAATTGTTGAATAATTAATCTTGTCCCATTGCATAGGCCTTTTTTGGGGTTCATATTCCGCAGTAACATGACAATTGCACCTTTCTTTAGCTGCAAAATATGTGGTGGCATTCCAGAAGGAGTTAGTGAGTTTATGAATTCAGTGGAAAAGTTAGCCTGACTTTCATTGTCATCAGCAAGTACAGAATAAGCACTGTGATAATTTCTCTGTGGTGCATCAATTTTTTTAAAGATTTTATTATTGAGCATTAATGCATTCTTATTTTTACACCTTAGTATGACTTGGTTGGCAAGCTCTGAATATTCCTGGTTAGTTATGCTACCTTCAAATATAGCCGATATAATATCTTGGTGACAAATCATATGAGGTGGGATCTCCACGGTGTCCTCAGGTAAATGTGTTATTTTTTCTGTTCTGCCTTCTTCAATTTTAATAAGCTAATCATTGAAATCAGTTTGGCCTTCTGATCTCATGTTTTGTTGCAGTTGAAGATGGGTAAAATGTTTCCATAGTGTGCTTGACTTTATAAAGGTTTCGATAATGTCAGTTTGATTTCCATGTACAACGACAGGTAATGTTTGTCTAAAATCGCCACCCAACAACATTACCTTTCCACCAAATGGAAAAGTATTATCCATGACTTCACGAAGCAAACGGTCAATACATTGGAGGGCATAGCATGACATCATTGTGGCCTCATCTATTATAATTAATTTACAATTCTTCAATTTCTTTGCTTGTAAGGATGTCATGCAAATACCTGACACAGAAGTTTCTAAAATAGGCACTGGCAGTTTAAAGCCACTATGTACAGTTCTTCCACCTTCTAACAAAAGTGCAGCAATTCCAGTAGTGGCAAACGGCAGTGCTTTTTGACCTTATGCTTGTACAGAACTCATTAATAAATTATATAGATATGTTTTTCCTGATCCACCAGGTTCATCAAGATAGAAATAATGCTCTGTCACCATGTCATCATCTATTGCATTTTTAATGGCATTAAATGCTTGCAATTGTAACGTATTTAAAGTTGCAAGTCTTTCTTCTGTTCTTTCTACTTGAAATTGAATGTCATAGTCTTCAAAGTTTATGTCATCTATAAGACCTGGATCAGGCAAATTAAAACTTGCACAACTCAATCCATGAGTTAAAAATACTTCTTGGATTTACATTAACGCTTTTAAGTGTGCAATGGGTTCATTGTATCGTTGCATAAAGTCTTCTATATTACTTTTAAATGTTTCCCACAAAGCTAATGCATTTGGAGCATTTGAGAAGATACAAATAAATGCAAATGCAAATTGTTCTCTCATGTGCTGTGGCATTTGACATTGTGCTGCTTCTTCTAAACATCTTTCCCACTCTGTATCATCAGCTAGTAAGTTTATATGTCTTGCAGCTAAATGGAAGGATTCATATACTATGTCATTAACAGTTCTTAAGTGTTCAAAACTTTGTGCTCCAGGAACATTTAAAAGTAATATCCGTAAGCAAAAACGTTCAACATCTCTTGGACTGACTGTGTAAATTCTTGGGATTATTTTATTTCCTCTGCTTTTTCTTTGTCTCTATCATCCATTCACAAAAACATAGTGATATGGAATTTCAATATATAAGAATTGTGTTGCTTCTGAATCTGTGGAATTTAATTCAAACCATGCAGTTAGTGTAGTGTGACGAAGTTCACTTTGGGCCAATGCATTACTTTCATTTCCAGCATGGTAATAAACTAAATGTCTTTGTGGCAAATGTACTGCTAATCGATATACTGCATGTGATCGATCATGCATTTCAAATTTTAAAAGCCGCCACATAGCTTCTGGCGCACTGGCATAGCGAGCATCTACATGAGATGCAAGTTCATCATGTACTAACTCACTACTTTCAGGGTTGTCTGCACTTTTGACGACTACAGTAGCATCATAGCCTTTGTAAATATAATTGTAGACATATTTAATGGATTTGATGGAAGTGCAGCCTTCTACATTTATCTGGGCGTTATACTTCATGAGTAAATGTGGATTGTAGGGTACTACATATCTATTGTCAACTTTTTTGCCACGAATAATGGCACTATCTCCTTCTCTTCTTTTATAAAGTGGATAGCCATCACAATTGGCATAGGTTTTGTCTCTATAATCTTTTGGAAAATCTTTGGAACATTTATTATTTTCCATACATGGTGATTGTGGATTAAGCTCACCACAGGGTCTATGAATCATGCGATGAATAACAATCTCATATAGTCTACCATATAGTTCTGGATCTGGTAGTTCTGCAACAATGACTGCATCCACTTTGTCAGCAGTATCTAATTTATCTTTTTCTTGAAGTATTATGAGAAGATGTGCATGTGGAAGGCCTCTTTTTTAAAATTCAATGGTATATACATAAGCAAGACTTTTGCCAAATAAGTGACTTATAGTGATGTCACGTATTAATTCATTTAATTTAATCCTAAAAACTCTGGCTACTAAATCTGGTCTATCGGAAGGACTTTGGCCAAGAAGTAAATTTTGTGTAATTTCTGGACATTAGGGATTACATGTAAATGTAAGAAATAATTTGGGTTTGCCAAATTTGGTGACAATAGCCATATGTATCTTTCTCTCATATTTCGAGGAGATCCTTGAAAGGAAGATGGTAAAATTATGGCTTTGCAAGCTGTCATGTCTCTGCTTGTAGCCACCTCAGCAACATATTTCATTAGTCCACAATATTGTTCTACACATAGTTTATCTTGTTGATATTTTATAAAGTTTAAATTATTGCCCTCAACTTGCAAATAGGAATCAATAATCCATTGTTGTGTTAGCTTTCCACCACATAAAATTGGATTAAATGTATTTCGAATGGCCATTTGAGCTACTTTAAATTCAAGCACAGAAACATTATTTCGGATTCTGGCTTTAGCATTTGGGTAACTGGGAAGTGTTAATTTTGGTTGCCAACCTGCTTCTCCGTGTGGGGAAAAAATGGGATATGTCATTGGATCTAAGGGCCCTATTAAATTCTCCCTCGTAGTTCTCTCGGTGCTCGCAAAAGGCAGTTTTCCTGCTGTTTGCGAGAACCGAATCTCTCGCAGCCTGCTTTACGATATGACTGCGAGAAAATGGCCGAGAATAGGCTCCGAGAGAGCTACGTAGCCTTAAATCTATGCACGAGTCTCGCATATCGTAAGAATCCCTACGTGGACAAAAAGTCCACGCAAGGGATCCGAAAGCCTCTACGTGCTGCCTCGGAACAGCCCGAGACAGCAGTGTGAGGCTCCCCCCTGCACCCTATACACATCCCCATGCTGCAGGGGTCTCTATCGGGACCCCTGCAGCACCCCCACATTAACCCCTTGCAGCGGGGGTCCCCGATCTGCATAGATCAGGCCCCCCGCTGCATTTCAAACTTTTAAATTCCCCGCCGCGGCTCCTTAAAGGGACCGCGGCACACTATTACCCAATCCCGGCCGCGGCACTTAAAATTAACCCCCCTCTATGCTGGGGGTCCCCATCGGGACCCCCGAAGTGTCCCCACATAAACCCATTGCAGGGGGGGGCCCCGATCTGCATAGATCAGGCCCCCCGCTGCATTTAAAACTTTTAAATTCCCCGCCGCGGCTCCTTAAAGGGACCGCGGCACACTATTACCCAATCCCGGCCGCGGCACTTAAAATTAACCCCCCTCTATGCTGGGGGTCCCCATCGGGACCCCCGAAGTGTCCCCACATAAACCCCCTGCAGCGGGGGGCCCCGATCGGCACCGATCGTGACCCTGCTGCAATTCAATTTTAAATTTCCCGCCTCGCGGGTCCTCAAAGGACCGTAAAGGTCCTGAAAGGACTCGCACTAAAAATATTAACCCCAGGCAACTATAATTACCCCATTAACTCATGGTGGTCAATCCAGACCACCATAAGGCTCTAATTAACCCATTAACTCATGGTGGTCAATCCAGACCACCATAAGGCTCTAATTAACCCATTAACTCATGGTGGTCTATACAGACCACCATAAGGCCTAAATTAACCCATTAACTCATGATGGTCAATCCAGACCACCATAAGGCTCTAATTAACCCATTAACTCATGGTGGTCAATCCAGACCACCATAAGGCTCTAATTAACCCATTAACTCATGGTGGTCTATACAGACCACCATAAGGCCTAAATTAACCCATTAACTCATGATGGTCAATCCAGACCACCATAAGGCTCTATTTAACCCCATCAGTCCCATAAGGGTATATTATTACCATTATGGGCCTGTTACAACCCAACATTAACCACATAAGTGCCATGATGGTCCTCAAGGACCATTATGACACTAACTACAAACACTACACTATAACCCCCAATAAACCATTTAATCTAAACTAACCCCCCTCTACACTAATCTATTAACACTTACACTACCTACCTACACTACCTACCCCCTAATAAACCTTCCCACCACTCTAATTACAAAAAATAAAAAACCTACAGCACAGAAAACAAAAAACCTACAGTACAAAAAACAAAAAAACCTACAGTACAGAAAACAAAAAACAATTACAACCCCACCCCCCACTACAGAAAACAAAAAAATACATTACAACCCCACCCCCCACTACAGAAAATAAAAAAATTACACACCTGAAAAGGAAAGACAGATAAACACAATACAATACATACATTGCTGTTTACAAGTGGATTTACCTTAAAAAGTAAAGGCTGAGAAACTGCAGAGTGCACTAATTGTGCCCAGGTGAGAGGGGTGTGGCTTGACTGTTAAACTTGTATAAAAGGTTTGTGAGCTGGTTTGGGGTCTGTTTACAAGTGGATTTACCTTAAAAAGTAAAGGCTAATAAACTGCAGAGTGCACTAATTGTGCCCAGGTGAGAGGGGTGTGGCTTGACTGTTAAACTTGTATAAAAGGTTTGTGAGCTGGTTTGGGGCCTGTTTACAAGTGGATTTACCTTAAAAAGTAAAGGCTAATAAACTGCAGAGTGCACTAATTGTGCCCAGGTGAGAGGGGTGTGGCTTGACTGTTAAACTTGTATAAAAGGTTTGTGAGCTGGTTTGGGGCCTGTTTGCAAGTGGATTTACCTTAAAGAGTAAAGGCTGAGAAACTGCAGAGTGCACTAATTGTGCCCAGGTGAGAGGGGTGTGGCTTGACTGTTAAACTTGTATAAAAGGTTTGTGAGCTGGTTTGGGGTCTGTTTACAAGTGGATTTACCTTAAAAAGTAAAGGCTGAGAAACTGCAGAGTGTACTAATTGTGCCCAGGTGAGAGGGGTGTGGCTTGACTGTTAAACTTGTATAAAAGGTTTGTGAGCTGGTTTGGGGTCTGTTTACAAGTGGATTTACCTTAAAAAGTAAAGGCTAATAAACTGCAGAGTGCACTAATTGTGCCCAGGTGAGAGGGGTGTGGCTTGACTGTTAAACTTGTATAAAAGGTTTGTGAGCTGGTTTGGGGCCTGTTTACAAGTGGATTTACCTTACAAGTAAAGGCTGATAAATTGCAGAGTGCACTAATTGTGCCCAGGCGAGAAGGCAGAAGTTAATAGAAACCGGAGAAGGGGAACTTGTGAGCTTGCGAACATTTTCAGTATCAAGTGCAATTCTAGTAAAAGCCTAGGAGTTTAAATAAAAGGAGGGCCTTCAAAGAAAAGGGAGGGCAGATTTATAGTGCAAAGGAGGAAAACTTTATATAAATATATTATATTATATTCTTTATTTTTCCCACTGAAATTTCGTAGACAATAATAATAATTATGAGTCAGTCCAGTGGCAACCTTATTCAGTGTACATCCTGTCAAATGTATGCACTACTGGAACATATGATCCAGGGTCCATACCTCTGTGACAGGTGTGAGCATGTTGCCTCTTTGGAAGCTCAAATTGAAGATCTGGAGAGGAGAATTGCAGCACTTAGTGATATTGCTCCACTGGAAAGGGAATTGGTGCTCACGGAGCACAGTTTAGCTGGGCCTAGTATGGAGGGAGGAGCTGGGGCTAGGGAGGATGGCCAGGGAGGTAGCTGGGTTACAGTTACAAGGGGAAGCAGGGGGAACAGGAGGAGGCAGGCCAGTTCTGAGTTGTCAAACACCAACAGATTTGCCAGATTGAGTGAAACTGTTGGCGATGTCCATTCAGGAATGGCAATGCCAGATAGAGCTGTTCCCTCTAACAGCCGGGCGAACAGCTCTACTGGAGAAGAGGGAGGGCAGAATAGGCAGAGCAACAGACATGTTTTGGTGGTAGGGGACTCTATTATTAGGAAGGTAGACAGGGTAATTTGTCACCCAGATCCCAGCAATCGAACAGTTTGCTGTCTCCCGGGTGCTCGGGTTCGGCATGTTGTGGATCGGGTGGATAAATTATTGGGAGGGGCTGGTAATGAACCGGCGGTCTTGGTACACATTGGTACCAATGACAAAGTTAGTGGAAGATGGAGCGTCCTAAAGAATGATTTTAGAGAATTAGGGAATAAGCTTAAAGCAAGGACCTCCAAGGTAGTATTTTCTGAGATACTACCAGTGCCACGTGCTAGCCCAGGGAGGCAGAAGGAGCTTAGGGAGGTTAATGCGTGGCTAAAAAAGTGGTGCAGTGCAGAGGGTTTTGGGTTTTTAGAGCACTGGGCTGACTTCTCACTTGGGTACAATCTCTATAGCAGGGATGGATTGCACCTTAATGATGAGGGCGCTTTTGTGCTAGGGAATAGGATGGTAGAACGGCTGGGGGAGTTTTTAAACTTGTAGGTGGGGGGGAGGGACTATATAGAAGTATTGGGGTAAATAGGGTAGAGAGGGAAAGGGATGAATTATTTACCCATGGGGGAGGAGAAGGGGGGAGGGTTACAATAGAAAGTAGGGAGATATTAATAGGGGCCTCAAATACAGTGGCAGGCACTTCACATCAGCAGAGCCATAGCAACATAAAGTGTATGATTGCAAACGCAAGAAGTTTGCCTGGGAAAATGGATGAGCTAGAAATATTAGCAGTACAAGAAAAATGGGGCTTAATAGGCATTACGGAAACATGGTGGGATGAATCTCATGACTGGACTGTTAATCTGGATGGTTATAACCTATTTAGGAAAGATAGGGGCAATGGTAAAAGAGGAGGAGGGATCTGTCTTTATGTTAAGCCTGAATTTAAGCCTATAGTTAGAGAAGATATTTATGCTGGCACTAACGGCATCATTGAATCCTTGTGGGTTGAGCTAAATAGTGGAGGAGCTAATTCTAAATGCATATTGGTGGGAGTATGCTATAAACCCCCAAATATAGCTGAAAGTGAGGAAATACAATTATTGTTACAGATTGGAAATGCAGCTAAGCATGGGCAAGTTCTAATAATGGGAGACTTTAATTACCCTGATATAAACTGGATAAACGAGACCAGCAGCTCAGCTAAGGGGAGCAGGTTCTTGAGTACACTCAGGGATCATTATCTAGCCCAGGTAATACAAGAACCTACTAGAAATGGGGCCATCTTGGATTTAGTCATCACAAGTAATATTGATATAATATCAAATGTAAAAATAGGGGAACCCTTGGGGAACAGTGATCACAACACAGTCTCATTTGAGATTGAATACAAAAAACAGAGTTGTAAGGGGCCAACAAAAACTCTAAATTTTAAAAGGGCTAACTTTAATGGGCTACGGGCAGCAATACAACATATAGACTGGGACAAAGAACTTACAGGGAAGAATACTGAAAATAAATGGACAACATTCAAATCCTTACTAAATAAACATACTCATCAGCATGTACCATGTGGAAATAAAATAAATAGGAGTAAATCACATCCCATGTGGCTTAACAATGACTTAAAGATCATGATGAGGAAAAAGAAGTATGCATTTAAATTATACAAGAAGGAGGGAACAGAGGCATCTTTATGTGACTATAAGGAAATCAACAAGGCTTGCAAAAGGGCTATTAGACTGGCTAAAATAGAAAATGAGAAGTCAGTTGCAATGGAAAGTAAGACTAACCCTAAAATATTTTATAAATATATTAATGGGAAGAAGGCCAGGAAGGAATCGATAGGACCATTACAATGTGACACAGGCCATCTGATAATTAGTGACCAGGAAAAGGCAGATGAGCTAAATAGGTTCTTTTCTTCGGTTTACACAAGGGAGGTACCAGTGGTTGGGACACTGCAACATAATGGGGCTACACTACCTTCACTAAATAATTGGTTAACGCAGGAAGAAATACAAAAGAGGTTGGAGAAAATAAATGTTAATAAAGCCCCAGGTCCTGATGGAATACATCCAAGGGTACTGAGGGAGCTGGGTTCTGTAATAGCCAAACCATTATATCTAATCTTTAAAGACTCGCTCACTACAGGGTCTCTACCAGATGACTGGAGAAAAGCAGAGGTGATACCTATATTTAAGAAGGGATCTAGAGCAAATCCGGGGAATTATAGACCAGTGAGCCTCACTTCTGTAGTTGGGAAGCTTTTAGAAGGGTTAATAAGGGACAGAATACAAGAATACGTCTATTTGAACAGGATCATAGGTAGCAGTCAACATGGATTTATGAAGGAAAGGTCGTGTCAGACCAATCTAATTAGTTTTTATGAGGAGGTTAGTAGGAACTTGGATCAGGGCAACTCAGTGGATGTAGTCTTTTTAGATTTTTCAAAGGCATTTGATACAGTGCCACATGGAAGACTAGTGAGCAAACTAAGGGATACAGGAATTGCAGTAAATATCTGCTCATGGATCGAGAGCTGGCTAAAAGACAGGAAGCAAAGGGTTGTTGTAAATGGAACATACTCCGATTGGTCTAATGTGATAAGTGGGGTTCCTCAGGGCTCAGTATTGGGTCCTCTCCTTTTTAACATATTTATTAATGACATTGAAGTAGGACTCGAATGTAGTGTCTCCATTTTTGCTGATGACACTAAGTTGTGCAAGGTAATAAAATCAGATAATGATGTACTTTCCCTACAAAAGGATTTGCATAAATTAGAGAAATGGGTGGCTAAATGGCAGATGAGATTTAATACAAATAAATGTAAGGTTATGCATTTGGGAAGGAAAAATAACCAAGCAATCTATAATCTTAATGGAGCAAATCTAGGGGTATCAGATATTGAAAGGGATTTGGGAGTACTAGTGGACAACCACCTAGGTAACAGCGCTCAAAGCCAAGCAGCGGCTGCAAAGGCAAATAAAATATTAGCATGTATTAGGAAGGGTATAGAAGCCAGGGAAGAAGATATAATTCTGCCACTATACAAATCTCTAGTACGCCCTCATTTGGAATATGGAGTACAATTTTGGGCACCACCTCACAAAAAAGACATCTTAGAGCTGGAAAAAGTACAGAGAAGGGCTACAAAACTAATAAGGGGAATGGAGGGGCTAAGTTATGAAGAAAGACTAGCAAAATTAAACTTATTTTCGCTAGAAAAAAGGCGTCTAAGAGGAGATATGATTACGTTATTTAAATACATCCAGGGTCCATATAAGGCTTTGTCAAGTGAGCTTTTTGTAGCAAGAGATTTTCAACTGACAAGAGGACATCCGTTGAGGTTAGAGGAAAAAAGATTTCACCTTAAACAAAGAAAAGGGTTCTTCACAGTTAGGGTGGTTAAACTGTGGAATTCTCTACCAAAGGAGGTGGTGACAGCGAATTCGATAGACAACTTCAAAAAGGGGTTAGATATATTTCTGAATAAAGAGGGCATTCAAGGCTATCCTAGATAACTAGCGAAGGAATATTGATCCAGGGAGAAATTTGATCGCCAGTTTCTGGGGTCAGGAAGGAATTTTGCTTTTTTTCCCCCTTATGAGACAATTGGCAAAGTTTCGATGGGGTTTTTTTTATGTTTGCCTTCCTCTGGAACAATTAACAATAATTAACAATTAACAATAATAATAAATAGTCCAAATTAAAAAGATCAATAGAGATCTAAAAAGGTTGAACTTGATGGACTAACTCTTTATTCATTCTCCAATACTATACTATTAATAATTATTTAATCAATAATTTAATTAATAACTAATCCGCATATTGCAGATCAGAGGAGATCTTAACAGGTTGAACTTGATGGACTGAAAGTCTTTTTTCAACCTTAATTACTATGTAACTATGTAACTATGTAATACATATAATACATTACATACATTACATACAATACATGACATTACATATAATATATTAAATATAATATATTACATATAATATATTACATATAATACATTACATACATTACATACAATACATGACATTACATACATTACATATAATATATTAAATATAATATATTACATATAATATATTACATATAATACATTACATACATTACATACAATACATGACATTACATACATTACATATAATATATTAAATATAATATATTACATATAATATATTACATATAATATATTACATATAGTCCTAATCAAATACCCCCTATCTATCTAACATACAATCTATTTAATTTAAAATAAATCCTAACTATATCAAATACATCCCCCTATCTATCTAATATACAAAAATTCCTAACTACATACACAGACCATTTTTCTAAAGTAAAATAAAATAATTACAGTCCTAACTACATACACAGACCCTAATTCTAAGCTAAAATCAATAAATTAAGACCACTTACCTTTAAGATGTTGCTTCAGATCACTAACCTATGGGTCAAACAAAAAATAAAAATTAGTACAAAACATTAACATCAAATAAATAAACATTCTATACATTCTAAATATTCAACTCACCTTTACAGCATGTCCAGTCACTGTTTAGCTCTTCCGGCGCGGCCCTGTTAAAAAAAAAACACAATACATGAATACATGAATACAATATATAAACAATAAATAAAATACACAAATAAACATCTAAATATACATTTCACTTACCTACCCGCGATGTCCCCGGCCTTCTCTCCTTCAGCCCCGGCTGGGCCGCGGAACCATTCGCGCTCTAAAAAAAAAAAAGAAAAAAAACTAACGGAGGTCTGCACTGGCAGACCTCCCCGACGCTACTGAACCTCCCGGAGTCGTTTCCGGGAGGAAATTGGCATTGGCGGCTTGTGATTGGCTGAAAAAGCTGTCTATCAATTTCAGCCAATCAAAAGTCGTCAATGTGTGAGCCAATCAGGATGGGATACACCCCAATATCCCACCCTGATTGGCTTAAACACTTGTCTATCTTTCTGGGAACCAATCACAACGCTCAGATGCCTTCAGCCAATCACTATGGGATACACCCCCACGGAGTGATTGGTAGAAGACATCTGCGCATCCTGATTGGCTCCTACATTGACGACTTTTGATTGGCTGACAGCTTTTTCAGCCAATCACAAGCCGCCAATGCCAATTTCCTCCCGGAAACGACTCCGGGAGGTTCAGTAGCGTCGGGGAGGTCTGCCAGTGCAGACCTCCGTTAGTTTTTTTTTTTTTTTTTTTTTAGAGCGCGGATGGTTCCGCGGCCCAGCCGGGGCTGAAGGAGAGAAGGCCGGGGACATCGCGGGGAGGTAAGTTCAATGTATATTTAGATGTTTATTTGTGTATTTTATTTATTGTTTATATATTGTATTAATGTATTCATGTATTGTGTTTTTTTTTTTAACAGGGCCGTGCCGGAAGAGCTAAACAGTGACTGGACATGCTGTAAAGGTGAGTTGAATATTTAGAATGTATAGAATGTTTATTTATTTGATGTTAATGTTTTGTACTAATTTTTATTTTTTGTTTGACCCATAGGTTAGTGATCTGAAGCAACATCTTAAAGGTAAGTGGTCTTAATTTATTGATTTTAGCTTAGAATTAGGGTCTGTGTATGTAGTTAGGATTTTTTGTATATTAGATAGATAGGGGGATGTATTTGATATAGTTAGGATTTATTTTAAATTAAATAGATTGTATGTTAGATAGATAGGGGGTATTTGATTAGGACTATATGTAATATATTATATGTAATATATTATATGTAATATATTATATGTAATACATTATATGTAATGTATGTAATGTCATGTATTGTATGTAATGTATGTAATGTATTATATGTAATATATTATATGTAATATATTATATGTAATACATTATATGTAATGTATGTAATGTCATGTATTGTATGTAATGTATGTAATGTATTATATGTAATATATTTTATGTAATATATTATATTTAATACATTATATGTAATGTATGTAATGTCATGTATTGTATGTAATGTATGTAATGTATTATATGTAATATATTATATGTAATATATTATATTTAATATATTATATTTAATGTATGTAATGTCATGTATTGTATGTAATGTATGTAATGTATTGTGTTTATCTGTCTTTCCTTTTCAGGTGTGTAATTTTTTTTATTTTCTGTAGTGGGGGGTGGGGTTGTAATTTTTATTTTTTCTGTACTGTAGGTTTTTTTGTTTTTTGTACTGTAGGTTTTTTGTTTTCTGTGCTGTAGGTTTATTGTTTTTTGTAATTAGAGTGGTGGGAAGGTTTATTAGGGGGTAGGTAGTGTAGGTAGGTAGTGTAAGTGTTAATAGATTAGTGTAGAGGGGGGTTAGTTTAGATTAAATGGTTTATTGGGGGTTATAGTGTAGTGTTTGTAGTTAGTGTCATGATGGTCCTTGAGGACCATCATGGCACTTATGTGGTTAATGTTGGGTTGTAACAGGCCCATAATGGTAATAATATACCCTTATGGGACTGATGGGGTTAAATAGAGCCTTATGGTGGTCTGTATTGACCACCATGAGTTAATGGGTTAATTAGAGCCTTATGGTGGTCTGTATTGACCACCATGAGTTAATGGGTTAATTAGAGCCTTATGGTGGTCTGTATTGACCACCATGAGTTAATGGGTTAATTTAGGCCTTATGGTGGTCTGTATTGACCATCATGAGTTAATGGGGTAATTATAGTTGCCTGGGGTTAATATTTTTAGTGCGAGTCCTTTCAGGACCTTTACGGTCCTTTGAGGACCCGCGAGGCGGGAAATTTAAAATTGAATTGCAGCAGGGTCACGATCGGTGCCGATCGGGGCCCCCCGCAGCAGGGGGTTTATATGGGGACACTTCGGGGGTCCCGATGGGGACCCCCAGCATAGAGGGGGGTTAATTTTAAGTGCCGCGGCCGGGATTGGGTAATAGTGTGCCGCGGTCCCTTTAAGGAGCCGCGGCGGGGAATTTAAAAGTTTTAAATGCAGCGGGGGGCCTGATCTATGCAGAACGGGGCCCCCCCCTGCAAGGGGTTTATGTGGGGACACTTCGGGGGTCCCGATGGGGACCCCCAGCATAGAGGGGGGTTAATTTTAAGTGCCGCGGCCGGGATTGGGTAATAGTGTGCCGCGGCCCCTTTAAGGAGCCGCGGCGGGGAATTTAAAAGTTTTAAATGCAGCGGGGGCCTGATCGGTGCCGATCGGGGACCCCCGCTGCAAGGGGTTAATGTGTGGGGGCTGCAGGGGTCCATAGGAACCCCTGCAGCAAGGTGTTCATGTGAGGACACTTCGGGGGTCCCGACAGGGACCCCCGCATTGAGGGGGGGTTCATTTTAGGTGCCTAGGGGGGGGTTTGGAGTACCCCCCACGGCAGGGCTTATGTGGGGGACTGCCGCGGAGGTCCCTTTTAGGACCCCCGCAGCACTTGATGAGGAGTGGGAGCCTGCGATATCATCTCGCAGGCTGTCACTCCTCATGTACATTTACGCAGTGTAGATACGTACGGGCCTGCTGCGTAGCTCATACGTTGCTCGCAGCAGGGCTAATTTAATAGCATTGTAAGTTAGAGAAACTTTGCAGTACGTAGGGCTTAAGTAGAAGCCTCTTATTTACGAGGCTGGAATTTAATGAGGCCCTAAATTTGGATTAATATACTCATATTAATGAATGGTTGCTCCTCATTTTTGGGTTATATTCTAATGTCTCTTTGAAATGGTGGTTCTCCTTCATCATTTTGAAACACCATTGCAACCTCATTTGATGTTGGCAAGTTATAACGACGTTTATCAGTATGTCTGTCTCTTTTAAGCACCATATTGACCTTTGGCATTGGTAATTGATGTCTTTGTGCATGAAGTTGTTGTTCATTTTCTACTTCTGCCATTTTTTTATAAGCTTTAGTGTAGGGGTTATTGTCCATAATGTTATTCAGCTATATAAAAACACTGGGTAACCTTTTTTTTTTTTTCTTCCAGCTGCATACGTTGTTCAACAGCTTCTATTGTATCTAAAAAAAAAATCCTCTCCTTCCTCTGAATGTAAATGTGAAGTACAATGATACATTTGGCCTTGGACTTTAAAACAGTAAGGACCATGTCCTGGTACATTAGCAGCTAATGTTGCCCCCATAGATGCAAAGGATATGGCACTATTGTAGTATCTTATGTTTGTCTTAACATTTTTGTAGTTTGGAAAAGTAGGTTCAGTCATAATGTTTTGTAAATAGATTGGAAATTCTTTTCTTTCTGGAAGTTTGAACTTGCCTTTTTGACAGCAGCTAATAAATTGGCCATCTCTGCGACTCTCCTGTTTAAAATAATAAGCCTCACAAAACTGACATTGAGTATTCATGTCCCCACAACTATGAACCTCTACTGCTAAAGACTTGAGTAAAGGACAATTTGCAAAGCATATAGCAGTTTGACTTTCATATTCATCAGGTAAAATGGCATGTAATGTTTCAGGAAAGGGTTCTAAATGCTTTGTTTTTTGGTGGCTTTTTTTTGTATGTCTTGTATTTTTTCAGGTAAAATGTCATCTGATGTTTGAGGAATAGGTTCTAAATGCTTTATTTGCTTAGTAGCTTTTTTTGGCGTATCTTTAATTTTTGCAGCTGATAGTCTTTTGCTTGCAAGTCTTTTGCGTTCTTCTCGTCAAATTTCTTTCTCCTCTGGTGTCTGCTGGTTGGCCCATCTCTCTTGTCTTTCTCTAGTTTGACGTATTTTCTTTTCTTGTTTGCTCTCGTTAGTAGCCATGTTAATCTGTAAAAGAAAATAATTTATAATTAGTTTAGTTTGAGATGTTAAGTTTGTTTTTTAAATTTGTTATTATCCACAGTTTGTTTATATGTGCTTGTAGTTCATTGTAGTGGTTCTTTCTTTGCATTGTTAAATAAGTGTTTTTTATTTTTTTGGTCTTACTTTCTGTGGTTCGTTGTAATTACATGAATAGCACAGTGAAGCAACTGACACTATACCTTCTTCTACATGTAGTAGGTGTCGAGTGTTAATTCAAATTTATATTTTAGTTGTTTTGGCAATTTTTTTTTTGTACTTTTAACTTTTAGGCATAGTAGAGGGCAAAAAACTATAATCTACAGATTGTCTATGGTTCTGAAAGTGCAATATGCTATACAATAAAATATGTTCTTATCCATGATCGGTACTCATATTTTACATATTTGCCAATTTTAACTAATTCCGAATCCTTACTACATGATATATTAAGAGCATTGGCCTCATGAAATAAACAGATATGTATTATGTGAGAATATATTTATTACAAAATCAATATAGATAATAATTCACTATCTTTTAATATAACAAGTGGGTCTAAACAATTGTAACACACACACATATATATATATATATATATATATATATATATATATATATATATATATATATATATATATATATATATCAAGGTACTGCAATTATTAAGTATCAGTTATTATCACATTGTCTACATAAATATATATAAGACATGCACAATATGTTTAATAATTAAATATGGTAATATGGTAATTTAAGATATACCATTTTAATATCATATGATTTTATAGTCGAATTATAGTATTATCCGTAATTCAAAAGAGAAAATATTTTTCATTACAATTAGTTATCGGGTATATTAGATTGCTATAAAAGCTGATATTTTTGTAGTATTTATAAAAATGTATTTGTAAATTATATGTTGACTTAAAATTCACAAATTATAAAGGGCCTCATTCTATTAGCGGCCGTAAATCGGCCGTAAGGCTGCGATTCCTTGCGGGGGTTCTGTTAACTCGCGATTCTATTATACGGCCCCGCAAGGATCTCCTCTTACGGTCGGCCGCATATCTTGAAACCGGCCGTAAGCTGTGAAATATAAAAACTCAAAAATAATTTCAAGCCTGCACTGTACAGCTCTGTAAATGCTAGGGATCATATTGGGGGACATGAGGATTAAAAGGAACCCACTCTCAAGCTTGCACATCAGCCCAAACCCAAGTTCAAATTAACTGTTTATTTTCCGGCTGCGGCGTGGGCATGTCTGAGGTGCTCCAAGCACTCTGGACTTTTTACATGGATATTTTATGGATATTAAAAATAAAATATTTTACGGATTTGAGTATAGGATAATTATGTGCTATTTTTTCTAACACCTAACATCCCTTTATAGTCTTCTCAAAGTGCAGGATGGCTTTATTTGAGCTATTTTATGTGCTTAATTGGTGCTAGCGGGACCTCTTTCCTGCAAGTAAGCAGCGGCTCGTTTTTAGCCTTGCAGAGAGGTTTCCCGAAGCAATTGAATTGCAAAACTCTTGCGGCCGTTTTAGATCAAAGGCTTTCCTCTGGCGCGAGCGGCCGCAAGAGATAGCAAGGCACCGGCCGCAAGCCTGCCGGAGCCTCCGGCCGTAAGAGAATAGAATAGCCGAATAGCTTGCGGCCGGTCCTTGCGGCCCCGCAACGGCTGCGGCCGCTAATAGAATGAGGCCCATAGTATATTGTACATATCAGATAAATATTGATATAGCGATATATTTTATATTATAATAACAAAATATTTCCATGATTGTAATGAAAAAGAAATACAATTTAAAGAAATATTAGACTTTATATAAAACCTGGTTTTTGTACTTGATTTCATCATATGACTCAGCCCAATAGAGGTCTGGATTTCAGAAGTTATTATTATGTAAATGTATAAATTCTTTTGTTAGTGAGCTCTGGAAGTTTCTTTGTAGAATGCATTTTTAAATATGTGTTTTGGGAAAAATCCCAATAACCTTCGTAGTGTCCCAACCCTTTCATCTGGGGTCCCAATCGGGACCCCTGTGGTGTATAACAATAATAATTTCCCGCAGCTGGTCCTGAAAGGACCTTAGCGGTCCTTAAAGGACCCACGCTAAATAAAAAAAATAACTCCTGCCGCAGGGGTACTATAAGTACCCCCCAGGCATCTAAAATGAACCAAATCACTCATGTAGGTCTGTATAGAACCCCAGGAGCCTCTAATTAACCCCCTCAGTCCCATAAGGATCTATACAGACCCTTATGGGACACTAATTAAACCATTAGTCCCATAAGGGTCCATACAGAGCCTTATGGGACACCATTTAAGCCCCTCAGTCCCTAAAGGGTCTAAACAGACCCATATGAGATACTGATTAGCCCATCAGCCCCATAAGGATCTTTACAGACTCTAATGGGACACTAATTAACCCTATTTTTCCAATAGGGGTCTATAGACCCCTATAGGACACTATTAACTTAGGATAACACTATAAAGGCCATGAGGGTCCTCCAGGACCCTCACAACACCAAGTCTAAACACTACACCAATTAACCCCCTCTACCTTATTGACCTCCCCTCTACCCTATTAACCCCCTAACTTAGAGATCCTGGCTTATAGCAAGACATGCCACTGAGCTATTGAAAAACCAGAGCAAGGGCTAGCTTTTACAGCTCATGAACTCACCTAAGATGGGGGAAATAGCTGACAGGCAGATTTTCTTACCCAGTGCCCGGTTTTGTTTCCCGAATAGCAGATATTAGAGACAGGGTGAAGGGCATTCACAGCCAGACTAACCTTATCTGTGGGCAAGTTGTACTCAAACAAGGAGCAGATCATTTGATGTCACATACCTTAATTAACCCTTGAATTACCCAGAGGACACATAAGGTATTAGGGTCTAAATCAAGACCTAACTTATGCCATCAATAAAGGTACCCAGAATAAGGGTGTACTTCTGAGCAGTGGATTTTGCTAAAGACACAGATTTTTCTGTCTAATTTGAGGTAATGATCCAATTGAGGATTGCTGGTATGGATATGGTTTAATAGGTATGTGTGTCAGTGCAGTATAATCATATGGCTAATATCCCATATCTGCTAAATATAAGATCTGTGTGACACACAAGATATTGTGAGTGTGTGTGATTACAATTCCTTGGGGTACAAACAAAGATTGCCACTAAATAGGTGGATGAAGGTAGTGTGTTACTATTAATCTAAGTTTTTAATTTGCCATTGTTGAATCATGTAATAAAATTGACTATTGCTGGTCCTTATAAATTATAGGGACTATAAGTGTTTCATTAATTCTCATCTTTATAATTTAGTGTCAAAGACACTTATAGGATCCCTGAAGTATAGGTGTTATGTGCTTGTGGTGAATTGTTCAATAAAAAATATTATCCTTTCAGGACCCGCAGCAGGAAATTTGAATTTTTATATGCAGCAGGGGTCTTAATCTGGACCCCCGCTGCAAGGATTAATGTAGGACATAGCGGTAACTTTAGGTTCCGTGTGCGTACTTACAGAACCCCTACGGCGGGGTTTACACAATAGTGTGCCTTGGGTCCTTTAAGGACCTGCGGTGGGAATAATTAATTTTTAAATGCAGTGGGGGTCCCGATTGGGATCCCCCCCGCTGCACTGATTGATATGGGGACACTTCTGGGGTCCTGATGGGACTCCAGGCATAGGGGGGGTTAAATTCAGATGCCGAGAGGGTACTTGGAGTACTCCCCGCTGAAGCCTAAGGGTGGTCTAGGTGAAATAATATCATCGGCATTATCCTTTTTTTAACATAGACAGCTAGAAATTTACGTCTGTACATCCAGCACACCAGTAAACCAAGGAGGCGCTTTATTTGGGACAGCAATCAAGATAAAACCGGAATACTAAAACCGCAAGTACTTCCCCTGCTTGAAGCTAATATAGCTGATTGATGGTGCAGTGTGGTTTGCTTCTTATCTAAGTGTTATACTTTAAGTTATTCCTCAAGCCACATAGTGGGCTACTACAAGAACACTACTATTATCAAGATTGGGCTACTACAAGAACACTACTATTATCAAGATGTCCATGGAAGAATTTTGTTTTTACACTATAATATTTTTTTATATATATGGATGTTTATTTTTCAGTAAACCTAGGATTACAGCTGGAAAAGCAATATGAGGAATACTAAATAGCATTATATTTAATTGGTATATTCTATGGTATAGGGCAACATTATGTCAATAGCCTTACTCATTATAGGGATCTTGTTATTCCATACATTATGGCAATATTTTTATTGACCGTTAAAATACCCAACTTTATGCAATAAAATGCTTCCAGAGATTTTGATCTATTTATATGATCCCTAGGTTTCATTGCACCATTATATAATTATTTTATAATAGTTTTTATGAATAGCAGCATTTTTGAAGATTTTTAATATCCTACAATTAAATTTAATCAACAGCTATAAACATGGTAATAATTCTAAAGATTACCAATATTCTAAGATGTATCCCTCAAAAAGTTCCAAAATATATTTCCAAAAAATTAAAAAATAAATGTATATATGTATATATATAATAAAAAAAAAATCAAGAATTAAAATAGAAATATCAAAAAGATACTTTGAAAAGGGAGGTATTTTGTTTCCACCAGTAGAAGATATCCATAAATCAATAGTCCTCTCTCACCTATTAGGGTGGAATAGTAGGAAAAGTAATGCTAGATGGCTAGAATTAAAAGAGGACATGGTACCTAATATTAACAGAGGTTCCTATTTTAGAACTGAAGTAGTTGAGATCTTTGCCAGCGGGTTTTTACTCCTTGTTGGAGTTTTAGTATAGAAATACATTGAAATATTAAATTTTTCCCTCAATGCTAGCCTCTTTAGAGGTGTTAGAAGATAAGCAAGAGGGGAACCGTGTCTCTCATGTGAAAAAAAAAATATAAGAATTATAACAGAGCCTTGCAAAAGTATTCACCCCCCCTTGGAATTTTTTGTGTTTTGTTGCCTCACAATCTGGAATTAACATGGATTGTTTGAGGATTTGCATCATTTAATTTACAGAACATGCTCACAACTTTGAAGATTGTTTTTTTTTATTGTGAAGCAAACTACAAATAGGACAAAATAACAGAAATAGTCAATGTGCATAACTATTCACCCCCCTAAAGTCAATACTTTGTAGAGTCACCTTTTGCGGCAATCACAGCTCCAAGTCGCTTTGGATAAGTCTCTATGACATTGCCACATCTTATCACTGGGATTTTTGCCATTCCTTCTTGCAAAACTGCTCCAGCTCCTTCAAGTTGGAGGGTTTGCTCTTGTGAACAGCAATCTTTAAGTCTGATCACAGATTTTCTATTGGATTTAGGTCTGTGCTTTAACTTGGCCATTCCAACACATTTACATGTTTCCACTTAAACCACTCAAGTGTTGCATTAGCAGTGTGTTTGGGGCCATTGTCCTGTTGGAACTTGAACCTCCTTCCTAGCCTCAAATCATGCACAATTTTCCCAGTCCCGGCTGCTGTTCTTTGGGTGATGTGATGTGTTGGGTTTGCATCAGACATAGCATTTTCTTTGATGGCTGAAAAGTTCAATTTTAGTCTTATCAGACCAGAGCACCTTCCTTCATACAGTTTGGGAGTCTCCCACATGCCTTTTTGCAAATTCAAAACGTGCCATTTTGATTATTGCTTAGAGTAATGGCTTTCTTCTGGCCACTCTGCCATAAAGCCCAGCTCTATGGAGCATATGGCTTATTGTAGTCTTATGTACAGATTCTCCAATCTTTGCTGTGGAACTCTGCAGCTCCTCCAGGGTTGCCTTAGGTCTCTGTGCTGCCTCTCTGATTAATGCCCTCCTTGCCTGGTCCGTGAGTTTTGGTGGGTGGCTGTCTCTTGGCAGGTTTGCTGTTGTGCCATGTGCCAAAGGTGTGTATATGTAATGACAGATCATGTGACACTTAGATTGCACACAGGCGGACATAATTTCACTAATTATGTGACTTCTGAAGGTAATTGGTTGCACCAGAGCTTTTTATGGGCTTCAAAACAAAAAGGATGAATACATACGCACATGCCAATTTTCTGTTTTCTATTTCTTAATAAAAGTTTTATGTATATATTTTTCTCATTTCACTTCACCAACTTAGACTATTGTGTTCTGATCCATCACATAAAATTCAGATTAACAAAACATTGAACTTAAGGCTGTAATGTAACAAAATAGGTAAAAACTTAAGGGGGTAAATACTTTTGCAAAGCAATGTATAATGGGGTCAATGTTACCACAAGAACTAATACAGAAAGATTTACATCTCAAAGCTCTTTCCTGTCTGGATGTATATAAATTAAAAAAAATCTTGGCAGTAGTGATGTCGCAAACATCAAATTTTTGGTTCGCGATCAGCGGACCCGAACTTCCATCAAATTTTTGCGAACGGGCGAACCCGGCAAACCGCCATAGACTTCAATCGGCAGGCGAATTTCAAAACCCACAGGGACTATTTCTGGCCACAATAGTGATGGGAAAGTTGTTTCAACGGGACTAACACCTGGACTGTGGCATGCCGGAGGGGGATCCATGGCAAAACTACACCGGAAAATTACATAGTTGATGCAGAGTCTGGTTTAAAGCCATAAAGGGCATAAATCACCTAACATTCCTAAATTGTATGGAATAACATGCTTTAAAACATCAGGTATGATGTTGTATCGATCAGGTAGTGTAAGGGTTACACCCGCTTCACAGTAACAGACCAATCTCCCCGTTTAATGCACCGCAAACAATGGCAAACAGTCCCTTTGCACAACCGCAAACTCCCCATTTGCACAAGGTTGGATACCAAGCTAGCCATGTCCCGTTCCTTGTCCTCACTGATGTCATTGAAGGTCTCTTCCTCCACCCAGCCCGAAAGGTGACAACAAGCCCCCTGGGACGCCTGCAGTGTTTGGTCTTCCACCTCCTCAAAGCCACCTTCCTCCTCTGACTCCTCTTCTTCAGACTCCCAGAGTCTGGGGGCTTCCACTACCCAGCATGGAAGATTATACACAGGTCAGAGTCTGGGGGTTTCCACTGCCCAGCATGGAAGATTATACACAGGTCAGAGTCTGGGGGCTTCCACTGCCTAGCATGGAAGATTATACACAGGTCAGAGTCTGGGGGCTTCCACTGCACAGCATGGAAGATTATACACAGGTCAGAGTCTGGGCGCTTCCACTGCACAGCATGGAAGATTATACACAGGTCAGAGTCTGGAGGCTTCCACTGCACAGAATGGAAGATTATACCCCTTTCAGAGTCTGAGGGCTTCCACTGCCCAGCATGGAAGATTATACGCGTTGCCTCTGTCTGCATTATTATAAGGTGTGTACTGTTAAGTAGTACTATTCCTATCGGTTTAATCCCTGTTACGTCCACTATCAGGGGACGTGTATATGGCATGGATTTTTGGTAGCGGGAGATGGAAAAAGATGCTTGGTCGGTCCTCCCACTTCAAATTTGGGGCACTGTGCGTGCAATCTAAGCTGCCACCACATATGAGTGTCACTGTGCACTGGCAAAAGTTGGCAGAGTAGATGCAATAGGCTTCACACACACGCCTGTAGGCAGGCAATTGCTATTCAATCTATTACAGTCAAAAAAGTGTTGTTTTATGTCACTGAGCACAATATAAGCTGTGAGCCTGACACAGGCAGGCAACTGAAATTAGATTACAGGAAAAAAATGGCTGTTTTCAATGTATGTTACACCACCAGGTATGAGTAGTGAAAATAAGCACAATATAAGCTGTTAGGTGTTAGCCTGTCACACACACACGCTGGCAGGCAGGCATAGATTACACAAAAAAAATTATAAAATAAAATAAATGATGTTCAATGATAAAGTATAGGGGGCGAACCGAAAAGCGCATGTGTTCACCTTTCGCGGCAGACTCGAACATGCGAAAATAGCCAAGAATAGTTCTCCGGCGAACTGTTCGGGACATCACTAATTGGCAGATAGGGGATACCCAAGTGCCTATCAAGGGGAAATAACTGAATATGAAAATCTGATTTTATTAGATAACCTAGCCTATAAACTCGCCAAATGTCAGTATATCATAAAAATTTAATATTCTAGGGGTAAAACTGATAGAATTATAAAATGGGAAACAGAACTAAATATGACATGGCCGGAAGATAAATGGATAAAAAATCTTAATCATGTGTATTATACAGTGAGCTTTTTTACAAACTCATCCAGGTGGTACTGGATTTCTGTAGAACTTAATAGAATAGATGAGAGCCACTCCCCATTGTGTTGGAGAGGCTGTATTGTTCCAGGAACACACACCCATATATGGTGAGAATGTAAATTGGTTAGAATATTTTGGGAGCAGTGCATTACCCAGTTGTCTAAACTGTCGGAGGTGGTCCTGATTCCTGATTCAAAATTAGTCTTGTTTCATATGTTTGATCTAAATATCTCTCTACCAAAAAAAACATTACAAACTGTTTTCTGGTTGTAAAATTGCTACTGAAAAAAAACTGGACGCAGAACAAGATCCCATTTGGAAGTGTAGTTAGTTATATCTTGAACAGACTATGGGTCCTTGGAATTACCTAATTTACAAGGGTATATCTTACTTAGGAGCCAGATATCAAAATGGCATATTTGGGATACATTTATGAATATGGATCGATACTATTAGATAATATATACACACTGCTAAAGCAACACTTGAGTGGTTCAATAGGTATATATATATTATCTCTCATCGGATGTGTTATCCTTATGTATATATGTTGGGTATTAGACTGGGATATGCATATTTGATGCAAAATTTTATTGTATGTATTTTTTTATAATTTGTATTAAAAAAAGATAACATAAAGAGATTAATACAAAAAAAAAAAATTCTTTAGAATTTAACAAAGTTTCTCACTGGGGTGTGTCTGTCCAGGAGTCTGTGTTTGTTGAGATGTGTGTGGATGTTTGTCTTTCTCTGGATCTTGGTTCAAAGTCCTCCTCCCCCTTATCTTCTCCCATCTTTTCCCTTTTCTACCCTCAATTATACCCACAACTGAATTTGCTTATCAGAAATTCCAATCAGGCTATGTATTTGGCAAACAATCAGAAATCCTAATGATTTCCCAAATTATGTAACTCTTAATAGGATGTATTATTTTCAGGAGAGATATTAAGAGGGTGCTTTTGAACCTTTAAATTACAGCAAAGAATTACAATAAAATAAAATAATGACCCTTAAAATTAAAATCGTAAATAAGACAATAAACAAGACATCGCTAAGAAGTGTCAGTTATGTATACCAAGAAAAAAAAAGTATGTTCTGAGGAAGTATCAGTGTAGACATGATGTCTACTTAAATTTAGGAGTATTCTATTATCTTAAGCCTTATCTTTCCAATTTATTGTAACAGAACAATTAAGCATTAAATGTATATGTTTGTAAGCTGGGTTATTAATGCATCTGATAGAGGAGAATTTATAGTGTCTGAAAAAAAAATTTGCATGAAAAAATTCCAAAGTAAACAGTTAAACCGTTAGCCTGAAGTTAGCTGAATTTCTTGCTTTAGCAAAGAGTTTTCTCTCAATGTTGACACCTTCAGAAATTGCTGCATTTCTATAGTTCTGTCTGAGTATTGTGTAATACTGTGTCATTTCTTGTGTTCTGTCTGTGAGCTCTGTGTAATCCTATGATAGCATTTATATAGTTCTGTCTGAGTATTGTGTAATGTTGTTATTTATTGTGTTCTTTCTGTGAGCTCTGTGTAATCCTATGATAGCATTTCTATAGTTATGTCTGAGTATTGTGTAATGTTTTGTTATTTATTTTAATCTGTCTGTGAGCTCTGTGCAATCCTATGATAGAATTTATATTGTTCTGTCTGTGAGTATTGTGTAATGCTGTGCTATTTCTTGTGTTCTGTCTGTGAGCTCTTTGTAATCCTATGATAGCATTTCTATACTTCTGCTTGTGAGTATTGTGTAATGCTGTGTTATTTCTTGTTTTCTGTCTGTGAGCTCTGTGTAATCATATGATAGCATTTATCTAGTTCTGTCTGAGTATTGTGTAATGTTGTTATTTATTGTGTTCTTTCTGTGAGCTCTGTGTAATCCTATGATAGCATTTCTATAGTTATGTCTGAGTATTGTGTAATGTTTTGTTATTTCTTTTAATCTGTCTGTGAGCTCTGTGTAATCCTATGATAGCATTTCTATAGTTCTGTATTAGTATTGTGTAATGCTGTATTATTTCTTGTGTTCTGTCTGTGAGCTCTGTGTAATCCTATGATAGTATTTCTATAGTTCTGTCTGTGAGTATTATGTAATGTTGTGTTATTTCTTGTGTTCTGTCTGTGAGCTCTGTGTAATCCTATGATAGAATTTATATTGTTCTGTCTGTGAGTATTGTGTAATGCTGTGTTATTTCTTGTGTTCTGTCTGTGAGCTCTGTGTAATCCTATGATAGCATTTTAATACTTCTGCTTGTGAGTATTGTGTAATGCTATGTTATTTCTTGTTTTCTGTCTGTGAGCTCTGTGTAATCATATGATAGCATGTATCTACTTCTGTCTAAATATTGTCTAATGCAGTGTTATTTCTTGTGTTCTGTCTGTGAGCTCTGCATAATCCGATGATAGCATTTCTATAGTTCTGTCTTAGTATTGTGGAATGTTGTGTTATTTCTTGTATTCTGTCTGTGAGCTCTGTGTAATCCTAGGATAGCATTTATATAGTTTTGTGTGAGTATTGTGTAATGCTATGTTATAATTTCAATAGCTGTCTTTCAGACTATTGTATAATGTATATTTTTAGAGTCTGTGACCAGCTCAGCTTATAAAAAGCTTTGTTATATACTTTGACTTTCACATCAAATCAAAATATATATTTATTTGTGTTCAACTTTTCTTTGTTTCTCATTGTTTTGTCTAATCATAAGCTTATTTAGATATTTATGTGTGTTTATTCAGGTCAGACCTAACTATACTGCTTATCAACCCCTTCCTCAACTCTCTTTTGCCATCCTGTGCCACAGCTGCTTGCTGATTGGCTAAAATGACAATCAGCATGAACATGTGCTGCATAATGGATATCTCATTAAAAATTAGATATGCTTTATGCAAATCAAAGTTGCTGGGATTATTGAAATCACCCCAGCACATGTTTTATTATATTGCAAAAATGGTTTGCATGTATTTATTCAAACTTTTTTGCTAGGTGGGTTATGATGCATTCTACAGGATGCATTCATAACCCAACTCACTTACATATACCTTTAAGAATTATTGAATTCATGATTACACTTATCTTTAAAATAGCTCTTTATGTACAATTTTACTACAATCTGAAAATATATTTTTTCAGAATGTTTTGACTTCACTATTATCAAGCCTTATATCATATTTTTTTATTTTATTCTTTATTGTCTCTCAGGTGCAATCTTCAGTTTATATAATGTTTAACTTATACTCCATTTGATACTTTTTTGCATGAAATACAAAGGTATGCTCTCTTGAAACAGTTGCTTGTTGCACTGTATTTATTTGATAAATGGAAAATCTTTTAATTCATAGTTGTATTTTTGTCTAACCACTCCATTATTACCACTTTATTTGATCTCAATTTACTACTTGCCTTATAATGTTATTTTGTTTTTAGTTTAATTTACTGTAAAACAAAATAATATTCTGCATAACAAGATATATGTTACTGAACCTAACAACTTAAGGTTATCCCTAACAAAGGAAAAGGTCAAAACAAAGCAAGGTATAGCTAAACATAGATACTATCAAGTGAGAATTCAAATATAGAATTGAACTTTATATTTCTACTATATCCTTGCAGATTAAAATTTGGCCCTGAGTAATTTTTTAATATTATATTCTCAATAACTAGCAAGTCATCATAGTCTTTGATTTTAAAACTCGTTTAACTTCTCCATTTTTTAAATTCACATTATAATAAAGATGATAAAAAAAGTCATTTTAGCTCACAGACCAGGCAACTCACAGACCAGGCAAGGAGGGCATTAATCAGAGAGGCAGCATAGAAACCTAAGGTAACCCTGGAGGAGCTGCAGAGTTCCACAGCAAATACTGGAGTATCTGTACATATGACGACAATAAGCCATATACTCCAAAGAGTTGGGCTTTATAGCAGAGTGACCAGAAGAAAGCCATTAATTTCAGCAAAAAAAAAACAATATGTCACGTTTTGAGTTTGCGAAAAGGCATGTTGGAGACTCCCAAAATGTATGGAGGAAGGTGCTAATTCCTCATGAAGCAGAGGTAATGTTTTTTTCTGGACCTATCTTGCTTTCTCTATTATCCATCTGTAATTGGCAATTTGATCTCTTATGCCTCCTTGTTGTGCTTTTTTTTTAAATTGTACAGGCATTCATTAATTTGAGCAGTATCTTGAATTACAATTCACAGTTGTGCTTTGCTGTTCTGCAGTGAAATAGGATTACAGTTGCCATAAAGTGTTTTTGTAAATTGTTGTTTTAAAAATAATGGGCTAGGCAGATAAGCTTAGCAAGGCTCTCAGACAAGAAACAATGGGGGATAATGCAAGATAACAGTAACAATGGCTTGGATAGCATAGTATAGCATTAACATATTAAAATATTGAAATTAATATATTTAAAAATTGTTTTTATTTTTTAACTTACTAAAATCTTTTCTTTATTGTCAACACTAGTTCTTTAAAATAACATAAAATAGTGTAAGAGTATTTAGAGAAGCTGTTTGGGCTGACATGAGCTATAAATTGTCAATTGCAAAAACATGAGTATTGTAGAAAGTAGAAATAAGGAAAGAGAAAGGAAACATTGTTTAACGTTGCAGGCAAGATGCATTGATATGACATTTGTATATATTTCAGCCCGTTAAGTTAGAAGATAATTAGTCTCTGTATGCAGAAGAGCAGGGCAGTTTCATTTCTTCTTATTAAGTTAAAGGTTATAATAGGTTAGAAATGTAAGTTCCAATTACTATGAAAAGAAAGTAAGTATTGTTGCATGAAGAAGTAACAGAATAGATAGAAGTCTAAAAAAACATAGTGATAAATGTCTTATTACAAGAAAATATGAATATTTAATGTAGACAAAACATTTTAAACAATATTTTTGCATGAAAAATAACGTTTGCAATATTTTGTGCATTTAAACTACTGCTTGCTATTTTTCAATGATTCCCCAGGTGTTATAAGCTCCGGATCACTCCAACCCTAAATTACGTATTGTGACTGGAGTGGACTGAAGTGCCAAGTGGAAAGACACTCTCTGAAATACACATCAGTAACAGAGCAGTGTAAACTAAACTACTAGCTCTGTACAAAAACACTTTATAGTAACCACTGTTCCCCCCCCCTGAGTGGTTCCACCCCAGCCACAATACTTTATTTAGGGGGTGGATAGATATGGAGCTTATATAGCTTTGGTGTATGAATGCAAATTAGTGAATAATTCTTTAATTGAACATAACAGGTTTAATAAAGGTGTTATTTTCAAGTCCAGGCTATTATATAAAGAGACCTTTGTAAAGCTACTAGAGCAGTCCTTTAATATTTGCTCAATTCTGCAAAGCTGACTTGCCAGGCACTACTTCTCCTAGACTAGAGAAAACAGCAAAATTAACCAGAGAAAGTGGGGCATGGTTAGGGCTGGGAAACATGGAAGAGTATGAGACTTTACTTCAAAAGAAGGACATTTGGGGGACTAAGAATGGCAGGAAAATTTCAGCTGAAAACAGAGATTATTCTTTCAATATAGGAACATAGGGTATAGCTAATACAATTTTATAGAACATCAAGGGATATAGGAATATAAGACTTATGTATTTATCTAGCATAAGACAATTACTAATGATTATTTTTACATGAAAAAGCAACACAGCAGAGCATAAATAATAGCAATTATATATATATATATATATATATATATATATATATATATATATATATATAAATATATATATATATATATATATATATATATATATATTAAATATATTAGAGAAAAAGCTAATATAGGATCCCAAGAATAAAATTCTGAATTGCCACAATATGTAAGTATCAGTTATTTGTCGCTGTTGCTTTTGTATTCTTAGTCTGTCAATTTTTCAGACTTTAGTTTCACAAAATAGAGAAGTAAACTGGATACAAGATAACAGTTTACTATAATGAAGGTAATTAAGTCTGAAAGCCCCAATCTCTTAGTAACAGAGTCCTGTTGGACTTCAGCATCAAACCATTGCTTGGAATATTATTCCCCGTTTCCATTGAATAAATGCTACTCTTTACTTTTAATTTCCAAAAGTAACTTAAGTTCAAACCTAGACACTAACAGCCTTATTAAATTGCAATTCGGTAAATTTAAAAAGGCTCTATTTAAGCACACAGCATATTTTTTTTACAGAAGTTTTTAGTTAGTGAACTTCTATCCAAAAGCCAGGTCTTCACTAACTAAAAACTTCTGTAAAAAAATATGCTATGTGCTTAAATAGAGCCCTTTTAAATTTACTGAATCGCAATTTAATAAGGCTGTAAATCCAAACAGAATATAAAATGATAGCGCATATCTGTGCACTCTGTTGCAGAGTGAGAATTATGTGAACTTGTGGGGCTGTCAGATGATACTGACGTCAAAATTAATGGCGCCCGAATTGTTTTGCGTAGCTTCGGGGGCACCAGCTAATTCTCTTGAAGCATATTTATAATGTAGAATTAACCCTTTCTGCACTTATTCTCAGGTGCTGTTTGGAGCATATGGAGATCCCAGCTGGTAAAAGTCATAAATATAAAACATGCAGGAATATGCCCTTTAGTAACTATACACTCTGCCCACTACCCTAGTCCCCAGCTGCTGATCTGGGTCTGATTTCCCCAGGTAAGCTTAACCGCTGCTTGTTGGAATTGAACTGGTCGCTGATTCAGGCTCCATGGAAGGTGGGTGGGCGAGCACGAGAACTGAGACATAGACACAGTTAACCAAGAGTAGAATACTTCTTTTGAAGTTGAGTGGTTTCATTTACAAATGTTAAGTTGTGTCAAGTGCTTGTAACTGATACCTCTTTGATCCTTTGTTTAATTTTTTAACCCGCTAATTGTCATTTGATTTATGAATGGCACCTACCCTAGACTTCCACCTACTAATACAGACCTCATTTATAAAGGTATGCATAGAGAGGAGTGTGGAGCTAAAAAGGTAGCTGTTCCACATAGTATTCCCTATACCACAATCTCTTTTCCCAAGGCAAGTGTCAGATCCTGTCGCCCTCCTACCCCATTTCCTCTGTCACTTCCCCAACATTCACCTTTTTTCCAATCCTAGGCACTATGCCAACACTCAGTCAGCTGGGCTAAACAGGTCTAACCATTCGGCCATTTTATAGGAGTGTTTGGGTTATTACCATAACCCTATAAAAGTGACCAAATATTGTGGCTACAGACATCGTGGCGCCCTCAAACTAAGGGATAGCCCAAGACTTCCTTCCTTAGCATCCTACATTTGGGTTAGGGACCAATCCTCAATCAGGTCAAACTATCCTGATTGAATGAGGCCTGGCCCACCGAACCAATCAGTGAAGCACCTACCAGAGAGGCTCAAAATCCAGAAACTAGCGCAACCCTATATGTTTAGGCAAATTGACCCCTTGTTTTATTTTTTCTGTTACTGTATAAAATGCCAAAAGTCTGAATAAAGATTATGCTCTCTTTGGGACACATAGTAATGGTTTTATTGAAAAATCCTGGATAAACTGCTTTGCTGTCTGTGACTCCTTCTATCCTGGTCAAAGGGAACAACAGACTCCTTTCTATGGATATGATTGGCTTATTGTTGAATTTACATGTCCTGTTAGGTACATGGTAAACTCTTGGCTAATAGTGAGATATATATGACCAATGCAAATGTATATTATATTATTTAAGGTAAATGTAAAGAGACAAACCACAAGTCATTGAAATCCATAAAAACAATGAACGTCCTGATCAGGGCAATACGTATTTGTTAACCATTGCAACTTAACCTAATAATTATAATTAGAAATACAGGCAGCCTTATTAAATTGCAATTCAGTAAATTTAAAAGGGCTCTATTTAAGCACACAGCATATTTTATTTACAGATGTTTTTAGTTAGTGAAGATCTGGCTTTTGGATAGTAGTTCACTACAAAAAAAAATCTGTAAAAAAATATGCTGTTTGCTTAAATAGAGCCCTTTTAAATTTACCGAATCGCAATTTAATAAGGCTTAAGGTGTCTAAATGTATATATAATTAAAAAAATTATAAATTCAGATTTTGATGTGTTTGTAAAGCATAAGGTGTAACTGATGAAATAAGGTTGTTTTTACATCAACTAAAGCAATACACATGTTATGAGGACTGAAAAATCAATAGGAGCTCTATCAGGATTCACAAAAGGGTACAGATGTCATGTTGAATAGGTCATAATCTTTATCTATGTTTTAGTATCATTGTATCTCTAAAATACTGTATCTGAGTGTCAGTTAAGTCATGAAACAAGAACGTATACTATAAATCCCTGAGGCAAAAAATTGATTTATGTAATATGATAAGAATATGTCAAAATTTGAGATACAAGATGTGACATATTTAATAGGTCAAGATAAATTTGACCTATAATTATAATGACAGGATATGGTGAAAGTTGAAAAATCACCTAATAGGTCTGAAAATAGAAAGTTAAACTATGTAAGACAATATTTGCCTGTACCATAGAGTAAAGCTTAGACTAGATAAATATCTCACCTACATTGAGAAGACGAGATATACAGTAGATAACAGATTATTACAGAGGGGAGCAGAATGGATTTATAAATTAAGAGCTTTAAGTACTATGGATTCACCTTCTGTCCATTTATCTATCCTATGTCCTACCACAAATCTGAGTTTACCTAAAAAAATGCTTTACATCTGGAACATATCTCATTTGTAATTTCCTACAATTTTCCTAAATACATAAAATATAGGAAAAAGTGTCACATTTTACTGATGTTGCAAGAGCAACAGATGCTATTAGCCCAAACTCCCTGCTTTGGCGTGATTTTACAACAACCTGAATAGCAGGACCACATCTCCTATTTCTTGCATATGCCAAATGGAGTCATCTATAAATTGGTATTGCATTAAAGAGTGATAATGCACAGTGGACTCATTTGCATGTCCCTACCCAGTTTCCCATAGTACAGTGCAGTAACAGTATTTCTTGAAATTCTGAGACAGGAATAGTTTTTTAAACTTTTTTTAGACATTGAAATGTAAATACAAATTTTGTATTTTTTATTGCATACACTTAGGAGATAGTTTTATAATGGATAAAGCGTGTCTTAGGAATGCTTGCACTACAAAAACCCAGCCCTTTCAATAAAACTAAATGGAAATAAAAATACTACTCTCATGGAAGTTCCCATGGTCCAGTCGGCTCTTATTAAAAGAACTCTGTGACCCTAAAATTAGTTTGTTTTAGAAGTGACAAAAAAACTGGCTATTTGTTGTAATAGCCATTGTCCACTGTTACTTAGAAATCCACTACTTGTGCTAAATTTTAAAACAAATGAGGAATTCCTAAATACTAATTAGCTCCTTTAATGTGTTAATAAGAATCACAGTCTGCTTGCTTGTTCATGTGGTGGCCAACACAATGAACACCAATGAAATTAGCATACTGAGCCACACATTAGCTACAAAACAAATTCTGCAATGTTCTGTAGAGAAAAAAAGGCTACTGCAATGTATAGCCAATTTTTCATTCTCTTCCAGATGAATTTAATTTCCTACTAGTGTAAGTTAGTGGGTTACATACAACCTGTGAAGCTTTTCCTGATCTACAGGTTTCTCTAATTAAAAGTTGTTGTGCTTTTGTTGTAATCCTGCTTTTCCAGAGTTTTAAAATAGAACGTTTCAATCTTTACATTAAAAATACTTCTGTATTGTTCAGACCCTACTCTGTTATGCTGTGACTTTGGTGTCATTAGTGTCATTATATTAGTCAAAAAAATGATAAATCCCCATGTCTTCCCTACATTAGTGGTATGGGCTCCCCCCAGTGACTATACCAGTAAAATATACATCATTTGATGAAGGAACTCATTTCCCACTTCATGGGTGGTCTGCAATTAGCTGGTTACTTTCTTGTGCCTACAGGTACATTTCCTTCATATAAAAATATGAGAAATATATTACTAATAAACGCCAGACCTTCCAAAGAATGAATACTTCTAGGTGGTGGCTAGTTGTATAATAATCAAAAAGATAAAAGGTATTTACTTTTTCCATCAAGAACATCAACATGTTTTTTAAACATAAAACTGTGAGCCGAACAGAAGCACAATGTTGGCATTGGGTGCAAAAGCTGTAACATGTACAGTGTCAGAACTACTGACAGTGCAACAGGTGCAGAGCACTGGGGGCCCACAACAGGCTAGGGGCCCTCTGCAGTCTGGAGGAAACTGTGCCTTCATTTATTATTTTGTCTTTTTTATTGACCAGTATAGGAACCTACCTTTTAAAGAGAAGTTGCAGTTACTGCTGGAGCCCTATGTTCACTAGCCCCACCACTGAGCACATAACCTCATGTTTTAATGTATTTAGTGACACAATGGAGGTACCATATATAGTACAGTATAATTTAAAACTATAGGTAGCAACAAATATTTTGTCAGTTAAATGTGATTAAGAAAATGGCTTTTTCCTGAAGTAAATTAACTTTAAAGTTGCAGTTTGGAGCCTCTCTGATTTACCCACAAACTGAGATTCATATCCTTTGTTAATAAGATAACTGCTCTTAATTACTGATAAGCCCCATGCCCTGGATCCACTGTCTTCCATGTAGTAGCTAGCATATTGGCCAAGGCTAGTCTCTTTTTTTGTGTAGGTAACTGTACAACTATGAGTTCCTAATGTTATCCTGAAACCGGAAGACTGTGAGCCATCCATCTACACCCTGGTTGTCCAATACCAGTACTCAGGGGTTGAATGATACCAATTTTTGGGATATTTTGTTTTAATATGGGGGGGGGGGGGTAATCAGTGTCATGGATATTTGATTTGATTTAGCTGTGCTATCACAAGTATGGCATCTGACATTCAAGCTTAGTGTTGGCCTCATCTATATAGCTAATGCAGATGCTGTGAAGGAGGGGAGAAGGGACAATGACCAGTACAAGAAGGGGAGCAGGGATTAGGAAGAACATAAACAGGATATAAATTCAGCATAGGGGTATAACCAAGTAGAGAAAGGGGAACCAAACAAACACAATTTTATATGCAACTAATCTTAACTGTGGGGTTTTATTTTACTTATTTGTTTGTTTATTTATTTCTGCTTTGGCTGGGTGTGCGTTCAATTTCATTAATCTAGTTGAAAGCACTAGCATTTTTAGCTGCCACATTCACAATGAGCACATTGAAAGTCACCTAGTATCCTGAGAAAGTTGATCAGCAGAAAACAAAATGGTAGTTTCCCCTATAGCATATAGAAAGTAATAACTAGCAGGCTGTATTATTTTTTACATTCTACATAAAAAAGCTTATATTTGAAATACAGGACTGTAGTTTAAATAAGCACTGGCATAATGTCTGTTCTTGCCCTGTATTTCCTATACACCAAAAAACCTGAATATAATGCTATTAATAGTCAGGCGAATTAGGAACGCACCATCCTTGCAGACTTTCCTTGAGGTTCCCAAGCAGAATTCATTGTGATAAATTACCCAAGCAATAGCAATGTTTTATTTTTAACCTTAAATAAATCATCAAGAAAAAGATGAGTCATCCTCCACATTGACATGAGGGTGTGTTTTTGATCATATGCTGTAAAACAAAAGAACACACGGATGTTCCAATTAGCAGAGGAATGCCTATTTTTAGTTGTGGCAGAAACCCTGATATTGCAGAAAAAAAATATTCTGTCTGCTTCTAATTGATTGGATTTCTATTGTGCAATAAATGCAAAATATAGTTTTACCACCTGCATATTTTAAGAACAGTTATAAAACAATATTGTGACCTTCACATAAAAGAGTGGGGTAGCCTATCAGAGAAGGACCAGTCTAATATTAGAAAAAGTTAATGTTAATGTAGTACTTAACTATTAATAAACATAACTTTTTTATGCAATTTTGCTGTTATGTAATCTGCCATTATACATTCTAGGGAACTAGTTCCTGAGGTGGGACGAGACTTTGAATCCATTGAATACAATTTTTTATTGGCATAATGGGTGGCATATAATACTGTCAGTGCTTTCATTAAGTCAAAAATATTGCTTGTTGAGCTATTGAGACAAAAGTTCGAAGACGCAGGCTCAATGAAGACACAATGGGTGGCATATACAACTGTCAGTGCTTTCATTAAGTTTAAAAGATTGCTTGTTGAGCTATTAAGACAAAAGATCGAAGAGGCAGGCTCAATGAAGACAATGGAAGGCTGCAGTAAAGAATAATTGCATAAAAAGGGAGAAATGTTATAGTTTTGTTATGACCCAGATTGGCTGGACAATTTTGTGACTTAATTGAACTTGGTTCTACCCAGGCTCCTAGAAAGGGGCATCTGTTAAAAGGAATACATACATTGAATTCTCACCATGGGGACCTGACTCACATGACCATAATCCACAGAGCTGTCCATTTCTCTCCAAGTTTAATGGCAACAAACTGTAAGGGTGCACACCATTAGGGGCAGCTATCCTGCCCAGGGCCTTACTGGACTGTTGTGGACTATGGCCTGGGATGACAAGGGTTACCCTGATTGTCACTGTGGTTTATGTGCTATGCTGGTTATGTGTTGATGAAAATATTGTGTGTATTATGTCTATGCTTATGTTATATTTTGTATGATGTGACATGGTATGTAACATAGGAGCATTACTGGGCTGTGGGGCAGGGCAAATAGGGTTAGAAAAATAAGCAAGTGATGTAAGCAAATAGATGAACTGTCTCCAGCAGTAGCTGAAGTTCCTAATTGAAGTACCACAGGAATGTCAGGACACCATATAGGGTCATCCACTCTAATAATTAGGTTAATGCACTACTAGGGTAGATTAAGGGCCTGACATCACTGGATGTACAGGGTCTCCCTGTGGACCAGGGGCCAGTACTCCTAATTGGTCCCCCTTCTATGTACCCATGGATGGAGCTTGTTATGATTGATCAGCTTACAGCCAGAAAACTGTATAAATATGTATGTAAATCAAAACAAAGAGGTGTCAGTTGGGACTTACATAATTGCATGTGTGAGTGTCATTCTGGGAAATAGTCCTATTGTTCCTGATGAGAATCCTGTGTTGGGGAGTGGTAGCAGTCCATGGATAATTGTTCCTGGTATCCTGGTCTGCTGGAAGGGCTTCTGGGTGTTCTCCTTGGTTCTGGTCCATTTTCTGCTAACAGAGGTGTAAACAGACCTCACAATTCTGCTGGGTAGGTTTGGACTAGGTCCTTATCAAGCCAATTGAAGAAGCAGATCATGAAGCAGCGTTGGGGAGGTGGTAATGTACTTCACTCAGTTGAATTTGTGGGAAAGGGGTCTTGTGCATGAAATTATCACCTAGGCAGAAAACCCTTATGCCAGAGAGTGGCAAACAGCTGCACACCTTTGGTGGACTCATGGGGAACTGGCACGGTTATAGTTACATAGTTACATAGTAATTGTGGTTGAAAAAATTATTTTAGTCCATCAACTTCAAACTTTTAAGATATCCCCTGATCTGCAATATGCGGATTCGTTGATAATTGATCCAGAGTAACGCAAAAAAAAAAAACAGCCTAAGTAAGACTTAGCCAATCATCTCAAAAGGAAAAAAAAATTCCTTCCTGACCCCAGATACTGGCGATCGTATTCCTCCCTGGATCAATTCTCTCTAATTAACCAGGATAACCACGAATGCCCTTTTTAATAAAAAAATATATCCAGTTCCTTTTTAAAGTTATCTATCAAATCCGCTTTCACCACCTCCCTTGGTAGAGAATTCCACAAATTAACCACCCTTACTGTAAAGAACCCTTTTCTTTCTTTAAGGTGAAATCATTTTACTTCGTATCTCAAAGGATGTTCTCTTGCTAGTTCAAAACCCCTTGACATAAAAAGCTCACTTGACAAAGCTTTATACTGGATGTATTTATATAAGGTAATCATATCTCCTCTTAGACACATCTTTTCTAGAAAAAATAAGTTTAATTTTGTTAGCCTTTCTTCATAATTTAGGCCCTCCATTCCCCTTATTAGTTTTGTCGCTCTTCAAGCTTTAAAATGTCCTTTTTATGAAGTGGTGCTCACAATTGTACTCCATATTCCAAATGAGGGCGTACTAGGGATTTGTACAGTGAAAGGATCATATTTGCTTGCCTTGCTTCTATACATGCTAATATTGAAAATCCCTTTGGAGGGAAAGTACATCATTATCTGATTTAATTACCCTGCACAACTTCATGTCATCAGCAAAAATGGAGACACTACTTTCTAGTCCCACCTCTAAGTCATTAATAAATATGGTAAAAAGGAGAGGACCTAATACTAAACCCTGAGGAATGCCACTTACCACATTAGACCAATCAAAGTATGTTCCATTTATCACAACCCTTTGCTTTCTATCTTTTAACCAGCTCTCAATCCATGAGCATATATTTACTGCAATTCCTGTATCCCTAAGTTTGCACAATAGTCTTCCATGTGGCACTGTATCAAAAGCCTTGGCAAAATCCAAAAAGACTACATTAACTGAGTTGCCCTGATCCAAGTTCCTACTAACCTCCTCATAGAAACTAATAAGATTTGTTTGACCTATCCCTCATAAATCCATGTTGACTCCTACTTATAATCGTGTTCAAATAGACATATTCTTGTATATTATCCCTTTTTACTCCTTCTAAAAGCTTTCCCATTACAAAGTGAGTCTCACTGGTCTATAACTCCCTGGATTTGCTATTGCTCCCTTCTAAACTATAGGTATCACCTCTGCTTTTCATCAGCCATATGTTAGCGATTCTGTGTTGAGTGAATCTTGAAAAATGTAATATAATGGTTTGGCTATCACAGAACCCAGTTCCCTCATTACCCTTGGATGTTTTCCATCAGGACCTGGGGCTTTATTAACATTTATTTTTTCCAACCTCTTTTGGATTTCTTCCTGCATTAACCAATTATTTGGTGAAGGTAGTGTAGTCTTTGTATATACCGAAGAAAAAAAAACTATTTAGCTAATTTGCCTTTTCCTGATCTCTAATTATCAGCAGCCTGTTTCACATTGTAGTGTTCTTATAGCTTCCTTCCTGGCCTTCTGCCCATTAATATATTTAGAAGATATTTTAGTGTTAGTCGTACTCTCTTTTGCTACTAATTTTTCATTTTCGATTTTAGTCAGTCTAATAGTCCTTTTGCAAGCCGTACGTAAGGCAGTCCCTGTCCCCTCTAGTTTGTATAATTTAAATGCCTGTTTTTTTTTTACCCTGTATTTTGATCGTTAAGTCATTGTGAAGCTACATGGGTTGTGATTTACTACTTTTTCTTTCATTCCCATATGGTATCTGGTGATAAGTATATGTACTTAGTAAGGATATCAATGTTGTAGATTTATGTTCATTATATTACCCATTAGTTCTTTGTCCCAGTCTATACTTTGTATTGCTGCCCCTTGACCATTAAAATCTGCCCTTTTAAAATTAAGAGTTTTTATTGGCCCCTTACAGTTTTTTTTTTTATTCAATCTGAAATGAGACAGTGTTGTGATCACTGTTTGCCAAAGGTTGCCCTATTTCAACATTTGATACCATATCAATATTATTTGTAATAACTAAATTCAAGGGCAGTTAAAAACTCCCATTATTTAAACTGGCCCATGCTAAGCTGCATTTCTAATCTGTATGTCAGCCCTATCACTAATTACATCACTTCCCCTCTCCCCAGAAGCATACATGACTATGTATGTCACATTGGCCTTGCACATGGAGGAGTTAGGGTTGAGTAAGGTCACCCACATGTGTACCTGAGCAGTCACTGGGTCCGGTTGGGTGGGAGGGCCAGTAGGATATTTTGTAAGTGATCCCACCCCTTGTTATCAGTTATAAATATGTTGTTTGTCATCTGAATAAAAGGATCTAGTTTTAGATCTCTTAGCAATTCTTTGTTTTTATGCCTCTTATGTTCTGTTTTGAGTGTCTTTGGGCTGTCGTTGATCACCAGACCAGAGTGCCGCAAATCCTCTGGTCATACTCCTATCCAATAGGAATCTACTACAGTAAACATGGGTTTTGTGACAGTTGTGCTTATTGCTTTACTTTCTAACAACATCCCATTATCTACTTTTATAACTGAAAAGTACATGAAGAAAACACTTGACTTCAGTGGTCCTTTAAGTGTAACAGGGAGTTCATCTTGGACTGCTAGTTTGTAGCTTGTTGGGTAGACTTACCCTACTGGGGCATACTCATTAGTTCTATTGTCAAATAGCAAATCCTGATAGCAGAAAAAGCAAATATCTGCTGCATATAAAATAAAAGTCAATCCAATGGTTAAAAATCAATGCCATATTTAGTTATTTTAAAAATCCATTCCCAAGAAGGTATGTCCTTTATAAGAGCTAACCAGCAGCCTCATTAAATTGGAGCTCAGTAACTCCAACGTGAGGTCCGCAGCTGCTACGGGCTTGAAATTCCCCCTTGTTACAATGCTATTAAATTGGAATCCGCTGCCAACTACTGGCAGGAGACGCAAAACCGCAACGCAGTCTGCATGTGAACACAATCAATTAGTCTAACCTGTAGTAAAGGGTTAGACATAGCTAATGGCTAATTAAAGGCTCCCAACATCAGCCCCTGCTGCGGGGGTCCTGATTTAATGCAGTAAAACACCAAACCCCTGATGTGGGGGGTACTTCACGTACCCCTCCAGCACCTCAAACATTAACCCCACATCGGGACCCCCACAGTGTCCCTATACTATCCTTTGCAGCAGGGGGTCCCGATCGGGACCCATGTTGCATTTAAAAATTCTAATTACCTGTGTGGTTCCCCCGCTGCAAGGGGTAATATGGGGACACTGCGGGGGTGCAGGGGGGTACTTGAAGTATCTCTGCGGCAGGGGTTAACTAGTGAACTGCCGCAGCAAGGGTTAATATTGGGAGGCAGCATGGGGATATATATAGGGTTCAGGGGGAAGTTTAGGGGCAAGAAGGAGGTTTGGGGGCCAGAGTGGGGGTCTCTTTGGCTGCTCACAGAGCCAACGTAAAGGCTTTTAGAGCCTTTGTGAGTCCTCCCCAGCACTCAGGCTTCAGGCTCCATTTATGTGTTACAGGCTAGCTCAAGGGGGACTTCCTTGCAATTTAATAGCAATATTGCAATGTAAGGGTTATGGGCTTGTCAGATCAAAAGGTTTGTGGTCCACATTAGTTAGGCATTTTTCGGCTGTGCTGTTTTTTCACACACATGTCCTCTGTGGGCCAGTTTAAGAGGCTAATTTAATAGCCTTGAGCCCTACTTTTATCTCTACAGGCTACTTTTGACAAAGTAGCCCGAATTTAATGAGGCTGTAGGACACTTCAATGGCCAATTAAGTGTAAAATGTTTAATAATTTGATATTTTTTAATAATTCAATCTAAGAGTTATTGTAGATTAATAATAATAAGAGCAAAATATAAATACTAACTTTAAAATATGTTTTTAGAATCATTCATTTCCCTAGATCTGATAGTCCCCAAATTAACTACTCAATCAAACCCAATTAGTATGTGTCAAAGGACTCAGAGGGTAAGTACTATTACTTTATTTATACAAAATAAGTATTAACAGCATGAACATAGTTACAACACTAAAATGAGTCTACCCACAGGCACTCTACTTAATTGGTCTCATCCAAAATGACAACCAAAAGCACAGACTCAAGGCAAGCCATACATACTCATCCAAGGTGAGTTTTAATACTCCAGTGGTACCGGACTGTGACCATAATGTACTGTATATAGTTACCATAATACAATATACTGCATAATGCTTAATATTAATCTAGAACACATTAATTAAATAAAAGGACCTGCGGATGTCAATGGCACAGCTTGTAAATGGATGGCTCCAGTGCAAAATAATTAGAGGCCCCCTTGCATATCTCTACAACCCATAGGAATCTATAAAAGGACCGAAGTATATGTAAATGGTCGAATCAACAATAGGGTGATCAGATCAACTTTCTATGAAAATAATTATCTGCTTTTCTGTAATAAAATAAGAGGAGGGCAGATAGCATTGGGCCCTACTATTCAGTTGGCCATAGTGTTTTGCACCTGCTGCATCTGCAATAGCTCCACCCCTGGTGCACACCCAATATATTAGACGTAAGGTAAAGACTTTCTTCATGAATATTAGAAGTTTTTTTTTATTCCATTCAATTTGTAATGTAGTGTTTTAAGGAGTGATCCCGCCGCTTCTTAACCAATAAATAGAGATTTATACAATGTAATATGTGCTGATGTAGTGTAATTTACAACCTAGATAGTGTTCTGTAGATGAATATCTATCTATCTATCTATCTATCTATCTAATACAGATATACTGAATGATAACATCAGAGTTGATTCTCAGATAAGTATAACGTGTACTCCATGTGTATCCTTACTAATTTCTTCACTTGCTTTCAGCGCAGGAACTATTGAACAGACTGTCCTGGGATACATAGTAGATGCCCACAGAGGGCAATATTATTTTTTTTAAATATAAAATAAGTGTTATCCTCTGCCTTAATAAAATAAAGATCACCCTTTAACCCAGGTTGCTGCTAGTGACAGTGCACCACTACCCTGCAGTTAGCCACTGGTACATCGCACCTACTGTACCTGCAGTAGATTCACCTCTGCTTATCTTACTGTAAATCAACTTAACTCAATAATGATTGTAATAGCATCTGTTCATATGGAGAGAGCTTTTTTCAAACGTTTTAAATTATTATTGATAATAAAGTTTAATATCATCTACTGTAGGACTAATATTGTGTGTGTCATCAGTAAGTAATGTAAGAGTGGGACTGAATGCAAAACATTTCTATTTGTATTTAAATATATATATATATATATATATATATATATATATATATATATATATATATAAATTAGTTTCCTATGCATAAAAATAAGTGTCACAAGTGTTACAAAAATGTACTGTTAGACTTCTGGAAATGCATCTTTCCAGCAATGTTAGGACCACTTTTTTTCCTAATTATAATATGTTGGGGTCTTGCAGAAGCAGAATTATGGGGTTCTATAGATAAAAGTGTAGTATTTACTCTACTATCTGTACATGATACCACCTCTGCTTAAAGGCTGTTCCACTTATATACTGCCCTTTTTGTAGTAGTACTATTATAGGCAGTAGAAAGTAGTAGTTTTTCACATTACACAATAAATATTCCACCCTCCAATTTCAAATTAAAATCTTACTTTTTGAATTCATGTTTTTTTGGATGATATTTCCCTCTTAAACTATATTAAATGCTTTATTATATCTGATTGTTTCTGTGTTTTAACATTTCCTACTTCTCTTTATACTGTAAATGTTATGCATTTACTTTTACTAGTTTCAGTTTCTTTATAACTTGTAACTCAAAACAGAGAATGAGGGAGTCCTAGAAAAAAAGTACATTAACATGCATGAATACTACAAAAATGTTTTAATCGTATTAAAAACTATAAAGTACATATAATTAAGGTGAATACAGAAATTACTTGGAACTTTAATTCACTGAAAATCCTCCTATTTAATTGTTTTGTCCTTTTTATTAAATTTGTGGCATCTTTAAATTTGTATTTTTTAACAATTATGATAGCAATACATTGTAATAATATGAGATTGGAACCTATCCTAAGCTCTCACGAGAACAGCATAATCATCTCCTCCTGTACCAATGTATATGCACAAGTACATTGTCCTGTTTTTCTACAAATGGCTGACAAAATGTATCCTTAGCACTACTGTAATGATTCAGAGGTTGGGGCTATTACTGCCCAGGGTCAACTGCTATAGACTACAGGCTAACAGCCCACAAGGGCCTTTGGGTTCTAAGAAATCTCGGCACCAGCACCCTGATATCTGGCTTCTGTATCAGTCATTGTCTCTCCATCAGAAATCAGCACTTCCAGGAGTCTTAGTAACCTTCCTGTGGTAGTGACCAGGACAAGTTACTTGCAGGGTGAAGATAGGATCAGTTACACAACCACCAGGAGCAAATAAGATAATATACCATTTCTATATGTCTCAGCAGTGAACTGATTTGTTTTTGGAAAGTCAACAATATTTATATGGGTTAGATACAGAGGGGGCAGTATACAACACAACAATGACAGGGAGTGTCAGACAAACACCGGAGATTGACTACACATGGGTCTAATAGTCTGGCATCCTGGCATCCTGTCTGGCACCTGTAAACAATAGGTCAATCTCCAAATACACATAATGCTGTCTCCATGTCTAGTGGTGCAGACCTCAAATAGACCACATTAACTTTATCTGGCAAACAATGGGACAAAACAGATTACAATACAATAGTCCAGTGTTTGGAGCCAAGCAGATTGTCCTATATGGTGGCTCAATGGGCTAAGATCCAGGAACTGGAAAATGGGTCCATGACAACTAAGCAATCTGTTTATGACTTACAAGCAAAATATAATAATAATATAATAATTTACGCAGTTTCCCAGCATTCTAACCAAAGTGTCATGCCAACATATTTAAAAAATGTTGGCCATAATGGGACTTTTAACTGATGGATACTGGTCTGCACATATATATTATCAGGAATCCAGAAGCAGGGCCCGTTGAATTTATAATGTCTAGTTTTCAGGGTCTGAAGGAACCATAAATTACAAGCTCTCTCTAAAATCTTATACTAGCCTCACAGCAATAATACATTTCAGTTTTGTTTTTCTCTTGGACTTAGAGTATCCTCAAAAATCAAAGATAAAAGCTGGAAAGGGCATATATAGGGCATTGCCATTTGCAGGATGTAGAGATTCCTGTCCCTTTTTAAAATCTGCTGTGTCAAAAATGTCCAGGCCAAAGTGAGAAAGAACCAACAAAGGATTGTATAAAATCTCTCAGAAAATAGTGAAATATGCAACTTTTATACTTGTTTTTCAGTGGTCTGTTTGATAATGCATTGACAAATGTCATAATCCTGACAAAGCTGTCAAATACTATGTTGTTGTTTAGTGGGTCAGTCGTGTTCAACTCACTGTGACCTTATGGACCATAGCACGCCAGGCACAACTGTCATCCACTGACCCTCTAAGATTTATCAAGCTCAAGCTTATTACTCCAATGACCTAATCTATCCATCTCTGCCTCTGCTGCTCTTTTCTTTGTTCACTAGCATCAGAGTCTTCTCAACGGAATCCTGTCTTCTCATGATATGGCCAAAATATTTGAGCTTTAGCCTCGTAATAAAGCCTTCCACTGAATAGTTTAGCTTGATTTCCTGTAGTATTGATAGAGTGGATCTTCTTGCAGTCCAAAGACAATTCAAAGAAGTCAATTCTACAATGCTCATCCTTCTTTATGGTCCAGCGCTCACATCCATATGTTATTACTGGGAATACCATAGTTCTAACAATGTGGACCTTTGTTGTTAATGTAATATATTTTAATAGATTGTCCAGACTTCCCATAGCTTTTAATTTCATGGCAGCATTCACCATTTGCAGAGATCTTGGAGCCAAGGAAAACAATATCAGCACTGCCTCCACTTCTTCCCCATCTATTTGCCAGGAAATTATATTGCTATATTATATTTGCCGTAATCTTCATCTTTTTAATGTTGAGCAGCAAACCAGCTTTTGCACTCTTCTTTCAAGCTCATCAATAGGTCCTTTAGTTTCTCCTAACTTGCAGCCTTCAGAGTATCTGAGGTTGTTGATATTTCTCCCTGCAATATTCCTGCTTTGGATTAATCTAGCCCGGCCTTATGATGTATTGTGTGTGTAAGTTGAATAAATAAGGGGACAATATACAACTCTGTCATACTTATTTCCCTATCTTGAACCATTCTATTGATCCATGTTCGGTTCTGATCGTGGCTTCTTGGTCCACATAAAGATTCCTCATGAGGCTAATGAAATTGTCAGGTATCCCCATCTTTTTAAAAACTTGCTATATTTTGTTGTGATCCACACAGCCTAAGGCTTTAGAATAGTCTGTGAAGCAGAGGTAAAAGTTAGCCAAACTGGAAGAATAATGAGTCTTGACCTGGTTGGGAAGAGGGTTTATGGTATTTACATATTGGTGGGTTAGTAGTCAGGGGTGGAGAATAGAAAGTTATTTAGGGAGGGACTTTCCCACCCTTTGGTAACTTTAAAGCAGGTCGGACAGGAGTAATTTTCATCCAGTTATTCATTTGCCTCAACTAATTTGATGTTGGCATCTCCAGTAGTGGATAGCCTGATTGCTGAGATTAGATCCAAAGCCTTAGCTAGGGGCCATGGTTGGCTTTCTGCCAAGGTCGGTAGTTATGCTGGACTACCCATTCCACCATCTTTAATGCCTTCCTCTATGCCTAATCCCTCTAACACCCCTTGCAGACCTCCGAGATAATCAAGGGCTCTTTCTAGGTTGAGCCTTTCACTCGGGAACTCACCTGGTCCTGCAAGAAAGAAACCAGCCTGTGCGAGGCCTTAAGCTACACAGAGGCCTTTGTGAAGCGGGTCTGCGGTAGTGAAAGTAGATCCGCCGTTTGTATCACTCTGCCGCCAGTTACAACACAATCAATGGGAGCATCAGCGTCTGGAAGGTGTGAGTCAACGGGCACCACTGATTTAAGGTTTAGGGGTGTTTTTAAAAGGCGGGGGGCTACACAGGGAAGGAGTAAGAGCTTTCGGGTGCCGTTAGGAAGCCTAACACGTTTGGGAAAGAAGGGGGCAAGCAGTAAGGCACATCCCGACCGCAAGTTTGAGGTCTGAGTCACAGGTGAGGTAGAGGGGTCGGAGGAAGACCAGGGCCTGTGATAGAGGACAAAAACAGGAGGCGCAAGGAAAGGTGATATAGGGCCTCGGTTATGGGGAGACTATTGGAGGGAAGAAGCGGGTCTGGTCTAGGGTCAGATCATCCCCAACAGTGGAATCAGAATCTCAGAGTGGGTGTGTCAGGCCACCATTAAGAAGGGAAGAATCCATGAGGGAAAGTAGGGAGAACTTATGAGGTAGCAAGGACAGATGGCTAGATCAGAGTCCTAATACCAGGCAAGAAAGCAGGAGTGGCAGCAGACATTTTAGCAGACACGCAGGTGGTGGGCAAGCAAGCATTGATAAGGAAAGCAGGGACACAACTGATGCAAGGCAGAAGAGGGGTGCTGTATCTTCCATGGGGCAGAAGAACCATCAGGCCAAGCAGTGGGAACAGTCTTTGCAGCATTCAATTGGGCCATTACCAGAAGTCTCAGCAACCCCAACAGAGATAAATACTGGTGAGTTAATACCTACTAATACCAATGCATTATCTATGGATTTGATTATAAAAGGGGTAAAGGAAATGCTAAACAGGCGGAGGTGGCTAGTATAGTTAATGCATTGGTTCATCAGCATTTTGGACAGGTTGCATCTGATTGCATCGGACACAAATTTTAACCACCCCCCCCCCCCCCAAGCAGTGAGACCAACAGAAGTCACAACATGTGAGGGAGTAGTGAATGCGGGGGATAAGATTGAGCTGATAAAGGAGAAAATCTGAATTAATGGTAATAACCGACATGGCAAGGTCAAAGCCTTTGATTTGCCAACTGGGGCCTATTAGGATGCATGTTCCCTTGGACATCAAGGAAAAAATATGGAGGGCAGAGTTTTTTGAGCTTTTTTCTTTCCTTCCCCTGGATAATTACTTTGAGGTAAAAGAAAAGAAGGACGAGACTAAAAAAGAGGAGGAGGAGAGAAAGGTATTATAGGAAAATCCCCAAAACATTTGCAAATTGGCTTCAGGCTTATGTTATGATGAACAGCATTATAGGGGAAAAATTCCCAGAGCAATGTTCAGCGTTATTTTGCTACCTTGACAAAATTAACATTATACATAGGACTTTTTGGAGGAATGGCATGGTGGTCATATGATGAACACTTCAGACAGAGGATGGCAGTCATGCATTATATGAGGTGGGACAACAGGGATGTAGGCAACTGGATGAAAATTGTCACACCCCTTATGGCTGGAGGTTCCTTTCGTGGCTACCAACTCTGTGGCAGGTGCAAGAAGGAAGGAACACTGCTTTCTCTATAACAAAAACATGTGTAAGTGGGGTGCATCATGCAGATTCAAGCATGAATGTTCTGAATGTGGAAACCAGCACCCAGTCTTTCGGTGCTTTAAGAAAATGAGAGCAGCCAGTGAGTCAGCCGCTAAGGATAACGACACTGATTCAACTAAGAAGGATGCTTCCTCGGCTAAAAATGTGCAGTAGGAATCAGGGGTGTTTTAAAAAGGCTGAGTTAATAGTGTGTGGTTTTAGTTGCTGTTTTCTTATATCTAGTAATAGTTTTTAACCACAGCCGTGTTCTGGTAATCTCATTTTGGCTAAGCAATTCCTGGCCATAGTTCGGGAAAAGCTTAAAAACTTAGTGGATCTGGGTAAGATGGGAGCCCATTTGCAACTTTGACAATGGATGACTTGTGGATTTCCCCGCTATGTATAGTGCCCAAAAAAGAACCAGGAAAGTACAGGCTAAGTCCTCATTTATCATACCCCAAGGGATCATCAGTAAACAATGGCATTGACAAAGGTATGTCGTCTGTAACTTATACGTTGTTTGGTCAAGGCGATGGCGTGGAACCCTCCAAGCAAAGGTTAACATTGAAGCAGCATTTAGGCTACTGCCGGTGCCAGCGCTTGTTTGGCTGCCGGTTTGACGTGAGTTATTTTGTGGACCTATGCCTTACTATGGGATGTGGAATATCATGCTCTTACTTCAAAACGTTCAATTATTTCGTGCAATGGGTTGTGGAACAGAAATCAGGGCACAAGTCTTTAGTACACTATTTGGATGATTTTCTATTTGTTGGCCCATATGAAACTACATTTAGTGATGATCTAATGGCAGTATTTTCGGACGAGCAGCCGACTTTGGCATCCCTACAGCCCATAACAAAACGGAAGGTCCAATGACGTACCTACCCTTTTTAGGAATCATGATCAATTCAAAAACATTTCAATGCCGATTGCCGGATGATAAATTGAAAGACTTATGGGAAACTATATTGAATACAATTGCTCTGAAAAATATCAATTTGCGTGAACTACAGTCATTGTTGGGAAAGTTGAACTTTGCCTTCAGGATTATCCCAGATGTCAGTGGGAACTGCAAGAATAAATTCACCTCACCATTATGTTAGAATAACAGCTGCATTGAGGGAGGACTTAACAGTGCAGAAGTCCTTCTTGGAACAGTTTAATGACAAATCATTATTTATGGCACTAAGGGCATCCAATAAGGATCTGGATCTTTATACAGATGGAGCAGGTAGTTCTGGCTTTGGGGCATATTTCAGGAAAGTGAAGGTTTGGTTAAGAATTTGGCTCTATTAGAACTTTTCCCTATGGTGTCTCTGGTCATATGGGGTGGTGCCTGGAGGAATCAGTATGTGGTATTTAATTGTGACAACAGCTCATTCATCGCTAGTGGTTAGTTTACTGAGGCAGTTGGTGCTACAATGTTTAAAGAAAATATCTTATGTAAAGCAGTACAACGCTTTCTTGATTCCAGTGGCAGAGATTTCGGGAATTTGTCCCACAGGCCAGTGTTGTGGGAATTCCATGTCCAGACCTAGGATGTCCCCAAACAATTTGTGCTTATGCAAGCAGTTTGGGGATTAAAGAATTGTTGGTCGAGTAAGAATAAGAGAAGGCCTATGTCGTTTGGCCTGTTACAAAAGTTGTTGTTGTGTCTGCCCATATTATGTTTATTCGACTTTGAAAACAAGTTATTCAGGGCTGCCTTTTCCCTTGCTTTCTTTGGAGCTTTGGAGACATACAGCCTTATTAAATTGCGATTTGGAAAATTTAAAAGGGCTCTAATTAAGCACACAGCATATTTTATTTACAAAAGTTTTTAGTTAGTGAAGTGAAGACCTTGCTTTTGGATAAAAGTTCACTAACTAAAAACTTCTGTAAAAAAAATATGCTGTGTGCTTAAATAGAGCCCTTTTAAATTTACTGAATCGCAATTTAATAAGGCTGTTAGTTAGTAAAAACAAGTCCACTATATAGAAGATTCAATTTAGTGATGTGGATATTTTAAAGTCTTTTTTATCGGTTCCTCTCAAGAAATCCAAACTGATCAGTATGGGAAAGGTGTCTTAATTTTCCTTAACCAGATAGGAATAGAAGGATGCCCTTACTATAACTTAAAAGATTACCTCGGGGTCAGGCCAAAGATGGAGGGTTCCCTACTAGTACATGCTGATGGTATACCCCTGTCTATTTACCAGTTTAAGACTTTTTTCAATTTATCCCTTAGGAAAGTGGGTTTACGGTCCAAGGAGTGTGCGATGCAATCCTTTAGTATAGGGGCAGCAACATAAGCAGCATGACTAGGGCTGAGCGATACATGGGTTAAAAAGATTGGAAGTTTGGACTCCTCTAGATTCAAAATATATGTGTATCCGGAACAACACACTGTATTGGTGTAATTCTGTTTTTGATTTTCAGACCACCCTTTACTGACTTGGATCATGGGACATTCTTACATTTACAGGGCCAGAAGGGATGCAGAGTTACAAGAAAACGGGATGCAGCTGGAATTTTCATCAAAGAATGTGGATGGGTGTTAGAGGTTTAAAGTGGGAGCAAATCTTATTGGATGCTATCCAATTAGCCTGAATTTTTAACTCCCCCAAAATGATAGTTATTCATGCAGTTGGGAGCGATTTGGGTTTTATGTCAGGGATAGGGAAAGGAGAAGGATTATGAGATGGGATCTGAATCATATGTTGGAATTGTACATATGGCCTATGATATGGAGATGGAGGGTAGTCCACGGGGTTCCCTTTAAAGTACCCAACTAATGGTTTGGGAGGCAAGCACTACTTTGTTCTTTTTATCGGTTATAACCTAATGTTAAGGTTAACATTAATAAATGATCTGTGTCCTTATTACCCAAAGTACATCTGTGTCCATGTATTATTGGGATATAGGGTACTGGTTTATGATAATCCTTAAGGTTGACTATACCAAGGTCATGTTTTTGTGGTATTTTTCCATTTTCCAGCAAATATCGGCAATTTGATCTCTGCCGCTGCAAAACCCAGCTTGCACATCTGGTAGTTCTCAATCCATATATTGTTAGAAGCCAAGCTTGCAGGATCTTAAGCATTACCTTTCTGGCATGTGAAATTAGTGTGATAATTGGAGAACTCTTTGGAAACTGCCTTTTTTGGTATTGATATATAGACTAAAATTTTTCAACCTACTGGCCATTGTTGAGTTTTTCAAATTTGTTGGCATAAGACAAGCAACACTTCTACAGCATCATCTTTTAGGATTTTGAACACTTCAGCTGGGATTTCATCAACTAGGCCTATCTCATTTTACTCTCCAATATGTATGTGTCCAGCTCATTGGACAAAATATTGACGTTATCAATGCTGTTAACATCCTTTCTGTATAAATCTTCTGTGCATTCCTTCCATCGCTTCTTTATCTGATCTGCTTCTGTTAAGTGCCTACTATTTTTATCTGTCATTCCACTCACTTTGGCATGAAGGGATCCTTTGAAATGTCCATTTTTCTTGAAGAGATCTTTTGACTTTCTGTAATTGTCTTCTATCTCTTTACATCGCTCCTTGTAGAATGTCTACTTGTCTCTTCGTGCTATCATCTGGAATTTGCATTTAGTTGGAAATTACAATAGCTAAAAAACAATCTGTGACAATATTGCAGTCAAGTCCTTTCTGTGAATAAATAAAAAAAATTGCATAGGATATATTTAAGAAATTGACATTCACCTGGCTGAACAGCTCACTGATCCAATTATTAAAAATACAATGATAAAAAATAATATAGAAGGAAGGGAGAGGAGAGCAAAATCAGTAGAGTTTTACCACATTCTGCTTGAGCAACTACTTGTACTTTTTTTGTCTCACAAAAAAAATAAAAAAATAACAGCATTTAATTAATAACTAATTCGTATATTGCAGATCAGAGGAGATCTTAACAGGTTGAACTTGATGGACTGAAAGTCTTTTTTCAACCTTAATTACTATGTAACTATGTAACTATGTAGCATTGCCATTTATCGATAAAACCTAATCATGAGTTATATAGAGCCTCATTCAATTCGGGTCTCACAACTCTATCGGAGTAGGCTGTATGTCTACGTGCCTTCTGTGAGCCTAAACTTATAGTCTTATTCAATTGGCCAGGCTCGCAAGCCCCGGCCCAATAGCGCAGATCACAAACCATGCTCTCTATAGTAGCATTTGCGGGCTTGAACATGATCGCTGATGCAAAGCCGTAATTCGCGGTTAGAAACAGCCAATGTAATGTGGGTACGATCGTGACTCGTGGATCAAGCCTGTATGACTTTGAAATCCAACCTCCATTTTTCATTGAAGTACTACAGGCTTGAACCACGAGTCACCATCGGACATACATTCCATTGGCTGTTTCTAATCATGAGTTACGGCCTTGAATCAGCGATCATGTTCAAGCCCGTAGGACTTCAATGCAAAATGGAGGTTGGATTCCAAAGTCCTATGGGCTTGAAATATGAGTTATGATCGGACCCACAATACAGATATGATGCAATATTGATAAAGCCGTAAATATGATATTCTATTACATGCGAGTTCCATTATATGTATTAACACATTGATTGCCAGGATCGAAATAACACGGAAATTAAACAAGAAATCAAGTATTTTTTGGGCCCGATTTGCAGGCTTGAGATTGTTGTGCTATTAATTTTAAGACCTAGCATCACTTTCCCTTTTAAAAATAGTATAGTAGAATGTTTATATATGCATTTCCAGTGCTCCGTACATGTCATTAAGCCATTTGCGAGACCTCCTTAGTACTAGTAACTTGTGGTTCGATTTTTGCCATTTGCAAGCTTGATGTAGTGGTTTGCGAGGGGGATTCAGAGCAATTGAATAGCGATTTGCGATTTTACCGATCACAACTCTTGCGTCCGCAAAAGATCAAAGGCTTGGAGGGGCATTAACTTGCGATTTTATATAACGTTATGAATTACAATGAATCACAGCTCAGAGCCTGTAACTTGATCAGAGTTCACAAACGGAAGCCAATTGAATAGCAAAATAAGTTAAGGGATCCATTTGCGAGCCGGATCTCCCGAAAACCTCAATTGAATGAGGGTCAGTGTAATTGAGGTAGAAAAAATACTTTTAGCCCATCAAGTTCAACCTTTTCCTTTCTCCTCTGATCTGCAATATGTGGATTATTTGATCAAGAGGAAGGCAAACAGAAAAAAGTGAAACTTTTCAAATTGTCTAAAAAGGGAAAGAAAATGAATTCCTTTGTGACCACAGAAACAGGTGATTGGATTCCTCCCTGGATCAATACTCCCTCTCTAATTAACCAGGATAACACTGAATGCCCTTTACAGTATATTTAAAAATATATCCAATCCATTTTTAAAAGATCTAATGCAATATATATGCATTCAAATATTTTAAAAAGTCACTGTTGATCTATATATTTTTACCAAAATAGAAATGAAACTAATAAGGAAATTGCTACATCTTGGGAGAAAGATGATATCAAATATCAGCTTCATTTACATAGGTTTATGACCAATAAAAAATGGTTTTATACTTTACAGGGCCAAATTTAAATCTGAGTTGCTCCTGTGAAAGACTCCCTCCAAAAAACAAACTCATACATTTTTTAATATTAAACTTCTTATAATACAGCACAGAAAAAACTAAGTAATAAATAAATAAATAGAAAAAAAATATATATATATATACATATATATATAAAAACACTAAGTCAGAGGCGCTCATCAGAGAACGAGCCAACCTTAATTTAGTTCTATGGCCATGATAAGCCACTCTGAAAGCAACCTCTTTTAGCTCACTTGTGCCCTTTACAGGGAGAAATATCCTGTAGTATATCAGTCTGGTCCCACTCAGAAGTGTGACCCAGCCCAGAAATACCAGGCAATTCTACCCTGAACAGGAGAAACAGCAAACCCCAGACGCGTTTCAGCCTTTATGGGCCTCGTCAGTGAGGTGCAGCTGAACTCCCTAAGGCACAGTGAGCAAGGGGTCCACGTCTGGAATCCCCTATTACCCTTAGGTAGACTAAACCCAAAGGGTAATTTGCATAAACAAAAACACTAAGTCAGAGGCGCTCATCAGTATATATAGTAAATAAATAGTACATCTGTGTTCACATCTGAATGTCTAAAACAAGTTTAAAAACCTGCTTCTAGCTCAGAATTCAGAGAAAAACTGTTATTACACTGCATTCTGGGAAGCTGAGCTGGGACATGTGAATGTGCCCACAAATGCCTCACTCTTCAATCCATAGCTGTTATCAAGCATGGCTTCCTTTAAGCTTATGCATGCTGTATTACACAGCTTTAATGCAAAGCCAAGGTTGGATTAAACACAAGCCGAGTATCCAATCCATGTACAGCTGTACTGGCTATCATCAGCATGGAGCGGGATCTCAGCCTGTGTTGTGGACCTTATGAGTAGGTAGTTCACCCCAACAATCATTTATAATATGGTGGGCAAAAGAGCGATAGAAGCCCTCCACCGTACAGTAGTACAGTAAATAAATAGTATATCTGTGTTCACATTTGAATGTCTAAAACAAGTTTGAAAACCTGCTTCTAGCTCAAAATTCCGAGAAAAACAGTTATTACACTGCATTCTGGGAAGCTGAGCTGGGACATGCAAATGTGCCCACAAATGCCTTGCTCTTCAATCCATAGCCATTATCAAACATGGCTTCCTTTAAGCTTATGCATGCTGTATTACACAGCTTTAATGCAAAGCCAAGGTTGGATTAAACATAAGCCGAGTATCCAATCAATGTACAGCTGTTTCAAGCTTACTGGCTATCATCAGCATCTCAGCCTGTGTGCATATATTGTGACAGATTGACGCAAGGGATTTGTATGAGCAAGGAGTTTTATGTTGTTGCACATGCAAATGACCCTTAGGGTTTAGTCTGCTTAAGGGTGATAGGGGGCTCCAGACGTGGACCCCTTGCTCACTGTGCCTTGGGGAGTTATCAGCTACAACCTACTGACGATGCCCAATGAGGGCCGAAATGCACATCCCCCGGTTTACTCTTTCTCTGGTTCAGGGTAGAATTGCATGGTATTTTGGGGCTGGATCACTCTTTTGAGTGAGGCCATACTGATATACTACAGGATACTTCTCCCTGTGAAGGGCACAAGAGAGCTAAAAGAGGTTGTGTTCAGAGTGGATTAACATGTCCATAGAACTACCTATTAAGGCTCAGTTTTTGTTGTCAGAGTTGTTTGAACCACAGCTATGAGCTCCCTTCCCCAGGAGGTCTGAGAGAGTTAACTTACCTGAGCAGTTTGATTAGATCCACCTGAACTGTGTGTACATTTTGTATGAAACAGAAGACAGACACACAGAAGTCTATGCTGTTAATTGGAATTTTAAAGAAAAAACACAGAGAGGTGTTTACTAAAGTTTAGAAAAGACACATAAAATTGTACAGCTGGTTGGGAAAAGGGACACAGTGAGAGAAATGTCCAAACTGGTGTTTGAAGCTAAAGAAAGGCACAGACAGAGATATAGAAGCTTGGAGCTGATGTTTGTTTTGCAAAAGAGTGGAAATTTGGTTTTATAAAATGCACAGACCAGTAATTGTGAATTAACTATTAAACTGTTTTTGTTATATTTTTGCTCCATCCAGGTTCAGCTGGATAATAGCAGATAGTTAATGAACTGTCTCAGTAAAGGTGGTGCTCCAGTAGGAGGTAGACCTGTTGTTTTCTTTGATTTGTCTGGAGTATTATTTTGTAACACTGGCTAATATATTATAGTAGATTTTGGAAAAGCATTAAAGCCTCCTGTAGTTGTGTTCCTCCATCAGAAGTAATGGAAACAAGTGTTCAAACCCAGTGGTGACTGATAAGTTGTCACTATATAGTCACATTATTAAAACCACCACTCTCTTTTGATGTCAACAGCGCTTAGCCAATGAATTGCAGCATGTGTCGTGAGCAGGCTTAGTGGGTATATAAGGTGATAGGCATTCTGCAAACATATCAACCATCAATGTCATGGGTAAAATGTGCAATTTATTCAACTTTCAAAAGGGGATGGTCATTGGCTTGTGGCCCAACGGTGGCAGTATTTCTGAAACAATGCAGTTTGTGAACTGTGCATGTGCTGCTGCTGAAAGGCACCATGGAAAATAAGCAGCGTGAAGTGAAAACTGTGGAGCTTCACATGCCATTGATGTCAGAGGTAAACTTGGCTGTGAAGGTGTGCGAGGGCCAACTGACACACTACAGTCGAGCAACTCATGTCCAAACAAACAAGGGGGCTACAGTACAGCAAACCCTGTTGCGTATGGAGCAAATGGCCGATCACTGCACCCATGCTGACGAGGGTTCATGATCAGAAACAGCTTTAATTTGCATTACAGTACTAAAATTGGACCTCTTCAGATTGTAAAAAGGTTGCCTTCTCTGATGAGTCATGTTTTCTGTTCATCGACTGGATGGTTGTTGGGATGTCAGGTGTGAAACCTCAGAGAACATACACACTGTAATCATTGCTGGAAGAACACAAGCTGGTGGCAGCAGTATTATGGTCTGGGGAATGTTTTCTTGGCATTGTCTGGGTCCACTCATACCTCTGGAAGGCACTTTCAACTGATAGGGTTATCTATCTATCCTTGCAGATCAAGTACACCCATACATGTTGACTGTCTTCCCAGGAGCGTATGGGATCTTCCAGCAGGACAATGCAACATGTCATGTGGCCAGAAATGTCCAGGAGTGGTTAGAGGAGCACAAAGACTTCCAAGTTCTTCCCTGGCCTCCAAATTCCCCAAATTCCCCATACTTGAACCCCATTGAGCACCTGTGAGACCATCTTGATCTGCATGTTTGCCATGTGAATCCTCCACCAGGCACTCTTCAGCAGCTGTCGAATTCACTGTAGTCTGCATGGCTCTAGATATCCTTTTCAACCTTCCAGCACTGACTTACTACCATTCCGTCTAGCTGCTATCCATGCTGCACACAGCAGTTATTCAGAATAGTAGCTGCTAGTCATAACCATGTGACTTGACAATGTAAATATATATATATTTTTTTTCATTGTTCAGTTGTGCATGACTCTCCATGGCCTCATGGACCACAACACACTATCTTTATGTCCATGGTCATGCTGATCCACTTTGCTTTCATGGCTGAAATAATGGCAGTGGGTTGCCAGTTCCTTCTCCAGTGGGCCACAGCATACAACTCCTTGTATTCCAAGGTGGCATCCCATTCAAGTACTGACCAGGCCCAGTCAGGGAACCAAGAGGTCACACCACCCTGAAGCCAGGTTGCAGCGGTAAGAGCGCTAAATCCTAACCAATGGACCAACAGGTAACCCTATTTATATGTATATGTAAATATATATATATGTAAATAATATTCAGCTATAGTCAATTAAACAAAGCTGATTGCCTATTTCCAAGTCAAGCGCTATAATTTCAATTAATGCTTTTTAGTAAACTATACTATTGTTTTTTTCTCAAAGGTGAAGGGTTATGTAAAGCTAAATACATTTTTGATCACAGTACAGTAAATTGTGGAGACAATAAGGATCACATGGCTGAGAGAAAAATAGGGCTGAATTGGACAATAATACTCCTATCCTCTTTGAAAAATGTTGCTCTGGGTTAAAAGAATATTTATGATATTACCAATAAAGATATGAATCCTAATGAATTGTTTACCAGAATATATATTTATATATATATATATATATATATATATATGTCACCCACAATAGACTATGCACCAACAATCTGATACCTCAGAAAGGGTAAATACACAAGGAGGAGTATTAAGTAATTTGGCACATCAACTATGTTACCCCAAAAGGGGGAAATGTTTTCAAATATCAATGCACCTGCTTGAATATCAGAGGGGGAAATGCTGTTTGTTTTTCCTTTTTTCATCTTTTTGCTTGATAGTGGAGGAATGGGCATGGTCTCCCATGCCCCCACGATGAAACAAACTGACTGGCAGCCCTGGCAGGTATCTCACATGAAATATGTGGTTGATACTCGTGGGTCACATGCATCTCATATATAGTTAGCAGCCAGAAGTTAAAGTGGGGTTGAAAAATATTTGTATTCATTTAATAGTGAACACTGACTTTTAAGCAGCATAGAAGTCTAAACATTGCTGTAAATATAGACTACAGAGAAATTAAACATTTATGTATTTATTCTTTGCAGTGTTAGCTTTTCATGGAAAAAATATGTCATGCACAAAATATGTACATTTTAAAGGAAAAATTCAGAGATGTATTTAGATGTCTAAGCTGCCGCACAGTTCTGTGCATCCTTTTAGTATAGTGATGTTCAACCTTTTCAGACGAGGGACCACAATGTATTTTTTTCTCATACAAAGGACTGTAAGATACATTTGTAGAATGCTATTAATTAAATAAATAAATACAAATATAAGCAAATGTGAAATCGTTTTCTATTCCTGAAAACACAATAGGGATAGGGCAGCTTACCAAGGAGAGGAATAAATACAGACGACATGAATGTGTGAGTGGAGTCTCACCTTTATATACCTCAAATATTGAGGTAATAATATAGTATTTATTAGATCCTTTTCTGATCTGGTGTGGGTAATAAAGAATCAACGCCGGTGGTCCCACTGTAATATATTCCCCGAGGGTGATAAATTTGGAGGTACTAGCTAGTATACACAAGCATTTATATTAATGATGGGCCCAATTTTGATATACTGGTGCTGGTAATAAATTACCTGGGCAAAAAAGAAATATTTAATATGGGTCCAAATTTATTCTTAAAATATATGTCTAAACTGAATTGGTAGAAGCAATAGTACAATCTGTCCTTTTCTCTCACAAGAAACAACCAAAATCCTAATTATCTAAGTTCCACACAAATTACTGCAAATGACTCCTAACCAGCCTTCTCTTTCTGGGCTCTCCTCACTTCAGTCCATTTTAAATGCTCATAGATCTCACCAGACATTGGGCCCAATTAAAAAAGAGCGTGAGCAAAATTTTAAAAGTAAATGTAAAAAGTAGCTACATTAAATGTACCGTATATACTCGAGTTTAAGCCGACCCGAGTATAAGCCGAGGCACCTATTTTACCACAAAATACTGGGTAAAATGAGTGACTCGAGTATAAGCCGAGGGTGGGAAATGTGCTTCCCTCTGTGTACCTCTTGTGCCCTCTGTGTCCCCCTCTTGTGTCCCCCTCTCCCTTCCCTGTGTCTCTTCCCCCCCTCTCCCTTCCCTGTGTCTCTTCCCCCCTCCTCATTCTCAACCCCACTCCTCATCCTCAACCTCCCTCCTCATCATCCGTCCTCATCCTCAACCTCCCTCCTCAACCCCCTCATCCTCAACTCCCTCCTCCTCAACCTCCCTCCTCAACCTCCGTCCTCAACCCCCATCCTCATCCTCAACCCCCCCATCCTCCACCCCCTCCTCAACCCCCTCCTCAACCTCAACCCCCCTCCTCATCCTCAACCCCCTCCTCATCCTCTACCCCTCCTCAACCTCCCTCCTCAACCTCAACCTCCCTCCTCATCCTCAGCCTCCCTCCTCATCCTTAACCCCCTCCTCAACCTCCCTCCTCAACCCCCATCCTCAACCCCCCTCCTCATCCTCTCTCCTCATCCTCAACCTCCCTCCTCATCCTCAACCTCCCTCCTCAACGTCTCTCCTCATCCTCAACCTCCCTCCTCAACCCCCTCCTCAACCACAACCCCCCATCCTCAACCCCCTCCTCAACCTCCCTCCTCAACCTCAACCCCCCATCCTCAACCCCCCCATCCTCAACCTCCCTCCTCAACCTCAAACCCCTCCTCAACCTCCCTCCTCATCCTCAACCCCCCTCCTCATTCTAACCCCCCCATTCTACCCCTCTAAATATCCCCCCCTCCCTTTCCCCTCACTTACCTGCATCTGAAGCTCCTGCTCCGGCTACCATCTTGACGTTGAGCGCATGTGACGTGACGTCACATGCGCGCCACATCATTAGCATATACCGGGTGCCGGCACCCGGTATATGCTAATGACGTGACGTCAGATGCGCGCCATGTCATTAGCATATACTGGGTGCCGGCACACGGTATATGCTAATGATGTGAAGTCACATGCGCGCCACATCAAGACTCCGGAAGGAGCGGGGGCCGGAGCAGGAGCTTCAGATGCAGGTAAGTGAGGGGAAAGGGAAAGGGGGGGATATTTAAAGGGATAGAATGAGGGGGGGGTTTAGAATGAGGGAGGGTTTTAGAATGAGGAGGGAAGGGTTGAGGATGAGGAGGGGGGAGGCAAAGAGACACGGGGGGGTTAAAGAAACACGGGGGGTAGTGAGACACCGGGGGGGTTAGAGAGACACAGGGGGGTTAAAGAGACACGGGGGGTTAGAGAGACACAGGGGTGTTAGAGAGACATGGGTGGGGGGGGAGAGAGTGACTCAAGTATAAGCCGAGGGGGCCCTTTTTAGCCTTAAAAAAAGGGCTGAAAAACTTGGCTTATACTTGAGTATATACGGTAATCATGCATTACTGGAGTTTGCCACTAGAGGGAGCAGTATGTTTCTCCCAGGAAAGCCTTGACCCAAGAAAGTTTTTGAACCCCCCCCCCCCCCCCTTTTAGCAGCAATCGCTGGAAGGTTATTCTAGCTACCTAATACTCATTCTGTACTACTTTCTATTCTCTTTCTCTCTCAGTTTCTACATTTCTCAATACTCTTAATTTTTCTCTGTCTTCCTTATGTTATTTCTGCTCTCAGAACATTTTCAACACATCTTTGCCTTTTTCTAATACGAGTTTGTTGAAAAGAAAATAATTTGGGGATGAGCAAAAAAGTAATTTTGGGTTAATTTAATTAAAAAATGAAAGCTTGTACTTACAAAACATAAAACCTGCATAAAAATGGCCGCATTTGCTTCCCTTAAACACAAAAGTCTTGCTAAGATAAATAGACCTTACAGCCACAGGGTATGAGGGATAATCAAACATTATCTACTTAATACTAAACAAGGCAATTATCTGACATAATACATTTGTAGAACCTATTTTTTTTTTTATTAAAGCTCACAAAGTGTAGATAATCTGCCATAATACATACATTAATACAAAGATGTTCTGCACAAGTTCCACCACTAGGCTAAGTCACTTATATTGCACATAAGTGCAATATTTATGCATGTATTAAGATAACTCAAATTTACTACACCATATATTTTTTTTCATCAAACTGATTCACTCTGCTCGGGGGTTGTCTCTCAAAATCTTTAGACATTCATCATTCATAGGTGGACTTGGACTGATATAATTTTATTGATGGAGAATCTGTATTGCCTCAGATCACTGTATTGCCTCAGATCTATCCAAAAGCAATGTTTTCACTAACTTCTTTAAAAAATATGCTATGTGCTTATTTAGAGCCCTATTCAATTGGCCAAATTGCAATTGAATGAAGGCCTAAATGTGCAAGCTAGAAACATGGGTCTAAAAGAATATTGATTTTGTGTAACTTTAAATATTTAGCACTCGTAAATCTTGAGCTGTGCTAAAACGAATAGAATTCTAATACCGGTTTTGTGGCTTTGGCTAGCCTGTAGTGATTGTGGATGGATAACTTGCATTTAAAATGCGAGTATCTAAATGTAGCCAATTGAATATCTGTAACTTTTACAAGCTGCTTTACGAGTTCAAGCAATTGCGATTTGGCCAATTGAATGGGGGCCATTGTTAGGGAACCCTCAGAGACCTGCTGCTCCAGGTCCATATACTCTATTAAGTACAGATATATTCATACTTCTAGGTGTGGCTGCATGCTAATTCCAGGGACCAGTGCTGCATTTTTAGTCCTTGTTTTTCCTAATGGGCGCCTAGGCTATATTAATTTTCTTTCTACTAGCTGTTCCTGCTAGTTTCTACAGTTTCTGATTTTGTTGACTGGCTCTCAGGTAGTGAAATGATTATCCTGGTTCCTATCTGGTACCTGTGCAGCTATCCAAGCTCCTGGTACCTGGATATTTTTCTTTGTTTCCGTCTGGCAATCTTGAGGTCTTTGTATAACTACACTGATTAGTGTTGAGCTCCTGTACAGCAACCACCTTCAAATGTGGGTTACAACTGTGCATTATCTGACTCCTGCCATGAGGCTTGGCCAACGGGTTGCAGAGTTACCGGGATACCCAGGACTTTTGCATATAATCTCACTATCATCTGCAGGGGGCTCCTGTCTTGCTCTGCCTGGCCAAAAGTAGGGTATATATTCTATACCATGGGCACGCTGCTGGATTGTCAAGAGTTTATGAGCCTAACCGTAACCTCTTTGTTACATTAATAAGGACTTAACAATAGTATCTCCTGAAGTATTGGTCTGCCTAGTCTTAACTTCTTCATTACTCTTTGAGAACTAAGCAGTAGTATCCCAAGTCCAAAAATAGTGTCTTGGATTTACAACTAATGTGCTCTTTTGTCAAGCGTTTAGCTATGTCCTAGCATCAGTCTGTCTTCTGCTGGCATGGTTTCTGCTACCTATCCCTCCTTGAGATTTTATAGCCACTGGGATCTTAATCTATATGCAAGTGACTCATAGAAACATTACAGGATTGTTTTCTGCTGCCCCACTCTGCCAATAACCTCACTGCTTCCCAATATACACTAGAATTAATAAAAAAATCCTGCCACTCACCTACAAAACCCTCAGCAACACCGAACCCTCTTACAAATCAGATGTAATCTTCAGATATTCCCATTACCTCCTCCTACAATCTGCCCACAAAGTATGTTTCTCTTTATTCATCACCACCACCTCACACTTTCCTGTTGCCCCTAACCTGTGTAATTCTCTACCGCACTCTGTCAGACTCTCCCCTACTCTTCACTGTTTGTCTTAAAGACAATCTATTCAGAGAAGCCATTAAATTGTTCCCTAATATCAGCTACTTCTTGTTAATGGATCCTGTAGCACACTGTAGAATCAAGAAGCAATCCCATCTCTTTTATATATTTACCCTTAGCCCACTTAGAATGTAAGCTCTTGTGCAAACAGGGCCATCTGCACCTTCTGTACCAGTATGTACTTCACTTCACCTATTTACTTAGTGCTATGGAAAATGTTGATGTGTTGTAAATAAGTTAAAATATTATATATAATTGTATTGAAATGGGAGCTGAACAAGAGTTTATATTTCTTGTCCTAATGTCATTCAGCTGGGGTACAACCTTTCAGTGAACTTAAAACTAAAGCTACCACTGGGTTAGAGAATGGATGAGAATGGCATGTACTGTATATCATTTTTCCTGTAGGAAATACAACACAGTGATGCACATTATATTCCTTGCAGTGCTTAATTGATCTCCCCCATATATGTCTGGATAGAGTGTTGGGCACCATATTTTTATCAGTTGTCTGTCTACTTTTAAATCATGCAGTATAACCCCCAAGTCTCTGTTCATGTCAGTTGTCATCATTTACTATTAAATAAATATTCAACTTTTTGTTATTTGTGTGCATAAGTACATACTTTTGCATTTTCTCAGTGTTCAATCTTAGATCCCACATACAATCTTAAATCCTACAAAGTTGACCATTATTTTAGTTTTATTAAATCATTACCCATTTGACTTAAGACGTCTGAATTGTCTACGCTGCTACATATTTTTGTGTCATCTGCAAAGTCTGGATCCAGATGCATAAATCACGGTGTTTATTTGTAGCAGTAAGTGGCCACATAAAAATCAATGAAGGGGCAAATTGTGGCACCCAAAATTTAAAGGGGAAGATCCAACTGAACACAAGTTGCCCTTCTATGATAGAAATAATATACACAAGTTCGAACATATGTGTAAAAGTTTTAGCATTTGCCTTTTATTTCTAGAAACTGTCAGCCTTTTTAAATTGCAATTTAGCCAATTGAATAGGGCTCTATTTAAGCACATAGCATATTTTTTTACAGAAGTTTTTAGTTTGTGAACTTCTATCCAAAAACAAGTTCTTCACTAACTAAAAACTTCTGTAAAAAAATATGCTGTGTGCTTAAATAGAGCCCCATTCAATTGGCCGAATCGCAATTTAATAAGGCTGCCTCTATATCACATATAAAGTTCTCAGCAGCGCGACCATGCCAAAATCCGTTGGTAACGCAACGTTAAAACTGCAGGTTCGCGAAGCGAGAGCCGCAGTTTCAGGCTGCAACCGCTGACCTTGCAAAGCGAGGGCCGCGGTTGCGGTTAGGCAAGGTTGCGGTTAGGCAAGGAGCGCCTAACTGTACAACTTAGGCAGGGAGCGCCGAGGGCACTCACTGAGCTGGTGGAAATGAGCCCCACAGGCGCTCATCTCTACGACCCTGCACGACTTGCACATCATACATACAACCTGCGAAACTACACATCAACACAATTCTCAAATACACAATTCAAAGTGCGAGACCCGTAGCACATTGAAAAAATCGGCTATAAAAAATTACGGCCCGCAACACTTACAAAAGGAAACCGACACTTCGAGAAAAAAAAAATACGAGCTGCAATTAATACAATCTTAACGGCCGCACCATGCACTGCGAAAAACACACAAAATACAAAATAAAATAAAATAAAAATACACCCACAGCAAGGGGGGACAGCCAGGACGTCCGGGAATGAGGTTACACACCAATTTTAATACAATTTAAAGATTTTCGCCACTCGAAAATCCCCTAAGCGAGAGAAAAAATGGCAGGCGAAAAAAACTGAAACGAGGCTACACGACTCCCAAGCATGCAGAACACCGCCAAGCCCATACGCCTTTTACACAGACCTGTACGACCTACTAAATAGACTATTAGGAAGGATGCTAAATGCTCCACACCCGCCTAACACATACACCATTGCAGCCATTTTACAACACTAACTGCAAACTAATAACATTACCATTACAAAATGCAAAATTACACAGCTAAACAAACGGTTTAACCTTGTGCACGCAGCCTATTTACACTACACACTGCACACATTGCTGACACTTGCACCTCTGCTCACCAAGAGTGCAAATCTACATTGTATGCTGCAGGAACATCAAAACAGATTGTTAGATCTTCAGCATATTGCTTCCTGCATATATTAATTACAAATAGGTATAGTATATTAATTTATAACTTTACAAATTAATTAATTAACATTACAAAATACATAGACAGAGAAAAACAAAACAAAACCCCAATAAACACTAAAGGCGCTCAGCGCGCGCCTCACAAGGAGCGCCAACGATGTTTAGAGGACCACAACTACACCAGGGGAGAGGCTCACAATGTGAGCTAAAAGGCCATCAGTGCAAACCTTGCAATGAGCGCCAAAGGAGCTCTCATAACCAAACATACACCAACCAAGAGGCTCACAATGAGCGCCAAAGGCGCTCAGCTCACACAACTAAAAATACTTACTTTGTTTACCAAACAGCATTACCTGCCCTACAATTCTATTGCCATAATTTTTTGATGGGCAAGTCGCTAGTATATATATATATATATATATATATATATATACACTAGCGAATTGCCCAGGCAATGCTGTTTGCCACACAATGTGAGGCTTTTGCTTCTCTGAGCACCTTTGTGCTCATTCCTCCCGCCTACTGTACGGGCCACTCATTGCAGGTTTCATTTGATCGACCGTTAAATTCCTATTTTTCCGAGGTTGGATTTTGTTAGCGTAAGTGTTAGTGTCTTTGCCGTGGTGTATTTTCTAAGTCCTGCGTGCCTGGCGTTGTTCAGGTAAGTGTTACTGTGTTTGCCGTAATGTATTTTTTTTGCTCAGCCTCGTTTTTATCCAGTTTCAGACTTTTTTACGTTTTTCGTCCACCCTTTTTTTCTCGCTTAGCCGATTTTCGGATGACGAAACACAGCAAATTTGGCTCAAAGTCGCTTGCAACTTCACTCCCAGGCATTTTGGCTCTCCCCCTGTGCTGTGTGTGAGTGTGTTTTCATTTTAATTTTTTTTTATTTCTCTTGTTTTTCGTGTTTTTCGATTTCCATGGCTCTGTCGTTACATTCGTTTTTTTTTCGAAGTCAGATTTTTTTTGCCTTTGCTCTCAGAAGCGATTTCGGCGCTCATTTCATCCCGCATACTTTAATGCCTCAACTGCTTACCTCGCTTCGTGAGGCTCGCAGGCAATGAGTGCTCATTGCCTAAGTCCTCCGAGCTCAGAAGGCTTCAATGACTCAACGTCTCACTTCGCAAAGCTCTCAAGCAAGACGACAAATTGTAGTTTGACAATTATAATATGTGACATATATATATATATATATATATATATATTACTAGCGACTTATCCTTCAAAAATGATGGCAATACAATGCGAGGCTCCCCCCCCTCTGTCTTGCGTGCCTCGCAATGAGCGACTTAGGCACTCATCGCAGAGCCACTCCCACCCTCTACTTTACGACTTTTGGAGCTCATTGCCGGCCTCGGCAAACTCACAACTTGCGTGCCTCGCAGTGAGCGTCTTCATCGCTCATCAAGAGCCTCTCTCCCCTCTCTACTTTATCGCTCATTGCAGGCCATGGCATACGCTGTGTGCATGCGCAAGCCTGTAAGTTTTCACTCAAGGCGGGCGTCGCGATGAGTGCTATCGGTGCTCCTTGCGAGCCTCTCCACACCCTTGTGTCTCTTTCCCCCCTCTCCCTCCCCTGAGTCTTTTTCCATCCTCTCCCTCCCCTGTGTCTCTTTTCCCCCATTCTCTCCCCAGAGTCTCTTCCCCCCTCTCCATCCCCTGTGTCTCCTCCCTCTCTCTCACTCCCCTGTGTCTCTTCCACCCCCCCCGCCTCTCCCTTCCCTCTCTCATTTGCAAACTTGGTGGTGGTTAAACCTGGAACTTTTTTTTCAAGCCCGCAAGACTTGAAGTGTAAATCAGCACTGCTTCGAGCCTTGCAGGCTTGAAAAAAAGTTACAGGTTTAACTGTGACATTTTTTTTCAAGACCATAACTCACCAGCCATTGGGAGGCCGCTATCAAATTAGCTTTTAACCTCACTTATGGACTTATGGACTCTTGGCTTCTGAGTTACGTGCTTTTCAAGCCCATAACCAGGAATCCAGTCAGAGGCTCTTTTGTGGGTTTTGTGATGAGCGCCAAAGGCCTACGGCCTTCAGTGCTCATTGCGAGCCTCCCCCCCCATCTTAGATGCAGGCCACACAATGAGCACCTTTGTCGCACATTGCGGGCCTCGCGATGATCACCTTTGGCGCTCATTGCGAGCCTCTTCCCTCTCCTTTACTTTACGTGCCTCGCGATGAGTGCCTTTGGCACTCATTGTGCATGCGTCAGACCGTAACTTTTGCGTGATGACAACTCGTAATTTACGACAACTATATATGTGATTAGGTGATGTGAGCTGCTACAGAACATGTACATTTTGCTTGATTCACATTCCCATCTCGCAAAAGTGAGACAGTTTTCGTTGAATTCATGAAAATAAGGACTTTGTTCGTGACCTTCTTTCATTTAATTTATTCCAACAGGTCTTTGGTTATGCTACATGCACCTTGGTTTGTTTTACCTTCATCTTGTCCCTTTATAGTAGAAAACTAAAACGAAATGTTATATATTGCATTTGATTTGATTGTTACCAGCACATATTGGAGATATTTGTATACGAATAAATATTTCACAGTGTTGCTAAATTTTATTTTGTTTTTTATATGACACATTATTTAATAATCTGTTGTGCTGATCTCAATTTAACTTTCCGGTGTCAATAATTCTTGTGACATTTTCTTTTTTGTCAATGTGTGTTTTTAGATTACCAGATGTTTTCTGTCCGTTCCAGTACAGAAGGATATAAAGATGTTATACAGTTTATGTGCTAATTCTACAAAGCCTGTCCCAGCATTGTTCATAAATTCTGCATCAGTAGCAGAAGCCGGAGCTGTCAGAAAGCAAGTAACAAATTAGTCTAATTCAGAGATTTATGCTGAGGTTGCATTCTTGCTCTGCTTTCTATTGGAGTGTGGTGGTATTTTCGGAGTTAATCTGGCTTAGTGTAAGAAGATATTTGGTAAGATGCAGTAGTGGGGCCTCTAAATGAGGTCACAGGGCTATCAGAAATATAATGATATATGTGCCTGCTTACAGCACAACAAGGATCATATAAAAACAGTGTTGATTTTCGAAGTATTTAATATGTGGAAAATGATACATTTTATAATCTTCAGAATTGTGATATTTTATTCCTTAGCCTGACCAGTAAATAAAAATAAGCCTAAACTGTTACTCTAGTAATATATTTATAGTACACAACTTTGAAGAAATAAAAAATATTCTAAATGTATTTAGAAAGAATATATATATATATATATTTTATATATACAATTACTGCTGCCATGGAATCTACTAATTTGGTTTCTGCTGATCAGCTTCCTGAGGTCTTGTGCTTTAAATGCACAAGACAACACTGAGAATGCGGCAGCTACAACTGCCTCTATGGTCCATTAAGAGGAACTATAAATAATGAATAACAGAGAGTCTATTATCTGTGTTTGCGTAAATACTTTACATTAAAACAAGTGAAATAAAATACAAGTTTGTGAATGTCCCTAAATGATATAAGTAGAGATGTCGTGAATAGTTCGCCGGAGGACTGTTCCCGGCGAACATAGCATTCGCGTTCGCGGCGACCTGCGAACATATGCGATATTCGACCCGCCCCCTATACTTTATCATTGAGCAAACTTTGACCCTGCAACTCACAGTCAGCAGACACATTCCAGCCAATCAGCATCATACCCTGCCTTCCAGACCCTTCTAACTCATGGACAGCAGCCGTTTTGGAATCATAACTAACTTGCAGTCTTACTGAGAGGAAGCTGAGTGTAGGTGATACTGCATCAATAGGGAAAACCATAGCTAGGCTACTGTACACAGTGTACAATACAGTCCTGAAGGACTCATTTGATCTCTGCTGCAAGGACACCCCTGTGTCTCTTCCCCCCCTTATCATCATCCTCCCCTCACCTTAGCACCCAACCCTAACACCCCTCACCCATAACACCCATCAACCTAACACCTAACCCTAACACCCCTCACACTTATCCCTAAGACCAAACACCCCTCACACTTATTCCTAACATGCCTCACCCTAACACCCCTTACACTTATCCTTAACACCCCTCGCCCTAACACCTAACCCTAACACCCCTCACACTAATCCCTAAAACCCTTTACCCTAACCATAACACCCCTCACACTTATCCCTAATACCTAACCCTAACATCCCTCACCCTAACACCAAACCCTAACACCCCTTACACTTATCCCTAACACCCCTCACCCTAACACCTAACCCTAACAACCCTCACACTTATCCCTAACACCCCTCACCCTAACACCTAACCCTAACACCCTTATCCCTAACACCCCTTACCCAAACACCCTTCACACTTATCCCTGTGTCTCTTCCCCCCCTTATCATCAAGGGAGGGAGGAGGATGATGAGGGAGGGGGGAAGAGACACAGGGGATGATGATGAGGGAGGGGGAAACAGACACAGGGGAGGATGATGAGGGAGGGGGTAAAGAGATACAGGGGAGGGTGATGAGGAAGGGGGGAAAGAGACACAGGGGAGGATGATGAGGGAGGGGGGAAGAGACACAGGGGAAGATGATGAGGGAGGGGAAAAAGAGACACAGGGGAGGATGATGAGGGAGGGGGAAAGAGACACAGGGGAGGATGATGATGGAGGGGGGAAGAGACAGGGGAGGATGATGAGGGGGGGGGGTAAAGAGATACAGGGGAGGATGATGAGGGAGGTGGGAGGATGATGAGGGATGGGGTAAAGAGATACAGGGGAGGATGATGATGGAGGGGGATGTTAGGTTATTTATGCCCTTTATGGATTAAAACCAGACTCTGCATCAACTATGTAATTTTCCATGGGAGTTTTGACATGGATCCCCCTCTGGCATGCCACCGTCCAGGTGTTAGTCCCCTTAAAACAACTTTTCCATCACTATTGTGGCCAGAAAGAGTCCCTGTGGGTTTTAAAATCCGCCTGCCCATTGAAGTCTATGGCGGTTCGCCGGGTTCACCGGTTCGCGAACATTTGCTGCAGTTCGCGTTCGCGGTTCGCGAACCGAAAATGTTATGTTCGCGACATCACTAGATATAAGTCACAGCTTCATTGAAGTACACAAGCTCCTTCACCAAGACAATGTAGTGATCCGGAAGGGATTTTAAAAGCTGTTAAATGTAATTAAAAAAATAATTCCATGTAAAAAAGATTTTACAGCTTTTCCACTTGGTACTGACTGTTTTACATGAGTTCCAGGACTCTTTAATTAAGGACTTCCATTTTTTAAATTTGTTATAGAAAAATATATAAAATCTTTCATGCACGTAAGTAGGTGAATCTAAAGCTTAGTACAGAGACAATTATTTTGTCTGAATTTCAGCCAACATACACTAAAAATTATCAAAAACAATTAAAATTAAACAATTTCTTAAATATATCATTTTTCTAAACAAAATAAATGATCTATCAATTTCCTCTAAGTGATTACATATTCATTGGTGTTTCCATTGCTATATGGAGAGAAAAGAGACATTTACCACTGGGAACATGCTGAGTCGTATAATGACAGTGGTGCATACAAGACGGGTAAAGTGATGTTTTCTAAATAACTGCAAAGTGGCTTCTTCATCATTTTTGTCTTTAATGCAGCAAGCGGCAATACAATTTAATCTACATTGTCTGGGAAGGTTTAGGAAAAAACATTACACATTATTATTTTCTCATTAAAATATGTCTTTAAAATATCTTTTTAAAATGGCAAAAAGAGAACTCTATAATATGGAGAATTACAATAAAACATTTACAGAGCATACATTGTGCAGTGATAGTTTAAGGTGTAATGTTACATTTGGTCTCAGGAGAGATATATTTCATTATTCAGTGAGTTATAGTATCTTTCATATTGCTGAATATCTTCTTTGTGGGTTTCCTAAAATGGACCTTGAAATAAGTCTTTATAGATCTAAAGTGTGATTAACAAACCATGATTTTTTATACCATTGAAATGTTTTGCAGTGGAGTCTAAACGGAGTTAAAGACCTGTTAGACTGCTAGCAATACTAGTCATGTCTATAAGTTTATAGACATACTGTATGTAGAAGTTTGACACTAGCTTGTCAGTGTAGGCAGCTGAACTGTAAGCTCTGTCTATGTGGCAGGATTTAGAAATGGTGTCAAAGTATATTTTTGACATAATAATATAGAACTGAATGCACCCCAAAATAAACTCAGAGACAAAAATCAAAATACTGTATAACAAGATGTTATATGAAATTCAGCAGATCACAATGGCCATCAAAACACTCCCACCTACTGCATTTCTCACAATGCACTAAACATAGATACATATAGATGGATGGGTCTGAATGTACATTGCATGTACCTGGTATTTCTATGTAAGTTTGTATTACAGTTTGTTTAATAAAGCGCTGAGCGGGTTAATCAAGCTGTCTGAAGGCTTCCCCTGTCATGTTGTAAGTGCCCAGCTATGTGCATGACCCCACCCCAACAGTGATACCATCTTTCCATGTTCTGTTGCAGGGTCTAGCTACACAAGATAGAGAATGATCTCAGTGAGGGAGAATGTAAGGGAGAGAAATTACTGTCCCTATACTGAGCACTATAAGCAATATGAGTGCTAGAATAAAACAAATAAACACAAATAGTTTCATATATTTTACTAAAATGTTTATAAAAAGTAAAAATTATATTTATTTTCATTCAGTGTAAAATATATGTTTCCAGAGATTAGTGCTCCTTTAAGTTCCTTGTCTTACTCGTTCAGTCCCTGTACTGGATCATGCTCTCCAACTTATCTGCTGTGCGGTTTGTCTGGGGGCAGCTTTGTCTTGGGCCTTCTGTGTTGGCGAATATCCCACTGTGCCTAAATACTGTCTGTGCCAGCACTCCTGTATGCCTCAATATTGTGCCTAAATACCATCTATCTGTGCCAGGACTACTGTTTAACACAATACTATCTGTCTGTGCCAGCACTACTGTATGCCTCAATACTGTGCCTAAATACTATCTGTCTGTGCCAGCACTACTGTATGCCTCAATACTGTGCCTAAATACCATCTGTCTGTGCCAGCACTACTGTATGCCACAATACTGTGCCTAAATACTATCTATCTGTGCCAGCACTACTGTATGCCTCAATACAGTGCCTAAATACTATCTGTCTGTGCCAGCACTGCTTTTTGCCTTAATACTGTGCCTAAATAATATCTCTCTGTCCCAATAAATCTGTATCCCCCAATACTGTGCCTAAATACTATCTGTCTGTTCCAGCACTACTGTTTGCCAACATATTGTGCCAAAATATTACCTGTCTATCTGTGCCAGCACTACTGTATGCCAACATATTGTGCCTAAATACTACCTGTCTATCTGTGCCAGCACTGCTGTATGCCTCAATAATGTGCCTAAATACTATCTGTGTGCCAGCACAATTGTATGCCTCAACAATGTGCCTAAATATCATCTCTCTATGGCAGCACTAATGTATGCCTCAATAATTTCCCAAATACCATCTGTCTGTGCCATTAACACTGTATCCCACAATACTGTGCCTAAATACTATCAGTCTGTGCCAGCACTACTGTATGCCTCAACACTGTGCCTAAATGCTATCTGTCTATCTGTGCCATCACTACTCTATGGCTCAATGACCTAAGCAAGTGACAAAATGTCCGAGTGACAATTAGACATACCCCATTTACACAATAATGACAAAATCACTTAAAGTTGGGTATAACCAGGCCACAGCTTTATTGATAACATAACATGAATAACATGACGGGCTGCACACCCTTACACGGAAAGAGCTCACCACCCAGTCAGAGGGGCCCAAGTAACCCCATGCCCAAGGGACCTCTGTCAAAGACCACTTACCGGAAACCTACACAGTTAATGAGCTCCCCCCTAGGGTGATGCTGCACCAAAATAAGCCCCAAAACCTATTGAACCTGATGCATCAGTAAATAATTATATCACCTCATTAAACACTGGGCTTCTTAACATCAACATTTTTCCATTGACATTCTGCAAAAACAAATCCCAAACTCTCAAATCCACCCTGTGCTCCCTTGAAATTCTTATATGATGATGAGGTTGGCTAACCCTGGCAGTAGCCAATGCCAACCTCCTTGCGAATATCCTTCCCATGGGAATAATGCGACAAGCAAAAGTAAGGTTACCCAGCAAGGACTGCACAACTTTTAATGTAACCTTTTTTGCTACCAACACTTGCATTACCACACACAATAAATCCACTACCTTATCCCACAGTAACCTACACTCAAAAGACACTGAATCAATATAAATTTCCAGAAACTGCAACTCCTGACATGGACCAACTGACTTCTCTTCTGCTAACGGAATTCCAAACTCCCCCGCTAAAACCTGAAACTCTTGAAATAGCTTGTGACAAGCCTGCGACTCATACGAGCCTATGAACAAAAACTCGTCAAAGTAGTACACTATGGAGTGCAACCCTGTCAACAACCCAATGTAAAAACGTACTGAACTTTTCAAAATAGGAACATGAAATAGCACAACCCATAGGTAAACATAAATTGACAAAGTAATAATCCAACACATGACACCCCAACAGATGATGAGAGTCCGGGTGCACTGGGAGCAATCCAAAAAAACATTTTATGTAAACTTTGGCTAACCGAGCACCTCAACCAGCCTTCCTAATTAATTTACCTGCCTGCTTGACTGATGAATACGTAACCAATACCAACACCCTGTGAATACCATCATTAACTGATAGCCCCTTCGGGTATGACAAATGGTGAATTAACCTGAATTCTCCCACCTTTTTCTTTGGCACCAGACTTAGAGGGGAGATCCTTAAAGTGCTCAAAAGGAACTGCTTCAAAAGGGCCCACCATTCTATCTTTTTCAACCTCCCCCATTAACTTTTCCCATACCACTAGAGGCTGATCCTGGCAGACTTTAAGTTCGGGGGCCTCGCCATAGGCTCAATATTCTCGTCCGGAATTATAGAACCATCTGAAAAAACCCTTTCAAACAAACTTGCATCCTCCAAACGCCCGGGACATCTAGCGTTATAGCCTTAACCAACCCACCATCTTTTCTAGCTGCACCAGACTCCGCCCCTTTTTCAATCTGCTCCCCGCTTTTCTGGCTCTTTGCTCTTTTGAAACAGTGAAAAAGAGGTGCCCTCCCCAACACTCGGAACACTCATGCTTAAACGTACATGACGCCCCACTTGAACAACTCCCTTCCCCAAATAAAAAAAAAACTGTTTTATTTAAAATCTCCTGATCTGCCTTCTGGCCTGAGCTTACCCCGGATGTAAAGGATTAACCACCTTCAGCCAACTTCCCATGTCCCTGTCATCCCACTGCATTGAGGGCCTAACCGCCATGCGTCGCCTAAACTTCTCATCGTACTGCCACCACGCTAATCCACCATAAGTCCGGTGAATACCCTCAATCTCATCTAAATAGCAGAACAAAGCTGAACAACATGCCAGTGATTTCCCCCCACTATGCTACCGAGTATGACATACGCCTGTAACCAATTCCCAAAAGTTCTCTACACTCTACACTCAGCTCCCCCTACTCACTCTCCAAAGGAACTGTTTCACTACCCAACTGGCCCACCTGGGCATTGCTGCTTCCAGCCACCAGCCGCACCAATGCACTAGTTAGGCCCGGATCCTTAACCCCAGTAAACTTTGCCAATAACCCTGTCAAACCTGCCACTAGCTCTCGTACATTACCCCCATCTTCAACTATACCATGTATATGTGTGTCACACTCACCTCTAAACCTCCTGTCAGTAGATGACGAAGGGACAGTAGCACCTGCTGTCGATCACGCACTGCTGTAATCCTTTCCTCCGCCTGAGGACGGACGCCCTCCAATACTACTGTCGACTTCCCTGGTATCCTTCCCTCTGACTGAGGATGGACTCACTCCCCTCCCGCTGCTGATCTCTCTGCTATCCTTTCCCCCGACTGAGGATGGACGCCGTCCCCTCCTGCCGCTGGCTTTCTCACTCCTCAAACTCCAAGATGGCCCATACTCTCTCCTGTCCTTGACGACCAGCCGCCCATGGACCTTGCCACCTCTCTCTCCGGGGCGGTACCTGTAATGACTAGCCCACCTCTCTCTGCTCCTATCTCTACGATCATGCTCACCGTGCACCCTTTTGTGGTCCGGGGACCGTCTCCTTGACCTTGACCTCCTTCCCTGGGAAGGCGTCCTCCTGCTCCTGCTGATGACCGACGACGAACGCTTGCCTTCAGCTCTCTCCCATCTTGGTGGGCTGCTAAATCTGCCATTCGAGAATCCTGCTGGCTGTCTCTCCTTACCGCCTCCGCCAGTCCTCACTGCCCAGTCTCTGTGCCTTTTTTCTCTGCGGCCCCTGCGGAATCCTGACGAATCTGTATAAACTGAAAAGCAAGCTTTCTGCTGCAGCGACCGCTGCCTCGTGTCCACCCTTCTTGTAGTGGACTTTTGCTGACCACTCCATGGCCGTTGACCAGTTTCGGTCGCTGTCCCTTCACCTTTCACACAACAAACAGACACAGGGCAACACGAAGATACAGCTCTCCCTGCCTCTCCTGCGGACTCCCTGCTCCACTGTGACCCCTCCTCCTCACTGCAGATGCCCTCTTGGGCATGCTCCTAGTGACACATGCACACAGTGACATTACATACAAGTGACATTACATACAATATGCTCCTAGTGACACATGCCAGTCCCACATGGCACACTGTCAGCCCCTTACCTTAGCCTTGGCAGCCTCCAGCAAGCATGTCCAGTAAATATGAGATGGGGCAAATGGGATGCAGGCTGGAGCGCAGAGCCTCAACAAAGCGCAGTTCTCGGCGCCCTGATAACGGCGGCTGTTCTGCAGCGCGCATAGTTCGGCGTGCCCAAGAAGATAGTTATAATTTTGTATATTTGCTAATTTTGATGCCTTTTCATTCTGTTTTTTTTTTTTTATTTCAGTATTAAGAGAAGCTCCTATAGAGTGTGTATGGCTAAATGTGATTTTTTAGCAGTTTTTTGTCAGGTTAAATGTAACCTGTTTGGGTAAACTGAAGGCAGATGTCCTCGATGCCAGGGAGACCCATTACAGGCTGAGCAAAATGCACAGTATGCAGCCTCATTTTGAGTTTGTTCTATTTTTGGATCACCCATAATTAAATGTGTGTTATATAAATGACTGATAAGTAGGGTGCCCAGATAATATAGCATTATAATTCCCCAAAACAGACTATAGATATTTCCATTGGTCATTGCACATTTATAAAATCCCTACACACTGAAATAAAAAAGCAAAATAGATAGAGGCCAGACTGTGACTACAGATTTCTCATTCTTGTTGACTCTTTGCCAGAAGTGTTAAGTTAGTCAGTGCCAAGGGAAACACAGCAAATACATTAAATCTACTTCTTGATGCAACCCAAACAACTGCTCTTAAACACCTTTAGACCTTCCCCCCAACCAGAGTCGTCCCCACCTTATAGAGGGTGGAGACAAGTATCTCAGCTGGACATTGAGAATATGATGTTTTATACGTGGAGAAATATGTAATTGTTTGTTGCATCTGTGTCAGGGTGTATTTTATTTCAAACTAGCGAATTGCCCGTCAAAAAATGACGGCAATCAAATTGTAAGGTTGCTAATGCTGTTTGGTGTGTAATAATGAAATATGTAATACATTAATAAATTAATATACTTTACCTATTTGGAAGCATTGTGTTGAAGAGCTGCAATCTGTTTTGATGTTGCTGCAGCATTAGTGGTGTGGAACTGCTGTGTAAGCGTGATGAAGGTGTGCAGTGTAATAGTGTGCGAGCAAAATGCACAGTATGCAGCCTCATTTTGAGTTTGTTCTATTTTGGATCACCCATAATTAAATGTGTGTTATATAAATGACTGATAAGTAGGGTGCCCAGATAATATAGCATTATAATTCCCCAAAACAGACTATAGATATTTCCATTGGTCATTGCACATTTATAAAATCCCTACACACTGAAATAAAAAAGCAAAATAGATAGAGGCCAGACTGTGACTACAGATTTCTCATTCTTGTTGACTCTTTGCCAGAAGTGTTAAGTTAGTCAGTGCCAAGGGAAACACAGCAAATACATTAAATCTACTTCTTGATGCAACCCAAACAACTGCTCTTAAACACCTTTAGACCTTCCCCCCAACCAGAGTCGTCCCCACCTTATAGAGGGTGGAGACAAGTATCTCAGCTGGACATTGAGAATATGATGTTTTATACGTGGAGAAATATGTAATTGTTTGTTGCATCTGTGTCAGGGTGTATTTTATTTCAAACTAGCGAATTGCCCGTCAAAAAATGACGGCAATCAAATTGTAAGGTTGCTAATGCTGTTTGGTGTGTAATAATGAAATATGTAATACATTAATAAATTAATATACTTTACCTATTTGGAAGCATTGTGTTGAAGAGCTGCAATCTGTTTTGATGTTGCTGCAGCATTAGTGGTGTGGAACTGCTGTGTAAGCGTGATGAAGGTGTGCAGTGTAATAGTGTGCGCGCGCGAGACCAAACCGTTAGCGTACTCGTGTACTTCCGCATTGGCGTAAAATGGCGGGTAATGTGTGGTATGCGTCTTAGCGGAATATCCGGAGGTCTTTTTCTGTGTTTCGCGAGTTTCTTGTGGTGTTTTGCGAGTTTCTTGTGGTGTTTTGCGTGTTTAGAGTGCTGTAGCCTCATTTTCGTTTTGTTCGGCAGCCATTTTTTCTCTCGCTTAGAGAATTTTTTATTGTCTAAACTCTTTTATTTTAAGTTAAATGAAGGTGTAATTAGCTTTTTTGAGGTCCTGGATGCTCCCTTTTGCTGTAGGTAAGTTGTTTATGTATGTGCTGTGTGTATTTATTGTGTTTTTAATTTTTTCATGTTCGCGAGTTGCGTCCGATTGTTGCGAGGCCGTAATGTGTGCTAACGTGTCTCGTATGTTGTTTGCGTTGCAAGGTAAAGTTTGCGAGGGTCGTAGTTGCTGTGTCGTGTTGTTTACGTGGTCACGGTTGTTGTGTGGTTGTTTGCGTTGGAACATAATTTTGCGATGGTCGCACAAATGAAAATTCTCCTCAAATACACAACATCCGCCGAAGTATTATGGATGCCTAAAAGGACTTTCTAATTAATAACTATCCGTATGCTTTAATTATGCTTTAGTTTTCAAACATATACTAGGTATTATTAAGTTAGACATAAATAGGGAGAGAGAGGGAGATTACTTGTTTCATTGTACACTGGTCATATGTAACAATGTATAGAATAGCACATATACATGACATTCGGCTCTCATTACAAGATATGTTTATTACTTCTGTAAGAAACCCTACTTTACGTGTCTATATTTTTTATTTTTTTATATATTTAAATAACAAGACAACCAACAGATATTTAATTACTACTTCTGAATATGACTGTAAGGGAAATCTAATAACATTTCTGGAATGTAACTTATTAAATATCTCTTCCAGTACTCCTTAATTAAATGTCATATTTAGACCATTTTCAAAGCAGTGTTTTTTATGATTACAGTGTGATTACACACTAATAAATGATGTTGTCTGCTTTAATATTATTAAACCATGTAATTGTATAAGAGTGTATTCTGCTGTTTTTTAGCTGTCTAGATCAATATTTTTTCAACCCTCATTATGAGCCATTATTGGGGATAATAAAGTAATTACATAGATACCAGCACTTCCAGGAATCACATTAAAATACATATGAGGAGCATACTAAAATTAATCTCTATTTCTTGATTTAATTTAATCCATCTCTGTACACTGTGTCTAACATCTGTATTATTGTACAACATGTATTATTCTATTTGTTTGTTGACCTTGTCCACTTCTCCACATCTAAACCATTACCAGAGACCTGTCCCACTGTGCAAAGCTTCCCAAGTATGTGATAGGGTTTCATTTGTTTATTTAACAATTTTCTAACAATAAAATCACTATTTCAAGAAAATAAATTCAATGTAACCTCTAAAAGTTACATTTGAATTTTGGCATTGTAGATTCCCAAAAATTTCTCCATGCATCATTAGATGTCCAGTGGGTAAGAAATGATCTGATTTAGATGCTGTCCTGATAGGAGTCTTCTTCACTGCAAGGGCCATTGCAGGCATATAGATATGTGTATATGCTATATTAGCAAATTGCTACGAAAGCAGGACAACTAATAGAGAGTAAAAGATAAAATAATTGCCTGAGGCTACAATACTAAAGTTAAAATGTACATTTTCAAAAGCTGCATGCAAGTACAGATTTATTGCTAATCGGGTTTTAGATAAGCAAGTAAAGCGCTAATGTATGACCTCTACAGCGGTCCTTTAAAGGGATGCTGACTTTAATAAGTTTTATGTGGTAAAGATTAATAAAGAAAGTTTCAATTTAGACATTTGAGACATTCTACACAAAAAATGACTGGGTTTCTCCTCATTTGTAGGCCGACGTTCCTAACACCTTTTATGTATTGCTTACCTATCGGTGGTAGAGTATAGTTTACTTTCACTTCATTAATTAATTCACCAGCGTTCAAGAGGCAATATGTCAAGAAAAATATGTATAGATCATTATTGTTTAAAAATAAATTGCATCAATATATGGCATTTTGAGAACATTATGAGACTATTTGCTAAAAATGTCTGAATATGTTTTTATTTGATTGCCTTGAAATGTCTCTATGCTTTAAAACAGTTGGATAAGATCATGTCATTGATTGTCGGTGTCTGTGACACAACAACTACTTTGAGTCATAAAAATGATTAATTGTATTTGTACTATGGGCAGTGGTATGGTTTGGGCTTAGGGCAGCACATTTTAAGGAGGCAGCAGACTGAAGATGCTTGTGCCAAGGAATAATTTTAATTTTTATATGTCTTGCAGCCCCATTAAATTTGAAGCCCGTAGCGGCATCGGCACACCCCCAAAGACTGTAGGCTTGAAATTCGTCTGCGTTACAGAGCTATTAAATTTAACCATGCCGTGAGTTACAGACCATAGATGAAAAACCGTAAACCATTCTTGCGCACACTGGATGTGCTGCCGTGATCATGATCAATTAGTCAAACGCGTAGTTACAGGTTTAGACGCAGCCAATGGCAAATGAGATCGTCATCATTACGTCCCTGAAAAATGGAGGTTAGATTTCACCTATAAGCTGATATTTTCACCTAAAAGGACCCAGCACTGCTTATCTATCTATCTATCTATCTATCTATCTATCTATCTATCTATATATGCTAAATGTTTTCCAGCTTATAATATTTCACTATGAAGGACTTCCTTGTGTATACTATATATGTGAAATGCATGCCACTTAAAATCTTGGGGCCCAATATGTAATAGCCCCCCAACGCAACATACAACAATTTTCCCTATATATTTCATATACTGTACAGCTAATATATATATATATATATATATATATATATATATATATATATATATATATATATATATAATATATAATATATATAATTTTGGATACAGCAAAGGCAAAGCAGGAGTAGTTACTCGATATTGGAGCACACAGTGGCTAAAGTTGCCCTACAGTGATATCTGTTGGTTGTCTTGTTATTTAAATGAATATATTGAAGACATGGCCACAAACAGAAATTTTGGGGCTCAGTAAAATGTAATCGTCAATGTCCCACCATCACACAAAAAACATAGATAACCAATGTGTTTTCTACCCCTCTCAGAACTCTGATTTTAAGTATGTATTATCTAATCACCTGTCTACTTGTTAGCATTGTGTAAGGCTTGTAAATAGTCCTCCCAATGGAACAGACAGAGCTGGAAAATAATGAACTAAATTAAAGTCTAAAAACAAAATACTGGACAAGAAGTTTATGTGAATTAAATATAATGTAAATGGGATTTTAATTGTCTCTTCGCAGTCTTTTTATATATTAAAACGTATAGTCTGTAAGTGAATATTCCAAAAAGGAAAAAAGACCATATTCAATAATGTAACTAGTAACAGAAAATAATAGCCAAAATAAAAGGCATATCTAAGTTTCCTGGGTTATAAAATTTCTCAATTCCTTAGGAAAAACCCACCCTTGCAGGACATTTCATAAAACATATAACTTTTATTAATATCTAAAAATCCCTCTAATGATTATGTTGATGCCCCCCAGGCGTGATTGCACAGGCACCTGATCCCCTCAATGATCATGAAGCATTTTTTAACCCATTACTCACCTGCTGTGTCTTCCTCAGCCAATAGAAGATCACTACTGTCAGCCCCCAAGACATTGCTGGGATGTGACCGACCAAGCTGCTTTCTGTGTCTGCTGTGCAGCTGCCCCATTTACACCAGAGATCAGCACAGGCAGAGCTGCTGTATGTGTGTTAGGCCTGCAGCTGTCACCAGAGAGAGTGTTTGTGAGTGAGTGCATGTGGGTAAGTTGTGATTGAGTGACTGAGGAGTGTTTGAGGAGTGTGTGAGTGAGGAGTGTGGAGTGAGTGAGGAGTGAGTGTGGAGTGAGTGTGTGAGTAGTGTGGAGTGAGTGCGGAGTGGTGAGTGAGTGTGGAGTGTGTGAGTGAGGAGTGGTGAGTGAGGAGTGGTGAGTGAGTTTGGAGCATGGAGTGAGTAAGGAGGGTTGAGTGAGTGAGGAGTGTGGAGTGACTAAGGAGTGATGAGTGAGAAGTGGTGAGTGAGAAGTGAGTGACTAGTGTGGAATGAGGGTGGGGTGAGTGTTGAGTAAGTGAGGGAAGAGTTAGTGTGGAGTGAGTAAGGGGGAGTGAGTGAGTGTGGGTGGAGTGGTTGTGGGTGGAGTATGGATAGAGTGATTGAGTGTGGAGTGAGTGTGGGTGGAGTGAGTGTGTGAGTGTGGAGTGAGGGTGGATTGAGTGAGTGTAGGGAGAGTGTGGAGTGAGTGAGGAATTAATGTGGAAGCAGTGAGGAGTGAGTGTGGAGTGAGTAATGGAGGAGTGAGTGAGTGGTAAATGCGGGGTGTGAAAGTTGAGTGGTGTGAGATGTGAGTGAGCAGGGACTATTTTATTATTTGCAGCCTTTAGTAATAATTACAGTTACATTGCCCTTACAGCCTCAGTTTTTGTATTGAGAATGCCAGAAGCCTCTGAGATGGACATTGATACAACTAAATATGAATTTTATACTAATTTAGCTGGGATTTTCTAGGGGCATACACCATCAACTGCCAAAAACCCTAAGAATTTTTTGCTAACTTCAGTGTAGGCTAATTAATGTTTATTTGGGATTTTTTTCATGCAAACAAATGTTTTCATATACTACTAATTTCCCTCTATCAGATACATTCATAATCCAGGAAACTTAGATATGCCTTTAAGTGAATCTTTATTTTCCAAGTCTACAGATACATAAGCACAGAAACATGCATTAAAACTAATACACATACACACAGTTAAAAGATAATTGCATATTTCAGTGTGATACACCATTGAATATGATGTACTGATTTTATTGCTAATTAATTACTAAACAAATGAACACCTGTTGTTTGACCACTACAATGACCCCTTAGTGCTGCCCACGCAATAATATGGCTTTCTTCGTATTTTTTGAATATATTTTAAACCATACAGAAGACGCTATTAAGCTATTTGAAGACATCAATAATTTAATTAAAATCATTTTCCATAATCACAGCATGCAAGAAGCCGAAGTGGTTATAGAAATTTCACCTCTTATTACCAGTGACTTGTTACATCTTTATTTTATTTTATATCATTATAGTAGCTCTGATCTTTGCAGATTAAAATCAAGAGCTACAAGAGAGAACTGAAATCTAATGTCATTAAATGGCCATCTTTTTAAATAAATATATCTTCAATTAATTAGCTTAGCAATACATTTAGCTGTCCACATATATGTATCTACTTTCAATAATAAATGGTTGTATGACCAGTAAAATAGTGATGTATGTATTAAAATAGAAATAATACATAAAACAGTCTGTCATTTTTAAAATTTATTATAATATATTCAGCTATTATAAATGGGTTTCTGGTGCTTTCCAACCACACAAGTTGGGAACAATTCAACTTAGTTATTTTATTCTTGCGAGGTCCAAAAATGAAATTAAGACATTTATATGTGGGCAGCAGTATTTGATTGGTTATAAATGAATTATTTTAATGAATGAATAATTATAATCTGCTTTGGAAGATTTCATCTAGACAATTTTTGCTGTTCGCAACTAAAACAAAAAAGTTGTATTAAAATCTTATATATTGCTAGAATAATTTTTGCGTGGGAAAATCCACTCCCCCTTTAAGAGGGGGTACATAAAAAACAGAAAAGGCCCATCATGTCTGCTGATTCTATCTAGTTTTATGTGTATCCAAGCATGTTTAAATAAATTAACTGTGTACAACTCCCACTGGAAAGTTGTTACACGTATCTACAATTCTTTCTGTAAAGTAATACTTTCTCGCATTACCCCTAAATTCTCCACCTTCCAACTTCAAATAATGACTATTTGTGTTTGCGTTTTTCTTTTTCGGGAAGTCATTTCTCTCTTGAACTTTATGAAATCCTTTGAAATAGGGTTTTCTCATGAATACTTGTATACTAAACGATACTGACTGGTGATTACTAGGTCCTAAAATCTAATCTACAGATATATTTGACACTATACTGCCATTTCTGAGTATTAAATATAAAACAGGGTCCTTAACAAATTGTGTAAGTGATGTTGTTTGTAAGGAATGTAGAATAAAATGATTCCTGGTTGATTCAGTAACAAACCAAGGGTTAGATGCCTGAGATCAGCATGATATAGTATATAAGTGAAGTCAAAAACAAAGCTGTATGTCACATCAGCATTATACAAATCATAATAAGTATCAGCAGGTACACAGAGCAAAACAAATGGGCATTGGCACTACTGCTCAGTTGCTGGAACTGTAAATACGCTCCAGTTGGCTTACACACCACTTCACACCAGCTGCAATTTGAATACTTACCTATTGTTACACCTTTTGTTGGAGCTTCCTCATCTGACACAAAGGACAAATAAACGACACACAGCACAAATTAGATACAGGTGAGTAGGTGGATTGCTGATGCATACTCAACTTAAGATCTAAGACACAAATCATTTGCACCCAAAGATGCTCAACAAAGGTAGAGATGGTATATTCCAGAGACTGAGGATTATGACACTCTCCAGTGGCTTGGCATGTAAGACATTTACAAATCCACCAAATCTTAAAATATGATTCTTTCTCTCCAAAACCTCATAATCACAAGAAAATAAGTCACTTGCTTTGTTATTGACTGACCAGGCCATTGGTGTTGATCACATATCTAACAAACCATCCATATATTTAATGTATATTCAGTGCTTCAATGGCATATTGGTCTCCGTTATTTTTCTTTCGCTAAGTGTGCAGTGAGGAATCTTCATTTTAGCTATAACATTATATCAAGATTCTATCGCTGTAATTTATAGGAAGAAATATGATCAATGAATAAACGTGATGAAAGCCAACAAATAAAATGCAAACTAGCTCAGATAGTGAACTATTGACCCAGTAAAGTAATGAAAAGTTAAAAGTCAGGAACACATCAGTTGTTTGGGGAATTAAACTGAATTTCTAAGCAGCTTCATGAAACATAGGATGTAAAATTAACATAATAAGGTGGTAATTATATGAAGTGCAAAAAAGACTTTTACTGTAGGGATTAGCAACAAAGAGACATTTAGATTCCCATACTAGAGCAAGTCTATATTTTCTTTTCATTTTATATATGTACAGAAAAGTCACAATTCTTAGAATAATTACAAGACTTATAAATATTGCAAAATTAAATTTAAGTATTTAAAAACATTGCATATGCAAATATTGTAAAATTTCCCATTGTTTTTTCATAAGAAAACTATTTGAAATTTATGTAAAAATGCAAAATATAAATGATGAATAAAAGCAAATTGCCATTTCTTTTTTGTTGTTTTGCAACATTTTTCTATTTGTTTTAAGATATGTTATCCACCCCAGATAAAGAGCTTCTATTTGTGTTTTCGTGTGTTTCAATATTTTCAATACATGACCCAGATTTAATTGGGATTTTATCAAGTTTTGTGACTGTCCTATTCTATTTTAAAATATCTTGTCAACATGCTATTACTAGGGCTAAATGAGTTTAATTTCCCCTTGGGTTGCTCCTGCACAATCTATGAGCTAAGACAAAATACAAGTGCAACTGATAGGACAAAATACGATCAATAAATATACTGATGAGAACCAATACCTGATATGCAAAGTAGCTCAGATGGTGAACTAATGACCCAGAAAGCATTACAGTTAAAAGTCAAGAACACATCTGTAGGCTGGAGATGTAAATTGAATTTCTAAGCAGATTAATGAAACATAAAATATTAATGTAAATGATCACTTGTATCATTAACACATATATATGTTTAAAAAAGTTGGGTCTAAGAACAAAATGAAGCAGGTAAAGGTAAACGTTGTTAAGCATTTTTTCAATTAGAAATAAATATTTGTTGATGCCTGTGCTGGACCTTGGAGGCATCTATGATACATTGATGGATATTGTCTGTGAGAAAGAGTTGTTTACCTTTATGAAGAGCAGCATTGCATTCCCAGATTCAAGGAATCGGCTTCTGGGCCAGGGGAAGTGGTGTGGTGTTGATTTCATTCACATCCAAATTATTCTTATCTCTCTTTCTTCCCTTTTTACTCACCCTTCCCTTTATTTTCAGATAAAACACACTCTCATGATCCAACTCTCTCAGAAAATGATGTAATAAAGATCAAAATGGTTTCCTTTATTCATAAACAGTCTTGAAACATGCTGATGTTTTTAAAAAAAATGTTTTATCTTCATAACTTAAGGCTCTATTCCATGGTTTCTCCAAAAATAAAACACATAAAATAGATAAGAATGCTATAAAATGAAAAAGAATTACATTAAATAAAAAAGTATATAAAAAAAATGATTACAGATAAAAATAGAAAAATAAGACAGAGACTACAAAAAAAACTACACCTACACCCTCAACCTTCAGGTTGCTCCAGTGAAGATCCTCGATGTCTGGTCCTCACTCTCTAGCCTTGGATAAGTGGGTACTTACATACTTTCATGTTGATTGAAGAATCAGTCCTCTTCTTGCTTAATTGAAGCCATTGTCCTCATCTGTGGAAATCAGCATCTGCCTATAAAACCTAATCCTCTAAAAAAAGGAGGAAGAGATCCAGGCAGACTAATGTTTTGACCCCACTTTTACCTTTTACTGTTTTTGTGGATTCTGATTGCCTGGAATATGTGTCAACCATATTCCCACCCCATATCTGATTGGTTAAAAGTCTATGTGCATGGATTGGTGCCACGGTCATTAAAAAAAATGATTTTTCAGAGCACTAATAACATCCAATTAAAGCCTAAACATTATAAAGCACAAGAAAACTTTATAATAGTTAACCAAACTCTGTACAACAATACTAAAGAATAATCAAACAAATCACAATTGTAATTACAAATACCTGCTCACGCAATTAAATATCCAACTAATGCTAAGTTAAACCTGATTAATGTAGAGCCCCAGGTGTTAAGGCCTACCCATCTGCCAGCCACCCACCCACCTTTGTATTCCCTGCCATTTAATACCACATAGTAAGCTAGCTATTAACATATGAGGTGACTGAACTGCAATATTGATTTGCAACAATAATAAACAATATCATTGTGTGAATCTTTGAGCGGGAGACGCAATGTTGCAATATTTATTAAATATTCTTTAACCATGGGAACTACTGTGTATCTGCGGTCCTAAAATATGTATGACTGGCTCTTAACTAGCCTAGCTGGCTCCTAAGTTCCAAGCACATATTCAACTTCTGCCTTAAGTACTATACCTGTTGGATTTAAATATTTATTAATTGCCTGCATATTATAATTGTTATCACCTCACTTTATATTGTTAATAATAAGCGCATAAGAGCTAAGATCAAATATATACACTGTTTCAAAATAAGTATTTCCTTATTAGCCACAGACTCTCTGAGAAATGGGAGAGAAAACAACATGGCAATCTCTAATAGGTGAGCAGAGGGAGAACAAAATCAACTTTGTTATACCTCCATATAACTGGACAAATATCTCATTAACTAGTTATGACTTTGTTTAACATTGTCTAAATTACATATATATCCCCATGTTTACTCAAGCGAGGATTCAGGAGCTGGGGGATTTTCTTGAATCACTCTTGGGCAGTCCTCAAGTCACACTAATTCAAACCTGGGGACAGTCTGTTTTACCTTCCAATGTTCATAGAGAAATTATTTGGTATCCAGAACATTTTAAACATAGTGATGCTACATGTGACACACTCATTTGTTATCTAGTTTTGCACCTGTTTGAATAAACTGCAGATAGCTTCCTTAATAATTAATAAATGACTATGACAAATAGTAGTTGTATGTTTAAGGTGTTGGACTCTCCTCATCTCTCTTTGTTCCTGAGGTCCATCAGATAAGGTCTCAGGGACCACCGGTAAGAACCACTTTCAGTCCAGTCCTATTTGTGACAAAGGCAACAAGGAACATTCAGTATTATGATAGAAGATTTTATAACACATATTTAAAACTTTTTGCTTGACTTCCTCACTAAATCAACTTCATGGAGTATAATTGGCAGCAATGCTCCTCTAGAGAGATATCTATCATTGGACTAATTAACATCAAGTCATTTGCTTACCCATCCAATGAGGGTGATAAAGGGTTAGCTATTTCTGTTCGACATATCCGACCAACAGGATTTTTTTATACACTGTTAATTTTGAAAGTAAGTTTCATTATAAATGACAACTACTTTCAAAATATATGATACAAAAAAAGACTAATTGTGCCAGGATTTTCTCCTAGCATCAATTATATTCATAATACTTTTAACATCTAATTTTAGCTCTACTTTAGACATAGGTTTTATTTTTTTCCTTTATCCTTAAATAAATAAGAGGAATGTTCAAATACATGTGGATCAAAATTCTTACTTCTGCACAGTCTCTTTAAGGACCATTGTGGTCAAAATGTGCTATTTTGAAGAATGACACTTAAAAATATGCAATATAATTTTAGAATAAAAATAAAGGGCCCTGAAAAAACACTTAATATCTAGTTAATCCCCCTTCCCTAAAAGATTGAGAGACAACTCCTGGGTCACTGTTAAAGCATTTCAACATTATTTGACACTATTTGATATCAATATATGTGTAATTAGAAATATAATATGTTAGTATTAAGTCTGTTTTATGATACAAAATCCAGAGTAACAAGCAACCCAGTACTCAAGGGATTAATACATGTCATAACACCACGTTGACTAGGAACAAACACTCTACTGCAGTGTCTATAAATATACCATATTTTTACACAAAATAAACACATCTTTATTTATTGAAATTATAACTACAAGTGTCACATATTTTTAAGATCAACATATCTTGAGAAATAAAAAACAATGACTTTATATATATATATATATATATATATATATATATATATAGATATATATACAGTATCTCACAAAAGTGCTTACGCCCCTCACATGTTTGTAAATATTTTATTATATCTCTCCATGTGACAACACTGAAGAAATGACACTCAGCTACAATGTAAAGCAGTAAGTGCACAGCGTGTATAACAGTGTAAATTTACTGTCCCCTCAAAATAACTCAACATACAGCCATTAATGTCAAAACCGTTGGCAACAAAAGTGAGTAGACCCCTAAGTGGAAATGTCCAAATTGGGCCCAAAGTGTTAATAATTTGTGTGGCCACCATTATTTTCCATCACTGCCTTAACCCTCATAGGCATGGAGTTCACCAGAGCTTCACAGGTTGCCACTGGAGTCCTCTTCCATTCCTCCATGATGACATCACAGAGTTGGTAGATGTTAGAGACCTTGCACTACCCCACCTTCCATTTGAGGATGCCCAACAGATGCTCAATAGGGTTTAGGTCTGGTGACATGCTTGGCCAGTCCATCTCCTTTACCTTCAGCTTCTTTAGCAAGGCAGTGGTCATTTTGGGTGTGTGATTGGGGTCGTTATCATGTTGGAATACTGCCCTGCAAGCTCAGTTTCCAAAGGGAGGGGATCATGCTCTGCTTCAGTATGTCACACTACATGTTGGCATTCATGGTTTCCTCAATTAACTGTAGCTCCCCAGCAGCACTCATGCAGGCTCAGACCATGACACTCCCACCACCAAAAGTATACATCTATAATGAGAAAAGGTAGTTGAAATAATCCCTAAATGACATATAAACGGATAAGGCACAAAAAGCACAAACACACTGATATGAGATGAAACTCTCAGTTTGAACATAAACAGCGATGCAGAGAGAGTGAAGGCAGCATCTGACATCATGAGATAGATGCCTGTAGGGGGAATCAACACAACATATTATAGAAAATATATATAGATATATGTGTATATATGTTTGGTCTGGGCCTGCATGAGTGCTACCGGCACTGGAGAGCCACAGTTCATTGTACCAGAATATCATTTCTTCAGTGTTGTCACATGAAAATATATAATAAAATATTTCCAAAAATGTGAGGGGTGTACTCACTTTTGTGATATACTGTATATCTGTTCCCTAGTTACGGGCAGTTGTTACTGCAGTTCCCACACATTATACGATTTATGATATTTCCATTTCCTCTTGGCCCCTACAGCCCTGTCTCATCTGTAAAGCGTGATTAGGCTGCTCCCTGCACAGAAATCTGTTAAGTCCAAGGCAGGATTTATGGCTGTTTTCTCAGTGCCCTAATGTGGGGGAGTGAACATTTAGAATACTGTTGTAACTTGAGAAGAAGAGGTTCCCACAACCGATATCTTTTAAATGCAATTAAGCTCCCATGGAAAATACAATTTTTGCCAGTGTGCTCAACAGGACCAAATAGAAGTTTATTAGTCTACAAGATCACACCAACCTCAGAAAGTAACCAGCATCAGCAGGGAATAAACAAAATGTAAAGAATGAATTGCATATAAAAGTAGCCAAATATAAAGTTTGTGTTTATTTCATTTATTTATATAATTATTTTGCTTTTTAAAAACATTTTGCCCATTATTATGTTTAGTTAGTGAAAAAACAATATAGTAAAAAAAATCACCACAATGGTCCGTTAAGAAAAAATGATGTATGCAGATTCATATTATTTAAAATTTTACCAGAATTGACAAAATAACCTAATACCAAAAGTTGAATAAGTATAAATAAGACATATAACAAACACTGTAAAAAAAATAATGCTAGTCGTGACTTAAAATAGACAATGGAAAGGTGTCAATGAAAACATATTATAACAGTGCAAGTTGAGACAAACTTTTGAAAAAATATAAGTTATCTTGGAGAATGGAAAAAGAAAAAAAAAAAGATCAAAGATAATGAAGAGCAGTTTTGGTTTCCTTGTCAAATTTACAAATTAAATAGTTTTAATATAAATAGGAGATGGACCCGTGGAATGTAACATTTGGTGTCTGGATTTCTGACAAAGTGAACTTTTTTTGTCTAGGATATGATTCTATGAGTTTTCTAGAAATTAATGAATTGACTTTTAGGATGAATTTGTTTTTATTTTATTTTCATGACCTATAAATGATGACGTAATATTATTGATATATACGTAAGATTTTTTTTTTATATATTTTTATAATTTTAAACAAACAGTTTCTCCCCTTTGCAAATTTGCAGTTTAAAATGGCAAGAAAATGTTGGTGAAAAAGTGCATTAAACCCTTGGAGAGGACTAATCAGTGTAAATGTTACTGATAAAGATAAGAAGAGTGGAATAGCCACAAAACTGAAAGTCCCATTTCATGTCAGTATTACTTTAGAATTGATAAATGGAGGTCAAGCCTCTTGGAAGCTTGTTACTCTCAATAAAACATTTGTCCAATAAAACGGTATAACTGTATACTACAATACGCTGATAAAGATGGAAACTCTGAGAACATCTAGATAATGCTGACATTATTCAATGGTGGATAATGGTAATAATGTCTGTCTGCTGCTTCCAGACTCAGTGCTCACTCTCTAATTTCTCACCTCAATTTCCTTCTACCCATGTCTCTCGCTCCTATTTTCACCACATTTTCTTACATCCCACTTTCTATCCATTCGTGTTCAGGTCCCACTCCCAGGGCTTCATTCTATTAGCGGCCGCAGCCGTTGCGGGGCCGCAAGGACCGGCCGCAAGCTATTCGGCTATTCTATTCCCTTACGGCCGGAGGCTCCGGCAGGCTTGCGGCCGGTGCCTTGCTATCTCTTGCGGCCGCTTGCGCCAGAGGAAAGCCTTTGATCTAAAACGGCCGCAAGAGTTTCGGCCGTAAGAAATTCCTATTTGCAATTCAATTGCTCCGGGAAACCTCTCTGCAAGGCTAAAAACGAGCCGCTGCTTACTTGCAGGTAAGAGGTCCCGCTAGCACCAATTAAGCACATAAAATAGCTCAAATAAAGCCATCCTGCACTTTGAGAAGACTATAAAGGGATTTTAGGTGTTAGAAAAAATAGCACATAATTATCCTATACTCAAATCCGTAAAATATTTTATTTTTAATATCCGTAAAATATCCATGTAAAAAGTCCAGAGTGCTTGGAGCACCTCAGACATGCCCACGCCGCAGCCGGAAAATAAACAGTTAATTTGAACTTGGGTTTGGGCTGATGTGCAAGCTTGAGAGTGGGTTCCTTTTAATCCTCATGTCCCCCAATATGATCCCTAGCATTTACAGAGCTGTACAGTGCAGGCTTGAATTTATTTTTGAGTTTTTATATTTCACAGCTTACGGCCGGTTCCAAGATATGCGGCCGGCCGTAAAAGGAGATCCTTGCAGGGCCGTATAATAGAATCGCGAGTTAACTGAACCCCCGCAAGGAATCGCAGCCTTACGGACGATTTACGGCCGCTAATAGAATGAGGCCCCCAGTCTTTGGCTAACATGACCATTCACCTCCTTTTGTCACTTATATCCAGCCCTTAAAACCCACAGTGTTAACATTTTTAAAAGTGTTTTAGTTATAGAACCACTATGTTCAACCTTTCAACATGTGTATTGTTATTAACTAAGCTAGATTATAGGGAAAGCATTTTCCCGAAATAAAGAAATATGCAAAAAAAAAAAAGTTTTTTTTAACTTTTATATGCAAATATTCTTTAATGCAGGGATCCATTTTCTTCTCTCAACTGATTCTGCCAAAATAGGTCAGAAAATATAAGAAATGCAGGACATTTTCCACTCCCCTCAATGATGATAGATTATTACATTAATCACAACATACAGATAACTGGATAGATAGATATATAGATAGAAAGATAGATAGATATATAAGATAGATGCTGCCCTGTTTTGCTCAGCAGGGTGTATCTTTGTAAACAAAAGAGATTTCCGCTAGTTGTAAAGCATAGACATTTTTAATTGACATTGTGACAGTGAAAACTTTCTGTAAATTCAAGTTTTCCAAATATGGGACTATCGTGCTCTCTTATGTTTATTGTCCATTAACCTGACTTAACAATGAGATTTGTATCAGAAATCAAGAATTTGCAAAATTTATATATATTGATCTTTAGTAAACGTACATAAATAGATAAAATATTTATATATATTATATATATATATATATATATATATATATATATATATATATATATATATAGATAGATAGATAGATAGATATAGATAGATAGATAGATATAGGTAGATAGATAGATAGATAGATAGATAGTGTCATGCCCAGGGCCTGACTGGCCAGAGTTACCCTGTTTTTATTTTTATGGCTATGTATTTCTTAGTGCTTATGGTCAAAATATGATTACACTGTTATACTGTATGTATCTTGGTTTATTCTCTGCATAACATATTAGCTATTCTGCCGGCTATTGCATCAGCCAACATCCAAGACCGTAGTCTGATAGATAATCCTTTCCCAGTAAGCAGGAGCAGCCTATTATATACAGGGTTGTTATCTGCACAGGGGCCTTGAGCAGATAAGTAGATACTCTGAGTGGTTAGAACAATTGTTTAAAGTGAATATAATCACCAGGATGAGTTCATCAGAGGTACAGGGGTTCCCAGTAAGCAGGGGCCAGCCTATTATTTAGGGATGGGGCTTACTGATTGGCCAGCCTGTGTGCCAGAAAATTATTTTAAGTGTAGTATAGTCTTGTAGTATAGTCTTGTTATCTTGTCAGCAGCATTGCTCTGAAGATTCAATCATGGAGTCTCCTACAGGTATATAAAAGACAGGTTTCAAAGATATTAGAGCAAATGAGCAACAGGCAATACTACTTGGGTAAAAATAATACATTTTAATGCAGTTATTTTGTTGTAGCCATAGAATAGCTCCACACATTTTCTTGTAAAAACTATCATAGTGCCATGGAAGCCTTGCGGAAATTTCTATGGGATGTAATATTGATTATTGCATCTGCGTGATTAGAAAAGTTACGAGTACTACAGAAATGACACATATCTAATTCTGAAAGGATACAAAGTGCAGGTTTTAATAAATGGTAGTGCTGCTTTCTTATGAAATATTACAGAAAGTCACAGTGACTTATCATGCAGTGATGTCAAAGCAAAATGTTTGCACCTTAGTAACTAAGGGCCTCATTCTATTAATGGCCATAGGAGCTGTGTGGCCGCAAGGGATGGCTGCAAGCGACTCTTCTATTCTATTACCTTGCAGCAGTGGGCTCTGGCCGCGGGCTAACGTCTGTGATCAGGTCTAAGTCCGATCACCCATAGAAAGAGGTGTGCTGCGGCCCCTTTTATTTGAACAGCAACGTAGACATAGGGCTACGAGGGCCCGCAGCAACCTCGCAAGGAATCGCAGCTTTGCGGCCATTTTACGGCCATTAATAGAATGAGGCCCTAAGTGTGAAATTGTCACACTGTATTATTTCAGATAGACATGATAGATTTGATGTTTTCATGCAATATCAATTAGGTTGTTTGTTTAAATGGATGTGGAAACAACTAGCTTTGTCAAGCTTTTAAAAGAGCAAGTTTTAAACATTACACAAGTATTTTTTTTTTTGCATGTAAAACCTGTTTAAACTTAATTTAAACTAACAGGAAATGCAAAGATTTTTCATTTAGTTTGTAGATCTTATTGTCTTAAATTTCTGAAAAACATTTTGTGCTTTTGCACCTGAAAAAAAAATCACTGTGACACCCTATTATTCCTCTGTACATAAGATAAGTTCAAGACAAGGATACATACAAATTAAACATAGCAAAGCAAGGAGCGTCCTGTCTTTGAGCCTCAAATCCATAGTGTCCATAGTGCTTTCCCCCATAGCACCTTGTGGGATTTAAACTCGCAAATTTTCAACCTAAAGGTATTGTGTGCGGAAAAGGAGGGAGAGAGAGGTGCTGAGTGTGTTAGGGTGGAAGGTGATACGCTTCTTTAAAGAGATGTGTTTTTAGAGAGGTTTTGAATGTTTTGAGGCAGGGGGATAATCTGGTGGAGCGAGGCAAGGAGTTCCAGAGAATAGTGGCAGCACTAGAAAAGTCCTGAAGGCGTGAGTTAGAGGAGGTGACAAGAGTTGTTGAAAGAAGAAGGTCATTAGCAGAACGAAGAGGACGAGTGGGGGAGTATTTGGAGATAAGATCAGAAATGTATGGGGGTGCACTATTTTTGAGGGCTTTGAAAGTTAGGGTCATGATTTAACATTTTATTATGGAGGCTAAGGGAAGCCAGTGGAGTGATTGACAGAGAGGAGATGCCGACACTGAACGTTGTGTACGGAAGATGAGTAGCAGAGGCATTCATAATGGATTGAAGTGGAGATAGTCGGGTGGTGGGTAGGCCAGCAAGAAGTGAGTTGCAGAAGTCGAGTTGAGAGATGATGAGAGAGTGTATTAGGAGTTTAGTTGTGTCTTGCATAAGATAGTGTTGAATTCTGGAGATGTTTTTTAGATGGAGAAGACAAGATTTAGTTAGTGACTGTATGTGAGGGATGAAAGACAGGGCAGAGTCTAGTAGAACCCCAAGACAATGGGCTTGGGAGGTGGGGGTGATGATGTCATTGTTGACAGTGAGAGAGATGAGATCAATTGACATTGTGGTAGAGGGGGGAACATAAGGAGTTCAGTCTTAGACATGTTGAGTTTGAGATGGTGAGTGGACATCCAAGAGGATGTGCTAGAGAAGCAGTTGGAGACGTTAGAAGAGAGGGGGATAGATCTGGTGCTGAGAGGTAGGTTTGGGTGTCATCTGCATAGAGATGATACTGCAGCCCAAAAGAGTTTATAAGGGTACCAAGTGAGGATGTGTAAATGGAGAAGAGGAGGGGGCCTAAGACTGATCCTTGGGGTACACCAACAGATAGAGGGGTAAGGAGAAGAAGAGGTGTCAGAGAAGGAGATACTAAATGATCGATTTTGTAGGTATGATGAGAACCATGAGAGAGCAGTGTCTCGAATACAGAGGGAGGAGAGGATATGGAGTAGAAGTGAATGGTCAACTGTGTCAAAGGCAGCAAAGAGATCTAGAAGAAGGAGAACAGAAAAGGAACCTTTTGACTTGATGATAAGCAGTTCATTGATGACTTCAGTGAGAGCTGTCTCAGTGGAGTGTTTGGCCAAAAGTCAGATTGGAAGGTGTCAAGAAGGGAGTTAAAGGAAATAAAGCTGGTAAGGCGGTTATAGACGAGTTGCTCCAGCAGTTTGGAAGCCAGGGGAAGTAGAGAGATAGGGCGGTAGTTAGATGCAATGTCAGAGCCAGATGAGTGTTTTTTGAGGATGGGTGTTATTATGGCGCGTTTTAAAAAAGATGGAAACCTGACAGTATTTAGGGAAAGGTTGATGCAACAAAATACAGGGGAGGATGATGAGGGAGGGGGTAAAGAGAAACAGGGGAGGGTAATGAGGAAGGGGGGAAAGAGACACAGGGGAGGATGATGAGGAGGGTGTAAAGAGATACAGGGGAGGGTGATGAGGATGGGGGGAAAGAGACACAGGGGAGGATGATGAGGGAGGGGGGAAAGAGACACAGGGGAGGATGATGAGGGAGGGGGGAAAGAGACACAGGGGAGGATGATGATGGAGGGGGGAAGAGACACAGGGGAGGATGATGAGGGAGGGGGTAAAGAGATACAGGGGAGGATGATGAGGGAGGTGGGAGGATGATGAGGGAGGGGGGATGAGACACAGGGGAGGGTGATGAGGAAGGGGGGAAAGAGACACAGGGGAGGATGATGATGGAGGGGGTAACGAGATACAGGGGAGGATGATGATGGAGGGGGATGTTAGGTTATTTATGCCCTTTATGGATTAAAACCAGACTCTGCATCAACTATGTAATTTTCCGTGGGAGTTTTGACATGGATCCCCCACCGGCATGCCACAGTCCATTTGTTAGTCCCCTTAAAACAACTTTTCCATCACTATTGTGGCCAGAAAGAGTCCCTGTGGGTTTTAAAATCCACCTGCCCATTGAAGTCTATGGCGGTTCGCCGGGGTTCGCCTGTTTGCGAACATTTGCAGCGGTTCGAATTTGCGCTTCGCGCACCGAAAATTTTATGTTCGCGACATCACTATTTATAAACCCATATTTATGCTGTAGAATCATAATTGTCATTAACAATATTAGATTACTTTTATATAGTAACTAGCAACTTGCCCGTCAAAAATGACTGCAATAAAAAGTGAAGCCTGGCAATGCTGTTTGCCACACAAAGGGAGCCTCTCCCCTTCTACTTTACTGGCCTTGCGATGAGCGCCTTTGGCTCTCATCACAGGCCTCGCAATGAGCACCTTTGGCGCTCATCACAGGCTTCGCAATGAGCCCCTTTGGAGCTCATTGCGAGTCTCTCCCCCTGTCTACTTCCACCATTGTGTCTCATTTCTTCCCTCCTCTCCCTCCCTTGTAGCTCCACCCCATCTGTGTTTTTACCTTCCTCTCCCTCCCATGTCTCTAACTCCCACCCTGTGTCACTTTCCCTCCTGTGTCTCTTTCCCCCTTCTCCCTCCCATGCATCTCCCCCCCCTTTGTCTCTTTACCCCCCCTGTGTCTATTTCACCCTCCCTCCCCTGTGTCTGTTCCCCCCTGCCCTGTGTCTATTACCCCCTTCCGCGTGTCTCTTTCCCACTTTTCCCTCCCTTGTGTATCTTCACCCCTGCACTCCCTCCCCTGTGTTTCTTCCCCCTCCTCTCACTCCCCTGTGTCTCTTGCCCCCCTCCTCTCCTTCCCCTGTAACTCTTCCCGGCCCGTCTTTCTGTGTCTTCCCCCCTCACCCTCTGTGTCTCTCCCCCCTCTGTGTCTCTTCCACCCCTCTCCCTCTGTGCCTCTTCCCTGCTCTCTCTGTGACTCTCCACCCCTTCCTCTGTGTCTCCCCCCCTCTGTGCCTCTTCCCCCTCTCTCTCTCTCTCTGTATGTCTTCACCCCTCTCCCTCTGTGTCTCTTCCTCCCTCACCCTCTGTGTCTCTCCCCCTCTGTGTCTCTTCCCCCCTCTCCCTGTGTGCCTCATCACCCCCTCCCTCTGTGTGTCTTCACTCCCTCTCCCTCTGTGCCTCTTCCTACCCTCTCCCCTGTGTCTCTTCCCCCATGTCTCTTCCCCCCTCCCTCCCCTGTGTCTGTTCTCCCCTGCCCTGTGTCTCATCACCCCTTCCCCTTGTGTCTGTCCCCCCTTCCTCATGTCTCTTCCCCCCCATTTCCCTCCCATGTGTATCTTCCCCCCTGCTCTTCCTCTCCTGTGTCTCTTCCCCCTTCTCTCACTCCCCTGTGTCTTTTGCCCCTCCTCTCCCTCCCCTGTGTCGCTTCCCCCCCTCCTCTACCTCCCCTGTGTCTCTTCCCCACCTCTCCTTCCCGTGTCTCTTTCCACCTCCCCTGTGTCTCTTTTCCCCCCTCCCCTCCTGTGTCTCTTCCCCGTCTCCCCTGTGTCGCTCCCCCCATGTCTTCCCCCCTCTCCCTTTGTGTCACTTCCCCCTTCTCTCTCTGTGTCTCTTCCCCCTCCCTCTGTGTCTCTTCCCCTCTCACCCTCTGTGTCTCTTCTCCCCCTCTCCCTCTGTGTCTCTTCCCTCTCCCTCTCTGTCCCTTCTCTCTCCTTATGTTCCGCGCATGCGCAATGCGCATATCACTCTGCGCTCTGCGCAGGTCATGCTGCGCATTGCGCATACGTGACTCACACCACACTGTGCGCACGCCCGACTGGTGCCACGCTGTGCGCATGTGCAGCTCGCGCCGTAATCTGTGCATGCGCGGCTAATGCTGCGCGATGCGCATGCGTGGTTCGCGATGCGCATATGACGTGCAAAGTGCGCGATCCGATCGCTTTTGCAAGCGGATCTTTGTCAAACTGCGATTCGTCGCAAGTGTGACGACGAATCACAGTTTGACAATTATAATATGTGATATTGTTTCCTTATTGCTGTTTTAAAGCATGCACACTAAAGAAACTATATTAACAGCAATGCACAGCGCTCGGGATTAGCTGCACATGCGTATTGCACGGCCACATGTAGCTATAGCTACGGTTTCTTCCACCCTCTCCATCTGTGCTTCTTCCCCCTTCTCTCTCTGTGTCTCTTCCCCACTCTCCTCTGTGCCTCTTCCTCCCTCTCCCTCTGTGTCTCTTCCCGTCCCACTGTGTCTCTTCTCCCCCTCTCCCTCTGTGTCTCTTCCCTCTCCCTCTCTGTCTCTTCTCTCTCCTTATGTGACGTGCATGCGCAATACGCGTATCACTCTGCGCTCTGCGCATGCGCAGGTCACGCCGCGCATTGCGCATACCCGACTCACGCCGCACTGTGCGCACGCCCGGCTTGTGCCACACTGTGCGCATGTGCAGCTCGTGCCGCAATCTGTGCATGCGCGGCTAATTCTGCGCAATGCGCATGCATGGTTTGTGATGCGCATATGAATTGCAATGCAATGCACTCAATCCGATCGCCTTTGCAATCGGATCTTTGTCAAACTGCGATTCGTCGCAAGTGTGACGACGAATCGCAGTTTGACAATTATAATATGTGATATTGTTTCCTTATTGCTGTTTAAAGCATGCACACTAAAGAAACTATATTAACAGCAATTCGCAGCGCTCGGGATTAGCTGCACATGCGCATTGCACGGCCACATGTAGCTTTAGCCACACACGCGTAGTGCACTTGAATGTGCAGAGCTAGCTGCACACTGTGGGCTGCATGGCGGCGTGGGAATGAAAGAGGGTGGGTGAGAGACGGTAGGGAAAGGGTGGGAGAGAAACACAGGGGGAGACATAGGGGGAGTAGTGGGAGAGGGTGGGAGAGTGACAGGGGATGGAAAGGGTTAGAGAGAGACACGGGGGGAGACACGGTGGGGAGAGAGACAGGGGAGGTGGTGGGAGAGAAACATGGGGGTGACATAGGAGAGGTTGTGAAAGGAACATGGGTGGGAGAGAGATAGGGGAAATATATTGGGGATAGTGACATAGAGGAGAGAGAAGGAGGAGGAGAGAGAAGAGGGGAGGGTAGGAGGTAGAAGAAGGAGGTGAGGGGGGAGAGAGAACAAGGAGGGGGAGGGAGAGAGAGAGAAGGAGGGAGGGAGAGGCAGAAGGAAGGAGAGAGAGGAGGGAGGGAGAGAGAGAGAAAGATGGAGATAGAGAGAGATAGGGCACAGAGAGAGAGAGGGCATAAAGACAGAGAGACGGCAGAGAGAGAGGGAGGGAGCACACAGAGGAAGAGGGCACACACAGAGAGAGTGAGAGGGCACCCAGGGAAAGAGAGAGGACGCAGAGAGAGACACAGAGCACATTCAATATTATACCGTCATTTATGACGGGCAAACGCCTAATTATTTATAATGAATAAACACACTATTTTTTATATACGCATATACATATATGAAGTAAACTACCTCCCCACAAAATCTACTACACAAGCTAGGAACTGGCCCCATGGCTCCTTGCTGATGAGAGGCAGTAACCTCGAAACAGCTGTCTGTGGGTAGGTTTCCTGGCTTGTGTATTATCCATCCTCGGCTTTGCTTAAAGCTGTGTGATACAGCAGGCATATGTCTAAAAGATGCCATATTTAAAATGATTAAAGAGCAGGTGAAAACTACAATATTTCCAGGTGATGAAATAATTTCCAACATACTCCCTGCTTCATTTGTCAAAAATAATTGTAGAAAGACTATGATCGCTTAAATTATCTGTGAAGATAATGATGGCTATTTTTAATGCATTGTGAAGTTATAATGTAAGCACATAATAAAGCTTAAACATAATATTGTTTCCACTTGAAATCTTGGTAAGTGCTCAGATGCTGGAGATGGTACATGTAAACCTAGGAGAAGTCTATTCTTTAATGAAATCATTATACTATTTTTAATCATGAGTGCTGTACATGAAGGGTGAATTAATATAATGCATCCTTTCTTTCATTAAAATACCCTTCAAATTGCAAATTCAGAAAACATAAACAAAAACATATGTGCTATGTATTTTATTACAATATCATTGTGTAAGTTAAAGGGACACTGTCACCCCAACAGAAAGCTAATTTAATTTTAAGGTGCTAGTGGTTGAAATACATATTGATGTATGAGTAAGCTGCTATTAATTACTGCTACTGATTTTGATATATATAAATTAAGATCAGGAATCTGAAAAATAATTCCATCTTGATCAACATCTATTTCTAATACAAATAAAAAGATTATTTTGCAATAAAGTCTAAACATATGTTTGTAACCCAGACAGAGGAATGCCCTTTTCTGTCTGACTTTTGTATTAAACAGTGTATAAAAGAGAGTGTACCGTAATTTGACTGTTTGTATACTTTGCACTTGTATTTAGTCTGGTATTTTTCGGGGAGCAGGATATATATGGGCCTGTGGGTTAGTTTAGAACCTCTTGAAAAGCATGTATGTTTATTTTAATAAACTGGTTTATCTTTGTTTGTAGATGCTTTACTGGAGGAAAATACATTACACCTTTAAATCAGGCAGCTTTGGAATCTAACTTTTTGGTTTAGGCATATCAACCTCCTAAAGAGGGAAGGGGCTTAGGCCAAATCACAATTACATAAGCATGTAATGGAGCCCGTAAATGTTACTGATATTTAATTTGCTACATTTTGCTACTCGTATTCCAATTGCGAGTTATAGGCACAAAATCACTACAGTTGTCAAAAACGTAACTCGGTCCTATCTCCTACTTTGATGTTTCAAGCCCACATATCTTACAAGTGTTAAAGACGCAAAATTCATATTAATTACAACAATTCAACAAGCACGCAAGGGCCTTCAAACACGTAAATGTCAAATGTATCAAAAAATTATACAAGTACTAGATAGGATTTGCAAGTGGATTAAGTAGCTGTTCGTAACACTGCAAAAGACCAAATAAACACACACTTTTGTACTTACAAATACTGGGAAAGCAATAAAGGGCATTAGAAATAACTGAACAACAGTCTCAAGCACGCATATCTGCGATAAAGAATTCTTTTTTTAACATTTATTCTGTGTTATATCAATCCCGGGAATCAAGGCGTTTATAAACATCATGGAACCCGCATGGACTACAAAAGTTGATTTATTGATTTTTATTGATTTCTACAGTTCTGGATTGTGAGTCCAATTGCAGATTGGACTTCTAAACACTAATTAATTGTAGTTTAAATTCCATGTTTTACTGATGTCATGATGATGGTCTCATTTACTATTGCCTCTGTCTAAATTTTAACTCACGGCCCTGCTTAATGGATCATGATCATGCCCTGAAATACTACATACGGGTTCATGGTTTGCGTGCTGGGTCTGTGAGCAGGTAATTGCAGGCTTGATTCAATTAAATATCACATATTATAATTGTCAAACTCCAATTTGTCATCACGCTTGCAAGCCTCGCGTAGCGAAGCGAGCCGTTGAGGCACAGAAGTCTTCCGAACTTGGACCACTTAGGTGATCAGCACCGAATGCACTCATAGCCTGTGAGCCTCGCAAAGCGAGGCGAGCAGTTGAGGCATTGAAACACGGAGGACTTAGACTGCAAGCAGTTAAGAAATGCAGGACTTACTTAAGCTGCAAGCAGTTAAAAAAAAAACGACCTCCGAATCACAAGGGAAAAAAAATGACCTTGCAAAAATACTACTTTAACGACCAAAATGCAGAAATCGAAAAACACAAAAAAAAAGACAAAAAAAATAAAATAAAATAAAATAAATAAAAAATCACACACAGCACTGGGAGAATGCCAGGACACCTGGAAGTGAGGTTGCACAGGAATTTAAGCCGAATAAAAAGGAGGCTAAAGGAGACCGAAGCGCGCAAATCACCGCAAGGCACGTGCGAGTTAGCCAGGAACGACCTCGCAATCTTGGGGAGGGGGGGCAACTTTAATGTCTTAACACCCAAAACACGCCAGGACATCTGTGAGTGAGGTTGCACGCAAACTTAATCTGAAATTGACGAGTTTCAACACTCGAAAATAGGCTAAGCGAGAAAAAAAATTGGAAGATGAGGCTAAAGGAGACAGAGCTGCACAAATCACTGCCAGCCAAGTAAGACATAGAAAAAAAGACACAATTTTACAACACTAACTTGCAAATAATAACATTACGATTCTAAAATGTTGCTTTACACGCCTAAACAGATGGTTTGGCCTTGCACACGCAGCATATTGACACTGCACACTTGCCACATTGCTGACACTTTCTCCTCAAGAGTCCAACTGTACTTTTTCAGATGCAGGAAAATTATAAGAGATTGTTAGATCTTCAGGATATTGATTGCTGCATATTAAATATAAATAGGTAAAGTATATCAATTTAATAATTCACTGTACTAAATACATTTTATATTTTACACTGTACTTTTATATCTGTATTCGCGATGAGCGCCGAAGGTGATTGTTGCAAAGCAGTAAACTTAAAGTATACAAGGGTAGATGCTCGCAATGAGTGCTGAAGGTTCTCAGAGGAGCAAAAGCCTTAGATTGTATGCCAAACAGCATTCCCATGTTTTCAAATTTTATTGCTCCGTCATTTTTGATGGACAAGTCGCTAGTATCTATATATCAGGGGTGGCTGGTGCATAGGGGCAAATGGGCAACCGCCCTCCCAGAATGAATGCACTTACTTAGTCCCCCAACACTAACTTGTTTCATTTAAATAATATAAATATAAAAAAAAAATTATATCATGATCAATCTTTTATTTTTTTATATCTGCTGCTGTCACTTTAAATTATAAATCATTTGGCAAGCCGTTAAACACACTGACTTATCCCCTTATCACATCTCCGCCTGCTTTTGACTTGCTTTATACTACAGATCATGGTACAATGTTGCCTGTGCTCCATCTGAAGCAATGAGCCTGTAACACAGAATCACCCAATCAGAATGACTGGGAGGGAGCTGAAACTGTGGGACCTTTCAGGGATCGCCCAATCAGAATGACTGTGAGGAGCTGAAGCTGTGGAGACGCATTGGGGCAAACCCCAGCTAATTGCTGACACTGCCCCAGCCAATTAGGACTGCTAAGTTGCAGTATGTAGTGCATACTGTGAGTTGTAGTTCAGTGAGGGCTGCCATGCTGATAGAGCTGTTCATGACCACGTTAGTAGTCTCAGTCTGTCTGTTATTCTCTCTCTCTGTTTCTTGTTCTCTGTGACTCTCTTATTCTCTCTGTGTGACTTGTACTCTCTCTCTGATATTGTCTGCCTCTTCCCCCAGGCACTATGCATCTAGATAGATAGGTAGATAGATAGATAGAAAGATAGATATAGGCAGCTTCATATTTAAGACTAGTAGTTTTGTCATGACAGTTTGCTTTTAACTTGATACTGAAAAAAACAGTTTCTATTTAGTGCAAAAAAACATTTGTGAATATATAGTTTATATACAATTTTTTTTACAAATTTACATTTATTGAAGCAGTCTGTGTGCTGAAGGACAAATCCTACCCCCCACACACACAACTCCTGGCTCAGTGTGCTGAATGCAGAGCCTCACCTATCTCAGTTCTCTATATGTTGCTGACTATCCTGTATATATCAAACAAGCCTTGAAGGAAGGCTCCAGAATTCAACTTGTATTCTATATTTACATAGAATAAGGCATCTGCATCCCTATGAATGACCTCCGTCCAGGCTCCTAGAAAGCAGCCTGTTGTGCTCCTACAAATATTTCCCAGGTTCCCATGTTTTACATATTTTAATATTCTTCTCCATCCCTTTGTATGTGTTGTTTATGTGTGTAAGTATGTCCATAATCACATATATAATTACAGATATAAACACATGTACTATATATAATATATATTATATATGTACTTGTGGAGCTTGCAATCAACAATTTTAGTACTGTTTAGTATAACAGTTAACATCTGATTTTTTTTTTTATTCAAATGATACACAGGGCTTGTAGCCAGTTTAAGACGATTTAATATGGTACAAGAGGTTGGGTGGTTTTTACTTTAGTTTTAATTATTGTATTGTCAAGTAAAATAACTTGATGTCGGCTTTTTAGGTTTTACTTCAATCAGTCTACCTGTAGGAGCATTTAGCCTGTGTAGTGTTGTAAAAATGTATTCAAATATTGTATTGTTTTCCCCATTACTTTTGTCATTGTTCAGTCATGTCCTTATCTCTGTGACCCTATGGACCACGGCACATCATCCACATCTGTCTGCCACTACCCTCTGAGCTTCCTCAAGTTCATGTTCATTGCTTCAATAACCTCATCTATCAGTCTCCTACTCTGTCGTCCCCTTATTCGTATGCCTTACATTTTTTCCACCATCAGTATCTTCTCTTGGAAATCCTGTCTTCTATGCTGAATTGTTCTTTACTGCGTTCTTACCTATTCCTATCGCTATCCGCCTTTCTCTCTCATCCCTCTCTCTCAATCCTTGTCTCTCTGTATGGGATAATGTTTGTTAATTTCTATGAGCTGCCATGGCTATACGTCGTGATCTAACATGTTTTATATGTATTCTATTTAATTATTGCATATTATCGAGAAAATGCGAGCACTTCCCATCATAAGAATAGTGAGCAGAACCAGCACAACCTCACCCTCATCAAGATAATATATACGTAAAGTGACAGGGGGGGGGGGGAAATGACGTAAGTGAGTGGAGTATGTGTCAGTGGGCAGGGCCTACAGAGGTAACATGTTGTGAAGGGATGGAGTTTCTACTTTTGGGCAGAGTCAATTTAAGGGAAGGAGCCAGGTCTCGGCCTTCAGCCGCCACTGCTATATATGTAACACATTTGGAACCCACAGACAAAAGGTCAGTATGAAGGTAATTGATTATTTTTATGTTTATGTATAGCTATTATATATTACAAATGTCAAATTGCAACAAAAATTATAAATGAATGGATGAACTATATTGTTGGATGGAGTGTGAGTTGGGGAAACGAGGGAAGAGGTTTATTTTAGAAATTATTAATGCAATACTGAATTTCATCATACTGAGGAAACTGGAAGACATTTATAAAGGTGGAGTCAATGGAACCAGCACACTGAACCTTATACATGAGTTTGAAGTTTGTATCTTATAATGTTAATGGCCTAAACACACAGTTTAAAAAACACACCACAATGGATTTCTTGCATAAGGAAAATATAGACGTTGCGTGTCTACAAGAAACACACTTTATAAACAAGAGAGAACCTGCCTTATCTCAGAAAACTTTTAATTACAGAATCTTTGCTAGTAGCAAAACTAAAACCAAGGCAGTGTCCACCTTTTTAAAAAAAAGGAATGTTATAAAAGAAGAATATAGAGAAATGAATAAAGAAGGATGATCTATTGTTTGGATAGGCACAATTAATAATGTACAATATACAATTGTAAATATCTATGTTCCAAACTATGGCCAAAACAGATTTTTAAACAAAATCTTAAATCATGTCTTCAAAGTTAAGAGAGGACTTTTAGTTGTATGTGGAGATTTTAATCTGGTTAGTGACCTTTTGAAGGATAGTCAAACGACTAAAAAAAGAGTTACAGATAGCCAGATGAAAAGAACAGCAAACAACTTCAATATCTCCATGAGGAAACATCAATTATTCAATAGTTGGAGACTATCCCACTCTGAAAAGACTGACTTCACATTTTTTTTTCATCTAGACACCAAGGTTACTCAAGGATTGATTACATTTTAACGGACCGAGAAACTATTCAAAAAACTATTTCAACAAAAATCTATCCAATTACTATTTCTGACCATGCGTGTATTGCATTGATCATAAATATTACGAAGAATACATATAAAACTAGAACACTAAAAATAGATCCCACTCAAGAGCTGATGGAGACAAATTAGAAATAGTAAAATTCTTTGAGCTAAATGAGAAGTCAGTCTCTTCTAAAACAGTCCTATGGAATTTACATAAAGCCGTGATTAAAGGCATATTAAAATCATGGTCAGCGTACAGATTAAAATCCTGTGGTAAATCACTGAAGAAGCTTTATATAGAATTAAGTAAAATACAACTAAACAAAAGTTCTATTAAGAAGGAACTCTCTTTAAAAAAAAAATCAGCTGCTAGCACAGATTTAAAAAAATCTCCAAAAAGTAGTTGATAATAAAATATGGTTATACCAACAGAAATTCTATCACTCAGGCAATAAACCTGGCAAAATGTTGGCCAAACAAATCAATAAAAAAAAAACTTTACTAAAAGAAAAGAATAGAAAAACTAATGGATAAAGATGGTAAAACACACTTGGAATCCTTCAGAATTTGGAGACATCTTTTTGGACTTTTATAGTTCTTTATATAATTTGAAGGGAAAACATAACTTTACTAAGCCTACTAAGGCTCAGATTTCTGAATTCCTGAATGGAATAAACCTTCCAAAAATTACAGCTGAGCAACTAATACTACTTGAGGAAGAAATAACACAATCACATTCATGACTGTATTACCAAATTAAAATTTGGAAAGGCCGTAGGCCCTGGCGGTTTCCCTAACTGTTATTACAGGTTATTTGAAAAAGAGATCATTAAACATTTAAAATCAATGTTTAATTAAATAAAAGATCAAGGTTTAGAGACTCTCTCAGCCTTATAAATTGCCATTTGGCAAATTGAAAAGGGCTCTATTTAAGCACATAGCATATATTTTTACAGAAGTTTGTAGTTAGTGAAGACCTTGCTTTTGGATAGAAGTCTACTAACTAAAAACTTCTGTAAACAAAATGCTATGTGCTTAAATAGAACCCTATTCAATTTGCTGAATCGCAATTTAATAATGCTGTCTATATGCAGGAATAATACCTAAACCTGATAAGGACACTTAGAACGTTAAGAATTATCGGCCTCAATCAATGTTAAACTCCAACATTAAAATATACGCTTCCATATTGGCTGCTAGATTTAATTTGTTTATAGGTAATTTAATAAATTACGACCAAACAGGTTTTATTAAAAATAGGCAGGGCCCAGATAACGTCTGCAAATTGATTGATTTACTTGCACATGCTAAAAGCAAACAAATCCCAGTTGTAGCCCTATCTATAGACACTGAAAAGCATTTGATAGGGTCAACTGGGAGTTCAAATTCGGTTTGGGCAAGTTTGCTAGTCAGGCAGTAATGGCCTTGTATACCAATACAAGTGCTTATGCCTCTAGAACAGACTTTTGTTCTGAAACATTTTTAATTTCTAATAGCACTAGGCAGGGGTGTCCCTTGTCCCCTCTAATTTTCGCACTTGTAATGGAACTTCTGGCTGAACAAATTAGAGCCTCGGAGGGAATTAGGGGCATACCTACTAACTTCTTACAAAATAAGGTCACTGTTTTGCGGACAACCTGGTGATAATTGTGACTGAGCCACTGCAATCTTTAACTTAATTACAGGAAATAATAAATAAATATAGTTGTGTTTCTTACTATAAAATGAATGTCTCTAAATCAGAAGTGCTTCCTCTAAACATTGACAGGTAAACTCTTGAAATCTTAAAGGATAAATTTAAGTATAATTGGGAAATAAATTCATTTTCTCATTTTAGGATTACGTTTCCCTCTAATTTAAAATATCTTATTAATGAAAAACTAAATCCTCTTTATATTAAGATTTCTAACTTTCTAACAGAATTGCCACAATCAAAATGTCAATTCTTCCGAAATTAACATACATCATGAGGTGTATCCCTTTAAAGTTTCCACAATACCAACCTCAAAAATTCCAAAGGATAAAGGAAAAGTATAATGGAAATGTATATCCATAGGGAGAAACATCCTAGGATAAATAGAGATATTCTCTCAAGAGACTTTGTTAAAGGGGGTTTGTCTTCTCCGAACATAATTGATTATTACAATGTCATACTGTTAACCCACATTTTAAAATTCTACATAGGTAAAAACAAACCAATTTTTTAGGAAATTGAAAAAACTCTCTCTGAGGAATTCCAATTGAATGGATTTATTTGGCAAAAAAAAGAAAGATAAAAAGATAAAAGATAAATTATCTTTCGTGGTTAAAATTCTGATTACTCAATGGTATAGGATAAATAACCAACTAAATCTTTTTAAAGCTCCTCCGCTAAATTATCCCTTAACGGCATTACATACTACAAGCCTATTAAAAAACTCAGATTGGGACCTCAGGGGGGTTAACCTTAGTTTGCGATTTGTACAGAGATGCTGACTTAAAATCTTTTCAATTGTTGGTCCAGGAAAATGGCCTCTCAAGAGACCAATGGCTACAGTATCATAGAATAAAACATATTTTAAATAAAAGTGGAGTTGCTAGCTCTGTTAATAGGGAACCCTCTGAATTTGAAAACATAGTAAATAACGTGGGTAAAAAATCTATATCCAAATGCATTAGAATAATCAAACACTTAAAATACAACAATAAGCCTAACAGAATATTAAAATGGGAAGAGTCTTTAAGTCTAAATTTGGAAACTCAAATATGGCATAGGGCCTTTGAATTAACAAATACCTATAATACTTGTATCCCATTAAGATAAACTTATTTTAAAATGACACAAAGGTGGTATATGACCACTGATATATTAGTGATTTTTTTTCCTTCTGAATGCTGGAGAGGATGTAACAATAGGGTTACCCACAAACATATGTGGTGGCTTTGCCCACAAATTCAAACATTCTGGAAGGAATGAATGTATACATCAACTGTCTAGAATTACGAACTGTAAGTTACAAATGACTCCAGCCTTGATCCTCTTTCATATCAGCCTTGAATCCTTAGTACACAAGTCAAGAGTCATTATTATTAATATACTTTCGATAGCAAAATATTTTGTTGCAGTTAAAAGGAAAAATCCTCAAGTTCCATCGTTGTCAGAAGTTAAAATACTTACAGATAGAAATAAACAAATTGAAATGGATTATATAGATATGGAACCTAAGAGACGAAATAAGATACTCACAAAGTGGTCCCTCTGGCCCTAGTGGGCATTCCATAACATTATAAAGAAAATAATGGTCATGCAATTCCGCCTCCTTGCCAAGTCATTTCGGCTCCTCTCCCTTGAAATAGACTCTTCACTCGTTTCCTCTCCTACATTTACCCAAAGGTAAATTACAAACTAAATGCATTTATTTGAGATACTCAATTTGACTTTATATATTGCAATACTTGTATATGTTATGTATGTTTTGCTCTATGTACATTTTTTTTTATATTGTATATTGTGAAAATGGAAAAGAAATAAAAAGAAAAAGAAAATGCAAGCACTTCCCATCATAAGAATAGTGAGCAGAACCAGCACAACCTCACCTACATCAAGATAATACGTACGTAAAGTGACAGGAAAAAAAAATTAAGTGGGTGGAGTATGTGTCAGTGGGCAGGGTCTACAGAGGTAACATGTTGTGAAGGGGAGGAGTTTATCCTTTTGGGCATAGCAAAGGGGGCAGGTCTTTTCCTTCCTCCCCACCAACTTGGAAAGTCACCAGCCTCCACTGCTATATATGTAACAAATTTGGAACCCGCAGACAAAAGGTTAGTATGAAGGTAATTACAGGCTTGGAATTAAATGGGGGCCTTGGAATGAACAGGAACAATGGAAATGTGTAATATGCAACTTTTAGTGATAGCAACAATAATATGGAAAGCTCATTAGGTTACAACACACCCTTCTAAAAAAAAAGTAGCAAGCAGAATCAGGTTAGAAAAGAAAATGGAACTTTGCAGTAACTAACAATTACATATAAAAGTTACAAATGCAAAGGCAATTTTTTATTTGCATTAAAAAACATTTTGTACGATATCAAATTTAGCTGTTAAAATTAAAATGTTGAAAAATATGTCCAATGTGATCATTTAATAATCTAGTATGTAGGAAACATTTAAGTAAAGTTCATTGTAACAAAGCACTTTCTTCAAACATAAATACATTGTAATGTTTTTCAATATTTGAAAGAGAGCGGCATTTCAAGTAGATGCACAAAAGTATAAAAGATATAAGGACTGTAATGGCCAAAGGGAAGAACTTTCTAACATTTATTTAGTTTGAAATAGAAACTCTAGCACAAGCGGGTAGAGCTTTAGGGCATAAGAAGCAATTTTCCTTCAGATAAATGTTAAATAATTAATTTGCTTGGAGCAACCACATCATCTCACCAGTGTTTGAGTATGTAAGAGAAACAGACTATTCCATTTGAGGGTTTGTAATGTACTCTGTAATGTAGATAATGTAGATGTGAATACAAGCAGTGATAGCGGCTCAAACAGTAAGATACAGGAGGGAAAGAGGTTTTACATAAAGGAATTTAGGCTGAAATCCCCAAATATCTTGGAGAGTATATGAACAACTTTCTTGTAACTTAAAATGTTATCTATCTATCTATCTATCTATCTATCTATCTATCTATCTATCTATCTATCTATCTATATGTCTCTCTACAGAGTTTCTTGCTATATGCCGCCCTTAAGTTTACAATACACCTCTTTAAATATCATGAGTGCATATGTGTCTATGTAAGTATAGAAAGTGCCAGGTACACTTACAGACAGAATATTTTCTGCATATAGACATTTCTGTGAATATTGCATGGAATTGGCAACTTCAGGCAGCCTGCTGCTTCCTGAAAATGTGGTTCTCTAGGCCTGGGACTCATGGGCTCTGTTTGAAATATACCCATATCTTTCTCCATACAGTTCTGATTTATCCTTTTCAATTTCTTTTTCCATGTCTATATATATTTATCTTTCTTTTTCTCTCTATCTAAGGCTATTGTTGGAAAAGTGAATGTAATGTTTGAGGAATCAACAGTGTTTCTCAATGGATTGTATCATAAAGCTCTATCAATATAGTAAATGCAATAGATGAAATCTGCAGTACAAATATGTGTTCAATAAGTCTTTAATAATGTGCACTGAATTGCCTCAAGTGCTAAAAATCCATTGAAATATAGATTCGGACAGCTGGTGTGTCTATTACACAATAAATACGCTTTGGTTACACTAATCTCCAGAGCATGGTTTAAAAGGGATAAGTATGTTTGCTGCATTATGAATGCATCTGATAGAGGAGAATTAGTAGTGTATGCAAATCTCTTGTAATTTCTGACAGTTGAACATTAGGGTTAACACCCTCCGAACCCAGGCTAAATTAGCATCAAATTTAAAATCATATGTTTTGGCCAATCAGGGTAGCTGAAAGTTTTGAATTAACTCTGTTCCTGTTTGTGCTGAAAATCAGCCTGGGATATGTAGTGTATCACTAATATGTGCTATGTATTGCTGCTGAGATACAGAGAGGAATCTGCAAGGAGATTGGCTGAGCAAGCAACAGCAGGTAGATAGTGGATTAATATTGCTCACCAGATGCTGCATGCTGATTGGGGGATCAGATTCCTGTGTTGATACCGCCTGCAAGTGTCAACATAATCATTAGAGGGATTTTTAGATATTAATAAAAATAAAATGTTTTATGAGATGTGCTACATATAAATACTCTGCTTTTCTCCTATAGAGTGCAGGAATGTATTAATCCACAAAACTTTCATATCCCTTTAATATAATACAAGCATTTTGAATCGTCTTACTGTATTTAACAGGTTGTATGCTGTTCTATGTATAGTTGGGAATACACAACTCTCCCCCCCCCCCACTGTTGATTCTAGTTATCTCTCCTCTTGCTCTTCCTTTCACCTATACGACTGTGTTTTCTTGTGTTGTCTCTATCTTTTCCCTAGTTTATTAAATAACAACTGCATGTCTATGGATTGCTATTTTACGCCTGGTACAGTAGAATCACGTTTATCTGGCACCTAACTAACCGGGACTCTCAAGCAACCGGCACCGGCATCAATTCCCCATTTTAAAGAAACTCCCACTAAACCGGCATAACGGCACTATTCAGCACGAGTTCAAGACTGAGAAAAAAATACTAACCTTTTTTCTTATTGTTTTTTTTTGCGCCTAAATGGCCCAGTTTAGGTGTTAATGCTTTTTTAAAGGCAATTTGAGGGGCTTTGCAGGGTTTAGGGGTCGTTTAGACCCTTTTTCTGATAGGTGCCGGATAATGGGGGGTTTACTGTATATATAAAAGATTAGCCATAGCTGATTGCATTCCATTGCTACCTGGACAAAAATCCAGAGTAGTTGATATAAAATTGAATAAATAGTTTTTGAAGATTTCACAAATTTTAGTTTGCCTTTATCATTGGGACTAATGGAGTCACTTTTTGAGCTCTGAACACCTTTATTTTTCATAAAGGTATACAATATGGAGATGGATAGATAAGGATATTGAAGCAATTAATATGCTTGCTCAGTGGATCACAGCAAGTCAGCCATGACTGAACCACTAAACAAAAGTAAAGGTATACAGACTCTGGATTTAAAGTGCTTTGTTGCTCAGACCCATCATATCCATTTCAAAATCAAAAATAAATCCAGTATGGAGCACCCTGTTAGTGATACAAATGAGGCTAGCTTCAGCAGTGGTAGTGGTATTCTCATCAATATATATCATCTCAAATGGACATTTTCAAAGTATTTTTCTAGTTACTTCTAGATGAAGCTCCACAGAAGGGTTTTTGTCTTCCTTCATACATGTGAAGTACATGGGGTACAGGCAACAAATTATCATGTGATCCAACAGTTTAGTGTTCCATGTAACTAACACAAATAAAGATTAAGTTTGGGAGTTCTGAAACTCTTTATCCTTGTCTATAAAATGCTGTACTTCTATCAAATATTTTGCTTTGTGTTTTCTACTGTAAAGTGACAATTACTACAATTACGGTAACTTGCTTTTCTCAATGACTACTGAAGACATTAATATGACACAATGGTATAACTTCAAGTTATAAGTAATAAAGTAAGTACTTTATAAATCGAGTGTTATTAAAAAAAGTTGTATTATCTTACATCTAAATTGCATTAAAACTTGTATTTTTTGCCAACCACCCTTTCTGATCCACCCATGTTATATTAGAATTTTCGAGGAGATGATTACTAATAATTGTATATCCTGTCCTGGTGTTCGCTTGTATTGCTTCCAGTCTAAAGTCATATTTTAAGAACTATAAAAGACTCTGTAAGTAATTAGACTGATTATTAAAATGCATTTTTTTAAATCACATTCAATGGGTAAATTACATTTTATTACCTGTAGTTTTAAACAATACTATATTTTGAACCACTCCTGTGTCCCTTTAATTGTTTTATATTAGAAAACAAAACCTAAGCATGTAATAATAATAACAATAACAATAATAATAATAATAACATACACATTATATAAGCATTTTACATGATTTCCATAATAGCAAATTGCTTGAATAATTTTTCTTTAGGGGAATAGACAACTACCTATTAATAAATACAGAAGCTACTTTACCTTGCTCCCTGTCTCCTTTGCCTTTGGCTCCAAATCCATAATTTACATTGATTTAATGTAAATGTATATACAGTGCTCTCCCACAACAGTTTTTGAATATGGATAGGGAGAACTGTTGTTAACCCTATAATGTTACTTATCATACATTCATTGTCAGTTTCTCAGTTTCTGTTGCTGATTATACTTTTTGGTGGTTGTGTCTACTGATTGTCAAGTATGAATATTGAGATGAAGAGTAACAGATAGGAAGCCTTAGGTTCAGCCCACACTGGCCTTTATTTCTTCTTAACCTCCAATTCTAGAATACATTTTCTATTTAACACTTTCCGAAATTGTTTTATCCTTGAATAAGCCATTCTTTAAAGGGTGTCCTTTCTCAAGGTCTCCATCAATATTTAAATATCCTTATAGTGACCTTTTGAATGCCATTAGATTTGAATATAGAGTAGTGTAAAAACTTTTTCACCTTCTAAAAATTTACTGATTATCTCCCATAGAGACAGTGAAACATTTTCATTTACACATTTTGATTACCTATAAAATATTTCTGCAAAACAACTAGTGCTTTGGATTGTTTAAACATCTTCTGCATTATGATCTAGGTTGTCCCTTATATATATAAGTACTTGTACGGTATTAGAGTGATTGTTTGGGTTTTATTCATGTAAGCAAATACTTTAATATATTAATATTTTATTCTTTCTTTTATCAATTAACTTTAATTTGAAAAATACATCTTTAAAAACATACAGTATTTAGAAAAAGTCCACAGCTAGGCAATCTGCTAAATTCAAGTTCCATACACTAACTACATTAATATGTGTGACCTTGCACAGTTTAGACATAGAAACAGGAAGCCTAAAAAAGTGGGTGGAGCTTGGAGCTAACAGCTTGCCAGTATATTAGTAAGTTTTTAAAATATTTTTATTAAAATGAAATGGTAACATGATTTTAAAATATAAATACATTTCTTTTTTGTTTAGAAAAACAATTCTTGCAACATATTATTATTATTATTATTATTATTATAACTAGCAACTTGCCCGTCAAAAATGACGGGCAATAAAATTTGAAGTGGGAATGCTGTTTGAGACATAATTTAAACCGTTTTGTACTGTGAGGATCTTCGGCGCTCATTGCGAGGCTTGCGCTAAGAGCCTTTGGCGCTCATCGCATGACTCGCAGTGAGCCACTTCGGTGCTCATTGCAAGCCTCAGGACCTTCGGCGCTCATTGCAAGCCTGTCCTGTCGTGTACTTTTGGTCCTCTGAGAGATATATATATTTTTACGTATATGTAGTTAAGTAATAATTAATGATTTTCTTAATAAATTAATATACTTTAATTATTTATAATTGATATATGCAGCGAGCAATAGGCAGAAGAGCTAACAATCTGTTTGTATTTTGCGTCTGCATACAGTACAATATACATTGTGAGTGTTAGTGCCCTGCTTATAAAGTGTAATGAGTGTTTGAAGTCTTCATTATAAATAGGCTGCGTGCGCGAGGTAAAGCCGTTGGTTTATTGTGTAAAGCGGCATTGTATAGTCGTAATGTTATTAATGTATTACGCGTCTCGTGAGTATTTTCCGGCTTTTGTAATAGTGTATCTTGTAGGTCGTAGTGTGATGTGTAAAGTGCTACACGGTTTGCAGTGTTTTGCCCGGTCCGGGGTCGTGTAGCCTTGTTTTCCTTTTTTTTCGGCAGTCATTTCTTTCCTCGCTTAGGCGATTTTCGTGTGGCGAGGCTCGCAGCGATGAGTGCCTTTGGCGCTCATCGGCTAAGTCCTACACATTAACGGCTCGCCGGCGCTCATCGCCTAAGTCGTACGCACCTCGCAAAGCGTGACAACGTCTTGCAGTTTGACAACTATTATATGTGATTATTATTATCATTATTAATTTAGTAATACTAATGATAATTACCTATTTTAAAATACATTTACACAATTTCAATACCTTTTCCTACCCCAGATGTTTTTTACTCCTGTGTTTTTACTCCTCTTTTTAATCAGTGGCAATGGCTAACAACAAGAAGTTGGTAATTTGACTGTGGAATGCTAATTAAAAAAATAAAGTATCAGCAAAAATTATAAATTAATTTGTATCACTTGAAAGAATTACTTGAATTAGCCTGAAAAAACGCACACTTGTTTCTTGATTTAATAGCGTTTTTATGTAATTAGGCTATTGGGATATACTCAACTCAACATCTATAGGGTAAAATAGCTGGCAAAAACAGCATTATATTCACATTCCTGTTTTGCAGTTCTATTTCTTCAGAAGCATGGTTTTAGAATGTAAAAAGTAATACAAACTGTAATGTATTGACTTGTATATGCAATTATGCTGCAGCAAATTCTATCATGTTGGTGAGTGCTGATGTGCCTCTTGAGGTGGGAAGACAATTTGAATGCAGTGTCTGCCTGAACAATAGAAATGTGACAATGAAAACTAACAATGCATTCAACAGGACTAATGGGATATATTTCTGAGAAAGTAACATACAAAAAAAACTCAGAGAATAAAATGATAATGCACAGTAAAAATAATTGCATATTAAGGTTAAAAATGGAAAGGTTCGGTTAATAATAATAATAATAATAATAATAATAATAACAAAAATTATTATTATTATTATTATTATTATATGTATTTATTTATTACATTTTGCCATTATCAGTTTAGTTACTTAAAAGGGCATATAGAGATTGACCTCAATGACCCTTTAAATTAAATTAACACCTATAAATTATTTATAAATGCAAATATGCATAAGGGATTTGTTGTTTTTTCAGTTGACAAAAAAATATGCTAATGCCGTGACGTCACAAGCGCGTCACATCATTAGCATATGCCGATTCCAGAGAAAGGCATAAGACATGCTGCGGGGCTCCGATCAGCAGCAGGAGCTGATCTGAGGCTTTAGAGAAGAGGTGAGAGGGGGGAAGGAGGGAGGATATGAGGGAAGAGGAGGGAGGAAGATGAGGGGGGGAAGAATAGGATGAGGGGAGGAGGGTGAGAGGGGAAGGGGGGGAGAGGAGTGCAAGAGGGGAAGGGGGAAGAGGAGGATTGGGGGATAAGGGGGGAAGAGGAGGATGAGGGAGGAAAGGAGGAGGATGAGGGGGGAGGAGGATGAGGGGGGCTTAGAACTCCTAATATATGTTTTTGTTGACCCTTTTTTCCACTTACACAGCTAGTTTAATGTTTTTCTTTGAAATAAATATTCAAACATATTTAACCTATTGATGCCTCAATAAATGTAATTTTATTAGTATCTATTTTTATTTTTGAAATTTATCAGTAGCTGCTGCATTTCCCACCCTAGGCTTATACTCGAGTCAATAAGTTTTCCCATTTTTTTGTGGTAAAATGAGGTGCCTCGGTTTATTTTCGGGTTGGCTTATACTCGAGTATATACAGTATTATTATCTCTAGTGTATATAATACCAACACCATTCCGTAGTGCTGGGGTACAGTAATAAATGGGTATGACAATACATAATTTGATACAAATAAACTCTAATTCATTCGGATTCTAGAATATAAAGAAAGTCACTTCAATTAGTATGTGTAATTAAAGATAATTTAGAGGGAAAAAGGGAAAAGAAACTTATATATCTAATTGAAAAACCTCTGAGAATACATTACTTATAACGAGGAAGGAAAGTAATTCAAATTACTAAAATGTATTCACATACACAAAAACATGAAAAAATGTTGATTAAAAAATAAAAAGATAATTACAGAAACATCTGATGTTCACGTCACATATCCAAAATTGAGTGTACATGGATCAACTATATATAAATATAGCAATGAGAAAATAATACCTTATATAAGGATAGTATCCAACAACCCACTATCTTTACACACACAAATTAACCATAAAAATTGATAGCTGTACCATTAATCAATCAATAGATACATATGGTGTATATACATAACAAATTATTATAAAAATAAATTAATTACTTGTCGTTTTTCATGTTTTAGTGTATGTAAATACATTTAGTAATTACTTTCCTTCCTCATTACTAGTAGGTTTTTCAATTACATATATAAAGTGTATTTTCCTTTTTTCTTCTAAATTATGACTGAGAGTTTGCAAGTTTATAGACTAAGGGAATAAAGAAACAAAAGTTGAAGGAATTTAAAAGAAGAAATAAGCGCATGGCAAGTAATTGGGACATGAGTAGATTGTTAATTAATGATTAAGTCTGTGTGTGTATCAGCTGTGGAAAAGAGAGGTGATAGTGCAGAAACTGCACTGTAAAGTAACACATATCATAGGTTTAGAAGACTTGCTAAATGAATTCAAAGGCAAAAGATTGGTAGTATGTGAGGGTCTAGGTCTGGAGGTGAAAGAAATTAAGGTGAATAGTGAATAAAATTGTGAAAGATGGCCTCCCTGCTAATCCTTATATCACTCCTTTGCTATGTTAATCACCCATCCCGGAAACAGTGCAAGAGAACTGCTACTGTACGTATGAGCCGGAGCCAAAAATTACAGCAAACTTTTCCATTGATTTTTGCACTGATAAAAGGTTACGAAATACTCTGTAAGACTTTTACACGTAAACCCCCTGCTAATAAGAATTAGCAGATCTCTCAAAAAATAGTTCAGTGTAATAACAACAAAAAACTGAAGGAAGTATTACAGGTAACAAAGACCACTCACAAATGGGTTTAAAAACATTGTGGACTGCCGCAGAAGCAGTTAAAGAAACAGTATAGCACCAAAAAACAATTACAAATTATGAATGTCAACATAATTTGCCACTTAACAGTCCAATATAAACATATGTGTAAATAAAAATTATGATATTGTATTATTATGTCCGTTTCATGTATATGTATATGTATGTAAATGTTATTGCATGTTAATAAAAAAATAAAAAAAATAATACAGCATCAAGGGTAACACTGAACTCAGTACTCAAGGGGTTAATACATATCAGGAAACCACATGGACTAGGAACCAATGCTCTAATGCATTGTCTATACACATAATATATATATATATATATATATATATATATATATATATATATATATATATATATATATATACAAAATAAACACAATTACACATATTACATTTATAAAAAAATAAAAAAATAATGTATATACATAAATAAATATGATGGTTTCTTGCTGCAGTTATGGCAATAAACAGGACATTCTAATTTTCTATTGGTTCCTACAGCCGTTTCTCATCTGAAAAGCTTGGCTTGGGTACTTCCTACACTGAAATCTCTTGCAGACAAGGAAGGATTTACAGATGTGGGTTGAGTGCTGTAATTAACATAGAGTGAAAAGATTTACCTAAACATGGAACGTAGGGGAAAAAAACTCTACATAATTTAAGAGTATACTGCAAATTACACCGCTCAATTAGCATGGGGGACTATGGCCCCTATTCAATGGAAAGCCCGCAGTTGCCTTCATACCGCCCGTATGTCTGCAATTTGAAACTATTACAGAGCGATTCAATTGATCAAGCCCACAGCTACCTGGCCGAATGCCTAAACCGTAAACCATGCACCCCCGTAAGTAGCATTTCAGGACATGATCATGATCAATTAAGTAAGGCTGTAACTACCGATTTAGAAACAGCTAACAGTAAATGAGGCCATCATCAAGGTATCAGTAAAACATGAAGGTCAAACGCCAATCAATTAGCGTTTAGAAGTCCGATATGTGATCGGACTTGCAATCCGGCAAAGTACAAAATAATAACAATTAATAAAGGAAATGTTATAGTCCATGTGGGTGACCTGATATGTATTAACTCCTTGATTTCCCAGATTGAAAGATCAAGGCAACTGGGGCTTGCAAATGAATAGGGGCCTTAGCGTCATAAGCACTAGCATTGCAAGGTGGGGATTAACTGAGTATTTTAAAGACAACAATAACACTCCATTGCTCTGATTTTAGCATAAGTAATACTGTAAAGGAGTAGTAGTTACAAGGCACAGGAACTGAAAAAGTTGTTAAACACAATTAAGAGGATGAGGTAATAAAAACATCCCACTAAAGAAAAAAAATCACAGGAGATTCAAGGAATTTAATTGAATGACATAAACCTATGTTATAAACATTAACACCGCAGAAGATTTATTTCACATGGAAGTGAAGTGAATAAATGCATTAAATAACACAAGGTGATTTTAATAGAGAGATTGGGTGGTTGTATAGTCCAATATCTCTCAAAGGAAAGCATGATATAAATTAAATAATCAAATTTGGTACATCAACTGGTCAGAAATATTACATATAATAGTTGTCAAACTGCGATTCGTTGTCACACTTGCGACAAATCGCAGTTTAACAACTGCGCATTGAGCAACGGGCGGCGCGTGCGCGTTGAGTGGCGTAAGCCGCAAGAGGGAGGAGAGACAGGACAGGGAGAGGAGGGGGGAAGAGACACAGGGGAGGGGGGAGACACACAAGGTTGGGAGAGGAGGTGGGGTAGACACACAAGGGAGGGGGGGAGAGACACAGAGGAGTGAGAGGGGAGAGACAGAGAGGAGGGGGCGAGACACAGGGGAGTGAGAGGAGGGGGGGAGGAGAGACACAAAGGAGTGAGAGGAGGGGGGAGAGACACAGGGGAGTGACAGGAGGGGGTTAGAAACACAAAGGAGTGAGGGGGAGAGACACAGGGAAGGAAGATGAGGGGGGAAGAGACACAGGAGAAGAGGAGACACACAGGAGTGGGAGAGGATGGGGTAGACACACAGGGGAGGGGGGAAGAGACACAGAGAAGGGGGGAGAGACACAGGAATGAAAGGGGGTGAGACACTCAGGAGGGGGGAGAGACACAGGGGAGTGAAAGGAGGGGGAAGATACACAGGTGAGTGAGAGGAGGGGGAGACACAGGGGAATGAGAGGGGGAGAGACACAGAGGGGGAAAAACACAGAGGAGTGGGAGAGAGAGGGGTGTGAGTGGAGGGTGAGAAGAGACACAGGGGAGTGAGAGGGTGGAAGAGACACAGGGGAGTGAGAGGAGGGGGGGGAGAAACAAAGGAGTAAGAGGAGGGGGAGAGACACAAAGGAGTGAGAGGAGGGGGGAGGGACACAAGGGATGGAGAGGAGGGGGAAGAGACACAGGGGAGGAGGGAGACACAGGGGTAGGAGAGGAGGGGGGAAAAAACACCGGAAGGAGAGGGGGGACACAGAGTAGGGGACAGACACAGGGGAGTGAGAGGAGGGGGACAGACACAAAGGAGTGAGAGAGGGGAGAGACAAAAAGGAGTGAGAGGAGGGGAAGAGACACAGAGGAGGAGGGGGAGGCACACAGGGGTGGAGGAGAAGGGGGTAGACACACAGGGGAGGGAGAGGATGGGGAAGAGACACAGGGGAGGGAAATGGGGGGAACAGACACGAGGGGGGGAAGAGACATGGGGGAAGGAGACACAGGGGGGAAAAAGAGAGACACGGGGAGGGAGAGGAGTCAAGAGACACAGGGGAGGAAGAGGGGGGCAAAGACACACAGGGGGGAAAGACAAAGGAGGGACAGGGAGGAAGGAGACACAAGGGAGGGAGAGGAGGGGGGAAATGAGACACAAGGGAGGAAGTAGCCAAAGGCGCTCATCGCGAGGCCAGTAAAATAGAGGGGAAGAGTCTCCTATTGTGTGGCAAACAGTATTGCCAGGATTGACCTTTTATTGCCGTCATTTTTGACCGGCAAGTTGATAGTCCTTAAATAGTTACAAGAAAAGTAACAATATAGATAAGTGGGAAATAGCAACAAAGTGTCAAGTCTCAGGAATCTAACATATGTGCAATAATATAATAGACTAAAACTAAGATATAAACAGCAAGACTATTTCCTACTTACAAAAGTAACAATATAGGCAAGCAAAGAATAACAAAGTGTCAAGCTATAAGGATCTAACATATGTGCAATAACATAATAGATTGAAAAAAAAAGACTACTACAACAAAGGAAAAAAGAGCCAGCTGAAAAATAAGATATAAAAATAAACATAAGGTATCAACCTAAAGTGACATCTAAATACTAGCTGGAATCAGCAGGTACATTTAACCATCCATATTTTAATTGTGAAAGTTTTTAAATGTACAAATAAAGTTTATATTTAAAAATTTCAGTTTGTGATGCAAATGCAATAGACAACCACATTTAGGGTGTTTCTTTTTTGTTTTTGTCTCTTCATGAACTGACTACTGTATATCAGTTCTTGTGAAAACAAGTGAAAGTACACTTAAACCCAAAATTTTGGTTAAAAAGACAAAGGAATATGCTATTTAGCACATACCAACTTACCTGATCTTCATCTGCAAGCATTACTAACCATTAGCTGATAAGTGTGAAATAGGTATTTGAGAAATAGAAATCAATAAAATTGTTAGAATAATATATACAGATAATTTATAATTTATATATATTCTGTGTATAAGGCCCGGATAGTTGGACTCAAACACAAAAAAGGGCCCTCCATGCAGTAGCTCCGCCACTGAACTGCAGCAGCTATTAAACACACTCTACAATACTTTAAAATAATGGGAAAGCATGGGAAGGCATTAGAATTAATTGCACAACAGTCTCAAGCTTGCAAATCTGCAATAGTAAAATATTATTTTTAACGTTTCTTTCGGGGCTATATCAATTCCGGGAATAAAGGGGTTAATAAGTATCATGGAACATGCATGGACTAGAAAAGTTGCTTTAATGATTTTTATTGATTTCTGCATTGCTGGATTGAGAGTCTAATCACAACTTTTACTTCCAAACACTAACAGCCTTTTTAAATTGCAATTCAGTAAATTTAAAAGGGCTCTAATTAAGCACACAGCATATTTTTTTTTACAGAAGTTTTTAGTTAGTGAACTTCTATCCAAAAGCAAGGTCTTCACTAACTAAAAACTTCTGTAAATAAAATATGCTGTGTGCTTAAATAGAGCCCTTTTAAATTTACTGAATCACAATTTAATAAAGCTCTAATTGTTTGTAGTATAGACTCCATGTTTTATTGATGACAGCCTCATTTTACTACTGGCTGTGTCTAAGAAGTATTGTGAGTGTTTAAGAAGTAAATTACAGGTTTGCCAAAATATTGTCAAATCACATGATCATGCCTCCTAAAATCGCCAAATTCGTATTTCTCAACTAGCAGGACGGCGATCCGCCTTTAAAAAGGCTGAATTTGGCAAAACCAGGTCCCGGACAGGTTGTCCATAGGGGCAGACGGGCTGATAATTGTTTTGGACACGATTGTGTTCCAAAATAGATGAAGCTATTAAGCGCCATACTACACTTGTAACACGCGGAGGAAGATGACATGAGGCTCCCGGTATGGGTATTCCCCAGGTTGCCTGAGCACAACTGAGGAAGAGTATTACAGCCTACATGGGTTCCGTATAAACAAGGTAGGATAAGGTGCATTGCATAAAGTTATGAAGAGATCTGATATATGGATTCTGACCGCTGGCCATACTAATTGAGTGCATGGTTGTTGCTACGTCAGCACTTGCTCTGTGAGCGATTTTAAGTAATTAAACTATCCTATGATTTTATTTTAGCTGTAAGCTATACCCTGAAAGGTCTCCCAAGAGGGGCAGGTCATAGCAGAGAGGTCAAACAAATCTCGGTCCACTGTAGAAGGAACTGGCAACCCACTCCAGTAACTTTGCTAAGAAAACTCTATGGACAAGCACAACCAGAGATATAATGATATGGCATTGGTAGATGAGCCCCTCAGGTCAGAAGGTGCCTACCACATTACTGAGGAAGTGCAGAGGGCGAGTACCAGATCTAATGAAGTTGTTGGGCCAAAGCTGAAGGGACAACCAGCTGCGGGTGTGTCTGGAGGGAAAAGGAAAGTCTGATGCTGCAAAGAACAATTCAGCATAGGAACCTGGAATTTTAGAACTATGAACCAAGGTAAACTGGACATGGTCATACATGAAATGACATGGCTAGACATTGATATCCTGGGAACTGGTGAACTTAAATTTACTGGAATGGGATATTTCACATCAGACAACCACCAAATCTTCTACTGTGGTCAAGAATCACACAAAAGAAATGGAGTAGCCCTTATAGTCAATCAAAAGGTGGCCAAAGCAGTGCTCGGTTACAACCCAATAAATGACAGAACAATTTCAATTTGAATTCAAGGCAAGCCATTTAACATCACAATGATCCAAGTCTATGCTCCAACCATGGATGCTGAAGAGGCTGAAGTTGTCCAGTTCTATGAAGATCTTCAACACGTCATAGATATAACACAAAGAAAAGATGTTGCTGTCATCCTAGGAGATTGGAATGCAAAAGTAGGGAACCAATAGACACCTTGAACAACTGGCAAGTTTGGACTTAAAGTACAAAATGAAGCAAGTCAGAGATTAGTAAAATTCTGTCAAGATAATTCTTTGGTCATAGCAAACACCCTCTTCCAACACCCTCCTAGACAACTCTATACAAGGATATCACCAGATGGACTATATAGAAATCAGATTGACTACAAATTTTGTAGCCAAAGATGGAAGAGCTCTATACACTCAGCAAAAATAACACCTTGAGCTGACTGTGGCTCAGACCACAAACTTCTTATTGCAAATGTCAGAATTAAACTGAAGCAAAGATGGAAAATAATCAGACCAAGTAGATACAAAATAAATTATATCCCTTGTGAATTTTCAGTGGAAGTAAAGAATAGATTTAAGGGACTAGACATGGAAGATAAAAAGCCTGAATAACTCTGGATCGAAGTTAGCAACATTATCCAGGAAACAGCAACAAAGAATATCTCCAAAATAAAGAAAACTAAGAAGGAAAACTGGCTTTCTGATGAAGCTTTGAAAGTAGCCAATGAGAGAAGGTAAGTCAAAGGTAGTGGAAATAAGAAAAGATTTGTTCAAATGAATGCAGAATTCCAGGGGACAGCAAAAAGAGACAAGGAGACATTCTACAATGAGCCACCAACATCGGACAACAGAATGGTTCAAGATAGGAAAAGGAGTGCAACAAGGTTGTATATTGTCACCTTATTTATTCAACTTATACACAGAGTACATCATTTGTAAAGCAGGGCTGGATTAGTGCAAAGCCAGAATCAATATTGCTGGAAGAAACATCAACAATCTCAGATACGCCGATGATACTACTCTGATGGCTGAAAGTGAGGAGGAACTAGAGGAGCTACTAATACAGGTAAAAAAAGAAAGTGCAAAAGCTGGCCTGCTGCTCACAATTAAAAAGACAAAGATCATGGCAAACGGCTATATCCATTCCTGGAAAATAGATGGGGAAGAAGTGGAGGCAGTGACAGATTTTATTTTCCTGGGATCCAAGATCTCTTTAGATGGTGACTGTAGCCATGAAATTAAAAGAAGGTTTGCTTCTGGGGAGGAAAGCTATGGCAAGTCTGGACAAGCTAGTAAAAAGTAAAGACATTACACTATCAACAAAGGTCTGCATAGTTTGAATTATGGTATTCCCAGTAGTAGCATACGGATGTGAGAGCTAGACCATAAATAAGGCTGAGCAGCATAGAATTGATGCCTTTGAATTGTCGTGTTGATGAAAACTGCTTAGAATTTATTGGACTGCGAAAAGATCCAATAAATCAGTACTTCAGGAAATCAAGACAAACTGTTCACTGGAAGCTATGATCATAATGCTGAAGCTCAAATATTTTGGCCATATAATGAGAAAACAGGATTTTCTAGAAAATACTCTAATTCTGGGAAAGATTAAAGTCACAAGAAGAAGGGGACAACCGAGGCAGAGATGGATAGATGAGATAATTAAAATGTTGAACATGAACTTAATCGAGCTCAGAGAGGCAGTGACTGACAGATGTACCTGGTGTGCTGCAGTACATAGGGTCACGTTGAGTCAGACACAACTGAATAACTAAAGAACAACAACATTCAAGGGAGAGATATTTGAGATTGCTCTTATATTACTGTATGAAAACGTAGCCTTATTAATTAGCAATTTATATTTATACCTTATTACATATAGTATTCAAGCACTTTATTTGTTGTTTCTTCAAACAACACTATTACAATATACTTGCAGAATGTTTATTTTAAGCACTTCATTATTGTGCATATACAGACTTGTATATTATTATTCTAATACCTTTAAGGTATCAGCACTTAGTTTTATTATGTGAATATTGTATGCCTAATTTATAATTTACATCTACAGCCATATACACTTTGTTTACAGTAGTTTTCACTTAAGCACTTTATTATTCATTGTTGCACAAAAATGTACTTAGCATTTTTAGCCTGTAAGGGGATTGATTAATAGTGTGTTTCTTACACAATCCCTAACTACACTAGTTATTTTCTCTCCCTGCTACCTCCTCATAGAATTATCTTATTAGTTTTTTTTAGAATCGGTGTTCTTTCAGCTTGATATTTTAATCTAGATAATAAATTATACTTTTTTATATGCTGCATAGTATGTTAGATCTCTCCAATGTTTATTCTTGAAATGCTATGGAGAAGCATTAACAACATCTTCTGGTACCTACACATAGTGCAGGGATCAGAAACCACATACCATTTTCCAATTGGATGAGTTGATTGAAAAAAATAATTTCCCTCTGAATAAGCATATTTGTGTCTTCTTAGCCAATCTAAACCTGAGAAATTGAATTCTAATTTATGATTGGCTGAAAGTGAAACGAGTATGGGTAGGAATTTTCTTTGACTGAATCCTCCAAATTGTATTTTCACATTTTGTACCCATGAACCTAGTAGAAGTGCATACTATCCCCTTGGAAATTAGATTTTTCCAGCCGATTGGAAGAAATTGCTCACAAGATAGTGTGTATTGACAACTCAGTGAGAGGTTCTGCTACTGATACCTTAACCTATTATGTTTTACGCATTTGATATTACAAAAAAATGTTTTTAGATACATTTCATACCAGTGGGAGAGATAGTGAACAGAGGGCCTCGGTCCAGGGAGGAGGGGCAAACATTTAGTTTGACCCCCCAGGCCACCTTCCAGTGCCATATATATACATACCCATATATAAATAAATACAGTATATATATACAGCACCATTCTCCCCCCAACCCGTTCACAGCCATATTCACCCCCCAGGGCCCCCTTAGCAGCATTATTCCCTACCCAACCAGCCAGGGCCCCTCAGGAGCACCACTCATCCCCCCAAAACCCCTAGGGCCCCCCTCAGCAGCACCATTCACCCCCAACACCCTCAGATGCCATATTCACTCCCCAACCCCCCAGGACCCCCTCAGGAGCACCATTTACTCTCCCCCAAAAAACAGGGCCCCCTTGTCAAACCATTCATCCCTCCAAGCTCCTCAGCTGCCATATTCACCCCCAGGGACCCCTCAGAAAAACCATTCACCCCCCCAAAAAAATCTCAGCCCCCCTCAGGAGCTGCATTTACCCCCCCCCCCCAAAACCTCCAGGGCACCTTCAGCAGCATCATTCACTAACCACCAAAAAAACAGTGCCTACCTTGTCACACCATTCATCCCCAAGTCCCTCAGCAGCCATATTCACCCCCAGGGCACCCTCAGCAGCCATATTCACCCCCAGGGCCACACAGCATCACCATTCCCCCCCCCCCCCACAAAAAAAAAAAGGCACCCATCAGAAGCATCATTCAGCCCCTCAAATCATCCAGGGCCCCATGTCTCACTATTCACCCCCTCAAGCCCCTGCACTCCATTCACTGCAGGGTCACATGACATCATTAGGAATTCCCCTCCCCTGCATTATGAAGCTCCGACAGGGGAAGGATACCTAACCTCTGAGCAATGGGATCTGGAACAGGGACTGCAAAACACAAGTAAGTAGAGTTGTCGCGAATAGTTCGGCGGCGGACTATTCACAGCGATTTTCGCATGTTCGCATTCGCCGCGAACGACGAACACATGCGCTTTTCGGTTCGCCCCCTATACTTTATCATTGAGGGAACTTTGAACATCATTTATAAACATCCAAACACCAAATAAACATACATATTGATTACTTTTCAGCAGCTCATTCACATTCCCCATGATTTATAATGAGCATTTATTTATGTTGAAGTAAATTGACTTGTGAATAAAACCCTTTCATTAGTAATTACTAAGAAAAACTACAAAAGGCGTCTAACAATAATTTGGTGTCCACTAATTTGTGCTGATCTTCCCACGCATTGGTTGCCCACACCCACTCCTGCTGGAGGTGGTTGCTGAGCATTTCACAGCACAAGCCTTAAGGGCTGCCTTGTATCCAAGGATTAACATGGAGAGGCAGCATAAGCAAAGCAGGGGGCAGAGCCAGCAAATCAGTGCTGCTTGTTACTACCTGTGCCACTGCATGGGGTACTACCCCCTCTGTATCGGGTCATAGCTACCTGTGTGTACCCAGCACAGTGACTGTAGACAGTAAGGGGTTAATGTGCTGTATAATCCAATGCATTATCTATTAACAATTTAGCTGGCAGAGGGGTGCAATGCATTGCTGCCACCGATAGCCCCCATTCTAGGAGAAGGTGAACAGGTAATATGTCCATTTAGATGACTGGTGCTTGGTGTTACTACAGCAGCTCTTCCTATTAAAGTTCAGGCCAGCACTCAGTACACAGGATAGGGTGACTGGGTGCCACATGTCACACCTGGCTGGGGGTCTTACCTTGTCACTGCAGTGGAGGGCTCCTCACAGGCCCTTATCCTCTTTGTGATCCCGGGGTGCAGAGCAGGTTTCACAGAGCTATCCGATCCGATAGGACAAACGAATAAGCATTTAAAGGGACACAATGGCTAGGGAAGTGCTGGATTTAAAGGGACACTAATACTTAAAGAGCATGAGCTGTGTTATCCATTATTTCTAAAGTGAACCAATCCTTGGACATTACATGTTATTGCTGCTTTATTTATATGCAAATGTGGCTTGCATATGTTAATTAGCTGCTTTTTATATGTTAATTTGGGATCATTCCTGTTTTCTGACAGCCAGCATTGGTAGCCATCAGCCACTAGTCGATTTTAGTCAATTGTTGTTAATGTAAAGCTTATCATCTGCCACTACCCTAACCCTTAAACCTAAACCCCAAGTCTAACCCTAAATCTAACCCTAACGCTATGTAATTTTCCGTGGGAGTTTTGCCATGGATCCCCCTCCGGCATGCCACAGTCCAGGTGTTAGTCCCCTTGAAACAACTTTCCCATCACTATTGTGGCCAGAAAGAGTCCCTGTGGGTTTTGAAATTCGCCTGCCCATTGAAGTCTATGGCGGTTCGCCTATGTTCGCCCGTTCGCAAACATTTGACCAAGTTCGCGTTCGCTGTTCGCGAACCCAAAATTTGATGTTCGCAACATCACTACAAGGAAGAGGTGGGAGGTGAATGAAGTGCAGGGGGCTTGAGGAGGGTAAATATTGTGACAAGGGGCCCTGGGGGTTTTGAATGGTTGAATGATGCTGCTGAGGGGCCCCTCACAGAGCAAGGGCCCTGGTGCAACATACCTGCTGCACCGGTGGTAGCTCCGCCCCTATTTCATACTAGCAGAGCATGCTTATTTGTTTTCCAGAATTCCATTTAAACTTTTAAATAATAAACGGTGTGCATAAACACACACACACATATACAATATCTCACAAAAGTGAGTACACCCCTCACATTTTTGCAAATTCTTTATTATATCTTTTCATGTGACAACACTGAAGAATTCACACTCTGCTACAATGTAAAGTAGTAAGTGTACAGCCTGCATAACAGAGCAAAATTGCTGTCCCCTCAAAATAACTTAACAAACAGCCATTAATGTCTAAACCATTGGCAACAAACGTGAGTACACCCCTAAGTGGAAATGTCCAAATTGGGCCCAAAGTGTCAATATTTTGTGTGGCCACCATTATTTTCCAGCACTGCCTTAACTCTCATGGGCATGAAGTTTATCAGAGCTTCACAGGTTGCCACAGGAGTCCTCTTCCACTCGTCCATAATGACATCACGAAGCTGGTGGATGTTAGAGACCTTGCACTCCCCCACCTTCCATTTGGGGATGCCCCACAGATGCTCAATAGGGTTTTGGTCTGGTGACATGCTTGGCCAGTCCATCACTTTTACTTTCAGCTTCTTTAGTAAGGCAGTGGTCATATTGGAGGTGTGTTTGGGGTCGTTATCATGTTGGAATACTGCCCTGCGGCCCAGTCTCCGAAAGGAGGGAATCATGCTCTGCTTCAGTATGTCACAGTACATGTTGGCATTCATGGTTCTCTCAATGAACTGTAGCTCCCCAGTGCCGGCAGCACTCATGCAGACCCAAACCAAACATATTTACACATATGTCTATAGGTGTGTATATATGTTTTCTATAATATGTTGTGTTGATTCCCCCTATATGTATTTACCTGATGATGTTAGATGCTGCCTCCACTCTCTCTGCATTGCTGTTTACATTCAAACTGAGGGTTTCATCTCATATAAGTGTTTTTGTGTTCTTTGTGTCTTATCTGTTTATCTATCATTTAGGGATTATTTCAAGAAACCTTTCCGCAGTATATATGTATACTTTTGGTGGTGGGAGTGTCATGGTCTGGGCCTACATGAGTGCTGCCGGCACTGGGAAGCTACAGTTCATTGAGGGAATCATGAATGCCAACATGTACTGTGACATACTGAAGCAGAGCATGACCCCCTCCTTTCTGAGACTGGGCCACAGGGCAATATTCCAACATGATAACCTCCAAGATGACCACTGCCTTGCTAAAGAAGCTGAAGGTAAAGGTGATGGACTGGCCATGTATGTCACCAGACCTAAACCCTATTTAGCATCTGTGGGGCATCCTCAAATGGAAGGGGAGGGGGGGGGGGGGGAGTGCAAGGTCACTAACATCCACCAGCTGATGTCATTATGGAGGAGTGGAAGAGGACTCCAGTGGCAACCTGTGAAGCTCTGATGAACTTTATGTCCATGAGAGTTAAGGCAGTGCTGGAAAATAATGGAGGCCACACAAAATATGTGTGTGTGTGATATTTTCTTCTGCTGTATCTAATGAGAACCTATCCACTTAGACATCAGTTACACTGGAGCACAAATTAAATATTAACCAGAATATTTAAATATTTTGGGCTAGGCCTATGTTTACCATCTAAGATTTATCTATGTTAACTCTTGGCAGCTGGTTGAATAATTCAATAAAATGCTATGCATAATATTCATTGCCATTTTTGAAAGCTATTATTGTGTTGTTATTGTTTATTTATTATGCTCCAATTCATTATTATAATTTGTGCATACAGTACAGTTAGATAGAATAATTAAACATCAAAACAGTAAAGTACAAACACTGGTAGAGAAATATTCAAGGCCCTGCTCATGCAATGGGGGTACAGGTGACCAAAGGAAAGGGAACACTTGGCTTATTTTGTTATGATAAGGCTGCAGGAATACTGTGCATCAAGAACAAATTTAAAAATACTTTAAAGGGCCTTTTACTTTACTGTAAGATAGTATGTTAAATGTATCTATTGTTTTTTTGTTTTTTTTTACACTAATAAAAGCTGATAAATCTAAAGTAATAGGTCTGTTTACAAACACACTGTGTCCTGCCTCCTGATTATTCCATGATTAATTACACATGCCAAACCGTGTTATGAAGGCACAATGAGGACAAAGATTTATAGCAGTTTCCCTAAACTCTGGAATGCAGCAGGAGATGTTAACCCCAAACTGTACTCTTTAGCTGATTCCAGCATTCCTTTCTCTACACAGATGAATTTGGGATGGGTTAACTCATTTTATTTATTTTGCTCATTGCATGGAGCTGTTGCTTTGGGTCTATCTAGGGCCAGTCAGTGATTCATGTAAACATATATTTAATTTATTAATTTATCTGTGAAAAATGCACGTGTTTAAAAAATGTACAATGTATTTCGACATGCTTTTAGGAGATTTTTACAGTGGTGTACTGTAAATTGTTCTGAATTAAGTGGTCCTTACTTCGAGTTGGTCTTACTTAGAAATATTTGCAGTGGTTACTACAGTCATATGCACCTATTATGCAAACCAACTTTTGAGGGGCTACAAAAAAAAACAAGGTATATTTTCTGACGATCCAGGTAACATGGCATTAAATAAACGTGCATCTTCTCTGTACCTGATCTATTGTGTTTCTTATCCATAATATACTATTTGGTTATATAATTTGCCTATTTAATTCCATATCTGAAGAACTGCCATTTTATTGTCAGGGTACAGCACAAGCCTTTACAGCCCCTGCATTGAGTGGAGGATCCAACCCTAAATAGAACATCTAATCAGTCATCAACTGACTCCTTAACATTTAAATATATGCCACACTTTGGCATGCAGTGGAAATGGCATGAGATGTGTAGCTACCTAATAGGATAAGAACAAGGTACAACCATAATTTGGATCATCAGTATTCCTTGATTTTCATATGAACATTGTGACCTTGGTCAGAAAACGGTTTTAATATTAAAGAAGGTGAGAATGAGAATGATGTGGTGCAGGTGAGTAAGAATAGACAAACTAAGGTGAGAAAAAAGTTTAGGAGATTAATATTATTGAAACATGCTGCTTTCAGGATTAGCAGGCAGGAACACTGAAAGCAATCAGACAGAGAGAGTACAGTGGTATGAAAGTCTAAAATAACGGGACTGCACGGAACAGGAACAAAGAAGTTGAAGGTATAAGAACTGGACCAAAGTGATTAGAAGGTCAAGTAATCAACTACTCTATAGGTAAGCAGGAGGTCAAGGTCAGAGGACTGCAGGAGCAGGAGATCCTAGTCAGCGGACTGCAGGACCAGGAGGTCGAGGTCAATGTACTACAGGACCAGGAGGTAGAGGTCAGTAGACTACAGGAGATCCGGTGAGAGGATTGTAGGAGCAGGAGCAAAAAGGTCAAGGTCAGTGGACTGCAGAATCAGGTGGTCAAGGTCAGTGGATTGCAGGAGCAGTAGGTCCACAGGAGCTGAAAGACTAAAGATCCAAATATCAAAGTAAAAAAAATGGGAGACAGAAAACAGAGTCAGATGCTCCAGGTGTCAGTTTTAGACAGCAGACAAGTGAAGATCCAATAAAAAGGCCAAGGTCAAATTACAGAAATTCAAAAACACAAGACTAACACTTGGTCAAGGAGCAAGTCACAATGACTGAGCACCCAGGTTCTATATTACTACCTATTTGTCGGTTACAGGTGTATCACAAGATGGAGGTTATCAGCTGTTAATGCATAGAAATAGGTCCTGGAAGCATAATGTGGATTTGCTGCACAGCAAACAGTGACGGATTAGGAAAAATAATTGCAATGAGCATCTGGGCCAGGGTTCTAGCCACATCACTGCCATGGTCCACCACATCATGTTGATCTGGAAATGGCTTTGACAACTACATTTGAAATGTTTCATAAATTAGTGTTGCCAAATCAAGCTATTCCCCTACTGGGTCGTTATCTTGTCATGGTGATGGGGCTTGTGTACCTTAATGAAGCTGTGAGCTATATGTTGTAGGGTCACCCAAGATGGGCAGGTTATAGAAAGATCAGACAGATCACAGTTCACTGGAGAATTCCAGTATCTTTGTCATGAAAACCTAATGACAAAGCACAACCAGACAGAAGATGTGCCTGTATAGCTGCATCCATATGGTCACAGAGAGTCAGACTGAAAAACAATCAAGCTATTGTAGGCACTGTAAAATGATTTTGTAATGGGCCCAAACATTTTGTTTTATGTCACGGCAACTGAGGCTTAAAACATTGTGGGAATGAGAATATCATGACCTTCTTACAGAGGACTTTATTTTTCCCTTCTATACCTCTCTCACTTATAACGTACAACCTGTTTGTAGTAATTTTACGGTCTCCAGAAATTGTTTTGGCATTGGACTGACCATGTCACTGTGAAATAAGCTACTTAAAATAATAAATTAAGACACATTTGCATTGCCATAAAAAGACAAGGACATGTAGTTTTTCCATATAATTCCTGCAGTGAGTTACTTTTGATTTGCAGAGTTTCCTAATGGTCATGGCTTCATACCAAGTGTGTTTCTGCAAAAGCACACACATTTCTTTTGCGCTGTGGGGGCCTCTTGTCTAATTGACACTCAGCTGGGTCAATGTGTGTGTGATAAATTGTACTCTCTTGCTAAAAACTCTCACTGCTGGCTGTTAGTGTCAAACAGTCATTGTGATCGCTAACTATTAAAGCATACCCAAACAGAGAGATGGGAAAAGTAACATAACTTTATCTTATTAAATTGTGAAGGTTAAATAGTATAGAATAATACCAAACTATAAGAAAATACATAGAAAACAGTATAATAGTCATATATATGGACAATAAGGATTTCAGAAATATAATTCAATTCTCCCTGCTGTGTTTTTTTTCCATTAAATTAATAGTTTTCTTATTTTCAGAAATGTAGGCAGGGGTTCTTCAAAAACATATTAACAGAAAAATCCTGGGTGTTCAGGAGCTGAAAATAAACATAATGCAAGTCAAAAGCAATTTGTGTGTACTTCTACACAAAAAAAAGCTTTTCAACAGAAGACAACATCACCATAGTTGTAATGCATACTTTAGAAATACCGGAAATAAAAAAAATAATAATAAAAACCTGTGTAAGATACAAAGGTGGAAACTGATGGCCTTGCATTAAAGACTATGGCCCTCATTCAATTGCAATTTGCCCAATTGAATAATGTTCTAAATAAGCACATAACATATTTTTTGAAAGAAGTTTTTAGATAGTAAACATCTATCCAAAAGCAAGGTTTTCACTAACTAAAAACTTATTTGAAAAAAATATGTTATGTGCTTATTTAGAGCACTATTCAATTGGCCAAATCGCAATTGAATTAGGGCCTATGAATTTGAGATGCGGATGCCCATAAGTGAGGTAGCCAGAAAATTTGTTATTCAATTGGTGTCTTTGTGAGGGCTCAAACTAGTAACTTACAGCCTCCAGAAGCCTTTGAACTGTCACTTTTACAAGGCAAATCGCAAATCGCTATTCAATTGTTCAATTTCCCCAAGCCTGCAAATGTATTCACACACGTAAATGGCAAATAAAGGAGAAAATCCAATGAGTGCTAGAGAGGACCGGCAAAAAGGGGTTAAACACCTATTCGTAGCACTGTAAATGCAAATATTAAATCAATCCTGCACTGTAAATAAAGGGTAAAGCAATGATAGACATTAGAATTAATTGTACAACAGTCTCAAGCCTGCAAATCAGCAGGAAATTTAATTTAATTTTGATGTTTTATTTTGGGTATCAATGAGTTAATACATATCAGGCCAGCCATATGGACTATAACAGTATTGGCATTAAATGTCATAATTATTTTTTTTGAGGGTTTGCCAGTCTGATTGCTTGTCAAACCTAATTGAATGACATGTAACCTTCCGTTTTTACTGCCATAATTCTGACAATCTCATTTCCTATTGGCTGATTCGAAATGGGAAGTTACAGGCATGCTAAATTGATCATGTTCCCGCCCTTAACTGCTCCGAACCAGTGCATGGTTTATGGTTTTGGCAACTTGCGGCCTTGAGCAATTGAATAGCCTCGCAAACGGAGACCAACGGGAGCCCGAAACTCACTCACAGATATTCGGCTGTCTGCAATCGAATCACAGGCTTCCAATTGAATATGGCCCTATGATCCTTATTCAATTTAGCAATTGTAAGTTGCTGGAGCCCGTTAATTATTTTGCAATTCAATTGGCATTTTTTTTTGCGAGCCGCAAACGGGCTTCATGTTACTGGTTTGAAATCTTTGCAATTGTGGAACCAGGAACTTACAGTCTATCAAAACCTTTGATCTGTCACGTCCACAAGAGTTTAGATCACTAAAATCTCAAATTTTTATTCAATTGCAAAAATCCCTCAAGACCGTACCTGCAGTCAAGCCTGCAAATGGCAAATGGGGGCCCAAATCTTACGGGTTCCATATAGGACCCGTAAAGGGTTTACAGACTAGTTTAGAACACTGCAAAACACAATAAAAACACACCAATGCACTTTAAAATATGGCCAAAGCAATAACAGGGATTAGAATTACATTTTTTAAATGTTTTTATATGTTGGAATGGTCATGCATATGCTCATAAAAAAAGTAATGCTGCGAGATGCTGAAAGCTATTAAAGATACACTACCTCATTAAATTGCAACACAAATATAGGAAAATGGCTCTAATGTAGACCCTAAAAATACAAAGATCATCTCATATACATCTCATCACAACTACTTTGGGAAAACAAATAGTGGTCAAATTACATTGCCACATAAAATATATCAAGTACCAAGGGAACATTTCACATTTGGTTGTTTAGTCTCTCAGTTATGTCTGAATGACCTTTTGGATTTCAGCACATTTAGATATGTATCTGCCTGTGATTTTCCACAAGGTTTGCATGCCAAAGATACTAGAGTGGGTTGCAAGTTCCTTCTCTAGTGGACTGTGATTTGTCTGACCTCTCTGCTATGACCTGCCCACCCACAGTGGCCCTACATGGTATAGCTCATAGCTTCATTGAGGTACACAAGCTACTTCACCATCACCACTTAGCAATCGAGAAAGGGGACCAGTGGAACATACACCACATTAATCTAATCTAACCCATCAGGAAGGGCCACAAACAAACATGGAGGCTGTGCAGAGGCACAGGGATCAGCAGCCAACTCACCTCCACCAGGGATAATCTCTGCTGGGCCTATCCTGGAAAGTTCCCCTCCATTGCTGCTGGCCATGTGCCAAGATGTATACCCATTATCATTTGGTGACATCCCAATAGGTGTTTTACTATCAATTACCATTATCACGTGCTTAATGTCTTATCTGTAGTATCACAAATTGGACTTTGCATGTGTATTAACTCTTTATTATGATACATGATATATTATAATTTGATATCTTATGATATTATTATTATTATTATTATTATTATTATTATTATTATTATATATTAAATATTAATCTATTGCATGGTAACTAGGACTCATTAGTTTACAGATATAGGAATATGACACAAATGTGATGTATGTGGATGCCCCATAACCCCAACCATTGAAAACACACTGTCACAGTAATAATGGTATAGCAAAGCCTTATTTCATACACAGAGCATAATCAGAAATGAACAAGACTGTTAAGAGTGGTCCCCGGGACCTCTACATCCCTGCAGGTGGTTGATGGCTCCACAACATGTCTATTGGTTTACATGGCTGGGAACGTGTTGAACTGGTTTGAATCCGCTCTGTAAGTCAGTGCATAGTTTTCTGTCTGTTGCAGTAATCAGTGTACAGGTGAGAGTGGGTGTGGCTTGGCCTGTGTAAGTTATATCTGGGTGCATTTGTGTGAGGTCTGGTTTGAATCCGCACTGTAAGTCAGTGCAGAGTTTTCTGTCTGTTGCAGTAATCAGTGTACAGGTGAGAGTGGGTGTGGCTTGGCCTGTGTAAGTTATATCTGGGTGCATTTGTGTGAGGACTGGTTTGAATCCGCTCTGTAAGTCAGTGCATAGTTTTCTGTCTGTTGCAGTAATCAGTGTACAGGTGAGAGTGGGTGTGGCTTGGCCTTTGTAAGTTATATCTGGGTGCATTTGTGTGAGGTCTGGTTTGAATCCGCTCTGTAAGTTAGTGCAGAGTTTTCTGTCTGTTGCAATAATCAGAGTACAGGTGAGAGTGGGTGTGGCTTGGCCTGTGTAAGTTATATCTGGGTGCATTTTGTTGTTTTCTGTTGAATCGGTTCTGTGGGACAGGACAGTGTTTTCTATCCTGTGCTCATTTATCATTGTACAGGCGAGTAGGCGGGGTCTATTTAACAAGGGAAGGGAGAGCTTGGGAGCTTGCAATCATTTCTAGTGTAAGTGTAGTTGGTGTGTACGAGATTAAATAAAAGGAGGAAATCCAAAGAAAAGGGGTATTATAAGAAAAAACAGAAAACAAACGTATATATTGTTTCTGTTTTGTTTGGTTTAAGGTGTGGAAAAGAAGAAATCTTTATACAAATTCATTGATTTGTTTTCTCACTGTATTTTTGTAACTGATGGAAACCTCCCTCAGTGTACATCCTGCCAAATGTATGCACTACTGGAGCAGATGATCCAGGGTCCATACCTCTGTGACAGGTGTGAGCATTTTGCCTCTCTGGAAGCTCAAATTGAATATCTGGAGAGGAGAATTGCAACACTTCATGATATTGTCACACTGGAAAGGGAGTTGGTGCTCACGGAGCACAGTTTAGCTGGGCCTAGTATGGAGGGAGGAGCTGGGGCTAGTGAGGATGGCCAGGGAGGTAGCTGGGTTACAGTTAGAAGGGGAATCAGGGGGAACAGGAGGAGGCAGGCCAGTTCTAAATTGGCAAACACCAACAGATTTGCCAGATTGAGTGAAACTGTTGGGGATGTCCATTCAGGAATGGCAATGCCAGATAGAGCTGTTCCCTCTAACAGCCGGGAGAACAGTTCTACTGGAGGAGAGGGAGGGCAGAATAGGCAGAGCAACAGACATGTTTTGGTGGTAGGGGACTCTATTATTAGGAAGGTAGACAGGGTAATTTGTCACCCAGATCCCAGCAATCGAAGAGTTTGCTGTCTCCCGGGAGCTCGGGTTCGGCATGTTTTGGATCGGGTGGATAAATTATTGGGAGGGGCTGGTAATGAATCGGCGTCTTGGTACACATTGGTACCAATGACAAAGTTAGTGGAAGATGGAGCGTCCTAAAGAATGATTTTAGAGAATTAGAGAATAAGCTTAAAGCAAGGACCTCCAAGGTAGTATTTTCTGAGATACGACCAGTGCCACGTGCTAGCCCAGGGAGGCAGAAGGAGCTTAGGGAGGTTAATGCGTGGCTAAAAAAGTGGTGCAGTGCAGAGGGTTTTGGGTTTTTAGAGCACTGGGCTGACTTCTCACATGGGTACAATCTCTATAGCAGGGATGGATTGCACCTTAATGATGAGGGAGCTTTTGTAGGGGGGGGGGGACTATATAGAAGTATTGGGGTAAATAGGCTAGAGAGGGAAAGGGATGAATTAGTTACCCATGGGGGAGGAGAAGGGGGGAGGGTTACAATAGAAAGTAGGGAGGTATTAATAGGGGCCTCAAATACAGTGGCGGGCACTTCGTAACAGCAGAGCCATAGCAACATAAAGTGTATGATTGCTAACGCAAGAAGTTTGCCTGGGAAAATGGATGAGCTAGAAATATTAGCAGTACAAGAAAAATGGGGCTTAATAGGCATTACGGAAACATGGTGTGATGAATCTCATGACTGGACTGTTAATCTGGATGGTTATAACCTATTTAGGAAAGATAGGGGAAATGGTAAAAGAGGAGGAGGGATCTGTCTTTATGTTAAACCTGAATTTAAGCCTATAGTCAGAGAAGATATTTATGCTGGCACTAACAGCATCATTGAATCTTTGTGGGTTGAGCTAAATAGTGGAGGAGCTCATTCTAAATTCATATTGGTGGGAGTATGCTATAAACCCCCAAATATAGCTGAAAGTGAGGAAATACAATTATTGTCACAGATTGGAAATGCAGCTAAGCATTGGCAAGTTCTAATAATGGGAGACTTTAATTACCCTGAAATAAACTGGATAAATGAGACCAGCAGCTCAGCTAAGGGGAGCAGGTTCTTGACTACACTCAGGGATCATTATCTGGCCCAGGTAATACAAGAACCTACTAGAAATGGGGCCATCTTGGATTTAGTCATCACAAGTAATATTGATATAATATCAAATGTAAAAATAGGGGAACCCTTGGGGAACAGTGATCACAACACAGTCTCATTTGAGATTGAATACAAAAAACATAGTTGTAAGGGGCCAACAAAAACTCTAAATTTTAAAAGGGCTAACTTTAATGGGCTACGGGCAGCAATACAACATATAGACTGGGACAAAGAACTTACAGGGAAGAATACTGAAGATAAATGGACAACATTCAAATCCTTACTAAATAAACATACTCATCAGCATGTACCATGTGGAAATAAAATGAATAGGAGTAAATCACATCCCATGTGGCTTAACAATGACTTAAAGATCATGATGAGGAAAAAGAAATATGCATTTAAATTATACAAGAAGGAGGGAACAGAGGCAGCTTTATGTGACTATAAGGAAATCAACAAGTCTTGCAAAAGGGCTATTAGACTGGCTAAAATAGAAATTGAGAAGTCAGTTGTAATGGAAAGTAAGACTAACCCTAAAATATTTTTTTAATATATTAATGGGAAGAAGGCCAGGAAGGAATCAATAGGACCATTACAATGTGACACAGGCCATCTGATAATTAGTGACCAGGAAAAGGCAGATGAGCTAAATAGGTTCTTTTCATTGGTTTACATAAGGGAGGTACCAGTGGGTAGGACACCGCAACATAATGGGGCTACACTACCTTTACTAAATAATTGGTTAACGCAGGAAGTAATACAAAAGAGGTTGGAGAAAATAAATGTTAATAAAGCCCCAGGTCCTGATGGAATACATCCAAGGGTACTGAGGGTGCTGGGTTCTGTAATAGCCAAACCATTATATCTAATCTTTCAAGACTCACTCACTACAGGGTCGCTAACAGATGACTGGAGAAAAGCAGAGGTGATACCTATATTTAAGAAGGGATCTAGAGCAAATCTGGGGAATTATAGACCAGTGAGCCTCACTTCTGTAGTTGGGAAGCTTTTAGAAGGGTTAATAAGGGACAGAATACAAGAATATGTCTATTTGAACAGGATCATAGGTAGCAGTCAACACGGATTTATGAAGGATAGGTTGTGTCAGACCAATCTAATTCGTTTTTACGAGGAGGTTAGTAGGAACTTGGATCAGGGCAACTCAGTGGATTTAGTCTTTTTAGATTTTTCAAAGACATTTGATACAGTGCCACATGGAAGACTAGTGAGCAAACTAAGGGATACAGGAATTGCAGTAAATATCTGCTCATGGATCGAGAGCTGGCTAAAAGACAGGAAGCAAAGGGTTGTTGTGAATGGAACATACTCCGATTGGTTTAATGTGATAAGTGGGGTTCCTCAAGGTTCAGTATTAGGTCCTCTCCTTTTTAACATATTTATTAATGACATTGAAGTAGGACTCGAATGTAGTGTCTCCATTTTTACTGATGACACTAAGTTGTGCAAGGTAATAAAATCAGATAATGATGTACTTTCCCTACAAAAGGATTTGGATAAATTAGAGAAATGGGCGGTTAAATGGCAGATGAGATTTAATACAAATAAATGTATGGTTATGCATTTGGGAAGGAAAAATAGCCAAGCAATCTATAATCTTAATGGAGCAAATTTAGGGGTATCAGATATTGAAAGGGATTTGGGAGTACTAGTGGACAACCACCTAGGTAACAGCGCTCAAAGCCAAGCAGCGGCTGCAAAGGCAAATAAAATATTAGCATGTATTAGGAAGTGTATAGAAGCCAGGGAAGAAGATATAATTCTGCCACTATACAAATCTCTAGTACGTCCTCATTTGGAATATGGAGTACAATTTTGGGCACCACCTCATAAAAAAGACATTTTAGAGCTGGAAAAAGTACAGAGAAGGGCTACAAAACTAATAAGGGGAATGGAGGGGCTAAGTTATGAAGAAAGACTAACAAAATTAAACTTATTTTCGCTAGAAAAAAGGCATCTAAGAGGAGATATGATTACGTTATATAAATACATCCAGGGTCAATATAAGGCTTTGTCAAGTGAACTTTTTGTAGCAAGAGATTTTCAACTGACAAGAGGACATCCTTTGAGGTTAGAGGAAAAAAGATTTCACCTTAAACAAAGAAAAGGGTTCTTCACAGTTAGGGTGGTTAAACTGTGGAATTCTCTACCAAAGGAGGTGGTGACAGCGAATTCGATAGACAACTTCAAAAAGGGGTTAGATATATTTTTGATTAAAGAGGGCATTCAAGGCTATCCTAGATAACTAGCAAAGGAGTATTGATGCAGGGAGAAATTTGATCGCCAGTTTCTGGGGTCAGGAAGGAATTTTGTTTTTTTCCCCTTATGAGACAATTGGCAAAGTTTCAATGGTTTTTTTTTTCTGTTTGCCTTCCTCTGGAGCAAATAACAATTAACAAATAATAATAAATAGTCCACATTAAAAAGATCAATAGAGATCTAAAAAGGGTGAACTTGATGGACTAACTCTTTATTCATCCTCCAATACTATACTATTAATAATTATTTAATCAATAATTTCATTAATAACTAATACGCATATTGCAGATCAGAGGAGATCTTAACAGGTTGAACTTGATGGACTGAAAGTCTTTTTTCAACCTTAATTACTATGTAACTATGTAACTATGTAACTATATGTAATGCTGGTGTGGTGTGACATCTGCAGTTCATTACGAGACGTCCTTATCTGAATCTGCTGTGCAGTGTGTGAGACTGACCAATCGTGACCAATTCTCAGCAATGTTTGTTAACATGCTTCTGAGACATGGTCCAGGTTAGACTAGCACATAACACACATGTGCAGCCCTTCAGAGTCTGTATTCGCATATGCTGCAGTGTGCACACCCATATATGTACTCTCTTTTGGATGTAAAATCAATGTTGATTTACAGCTATACCTCGTTTAACGCTGGGGATAGGTTCCAATCAGTAGGAGTGTTAAGCGAAACAGCTCTAAATGGTTTAGTTTAACATGGGAAAGATAGCGATAGGGGAACTCATGATAATAAAATACACAAATGAAATTGAAACTGTTTTGTTTTTTATGAACTGTGAACAAACCTCAAACATAACACTAAGACAAACTGAATTAATAACTGCTATTTAGAATCCGTTTTAACAGCAGGTATTAGACAGACATTTCATTGATAACAATTATGATCATAATATGTTTGCTTCGTGGAAGTACATTGTAATGGCTGTCCCATATATCTGTAGTCATAACCAGAGATCTTACAGTGCTATTGTATGTCAATTATCTATGTATGTGGGGTTCATGTGTGTGCATATGATGGTGTGATGGTGTATATGATACTCGCATTGCAGGGTTTCCTGAAAGCCAGTGTCCAGCTGTCCTGGAAGGCCCACTACTGCCGCTGGCTCCTTCCACTCCTTCAGAGTCAGCTTCCATCCACAGTATGTGACGTTAACTTGTGGGCCACCACCAGTTGCATGGGCTGCTCTGGCCTCCGCTGCCATCATCTTCTTCACCTTCATCCGGCAGTCATCATCTCAGTGTTTCACAGACTTCACATCCCTGTTTGCAATGCCAAAGTCACAACAGCTGCAGCAACCTCATTCCAGGCACGTGTTTTCTCACTAGGCCTCACATTCCTCCCACTATATATGATGCTATGGCGGGCATGGATTTCCCTGAGGAGCATTTCTGTCTCCTCTGTGCTATAATTGTGGGCCGTCTGCTTTGGCACAATCTCTTGCCCTCCCAACTGTGCCTGGGGTTCCTGGCCTCCCTGTTCTCTCCCTGGGGCCTGACCCTCATCCCTACTACATCCCCCCCTTGGATTGGGATCCAGACCTTCTGCTCCTACACCATGTGTGCCCACATCTGGGGGCGGATCCATCCCCCTCTCCTGCTTTCCTACACCTGTACCTCCCCTCCATGACCTGCTTCCTCCTCTCCCTCTCCCCATACTTCTACCTCTCATCCTCTTCTCACTCTCCTTCTCCGGTGTTCCCCTCTCTCTCATCACTCTCCTCCTCTCCTCACTCTCCTCCTCCTCTGGTGTTTCTCTAACTCTATCTTTGTCTCTCTATCTCTCTCTCTCTATCTCTTAATAACTTAGCCTGTCCATTCCCCCTATTAGTTTTGTTGCCTCCTCTGTACCTTTTCCAGCTCTTTTTATGAAGTGGTGATCAAAATTGTACTCCTTATTACAAATGAGGGCGTACTAGGGCGTACCAGAGATGTGTATAGTGGCAGAATTATATTTGTTTCCCTTGATTCTATACTCTTCTTAATACATGCTAATATTTTATTTGCCTTTGCAGCTGCTGCTTGGCTTTGAGCACTGTTACCTAGGTGGTTGTCCACAAGCAAGCCCAAATCCCTTTCAATATCTGATACCCCTATATTTGCTCCTATTTTTCTTTCCCAGATGCATAACTTTACATTTATTCATATTAGATTTCATCTGCCATTTAGATGCCCATTCCTCAATTTTATGTAAAGCCCTTTGGAGGGAAAGCACATCATTATCTGAATTAATCACCTTGCACAACTTTGTGTCATCAGTGAAAATGTCCCACATCTAAGTCATTAATAAATATGTTAAAAAGGAGAGGACCTAATACTTAATCCTGAGGAACCCCACTTACCACAATAATCCAAATGGAGTATGTTACGTTTACAAAAACCCTTTGCTTCCTATCTTTTAGCCAGCTCTCTAACCATGAGCATATATTTACTGTATACCTGTATCCCTTAGTTTGTACAATAGTCTCCCATGTGGCACTGCATCAAAAACCTTTGAAAAATCCAAAAAGACAACATCCACTGAGTTGCCTTGATCCAGGTTCCTACTAAACTCCTCATAGAAACTAATTAGATTTGTTTGACATGACCTATCCCTTATAAATCCATGTTGACTCCTACTTATAATCATGTTCAAATAGACATATTATTGTATATTATTCCTTATTAACCATTCTAAAAGCTTCCCCACTACAGAAGTGAGGCTCACTGGTCTATAATTCCTCAGATTTGCTCTTGCTCACTTTTTAAATATAGGAATCACATCTGCTTTTCTCCAGTCATCTGGTAGAGACCCTGTGTTGAGTAAAACTTGAAAAATTAAATATAATGGTTTGGCTATGACAGAACGCAGTTCCCTCAGTACCCTTGGATGCATTCCATCAGTACCCGGGGCTTTATTAACATTTATTTTTTCCATCCTCTTTTGGATTACTTCCTGCGTTAACCAATTATTCAGCAAAGGTAGTGTAGCCCCATTATGTTGCAGTGTCCCAACCACTGATACCTCCCTTGAGTATACCAAAGAAAAGAACCTATTTAGCTCATCTGCCTTTTCCTGGTCACTAATTACCAGCTGGCCTGTGTCACATTGTAATGTTCCTATAGCTTCCTTCCTCACCTTCTATCCATTAATATACTTAAAACATATTTTAGGGTTAGTCTTACTCTCTTTTGCAATTCATTTTTCATTTTCTATGTTAGCCGATTAATAGCCCTTTTGCAAGTCTTGTTGATTTCCTTGTACTCCTGTAAAGCATTCTCTGTCCCCTCTTGTTTGTATAATTTACATGCCTTTTTTTTACTCTGTAAATTGATCTTTAAATCATTGTTAAGCCACATTTTATGTGATGTACTCCTTTTACTCCCACTTGGTATATTGTGATAAGTATGTATATTTAGTAAGGATTTAAATGTTGTCCATTTATGTTCAGTGTTTTTACCTATCAGTTCTCTGTCCCAGTCTATACTTTGTTTTGCTGACCTTAGACTGTTAAAATCTGCCATTTTAAAATTAAGAGTTTTTGTTGGCCTGTTAAAAAAACATTTTTTAATTCAATCTCAAATGAGACTGTGTTGTGATCACTGTTTCCCAAATGTTGCCCTATTTCAACATTTGATACTATATCAATATTATTTGTGATGACTAAATCTAAGATAGCTTCATTTCTAGTAGGCTCTTATATAAACTGGGCCTGATAATTATCCCTGAGTGTACTCAAGAACCTGCTCCACTTAGCTGAACTGCTGATCTCATTTATCCAATTTATTTTGGGGTAATTACAATCTCACATTATTAGCACTTGCCCATGCTTAGCTGCCTTTCCAATCTGTAACAATAATTGTATTTCCTCACTTTCAGCTATATTTGGTGGTTTATAGCATACTCCTACTAATATTCCTTTGGAATTTGCTGCTCCGCTATTTAACTCTACCCACAAACATTCAACATTATCACTAGTTCTGCCATTAAATATCTTCTGTGACTATAGGCTTAAATTCATAATATACAGACAAATCCCTCCTCCTCTTTTACCATTGCCCCTATCTTTCCTAAATAGGTTATAACCATCCAGATTAACAGTGCAGCCAGATTCATCCCACCATGTTTCAGTAATGCCTATTAAATCCCATTTTTCATTGATTGCTAATAATTGTAACTCTCCCATTTTTTCTGGCAAGCTTCCAGCAATAGCAAGCATACATCTTATTTTATGAGTCTCTAGTTCTGAAGTGCCTGCCACTGTACTTGAGTTACTTAGCACTACCTCCCTATTGACTGTACTACCCCTCCCCCCATCTCCTCCCCTATGAGTTATTAATTCATCCCTTATACCCTCTACACTTTCTACCCCATTACTTATATTTAGACCCCCCCCCCCCACCTACTAGTTTAAAAACTCCTCCAGCCTTTTTACCATCCTATCTCCTAGCACAAAAGCTCCCTCAGCATTACGGTGCAATCCATCACTGCTGTAGAGATTGTACCGAAGTGAGAAGTCAGCCTAGTGCTCTCAAAAACCCACCAACGCCTAGACCTGAGTGTTGACTTTCTCAATTAAAGCATAGTCAAGGAGTTGTGGTTTTCGGAGTCTTTTAAACCCGTTTCTGCGGTGTTGATTGGTGTTCTCCGGTTCCTATTGGTTAATTGACCTATGACAGGATCGCAAATTACAGCCTTGCTTGATTTTGGCGCGCTTTATCGGATCGGATAACGCAAGATGCGACCTTCAAATTGAATGAGTCTCTATGGTTGTGTCCTATCAATCTGTAAAATTAACCTCAGCAGAAAATACATATCTTTAATATAACAATATTGGTGATTCCATAAAAACTTTACTATATTGCATGCAGTGTTACAATTACTGTGGCAATGGTGCAATTAAATCTGTTGACCAAAAATGTTTAATTAGTGGTAGTAATGCAACAGGGTACACTTATACCACAAGTCTTTATTGCAAATACTGAAATAAACATAATTGTAACACCATTTGAAATAGAACATACGTTTAACACAATAATAGTCCATTTCGTAAACAGTTTACCGCACATTGTATTTACATTGTAATAACTTTGGCATCATATTTTCTATTTACTACTAAGGTTATTTATAAAAAGTATTTGAATATATAATGTGATGCAGTGTGCTTGAAATTTAGTAATATTGTATAGAGATAGATAGTTGGCAATGATTAGATAATATTGTCTATAACCTGACTTTAATGCTCAACCAATATACAGTCAGGTCCATAAATATTGGGACATCGACATAATTCTAATCTTTTTGGCTCTATACACCTCCACAATGGATTTGAAATGAAACAAACAAGATGTACTTTAACTGCAGACTTTCAGCTTTAATTTGAGGGTATTTACATCCAAATCAGGTGAACGGTGTAGGAATTACAACAGTTTGTATATGTGCCTCCCACTTTTTAAGGGACCAAAAGTAATGGGACAGATTAACAGTCAAAAATCAAACTTTCACTTTTTAAAACTTGGTTGCAAATCCTTTACAGTCAATTACAGCCGGAAGTCTGGAACGCATAGACATCACCAGACGCTTGGTTTCATCCCTGGTGATGCTCTGTCAGACCTCTATTGCAACTGTCTTCAGTGCCTGCTTGTTCTTGGGGCATTTTCCCTTCAGTTTTGTCTTCAGCAAGTGAAATGCATGCTCAATCGGATTCAGGTCAGGTGATTGACTTGGCCATTGCATAACATTCCACTTCTTTCCCTTAAAAAAACTCCTTGGTTGCTTTTGCAGTATGCTTCGGGTCATTGTCCATCTGCACTGTGAAGCACCGTCCAATGAGTTCTGAAGCATTTGGCTGAATATGAGCAGATAATATTGCCCGAAACACTTCAGAAATCCTCCTGCTGCTTTTGTCAGCAGTCACATCATTAATAAATACAAAACAACCAGTTCCATTGGCGGCCATACATGCCCACGCCATGACACTACCACCACCATGCTTCACTGATGAGGTGGTGTGCTTTGGATCATGAGCAGTTTCTTTCCTTCTTCATACTCTTCTCTTCCGATCACTCTGGTACAAGTTGATCTTAGTCTCATCTGTCCATAGGATGTTGTTCCAGAACTGTGAAGGCTTTTTTCAATGTTGTTTGGCAAACTTTAATCTGGCCGTTGTGAAGGGTGTTTTCTTCACCAGGGAAATAATTCTTTGGTCATCCACCACAGTTGTTTTCCGTGGTCTTCCGGGTCTTTTGGTGTTGCTGAGCTCACCGGTGCGTTCTTTCTTTTTAAGGATGTTCCAAACAGTTGATTTGGCCACACCTAATGTTTTTGCTATCTCTCTGATGGGTTTGTTTTGTTTTTTCAGCATAATGATGGCTTGCTTCACTGATAGTGACAGCTCTTTGGATCTCATATTGAGAGTTAGCAACAAATGCAAATAGCACACTTGAAATGAACTCTGGACCTTTTATCTGCTCTTTGTAAATGGGATAATGAGGGAATAACAAACACCTGGCCAGGGAACAGCTGAGCAGCCAATTGTCCCATTACTTTTGGTCCCTTAAAAAGTGGGAGGCACATATACAAACTGTTGTAATTCCTACACCGTTCACCTGATTGGGATGTAAATACCCTCAAATTAAAGCTGAAAGTCTGCAGTTAAAGCACATCTTGTTCGTTTCATTTAACATCCATTGTGGAGGTGTATAGAGCCAAAAAGATTAGAATTATGTCGGTGTCCCAATATTTATGGACCTGACTCTATATATGTGTATTTATATATATATATATATATATATATATATATATATATATATATATATGTATATATATATATATATATATATATATATATATATATATATAGTGACATATACAAAGGATTTTTATGATCCACAGACTTACCAAAGCCCTCTTTCCTGAGAAGTTGATTAGCTTTATCTGAGCAGAACTGATTTAATAATTTGGTTGTGGCTGCAGAATGGACTGAGTTTTCACTTGGTCTGATCTGAAGAAAGACACACACACGGGTTGTGTGCTGTTTATTTGAGCTGAAAAAGAGACACACAAAGACAAATGTGCAACTTGTCTGAAGGTGGTAAAAAACACATAGGCATAAAGAGAGAGCAGCTTAGAGCTTATTATTGTGTGAAAAAGAGTGGAGACCTGGAAATCGGAAGACTATAGGCCAGTGAATATAAACAAACTATTGGACTGTTTGTTTTGTTTTTGCTCCATCCAGATAGAAAAAATAACATACATTTATCTTGTGAAGGTTAAATAGTATTGAATAATACTAAATAATAGGAAAATACAAAGAAAACAGTCATATCTATGGACAAAAAAAGATTGCAGGACTATAAGCCAATTCTCCCAGCCGTGTTTTTTCCATTAAATGTATATTTTTCTTATTTTCAGAAATGTAGGCAGCGGTTCTTCAAAAATGTATTAACAGAAGAATACTGGGTGTTCAGAAGCTGAAAATAAGCATAATGTAAATCAAAAGCAATTTGTTTGTGTGTACGTCTAAACAAAAAAAAACATTTTAACAGAAGATAACATCACCATAGCTGTAATGCATTCTGTATAATACCTGAAACAAAAAAAAAGTTGCTTAAAATCAAGCTGCTTTGGAAAAAAAAATCAGGAATAAGAGAACATGTGCTAGGAAATACAAAAAAATTACTAGTAAAGATAATGTTGAAGAATACCTCCTGCCTTTTGAAAAAATTGCCACTATGGAAGCTTGGCCCCAAAGTCACTGGACCATTAAAATTGCCTCTTACTTATGTGGTGAAGCTCAGAAACCCAACATTGTCATGGATGCAGAAAAGGCATTGGATAATGATGATATCATCATATCAATCTGTGATAGATTTGGAGTTACCAGTGGTCTCAGAGCACAGCAATTCAACTCATGGAAGTTTTTAGACAATAAGACCCTGCATTGTTATTTCAGGGAAGAACTAATGGATTTAAAGGAACCTCCACATTCTATACAGCAACCTTCTGTCTTCTAGATAAATATGACTGTGATGATATATGGAATCCTGAGAAGTGGCATGATTCTCCCTACCCAAGCTCAGGGCACAGCTCCCCTGTCAAGGAAGGAACATGATGCAGAAAGATGCAGTGAAAAGGTGTGTGGTGTTGTGAGTAAAGGTCAAAGAGTAAAGGAAAAAGTGCTGTCATTCACTGTATGCAAAACCACCATCAGTGTGAAGGAGGTGGTTCAAGACATTGGGGAAGATTTTAACCTAGACCAGTGCAGAAGTCTTATGGGTGAGAGCACCATAGAAGTTACCATGAGAAACCTGGACAGACCCAGCTACCTGTCCCTTGTAAACGCTTGAGTTGGAGGATGATACTTTAGAAAGAAAACACCTGACAAGGATCTCTGACCCATAGAGAGGGGAGATCAAACAGATGATTGCAGCCACTGTTCTTTCAAATGAAGAATGTCCTGATTTTTGATAAGGAAGCTGTAATCCACCCTAAAGTGGATAATTAGGAAGATGGGGATTTGATTTGGTGGAAGAAAAAACACCATTGCTGAGAGAACATATGAAGCAGAGTATGAACATGTATCCATTAAAATCATGAAGAATCCATCTGTTCTCTGCCTCAGATGTTTGTGATGCAGAGTACTCTAGCCAAGGGGAGGAGAGGTGTTAAACAAGCACAGATAGAAGCAGAGATGGACTCCACCCAATGGGACTGAACAAGAATAACTTATTGCCAGTATGAAGGGTATCACGATGATGCCAAATTACATTCCTATGTGGAACAAGCATGTGTTTGGAGGTAACAATGCATCTTACGGGCAAAATACACAGATGCCAATGCTGTGTCAGAGGGATAGTCTCCCTATATATAACCTGAATCTTATATATTTTGCAGCACAATGGCCAATAAAAGGCATAAGATCTCCGCACTAATCATTTTTCTTAAAGACAAAGCAGAGATCACTAGTCCCTCCAGAAACCCAAAACTCAAATGGCTCCTAAGACATGTTCAGCTTGTGTGGGAAGTGTGCACTATCTGAGATTAAGTAGAACAAGACTGTGGCACCTCTGTGTCGTGCTGAGTTTGAACCTGAAGCCGTGTTAAATATTGTCCTTTTATTCTGAAATTATAGCTGTATTTCCTGACCACCAGTTAACTTACATCTGACTGCTTAAATAAACTCCAAAACAGTATAAACTTCTAAATGAAAGATTTATTAACATACAATTACAAATGGAGAGAAGCGTCTTGAGTTACAAGGTTTTAACTAATGTCTAAGTATATGAATGCAAAGGTGTAGTGAATCCCAGCTTGCCTATTTCCCTTGCTACTGATAATTCTACCCCAGGTCAGTAATTGTTGCCTAATTATATCCATCCTTGCCACACCTTGAAGATTGTCCCAGCCAATCAGATTGTATCATTTTGTAGAATCATTGTTTGCTGCTAGGGGCAAATTCCATCTCAGATGGCCTGTATATGTCAGTATGTCTCCAATAATGAAACCATTGATCTCTGATTGCCCCATGGTATCTGTTGGGCAAATGGTAATTCCAGCATTGATTCCCTAAGGCCAATACATCCCTAACACCTGATTGATGGGTCCAGTTCCTGACAAAACCAGTAGGTTGTTTTGCGTGAAAGGCTTCTTTCCTTTGTTGTTTACAAGAGATTGCATCTCCTGTTTGCTGTTAGTCCTGGATATCAATAAGCAGGACTTTCATTGCACATTAACCTCTTCATTGCCAGTGGGTCATTATTGCTGTGAAATTAGTTAGTTCAGCAAATATTTATAACAAGGCGCCAAACAGTTGGATACATTTCTGCAAAATTCACATGGGTTTGTGAAAACTTTTTGGGCAACCATAAGTCTTCCATGTATGAAGCTGGCATTCAAAAGTTGCTTGTCGCATTTAAAAAAATGGGATGTTGTATGTCTTTGAAATTGCATTTTTTATATTCGCACTTTTTTTCCTGAAAATCTCGGAGCAGTGAGTGATGAGCAAGGTGAACAATGTCATCAAGACATTCAACTGATGGAAAATCGCTACCAAGGTTTCTGGAATGAAAGCATGATGGTAGATTACTGTTGTATGCTGTATCGTGATGAACCAGATAAAGTGTGCAAAAGAAAATCAAATTCATAACGATTTTGATGTTTAATTGTAAAAGTGGTGTAATATTGATTAAATTGATGATAAATGTTCATGATATATGTAAGGAACAACAATAATATGGATGCACTTTGGTATGACTCTATTCCATGCACATTTCTGAATTATACATAAAATCAAACCCAAAGGATGGTAGTATTTCAATAACCGGATGTTATACAATAAAAGTGAATACCTAGAAAAACATGTTTTTGTTTATAATGAGAGAAAAAAGTTTTTTTGTTGACCGGTTTTATCAGACTATAGAGGGGTGGAGCATTGATTTCAAATACTTTTTACAAAAGATCCAACTGGGTGTAAATAAAATTATTTTTGAGGCTGTGAGCTATGCATTATATAGCTTTAGTATTTGGATGCTTATTAAGTATTATTAAATCACAATTTGGCCATATATTTTAATGCAAATAATAGTAGCATATAGTTTAAAACATTTCTACATTTATCAGCTCCTCATTGAGAGATACTTCTTAATAGAAAATAAAAAAAAAAACAATCTGCAACCTTTGAACAGATTTAAAAGTGTCAATATCAAAATTATAGCATGGCTTTATGTAAATATTTTACAGGCTTGGTTTTATTTCGCTTATTTTTTATAAAAAAAAGAATACTTTTGCAATTTTTAAGACTTTGCTCTTTAAATGCAACACAGAAACAGTGATTGCCTCATTAAACTGAGATTTTAACTTGAAGCAGAATATATAAAATGTCCTGCAATGATGAAATATATGCACTAACAACTTTGATTTTGAGTAATTGGTAATAAGGATCTGATAGTATAAAATCTGAAATGTGGTTGTCAAACTGTAGTAAGAAGATGGATCATTTGTAATAAAAAAAAATGGAAATCCATGTTCAATTTAATCACCTTATATGCAGGTGTCCACATATCCTTTCCCTAGTTTGCAAATTTGTAGAGACTTCCTTTGTTCCCAAAAACACATATCTCATTAAATAACAACTCTGTAAAATCCCCAAATCATTAAAATACCACTGAGCCAAGCTACTATAATTTAGGCAGAAATGCCCATTACTGCCTCTGTGATACATGTTTTTTTCAATGAGTTCTGCACAAAGTACTTAATACTTTTTAACTTACATTTTAGGAAAAATGGAATTGACCTTGAGACCTATTATGAATCATGTATTGTAAGGAAGAATTTTATGCTGAAGTGAAGCTGCTTTTACAAAGAGCAGACAGCTTGTTGAGAAGCACTGAGCCACATTACATAGCTTCTGAGCCTGCCAGACACTTGTAGGTCAAGGGGTAAGAGAGGTTTTTATGCGACAGGATATAAAATGTTAATTTGTTCCAAGTGGATTTAGTACAGTTCAGAGTAAATAAATATATAAAGTACAATCTCTAAATGGGGTATTCAATATTTTGACATATTTAAAGTATATATGCATATGTTAACACATTTACCTATCATTAAAATGACAGGTAAACAAATCATTTGAATCGTTCAGTATGTGGAATGTTTGCCCTCCTACCTTCCATCCAAGACTTCTTCACTGTGTGAATTTGAATTTATTCAGCATTAAACAGATACCCAGTGGTATCTGAGCCTGTCCTGATACCAGGGTCAGGAGTTCAGCAGAGGGAGCAGGTGAACCAGATTATCCATGTGAGTGAGCCTGTGGGTGTGCTGAGATCACCATACATTAGGTATAAATTCAGCACCAGCTCTAATGAAGTGCATTAGACAGATACCCAACATAGACCCCTATTCAATTGTCCAAACCGCAATAGAGCCTGTAAATGTTACTGATATCCAATTATCTACTCACGTTCCAATTGTGAGTTACAGGCTCAATAGCACTGTGGCTGCATCCGATCTCCTCCTTTGATGTTTCAAGCCCATAAATGTTACCAGTGCTAAAGACTCAAAATCAATATTCAATTACAACAATTCAACAAGCCCGCAATTGCCTTCAGACCCATAAATGGCAAATGTATTAAAAAATTATACAAGTATTAGATTAGGACTCACAAGTGGGTTACACACCTGTTTAAGCAAATAAAATCACACTACTGTACTTAAAAATACTGGGAAAACAGTGAAAGACATTATAATTATTTGTACAACAGTCTCAAGCTTACAAATGTGCAATAAATTATAATTTTTTTAACCTGCATGGACTAAAACAGTTGCTTTATTGAATAAATCCTGGTCTAATTGCTCTTCCTTCTCAGATGATAGTACGTAATATATCCTAGCAAATTGATAGAGCAAGGTGCAAAAGTGTTAGAAGCCAAGGGACAGTAAAAAGAAAGAGAGGTGTAGGAAAGGGTAGAAAAAGTAAATATGACAAAACAATCAAAACATATGCTCAGACAAACTTCATACAAACCCCTTTTTGTCCATACGATTCAAAACCGATGGGTCCTTTGGCTCTGAATGGTGAGATCCTCTGGTCAAAGCAAAAGACCATCATGTTCAGATATTCAGGCACAGGACCAGGAGTATCCAACTTTCTCACAGATCTTTACATCTTTTCTCTTTGCCAGCAGATACATGCATGAGCGTATTGTAATGTCAAGGAACAAGTGTTTGGCCCGTCCCTTTTACTTCTGTCTGTGCCTTGTCTTTTAGTCAACAAACTCTGTATCTGGTTGTTTATCTGTTATTATCTGTTGTCATCAGGATAGATATTTGGTAGAGACTTTCATAATATATCAGGGCACGCTTGTCTCTTTGTTACTCTCTTTGTTTCTATGTTTGTCAAAAGTCCCAACATTTAAGATCTATCAAACAAGAAACTTCCATAGATTTTTCAACAGGATAGCCTCTCATCATATATACCTATTCTCAAATTTTCCCTAACTGTAAATTATATTTAACATATATATAACCCTATAATAAACAAGGCATGGTATAAACTAAAATCAATTAAGTCAATAATGTAAATCAAGCAAAGGCTAATAAACATGTAAAATACATAAGCAACCATTAGTTTCTACTCCTGCTAAAGCAGCAGAAATTATCATTAGAACAATTTCAATATTACTAAATTATGTCTCTACAAGTGATAAGACATTACTTAATGTATCTTGTAACAGGTTGTATACTTAAAAAGAAATGACTAATTCTGTTACTGTCGATGTACATTTACTAATAAAGCTCTCAAATCTTTTCTCAACTCATAATGTAATACACCTCTTATCATATTCCTCTCTTAGAGGTTTTCCCAATTCTCTACTCATTTGCACCATGGCCATTATCTGAGCTTCCGGATGGGCTTGGAGGAATAGATGCTACAATTTAACTTTTCTTATCCAACATGGGAAAACAAAACATAGTACATAACACACAAAAACAGAATTGGTATGATAAGGTTCCTTATCCAGATAGGATATCATACACTGATTTCTAGTGATATGAGTACTCTCCAATATTCACCTGTGCAGTAACCAGGAGATAGGGATTGTGCACATACCACATTTATTCCGACAGAGAGCAATGTCAACATGAGGGTAGCTTCATTGAAAATAAAAAATAACAAAACATAAATATAACCTGGTCAGAAAAACAGACCAGCAAAAAAAAAAAAAAAAAAAGGAAAAACAAAAATTTAGAAAAAAGAAAACTAAAAAATACATTCTTAGTTGACATTTCTGACTATCCTGTATGCTTATTACAACCCATAATCATTTCACCTTGTTAGTTATCTTAAAACCTTAATTATTATTATGTCTTTGGAACAGGTACATGTGCTCCTAAATGTAATGTACTTCACTCTTCTATAATTCTACATGAGGTAATAAACCAATTTGACCTGGTGATTACTAGATAATCAATATTTCACTTTGAGTACAAAGGCTGGTTACCACACAAATCTTCCTTTTTTTCCTGTTAATATTGCACCTGATCATTTTATTAGATTGGTACCAAAATTATAAATTTTACCATGCAATGTCTATAAGAATGATACATCTTATTTGTCATAACTTCATCATAATGCATTAAAGATCAATTGAGTGTTCAAAAATTTAGATAGTATATAATTTCTTTAATCCTTTAAAAATCACTATAATTGTACGTTAGAAAAATAATGCTTCTTTAAAAAAATAATATTTTAAGTTGCTCTGGTCCCTTTAAACAAAAACAAAACTGATTTACTTCACTAGAAGTTATCTCAGCATACCACCTTGGGAGGAACACAGAACCTGAATATTTATTAAAATAAGAAACTTTGGTCAGTATCCAGTATAACATTTTAAGACCTTAACTGAGTATAATTATAGCATGTGCTCCCCTGCCACTGGTCCACTCCATGTTCACTCACTCAACCCCAATACTCGATCATAAAGAAAGAAAATATCCACACATGGGGACACACATTAACATCTCCAACCATAATGCACTCCACAACTCTCCAAATAAGACCTCTCTTTCTCCACCAGAAAACATAATCTCTGTATAGAAATTTCGTACAAGCATAAAAATATGCTGATAAACAACATGAACACAGGATCCAGACAAGACAGACAACACAGAACATATAACTAGATAATTGTGAGCTCACTGAATACTTTATAAGTGCATAGATCTACTCATCTCACCCTTGTAAGAACCAAAGACAAAAACAACCAAATTTAGCAATACACAAATATACAATGTTTTCTATAAACACAAAAAAAAAACATTTAACTTGCTTATTAAATCTTTTATCTTATCAATATTTCCATAGAAATCATTATTAACCTTGCAGCAGTGATGGAGCTACTTCTGGTGCAGCAGGTGCAAAACACCTGGGACCACAACAAGGGGGACAATCTCATTACTAGCAGTAAATAAGGAATACATCTTATTAGGGGTTCATGGTAGACAATTACTCTGTGCATGGGTGATCTGATATACATAAGTAACTCGTTATAGCAAATTCTTTCATCTTTACAGGGACAGCTTTCACTCCCAGCTCTATATCTTTAAGGATACAAGGGGGATGAAAAACCTTCTGGAAAAGGCACTTGGGCAAAGACGCTATACTTATAAAAAATATGACAAAATCATAAAACCTTCTTTTCTAAATTATTTCTGAAACGTGACTAAAATTAAACAAACAATTTCTAACAATTAATTCCACAGTATAAACTTGTTACGGATATCATTTAAGGTGGTCTGAGCAGGCGCTCAAACCTCATACTAACTTTAAACACAAATATGTCACTATTAATAATTGTCTATTAATCACAAATTCATAAAACCAAACATAAAACACACAAAACACATAATAATACATTTGCACTCATAAAGAACAAACTTTTACCAGTTGGATTTAAAATGATGGAGCAGAAAAAACATAAATAGCAGAACACAAAGATGACAAAACTATTCCTAATGCCATCCTCACCCTAATTAATTAACTTATACATGAAATACAACCTTCTGATACAGGAAATAAAATCTATCTACTATAAAAACCTATGCTTAGATCTTTAAAGTTTATGTCCAAATATGGACCTACTAAAAACCTTAACAGTACAGCACACAAAAATAACATATTACCTGGGAATGTACAATAATGGGGCTGCCCGTTTCTATTTCCATTAATTACTCTTTGCAATTAATTTTAAAAACAATCTATTATGATCTCACATTTGCTCAATTTCAGATGCCAAAAACCCTTCATATCAGATGCTCAATTCTTCTAAGGAACTAACTTTACAAAGCAATTATCCTTTCTTCTCAAGTCCCGTTTCTACCTACAATATTTTCCAAACTAACACACTCCTATAACCCGAGATCCTCTCCACAGCCAATTATATCACCTACTAAAATTACCTAAAAGTTCAAAAACAACATTTTATAAACAAAAGACTCAAAGACTTAATTCTTCTCTTTTTCCATACAATTTTAAACCACATTAAAAATAAAAAATCTCAGCGTAGAGCTGAGCGCTGTGCCAAAATCTTACAGTGGGGGCTATCATCCCTGTGTTTTACTCTCTCTAAGCTTTTCCTGTGAAACTGTCAGCTTTGACGTTGGCCTTGCTAGGGCTCACACAAAACATTTTGTTATGGGATAGATTTATTTTATTTATTATTATTATTGCTGAATAAGGGAAATGCACAATTAACTGTTTCTGTTGCTATATATATATATATATATATATATATATATATATATATATATACTTAGAGGGCATGGATACTTGCATTTTTCCCCAACAAGTATCACATTTCTAGATTTATCCTTGGAACTCCAAAACGTGTCTGGTGAAATGGTATATACTAGAGTTAATCAGAAGGAGCCCCTGACCTGCTGCAGAGCTGCATTTATGACGTTTTTGTAACTTTTGAAGGATTATGTTTTCATGCGAAGAAAAACACTGTTTTAATATCTAACATTTTAAATGCACAATACAAATTTGTGACACTTTGTCCCTTGTTATTATGGGTATTTATCAAGAGCTTAAGTAAAGAAGGAAAAGACCACTGTAATCCACAGCAGAACAAAACAGAGTATTTGGGTATTACCCAGTTTATAGCTAAGGATACTCTGGATTTTCTCTGCATTTGTATGTGTACAGCTTAATAAAGTATGTGATTTATAATGACACAGCTTGTTACACTGATGAGTGTGAAAAGATATGGATTTGATCATTTATCAACAGGTAAAGGATTTTTTGTCTAGGAAAAATGTTATTAAATCAAAAGGTTACATACAGACTTAGAAGAGTCAAAAGTAACATTATGCTTTCAATCTGTTATTAATATTTAAATACCATATTTAAAGAGAGAAAAACGATCCTTTTATAGGGCACACCTGATTATCCTAATCTCTAAAAAGAGAATAAACTAAATTATAAAACGTAACTTTTATTAGACAGTAAAATCCATATTAAAATATGTGAACATAGGATGCAAGGATTAGAGATTATTGAATTAGATGATTTAGAACCTAAGTAATATAAAGTCAAATAGTCTACCCATTTTAGGCAATTTATACTAAAGTGACAATTAAACAACGTTGTGTAGGTTGCTGGTGAAAACATTTTTTTAAAGTGCTGATGGTAAAAAAGTGCTGGTGATCAACAAGTGGCAAGTGCTATTACTTATAGAGTTATATAATGATATGGTATATTAAGACAATCCTGTTGGATTGAGACTAAAGATTGAGTATAAATTAATCCAAATATAAATTTCTACAAAGGTATAAATAAATATTATATACAACTGTGTGCTAATAATGAAAGAGATTCTAGTTGCTTCCTCCAATTTATGGGGACAAGAGCACCAGAATGGCAAGCACCCCAAGTGCTTATATCCGTTTTTCCCGCCTGGTGCTGTCCCAATCCTGTAGCGTTCTATAACCAGGTGTTCCCCAATATAGTATCCAACTCTCCTTCTTATTGACCATAGTCTCTAAGCTACATAAGCTGACTGGTTAGGGAAAGGGACTTTAATCTATGGGCCTGTGATTAGAACGCTAACTCCATGATCTAGACGCTTAGAAATTATGTCATCGATCTGCAACGGCGTTCCTACGTTAACCCGATGCACGTTTCTTGAATTTCATCAAGGTTTACGCCTGCCTTCTGCTAGCTCCTTCTTAAAGGTTGGCGTAGTCATGGCAACACTACTGTGAAGATTAAAACCATTTCAACCATGTTAAAAATATATAGTTTATTATCTTATCATTACATTAGCAACAGTGTTCATCATCTGAATGTCTATTAGACATCCCATTTAAATAAAATGAGTATTCTAAAAAGGAATATATGTATTATTTTTTTATGCAATGGAACTAGTATTTACTATGGGCCTAAATTACATATTTATTAGTTGGACATAAGATATAATATTTTATAGCCACCTTATTCATCAAGCATTAAGTGCTATATGAGAAATAATTAGTATTTCACAGCTTAAAAATAATAATATTAATGTATTTTGTTTATCAAATTTAATGAGATATAAGATGGTAAAATTATCATATTAGCATATAGTGCTCATTGTTAAGGCCAAGCAACAAATTGTTTGTACTTGCCAGTATTTTACTACCTTCCTTTTTTGTATTTAATCATATTTATCCTTGGCAATACACTACAGCCTACCTTATTAATAAATAATGAGTACTTTCCTAATATATATATATATATATATATATATATATATATATTTTTTTTTTTTTGGCTATCTCAACTATTAAATCCTGTTTAATGTATTTTAATTGAATTACTCATTCTAAAGAAGTTATTATAGAGTTATTGGATTTTGGATGTGACTATGTTTTTATCCCAGTATATAAATCACAAATTATTTTTATTTACATTTCACTATATCATGTGATTGAGTTATTTTATAACATTTTGGGATATTAGTTATCGATATTATACAGGTATATTCTGGATTTGTAAGGTCTTAACAGAACCTTTATTTTAAATATAAGGGGTAAAGGTGAAACCTTTATTAAGGATCCATTTGGCTTCTTTCTTTAGTAATTCTGTGTCTATATCACCTTTCCTTATTGTTTTTTCAACATGATCTATAGCTGTAAAAGTCAGAACTTTAGCGTCACCCTTATGTTTATTATTAACATGCAAAGCTATTGTGGTATAATATTCTTTCTTGACACTATAGATGTGCTCCAGAATACGTCGCCTCAATTCTCTGCAAGTTTTTCCTACGTATTTGGCTCCACAAATACATGTTATCAAATAGATAACACCCTCTGTTTTGCATGTGAGTAGATGTTTTATTTTGTATGTCTGTTTTTCTGAAAGAAAAGTTTTTGTGGGTTTTACATATTGACATGGCTTACATGAATGACATTTAAAACATCCTTTTGTTTTTTGTAACCATAGTTTGTTACTTTTTATATCAAAATGACTTTTAGAAAGATAGTCTCTCAAGTTTTTGGAACTGAATATAAAGGAACTTTTTTTTTACATACATTTATATAATATTTTGATTGCTTTTGTTTATAAAGTAGATGGATTGTCTTGTGTTTTGCTGCAAATTAATTTGTAAGTGTTTTGCTATACTTTCTTTTCTTTGCACTACAATTGAGAAATGCAGGTCAGAGAATTTTCCTCTGTGTCTTTAAGGCTGTAGAGATCGTGTCCACCACTGAGATATATTTCTAAAGCCAGCATATATATAAAAAAAGGGAAATCTTTTTCCAGAAATATGTAACAGTGGAGGATTTATGGTCTATCTTGTTTGTAAGTGTAAGACAGTGTGTTTATTCTATTGTAAAGCTTGCTAACACCTATCTCCTCGTCCCAAAAAAAAAAAAAAAGCTGTGAATTTCTGTGAAGAAATTTCCTCTCCCGGCAGAAAATTCTTAAGGTCGTATTTAGTTTGGATAAGAAAACTGTCATGTGTATGGAATGTTGTTGTTGAACTTTTTAAGGTGGATTCCAGTATTTGTAGTAAATGTTTGTGGAGAGATCTCAGGAAGCGGAGTGTTAGTTGGGAATTATTGTAAGTTAAGTATGGAACTGAAGGGAAATAGTTCCTAGAAAAGTTTTAGCAAGTGATTTGAAAGGGAGATTTTGTATGCAAATTTGATCTAAAATGGAGTTTGTTTTTGAATAGATTGCAAATAGTAAATACGGAAAGAGGAAACAGGCAGCCCTTAACCCTCGAATTAATCCTTCTACATATATGATGTATCTGAAGTGAATGTGTCAAGGACACCATGACTCAGACTGACATCAGACTTGTTATACAGACTTTTAGTCTCTGATACAGAGTCAGGATGGAATTGGGCTAACGTCCCTTCCATTACGTGACAATGACTTTAGATTTGTCCAGGATTTAAGGGCAATTAATCACTTAGTCATCCCAATTGCCCTGATTGTCCCTGATATCACCGCTCTCATTACGGCCATTCCCCATGACGCCACTATATTTATTATTATTGCTTTATCAAACACATTCTTTTTGGTCCCATTGGACTTTGAGACACAACTACTTATGGCTTTCATTTTTGATGGGCGCCAATTAACATGGACCCGTCTTCCCCTAAGGCTACGTGGATTCACCAGCTGCTTACTCACTGGTGCTCCAACAATACCTTGTCATGGTTCTGTCCCCATTCAGTACGTCAAATGACTTACTGTTTGTGTACTCCTAACGGGGAAGCCAATAGACTGGTTTCACTCAGTTTGCTACAGTCCTAGCAGCTGAAGGTCACGAGGTAACTAGAAACAAAATACAAATGGGGGCAACACATGTTGATGATTAATTATTGCAGGCAATGGATCCCTGAATGCTCACACTATGACTCCATTTTAAGTATGGCTGCTAAGGGGGCAGCCCAAAACATATTCAGTGGACTCTAGGCATGACTGAAGCTTATGTGACCTTAAATTAAAAGTTAGCATTATGCAGGCCCCCGCTTTAGGACTACCTGATTATTGTAAACCATTTCATTTGTATGCATGCAAGGGACAACTGTAAAACCATGGCCGCGGAGGTAGTATGTGTCCCCTTGCATTCTTTTCCAAAGTACACCCTACTCCGGTCCAGGGGATGCCGGCGTGTCTCCGAGCATTGGCTCCTTGCGATGTGGCCGTACAGAAAGCATGCCCTCCCCCCCTTCTCCTCCCCACCCTTCAGCTGCTCTGGCAGAAGGATTGACAGAGAGAACACAAGCTGCAGCCTCAATCCCCCTTGACTTGACTTAACCCCCCCTTGCATCTAGCAGTACGCATATTAGTACACTGAAAACGAAACTAGTAAAAACTGATAACACATAGCAAGTACAAAGAATCGCAATGATTTTATATCTAGAGGTAATGCTTTAGCTGACAGGGTAGCAAACAGTTGCAACTGTCATTTTGCATCAGAAACTTAAAATCACACTGCCAGACATACATACAAAGATGTATACAGTGTCTACAAAATAACTCTACAGTACCTAACAAAGCATTACATGATCATTTGCCTCCACCCACAGCTTCATTCACCCATTTAAAAATTGATTTTACTCATATCCCAAAGACAGGATCAAAGCAATTGTACCTGTTGGTAATAGTAGACCAGTTCTCACGGTGGCCTGAGGCCTTTGTGACACAAAGAGAGGATGTTAAGACGGTAGGTAAAATATTAACTACCGAGATAATACTGAGATATGGATGCCCATTGCAAATTAACTCTGGTAATGGACCAGCCTTTATTAGTGCGGTAATTAAGGAACAGGTCCAATGGCTACAGATAACCTGGAAATTCCATATCCCTTACCATCCTCAGAGTTCAGGCATAGTGGAAAGAATGAACCTCACTATTAAGGAAAGACTTACAAATGCCACTGCAGGTACATCGGTGAACTGGCAGAAATACTTATCTGCCATTCGAGCAGAAATTAAGATGACTCCTAATAAGTCTACTAAATTGTCCCCTTTTGAGATTCTAATGGGAAGACCATTTCCAACTCCTTGGGTAAAAGGCCCACTTGTAATTATGTCTGGTGATGTTGATCTTATAAGAGAACAATATGTGCAACAATTGATTGATAAATTGAATGGCATCTATGGTGATGTGTCTTCTCGCTTTCCTTTACCCTCACAGGAACCAACATACGTTCCAGCCAGGTGACCTCGTCTGTGTCTGACAACTGAACAGAGCAAAGAAGGGAGGCTTCCCAAGCGGACCACCGACTACCGTTGTAGCAGTAACCAGGACTGCCATCCTCACTGACTCACAGGACATCTGGATCCACGCATCACGTCTGAAGCTGTGTCCAAAGAGGGGTGAAGCAGATGACAAAGTCCTAGTGAAAGCGATTGAAGACAGCGATAATAAAAATTTCAAACCTACTCCTGCATCCACAGAATGCATGCAAGAACCTTCTCCTGTTGATGTGCATTATGCTCCTGATTTTTTTGCCCTCATGGACATTTCTTAATTGCCATTATGACCCAGACGAACTGGGACCATTAAAGTCTGTTTGTGGTAAACACAATAACACTCACACCAATACTAGTTCACCTCATAGGCACAAGAGATCCACACGTGATAACACAATTATAAAAAATCATCCCTGGGAACGTAATACATTACAAGGATATGCTCACTCCTTTAACCTTTCCAATTGCTGGGTATGTGCACATGTCTCTACACATGGGGAAATGGGTATGCCTCTATTTGGCCTTCCAGCAGAAAACTTCACTCAAAGCCACATATATTACAATGGCAGTACACAACCCCACAAATGGAATTTCTGTACATATGTACAATCATCCACACCACTTAAATCTATATGGATGCAACACCTCATATGCACGTATTTCCCATCAAAATATAATAAGAGTGTATCATTTATGTTAACCCACACTAACCCAGGGTATAACTGTTTTAGGGCCCTAGGAAAAGGTAAATCTGTTGGTTGGTCCACTTGCTCCAATACCACACTTATTTTTTATAGGACCTCCTCTGGTTCCTCCCTTTCTGACCTGTACAAGAGTTGTACACCTTGGAGCTATAGTGGTCCCGGATGTCCCTACTTATTTTCTCTTTTACATAATATATCAATTAATGGTACTGGTTGTAGCAACAGTAATGGGTCCGTGTCTAATCTCTTCCACCTTATGCCACCTTCTCCAGCCATGGATGTATATTTTATCTGTGGCAGGAACGCCTATCGATGGCTGCCCCCTAATTGGGTGGGCAGTTTTTATTTAGGTCAAGTAATCCCATATATATATATATATATATATATATATATATATATATATATACACAACCCCAACACTCCCACAATGCCGCATCAGGAACATGAGGGATATACAGCAGAAGAGCCGGTGGAAAATATTCCTAGACACCCTAAGTATAACCTTCCCACATGCACGCATAGGGAAACTACAGGTAGAACTATCCATCCTTTCTCTACTAGTACAGAGGGCCTTGAATAGCTCTGCTGAAGCAATTGAGAAACTAAACTAGGAGCAGGTGCAAATTTAAAACGGTCACTGTAGAATAGAAGGGCTTTAGATTATGCTTTAGCTTCCAAAGGCGGTGTGTGTGCTTTAATAGGTAAAGAATGTTGTTCTTATATTGATGATAATTCTGTTTACTCTGTCATTGTTTCCCTTGTATTCTTTTGTGTTTGTATTACATGCTGCAAGGCTTTATTCCTAAGAATTTTCAGCTAAATACTGTGACTTAACACCACCTGGTAATAGGTATATCTCATGTACTGATACCCTGGAGGGTTTATCACCTTCCAGTGTCTCAGTTCACTTCCTATCATATATATACACCACTGCTTACATGCCAAATAAAGATCACGTTGTGATCTAAGAGGGGAATGAAGGGGTTAACATATTCTGCTGATGAAGGGGTTAACATATTTTGCTGACATATTCACGAGATATAGCCTAACCATAATATCATGTTCCTATCCTTGGGATGTTTTGCGACCTTACTAAAACACAAAACATTTCTAGTTGTTCTAAGAAACAGAAAACACCTGATTATCTTTCCTTGCAACTGACTAACATGAACTGTAACTCGCCTCTAATGTTCGCCTTCTTTTGCAAGTATATAACCTATGCAATGACGTGGCAAGAAACGGAATTAGTACTGAGAATTCTGATTGGGCCCTGTGTTTCTAAGCTGCCAACTACTGATTAGGAAGTCCCAACAATTACATTCTTGGACTTACAAATATTCAAAACACGATATGGCAGTATAGGCACTAAGACCTATAGAAAACCAACAGCTACCAATAGTTTGCTACATGCAAAAAGCAGTCATCCAAAGGCACTCATTGAAGGTATATCAATTGGACAATACTTGAGAGTGAAAAGAAACTGCTCCAATGACAAAGATTTTCAGAAAGAATCCTAGGACTTACAATCTCGCTCTTTGGAAAGAGGTTATTAAAAAAAATACCCTAAAAAAAGCTTACTATAGAGCCAAAAATACCAAGAGAGAAGATCTGCTCAAAAATAAAAAGAATGAATCAGATAATACAGTAAGGTATATTGGGACCTATAACAACAAATGGCATGAGGTTAAGAGGATATTCAATAAACACTGGAGTATTCTATTGGAAGATAAAGATCTTAAACCATATTTAGAAGGTCCAAAAACTTGAGAGACTATCTTTCTAAAAGTCATTTGGATATAAAAAGGAACAAACTATGGTTACAAAAAACAAAAGGATGTTTTAAATGTCATTCATGTAAGCCATGTCATTATGTAAAACCCACAAAAACTATTCTTTTTAAAAAAACAGACATACAAAATAAAACATCTACTCATATGCAAAACAGAGGGTGTTATCTATTTGATAACATGTATTTGTGGAGCCAGAAACGTAGGAAAAACCTGCAGAGAATTCAGGCGATATATTCTGGAGCACATCTATAGTGTCAAGAAAGAATATGATGAAACCCAATAGCTTTGCATGTTAGTAATAAACATAAGGGTGACGCTAAAGTTCTGACTTTTAAAGCTATAGATCATGTTGAATAAACAATAAGGAAAGGTGATATAGACACAGAATTACTAAAGAAAGAAGCCAAATGGATTTACCAAACAAAGAAGGAAGGTAGTAAAATACTGGCAAGTACAAACAGTTTGTTGTTTGGCCTTAACAATAAGCACTATATGCATAATATGATAATTTTACCAGCTTATATCTCAATAAAATTGATAAACAAAATACATTAATATTAATATTTTTAAGCTGTGAAATACTAATTGTTTATCATATAGCACTTAATGCTTGATGAATAAGGTGGCTATAAAATATTATATCTTATGTCCAACTAATAAATATGTAATTTAGGCCCATAGTAAATACTAGTTCCATTGCATAAAAAATATGACATATATTCCTTTTTAGAATACTCATTTTATTTAAATAGACATTCAGATGATGTACACTGTTGCTGATTTAATGATAAGATAATAAACTATAGATTTTAACATGGTTGAAATGGTTTTAATCTTCAAAGTAGTGTTGCCATGACTACGCCAGCCTTTAAGAAGGAGCTAGCAGAAGGCAGGCTGGGTTAACAGAGGGAACGCAGTCGCAGATGGATTACGTCATTTCTATGTGTCTAGATCACAGCGTGCATGCAAGACAGTTAGCGTTCTAATCACAGGCCCGTAGATTAAAGTCCCTTTCCCTAACCAGTCAGCTTATGTAGTTTAGAGACTCTGGTCAATAAGAAGGAGAGTTGGATACTATATTGGCAACACCTGGTTATAGAATGCTACGGGATTGGGACAGCTCCAGAAGGGAAAAACGGATATAAGCAGTTGTGGTGCTTGCCATTCTGGTGCTCTTTTTGCACCATATAGCATTGCATGTCCCCATAAATTGGAGGAAGCAACTAGAATCTATTTCATGATTAGCACACAGTTGTATATAATATTTATTTATACCCTTGTAGCAATTTATATTTAGATTATACTCAATATTTAGTCTCAATCCAACAGGATTATCTTTATATACCATATCATTATATAACTCTATAAGTAATAGCACTTGCCACTTGTTTATCACCAGCACTTTTTTACCAACAGCACTTTAAACATTTTTGTCGCCAGGATTCTTGTTTAATTGTCACTTTAGCACTTTAGTATAAATTGCCTAAGAAGGGTTGAATTTTTGACTTTATATTACTAAGGTTCTAAATCAGCTAATTCAGTAATCTATAATCCTTGGATTTTACTGTCTAATAAAAGTTAAGTTTTATAATTTAGTTTATTGTCTTTTTTGAGATTAGGATAACCAGGTGTGCCCTATAAAAGGATCTTTTTTTTCTCTTTAAATATGGTATTCAACTTATCCTCAGGAGCACCCTGACCATTAAATTTGGTTCTTATATAATATACCTGAGCCACCATTACTCAATATATTTCACGATTAATATTTAAATGACTGCATTATTTTAGTAAACCCCAATTTAACATTAGCAGTAGTGTACGTATTGAGCATGAAGCATGTTTAGAGACAATCTTAATTTTGAATACTATGCATATGGAAAGTTTTCACTTTGGCTGACATGGACATTTCCCAATAAACTGACACTGGAGTGCATGTACTAATCTTCAGAACAGTGGAGAAATGGGAGAGAGATGAAGAGTCTGGATCTTTTGAAATCTAAAATTTACTCCCTGCACACTCTCAGAAGCAGGCAGCTTGCAACACTAACTGTATGCCCTGTCCTGCAGAAAATAAATCTGATCCTGCCTTTAAAGACAGATCAATGCTGAAATGCAAAGCAAGTTTCAGGTTCACACTAGTGGGTCGCTGCATGTGATGAATGGTTGACTGTATCCAACTGAAAACAGCATCCTGCATGTGTGAAATGTGAAATGCAAATGTTTTATTGCTTCATAGAGCCCCTTTCCAGGCATGATTTATATTCGCACAATGATTCCAGTGAGGATGTGTTTGTGAATCATGTGGTTAAACATAAGCAAGTTTTACTCTGATTTCTGAAGTATATTAGTTAACAACCTCTTATATCCTTCCGTTTAAAATCACAAAAAATGCTTATCAAGTTAAAATGACAAAATGAAGACATCTGCCTAACATATTCACATGTCCATCAGGTCTTGCCAATTAACAACCTAGGACTGAAATACCAAGAAGAAACACAAAATAAAAAATGATGCACTTAATTTAATATGCACATGCTCCAAGGAGATAAATACAGTTAAATAAAAAAAGTGATGTTCTGCTTTATAAAACAGATCCTGCATTATTGCTGTAACAACTAAGGTTAAATGAAAGGTAATATGGGACAGTGTTAGCACGGCACGGCTAAACAGTATCTCTGTGAGCAGGTGCTAGGCTGGATTAGCCAAGAGCTAATTAGTATAGCATCTGCACATTGATCTCTAAATTAATTCCAGTGTATTTGTCACCCATTAACATTATAAAGGTAGACCATTTTTCAGAATGTTATTATGAAGCTCGTCTGCCATGTTTAATATACATCTTTGGAATTTCTCATTTAGATCTGAAAAAAACAGAAGCTTTAACTTTCCAGAGAAGCCCAACTTGAATTTTAAATCCTAACAAAATTGACTTGTTTAAATTGTCAAGTTATGAGAGATATTGTCGGCCCATTATAATTCTATGTAGCCAGAGACATTTTTCAAAGACATTGCCTCAAACTGAACAGACCCCCTGCACATTTTGTAATGTTTGGTTATCACTGTTCCCGGTGAGGTTACATTCAAGCACAATAGGAGTGTGAAACAAAAATCATATTTCACAGCTCTAACTACATTCAAGCAGATGTTTCCTCAAAGCTTAATTCTGCTGTTTTACCCTCATTTTTATCAAGCAATAACATTACATGTTGTATTGCATTTGTTTTATTTGCATTTACTTCTTCTCAAATAAAGTAAAGTTAAATACACAAATTCGACATGGCCTACATAATAATGATGTTATAATACTCATGTTTTATGTGCGATGTTTAAACATTGGGTACCTTTGTCGGACAAGGTCATTGAAGCAATGAACATGAGTTTGAGGGAGCTCAGAGTAGCAGTGGCTGACAGATATGCCTGGCATGCTGTGGTCCATATGGTCACAGAGTGACGGACATGACTAAGCAACTAAACATGCATACGTGTACATACTTAACAACATTCCATTGTGTTATGTTTACAACATTCTATCTTGTTATGTGTACAGTATTAATCATGTAATTGGATGTTATTATTAGTATATTGCAGCACTGACATTTTTTAGTATCTTCCTTTGATTTCTAATGATTTTATGTCATTACATGATCAATTTGGGTATTGTTAAGTATTGAGACGATTGCAAGCACTGAACAAGAACACTTTATTCCACATATTTACAGAGCACTAAGTCACCCATTATTTAATTTTTGTGGGCTTTGAGTTTGTTCCCAAAATATTCTCAGGTATTGACTAGTGGGGCATTTTTCAGTTTTGTCCACTTGCTAAAAAGACTGAATAGAGAGAAACCCTCCATGAGGATAATTATCTGTAGGTTACAGGTAGGCCAGCTATCTATAATGGATGCACTCATGACACAAGCAGCTAAATTGAAGATTTTAATTAAAAACACTTTTATCCTCAAGGGTTATATAGCTGCTTATGTTGCTAGTTAGTTAACTACTTCACAAATGTTTCTCAAATTAGAGTGGTAGTTTAACATTAAACTTTAATAAATACATTTCTATTAACATATCTTTAATACATTAAATAAGTGGAAAACAAATATATACAGACCAGATTCAGTCTTAACTTTAATGTGAAAATGCTGCATGATATTAAAACTGTATAGTATATTCTATGGTTTTCATTGAAAATTTACCAATATACTTATATACTAGCATAGTGACCAATTTGTGGTATTGCAATATTGGAGCCAGAAAGGGATAAGGATAGAGTGCATACAGTCCTATGACCCACCGTGGAGTCTTCCTGACTGAAAGGTTCAAACTATCTTGAGACCCCAAGAGCGAATGGTTCAACATATGTTGAGATCCCATGATTAAATGTGGTCTGTATATTTATGTTTTCCACTTATTTATTTTTTTGTTACAGAATTTGGTATTAGGCACTCTCAATCTACTTGGTATCCTCAATTTTATTGTCACAGATATCAATTTTATGCCAAACTGTTGACAACAAATCATTATTTTGTTATGATCATTTGCATATGACTCTAGCATTTTTTGATTGTTCAAATATATACAGCCTCAAAGAAGATCATACTTAAATGATAAAAGGCCTGCCCATATGGAATGTAAATTGGGCCATTTACATTGTCAAACATAATCTACCCACTTGATATCTTTTCTATGTTACAATGTTGAAAATGTTCTTATATTTCTAACTGTTCTAGATGTTTCTAATTATATAACAGATATTGACTTAATTCCATAAAAGTATTAATTATTAGATTTCCAGGTGAGAATTAAAAGTTGGGTTGAAAGTGTTGGATGGTTTAGACCTTTTTAATTATGTGCAAATTCATTTTCATCAGATACTTCCATCAAGTACTGTACTATTCTTTATTTTAAAACTACTTCTAACATTTAACTTACAAGATCAGACAATCATTCTCTAAATTTCTTATTAACAAATCCATGAATTCATAAAAAAAGGTCTAAAGTCTTGTGAATTGCGCTGTTAGACCAAGAACTGTTGATGTGCCATAAAAGGTTTGAGAACAATATTGTTTCATCTCCTGGCATCTGATAAAGTAAATATAGGTGCCATGAAATTCATAGGGTGAAGATAAGAAGCCCCACCATGTAGCTAATGAGGAATACATTCTATGCTGTAACAAAGCTGCATGATGCTTGTATTTCCATTAATGGCTGTTCAATTTTATGATTTTTTTTTCATTACTGGCATCATACACCACGATTACTCCAGAATGGAAATATATTCTTGTCATTGGTTATCTAATTGTTCACTATACTTTTACTTCATATATTCTAATGAACTAAAGATATATGTATTTATACCAACCAATGGCCATCTTAACTCCAACAACACTCAAGAACTCAATTAAATAATTAATTCGGTTATTTTGGATTCATGAGTGATATGCTCACATGAAAGCAGTCTGAAATAAAATATAAGGTTATCATAGAGGGAAGGTGCTCTGGAGCGTATTCTCTATTCACAATAGGGGTATGTTGAAATAAATCTTAACTTAGTACAACGAACCAAGCAAATAGAAATCACACAGTATGTTGAGCAGAGAGATAAACTCATTTTGTTTAAAGCTACAACTCAAACAGATCAGGAGACCTATTTTCTACAGAGTTTTCAGTATTTGATGTTTCGACTGCAGCTAAACATTCTAGGTAGTGACATGCAAATGAGGCCCAAAAGCACCAATTTCTTGAATCTAGCCCACTTAGGACTATGTGAAATGCTTTCAGACAGCCTTAATCATTGGATTATGGTGCAGTGCCAGGAACCCACACATACAGTATAATACAGTTTGCCCCCTATATGGGGTTCATCAGTACTAGGTTGGTTTTGGTAGTATTAAAATGAGGCTGGAGAGTGCCAAGACTAGACACTATGGCCCCTATTAAATTCCAGTGAAAGCAATAGGCCGCAGTTGTCAGCCACTAAAGAACTTTGGCAAAAATCCCAAAAGAGAAAGAAAATGTCTTGATCTATAATGCTAAAGAGAACATTTTTCCCCTGTAGAAGGAAACTCTTAATCAAACGGTTTGGATATCAAGTAATATATAATATATGTTAAGAAATATATAACCTGAGTAGTTTAAAATGAGATATGTTAATTTACACGTCTAAACAGAGGTATATAAGGAAGTTATTTAGTTAAGAAGTGGTGATTTAAGATATATTCAAATTGATAGAAAGTTATTCCTCAGTAACATAGAAAGTCACAAAGTCTAGAAGCATTTGGGAGTAACCCAAAAAGCACTAATATAGAGTAGGATTATAATTTTTCGCTAAATAAAAGGAAGTAGTATCTATGGCAGTTAGGTATGGTAAATATATCAATGGGGTAGGTCTTTGTCAAAAAATGACCTTTTCTTTGTAAAACACGAGCACGGTGCGGACACTACTAGCTGAAACTTAATGGGCTAAAATGCCCCTTATAATACTTGTTATAATCACTTAGTATAATGGATAGTTGAGCTACATAGATACATATAGTTGAATTTAGAAATACTCACTGGGCTTAGAGATAAATGTAAAAGGAATCAGGTTGATATCACTTGAATAAACTGAGATTAAGAGTAAGGGGGAATAAACTTAAAATATGCGACCCTATACCCTGCCGGATAGCGGGTGGACCCTGTAAGAAGGGCTGGAAATACGATAACATATAAAAGGTTTAAGAAATATGCTCTATTGCCAGGACATCAGAGAAATACCCTAAATTAGGATAAAATTGGGTGAGACTTGAACCCCTATAGATCCTTGATAAGGATATTTCTGGGTGGGAAATATAACATTGATAAGTAGATAAGGGAAAGTATAATAACAAAGGGGTATGATATTAAAGGAATAAATGTTGTATGTTGACAAAGTTGTTCGCGGTCAGTAATTTGACTGGGGTGGTATGGGGGGGTGAGGTGGAGGGGGAGAGTTCAATCTTAACGAATAAGAAAATATCAACTATAGGGGAGGATAGAGTTGACAATAGAGTAGCTGGGTTGTTCTCTCTCTCCATTAGGAGAGAAGCTAGGGGCTTCCCCCTCCCCCACCACCTATTCTTCTTTGTTCCCAGTCCAGTCTGAGGACTGTTAGGGGAGGAAAAGGTAGCCCTTGGGTCTCTCCCAACTATGGTTGTAGAAACCAATCTATCATTTCCAAATATCAGGCTTTAGGCCTGTATTACCAAGTGGGAATGGTGTGGTCCACCCTTGGTATTTTAAGTTTCGGTATTAATGGAACGAGTGTGAATAAGGTACCAGACCTGAATGAACTGCCGGTAGGTTTAAAGGCTGTATGGGAGGGAAAAGGGAGCTGTAGTCAGCTAGATTTTATTATGTGGTTTATATGGGATTAAAAATAGTGTCACATAACGTAAATGGTCTCAACTCCCCCTCCAAAAGAAAAATTGCGTTTAACAACTATACTAAGTTGAATATAGATATTTTATGCTTACAAGAGACACATCTTAAGAAGGGCAATGCATCCTATCTGTCAAATAATATATTTTCCAAAAGTATACACTCTACATTTAAAAATAAGTCTAAGGGAGTCTCGATCTTTTTTAATAGGAGACTCAATATTAAAGAACAGAGCAGTATAATAGATCCCATGGGGATACAGAGTCTGGAGGGGTGAGGTGGAAAGTAGACCAATAACATTGGCTAATTTGTACCTTCCCAATAAAAAACAGTGTAGCTTTCTAAAGAAAATTTTAGCAGAGATAAAAAAAGTGGAATATGGGACCCTCCTGATCTGTGGTGACTTTAACATGATCATGGACCCGGAGCTTGATAGACAAGGTAAATGTAAGTTGACGTCATTAAATAATTTAAGTAAAATCGCAACAGATTTCTCAGGTATAATGAAGGATAAGGAGTACTTCGATCTATGGAGACTAATGCACCCAAGCGACCGCCAATTAACTTTTTACTCTAATAGATTTTCCTCGTCATCTCGAATAGATCACATTTTCTCCGATAGGGCCACAATAAGTTTGATTAAAAAAATAGAAATAGAACAGGCCCCTTGGTCGGATCACTCAATAAAACTTTTAGTTTTACATGATACAGTAAAAAAAAAAAACAGAACAGGAATTGGAGACTGGATACATCACTATTAAAAGATCAGGAATTTATGAAAGAACTAAAAAAAAACTAGGGAATTCTTCAAAATAAATGAAGGAACTGTGGGCTCACATAAAACAATATGGTGCACATACAAAGCCTTCATTAGAGGCATATTAATTGCAAGATCAGCAGAAAGAAGTAAACTAAGAGGAAAACCCCTACAACTGCTGTATATGGAATTAATAAAGCTTCATCAGATTAACAGGGGAAAATATATCAAAGAGTTAGGTGATAAAATATGCATTATAAATAAAGAAATTAGGGCAATACTGCAATTACAAGCCGATAATTTACTGTGGCGCTACCGTCAAAATCACTTGAAGTTCGGCAGTAAAACGGGACATTTTTGGCGAATAGACTCAAAAAACAACGAGAGCAAAATAGAACAGCCAGAATAATTGACCTGAAAGGAAAATATCAATATCATCCAGATAAAATTGGTTAGGTTTTCCTAAACTTCTATAGGAAGCTATATAATTTGGAAAAGGACTCACAACTTACAGGCCCCACTAAAGTGGATATATCAAAATGTTTGGATGGGATAAATGTACCATTCGTCTCGGAGCCAGAAAGAACCTATCTAAACAGCAATATTAGAGAGTTAGAGGTCTGTGAGGTAATTAACAGTAACAAGAGAAACAAAGCCCCAGGGTTAGATGGGTTTGATGCAGCCTTCTTTCAACTTCTTCTTCCAGAGATTAAAGAACCCCTATGTAATGTATATAATGATATTAAAATATCTGGGGAGATCCCAAGAGAAATATCAGAATCTAAAATAATAAACTTATTAAAGGAGGATAAAAACCCAGATGATTGAAAAATTATCGACCAATTACTCTGATAAATATAGATTTGAAGACCTACTAAAAATTTTTAGCAAACAGACTAAAAACGGTCATTCATAAACTTATACATACAGATCAAACAGGCTTTGTTCCAGGGCGTCAAGCCTCGGACAGTACCAGAAGGCTCCTAAATATACTCACACATGCTAAAGCCAGGGAAATGCCCATTTTGGCCCTGTCATTAGATGCCAAAAAGGCATTTGACAGGGTCAATTGGGTATTTCTAGAGGCCGTCCTGGTGAAATTCGGGTTGGGAGACTTTGCCCTGAAGGCAGTTAAAGCGCTTTATGGGGAAACAAAGACGCGCATAGTCAATCCTGATTTTGAATCAGTATCTTTTAGTATAAGCAATGGCACACGCCAGGGCTGTCCCCTATCCCCGCTCCTATTTATCCTGTTTCTGGAACTGCTGGCAATACGTATAAGGGAAGATGCGGTTATCAGTGGAGTCAGAATAGGGAAACATGAGTTTAAACTATTAACATACGCGGACGATATAGTAGTAACATTTACAGAGCCTGTGACATCATGTCAAAAGTTATTGGACATTCTGGAGGAATTCAGTAGAATTTCCTACTTTAAAATAAATCAAACTAAGACCGTGGTTTTGAAAAGAGGATTAAAGATAGAAGATAGGGATGCTCTAGAGCATATGCTACAGTGTAACTGGCATTCAAATAGTATCACCCACCTAGGAATCAAATTCTCATTCCAATTGGGTAAATTGATTAAAGCTAATTTAGATGAAACCATGAGTAAAATAAAGATTACCTTGACCAATTGGAAACCACTAAATTTATCATGGTTAGCTAAAATTGCAGCTATCAATATGAATATCATCCCAAAAATCACTTACTGTCTGGGATGTATTCCAGGAGCCATGGCATATAACTACGTCAAAAAAATACAAGTGCAGTTAGATAAATTTATCTATGGTGGGAAGAAACCCCGGGTGGGAAAAATAATAGCAAATCAAAAGGTCGAGAAAGGTGGGTTAAATTTCCCCTGTATATTAGATATTTACCAACAAATTTGTATAGCACATCTTATTAGCTGGAATTTAGTAAAGGAACAACCTAGATGGATTTAAATTGAGGAGGCTTTATTAAGAAATATTAAGATCCATTCCGTGTTGTGGCTACCTAGCTTGAACGAGACGGTGATTAGAGATCTCCCGAAAAATTTGGTTTCCCTAACCAAATCTTGGTATAGAAATAGATTATCCATGCAGCTAATTAACCTTCCCTCACTGGCTGCCCCAATTGATACATTGGAACGGGGGGGCTCTAAACCAATAATCACATCTCTGAAAATCAAGGGTGACATATCCACAGCAAAACTGTTCGAAGATGGACAACTTATAGACCTACAAAGGATGTGTAGGAAATTTGGAGATATAAAATTTACTTGGCTAGAATATGAGTGTATTCAAAAAAGACTAGTAGTCTGCGGTTACAGGATCTCACAACATTTAAAAACAACTAAAATGAAAGATCTAGTGGTAAAAAGAGATAATTTACAAACTATTTCGAAATGTAATAAAATTATAAATGAGAACCGCTCACTTAGGAAAAGTTCAGGTTTGAGGTACTGGCAATAAACTATGGGAGAAACCTTTGAAGCGATGGTATGGTACCATAGCAGGTCTGCCAAGGTATATAGAAATGTTTTTTAAGCTTTCAAATAATTGGTACCTCTCTCCTGAATGTATGAATAAAATAGACCCCAAAAATCAAAGTACCTGCTGGAGAGGCTGTAATCAGTTGGGAACATCGTTTCATATGTGCTGGGAGTGCCCTAAAATAAACAGGTTTTGGATAGATTTGTGTCAAATAATAGAAGAAATATTAGCTCAAGAAATTAGGTGCTCCCCTTCATTGGTACTGTTCCATAGGAATTTGGAGGAATTCCATGGTTCAGATGGTATCTTGATATGTCATATTCTGTTAGTAGCCAAAAGTTTGATAGTAAAATCTTGGAAAAATACCCATGTTCCGTCAAGAATACAGCTGGTGGCAGCAATACGAGAAAATAGAGAGATTATTGATCCCATAGACAAGAATTGGCTGATGGAGACAGGTACCCGTTTCCCTTGGCAGAAGTAGGATACATTTGCAAATTCTATTGGAGTATAGACAAACAGGACAAGATCATAATTTAGCAATTATAAAAGAGGTAGAAGGGGAGAAGGAAAAAAGGAAGTAGTCAAGGAAAAAGACTATAAATCATATAATAGGTAGATTAGGAATCCAAACTCTTATCCCTCCAGCAACAACCTATTGGTAGCTCATCGGTCTGGTACAGTGTGAATGGTTTATGTGTTTCTTTTTATTTCCTTTTTTTCTCTTATTTCCTTTTGATATTAGTCAAATATTCTGTAGATATAAGGAGGTTAAACGGGGGCGTACCTTAAATTTATAGAAGACAAAAAAAGAGAAAAAAAAAAGGAAGAGAGGAAATGAGAAAAAAAAGAAAAGTTTTGTTACTATATATACAGAAGTCTTTACTGAAAACACAAATATAGGGAAAAGTGTGGGAAGGCAAATAGTTAAGAAAGAGAAGTGATAAAGAATAATAGACCTTTCTCTAAAAGAGAGGGTAGACCTCGGTCCCTATATAGAATGGTTAGCAAAAAACTCTCACATAATGTTGCAATTTACTTTGGGTGGGGGGATGGCAAAAAGCCATTGATATAGATGCAAATGTTAGAGAGGCGTTAAGATCTGTCAAAGTATCTAACAGAACTCACAGCCCTGGGTTTAAAGAAGTTAAGTTGTATTATAGGGAATACAGATGTAATACTTTTTCTCTGTATATATATGTATATATATGTATATATTGTTTAAATCTGGTTTGGAGGTATGTTACCCCCGTTAAGAGGAAAATTCGAGGGGAAAGGGGGGAAGAGAGAGTATTATAAGAAGAGTGTCAGGAATCGTGATTTTTTGTCTGTTCTGTACTTTGTATCTACGTCTTGTTTTTGTACTTGTATTCTTTTGCAATAAAAAAAATAAAAATACAAATTCCAGTGAAACTTGCTACAGTTGCAGATCAATTAAATTGAACAAGGCTGCATCCACAGGACTGAAGCCTCAAGAGCCTAAATCCTTACCTCGGCTGCAAGCTTATCCCATAAAACAAATACACATAGAGTTAATAACACAAATAGATACTCATATAGCTAGGTCACTACATACACACACCCCCACCCTATACCCCAAAAGTGGGCATATCGAGTTCAGAGTCAGATAGGAGGGGCCTAATCATCAGGACAGGCCTCAGGGACAGACATGGAGAGAAGGATCTGTTCACAGTCGGAAGGGCAAGAGACTGAGGCCAGGCAAAGGGCCCGAAACTACAGTTACAAGGAGACAGTAGTCCTCCTCTGTGCCATCCGTGAGCAGTCTGCTATCCTTGGGGGATTGGGAAGTTAGACCGGGGCCTAGGGCCCAGGCATGGAGGGAGGTAGCAACCACAGTCACAGCAGTGGGACCAGCGGAAATGGATGTGATGTCCATCAAGCACATTTTTGATGACATCAGGGCCAAGGTGAGGATGATGGTGGTCAAAGAGGCCAGTCAAGCCGCAGGATCAAGTGGTGCCCCCCAAGTGACTGTGAGATATGAGTGGGAGAGGGTGCTCAAGGATTTACTGAGCCAGGTGCCTGCCACTGGAGCTTCAGGTCTGGTGGACCAGCAGAATCCAGCCATGTCAGCCATATCACATACACCAATATGCCACCACATGTATATCACATACACTACACATGTACAGTATATGATGGCCAACAAGGACACTGACATGCCAGTTCTATGGAATTAACAAGAGATAAATGGATCAGTCATGGGTCATTAAATTCATAAAGCTGACAAATCCCTGTCATTCGTGGCCACAACAGGAGTAATCAACCAATAGAGAGTCCATGAATGGGTGTGTCCACTGCAGCATATGCAGTTACAGACAGTAACCGTAATCAAGACAGCGTTAGGAGCCAAGAGCACTCAAGATCAAGAACCAAAGAATAGATCACATCTAGCAAATGATAGCTACTCATAGTTGCAATTAAGTTAATCATCCAGGTTCAAGTCTAGATGTCAGATAGTTAGGAATGAACAGAAACCAATGTATTATTCATCATAGTTAATACATATACCTTTATTTTACTTTTCCAGCTTCCAGGAGGTTTGTGTCCAGTGGTGAGTCAGAGGTGGGGCGTCGGTTCCATCAGAGCAGGATGTAAGGGACTGAGCCCCCGCCCAGCAGGACCCGGAGCAGGGTGAGGAGGAAGCAAGAGGAGCTGAGGGCCCTGGTTACGAGGATACGAGGAGGAGGATATCATCTGGGCAGTGGGGTCACATGCAATACCATCCACCACACCACATCATTGTCCTCCTACTCCAATGAATACAGCCATCACTAGGGCCCTCCTACTGGACTGATGATCAGGTCATGCCACCACTTTCAACCAGCAGTGCATCGCCTGGCTCCCACCCCCACCACCAACACCACTCCTATGGAGCCAGGCTCCAGATGGGCCACAGCCCCTCCCCACTGTGCCACCACCTCCACCTCCTCCCCCAACAATGGCCCCCCAGCAGGGACCTCCATCCTTGGCTCCAGCAAGCCAGGCTGCACAAGGGGAGATCACGCAGAGCTCATGAGCAGCCTAGCCAGATGAAATAGGGAGGAGACACCATCTAAATACTGAGTCCTACCTTGCCAGGCTGCTCAGGATGGGGCGGAGAAGAGCGCAATACAGCTGGTGAATGCAGATGCAATGCGCGTTTCTCTGGTCCCCAGCCCCACCTTCCCCACCCCGGAGGCCTTTACCGCGCACCTGAAGCTTGGCTGCTCCTCTCCTCGCTTCTCTCCTCCCCATGCCATCACCACGCAACTGCGTTTGCCGCCTCCTCCTGGGGATTATGCCTTCCCCTTACCCCCCCCCCCCACCACCAGGGATATGGCAGCCACCCAAGGGGGTTTGGGGCCATGATTCAAGGCTGAGGAGTATGTGGGGGATGCACATGTTTTTATGCCTTCTCAACAGCACCCCTCAGTGACAATATATGGGTCCAAATACAATCTAGCCTGGCTATAGGAATAGGTATAGGGTCATGGCCTATGTGATGGTGATATTTTGTACGCAGATGGCTACCGCTCATCACGTGATCCATGATCCTCTTCTCTGTGAACACGTAGGGTTCTGTTTAACATTTCACCAATTGATGGTCACTGAGGAATGTCGTTGAGAAAAGATGCTGCAGTACCTATATTTTTATAAGGCCTAATTTTGCAGGTTATTATTTTCTATCTTGTTTTAGGCACAATTCAAGTCCATGAAGGCATCTTCTGCCTCTGCAAGCATTGCCAAATAAATAGTAATAAGTAATTGTAAGATATTCCCAGTGCCTCTCATGTAGACATACCTTCAATGACACCCCCCCCTTAACATGTAGCTCCCACAAAATTAAATCTATCATATATCCAGATATCTAAGACATGATTGTTGTTAGCTTAAATGTAAACCAAGCATGTTAATGAAAGCCAGCATTAATATATATTCACTAGTAAAGCATGTGATCCTCTCCTCGTTATCAGTGTGAGAACAGATGATTGTGTTTGATGTAAGTATCATTGAATCTGGCTGCAGACCTTTGGGTCCTCTCCCTATTAATCAGTATTTTCCGGTATTGCTGTTATTATGGTTATGCATTTAACATGGGGTAACAACTGTATAGCTGATGGATGTGAGATCAATGTTGATTAACAATATCAGTTTTAGATGATGATAGTACACCTGGACCACTGATGCTGGTCACAGCTAAGCATTTATTGTGAGATGACACATCATTAATAATGGTCATGGCCAGTGAGAAATCCTGAGAACTAGCAGTGAGAAATGCTTGCTTTTTTATTCTCCTCCACCATTTTTTATTTGACCAGGCCCACCACCAACACCACCTCTATGGATCCAGATATTTGTTTTAGGAGCACACTGTATGTGAAACTGGTTTGGATTAGATAGTCCAGATGTTTATGCATCTGTTCAATGGAGCAGATGATAACCAGAAGTAAGTGCTCTGCACATTACTGGTTACATCGATTAAATAGAGAGATTTCCGATGATCCTTCTTTCCCATTCGAGAGTCCTGTTTGAAGCCTGTAATATATTTGGCTACATTTGCCATTTGTGGGTTTGACTGCAATTGCATCCTTGGGGAATTGTAGCAATTTAATAGCGATTTGCAGGCTTGACAGATCAAAGACTTGGATGGGTTGGACTTACGTTTTTGATGTCCCATAGGGATTTTAAGCCTGTAACCCGCAAATCGATTGAGGGTAGCTAAAAGAGGCCATTTTAATAGCAGTAACTTTTGTGGGCTACATTACGGGCTACAGTAATTGCGATTTTGACAATTTAATAGGGGCAAAAGTATGTTTATGGTAGAAAGATAAATAAAAAAACCTCTCCTGTAAAAAATGTAAAGAGAAACATATTAAGAACACCTAAACATCAAGCAGATCAGGAGTATGTCACTACCCAGACTCGTTACGAGCCTTGGGAGCACTGCTCACTTGTAGATTGGTTTTCTCTTTATTTACTGTATATACAGAGGAGGCATTGCAACATAATATTGTTATATAATACATAAATGTTACACAATTCTTCATTAAAAATATGACTACAGTGGTACCTTGGTTCCTGTCTGCTCAGATTTGCTTTGTTTTCAGTACTCAACCTTTTTTACAGGTGGAAAAATTGCTTGGAACTTGACGCTTGCTCGGTACTTGAGGGACTGATTAATTACTTGGAAGGGTGTTGCGCTCGTGACACCCCACGTCCTATCTGTACAAGAGCCCAAGTCCATCCTGTGTCTGCAAAAGCCCATGTGCAGCCTCTGCCTATAAGTGTCAATGTGCAGCCTGTGCCTGTAAGAGCCCATGTGCAGCCTCTGCCTGTAAGTGCCAATATGCCTCGTGGTGTCTGCAAGATCCCATGTGCAGCCTCTGCTTGTAAGTGCCAATCTGCAGCCTGTGTCTGCAAAAGCCCATGTACAGCCTCTGCCTGCAATTGACAATGTGCAGCCTTTGTCTATTAAAACCAATGTGCACTCTGTGCCTGCAAAAAAAAAACAACACCATCAGTTCAAAATAAAATGTGTAAAATCTGGGATCTGGAACAGAATATTTGAATTTACATTGATTCCTATGTGGAATGCTTGTTTGGAACTCATCCTATGGATTAAGGACGAGAACCATATATAGAGTGTTTTGAAAAAAGCTACATTGATAGCGGAGATGAGATTGGGGTAGTTTTAGATGCTGTTCTGAATACAAAGGGCTTTAGAGGGTTTTAGAAACCCGAGGAGTGTATCTATATTGCAAATTTACATTTGCATATATGAAGGTTATAATTGTGTGGAGTGCTGAATTGCTAAGTCACTGTAAAATAAAATCAATTTGAAAGCTTTTTATTGGATCAACTCCACATAATACTACTCTAATTATATCTATAATTATATCTATAATTAATAGATTTGAAATCACCTTTGGTTTCTTAACACAAATGCTATAATTTTCACAATATCTTCTGTACTATCAAATTAACAACATTTATTATAAAGACTGGACATGTGCACATTTGTATTTTCTTAATAAGTATATGATCATATACCATGAGGGAAAACACCATAATTTAAATCTAAAAAAAAATACATATTTTCTTTAATTATCTTTTTTAGGACTTATTTTCATTAAATTGGAGATTGAAATATTTTCAGTAAAAACCCATGATTTTTGCCTCATAATAATTTACGATACTGCATAGTCATCAACTACCTCCCCCAAGTATTCTTAAAGAGCTGGCTAACAAATAAAAAAAAATAAAGCTGGGTCGGGATCTACTTCCAATTTTCTTCCAGTTGATCTCCAGTGCTACAGTTATGCAAGTTAGCTTAAGCCAGTGAACTCAGATTTAAGGGTCTCAGTACACCCCTAATTCTCCTACTGTAGCATATAGGAGCAATCTGCAGATTGTGACTTTTATATTCTTCACAGCACCCAGCATTTTAGATCAAAACATCAGTCATGGAGAAACAGGAAAAATCAGAATAGGAAAACCATTAGTTTAGTGTAGAGCCAATTATTATTGTCTTTATTTATATCGCGCCAAACATATTCCGTAGCGCTGTACAGTGGTATCGTACAAGGCAAAAAACAAACTTAACACCTTATAAAGAATGGAGGGCCCTGTTTTTGAGCCTATAATCAAATGCACATAGTGCTTGTTTCCAAGACACGGACACACAATTGAAAACTCACAAACTTACAATCTAATGGGTGAACATGTATTTTGGCAACAATGCAACATATTTAAATCATACAGAAACCAATCCCACAAGATTAATTAATCTTCCCGTATCTTCAAATTATCTTGAGGTTAGTGTTATTAGCTGCCTCCCCCTGTCATTATCCCCATGACCACCCTTTGGGCTTAGTAATTGTTATTATTATTTAAGTTGATTACCCTATGTATGTTGGTTACTGTATGTTGTGTTGCTTCCCTATGTGTGATTGACTTGTGATGTGTGATTCTGTATGCTGCATGTTTGGTTCATGAAGTGTTAAATAATTTAGAATGTTGTGTTGTCAGTCTGTAACTGTCAGAGAGAGTGAGATTCAGTTAGTCATGTAATGGTGTCTCTGAAAACAAGCCAGTCTGCCAGTCTGAAGGGAGTCTGTGATGATTGTGACATATATATGGAATACAATATCTGGAAGATATATATGTGTCAGAGAAAACGGCTGCCTTGATCCTGTACAATTAATGAAGTGTGTGTAGGCTCCTAATAAAAGGTGAGGAAGAGTATCTAGAAGATATATGTATATAGTATGTGAGCATTCCTGGAGAAGATAATAATTACATAGTTACAAAGTAATTGAGGTTGATAAAAGACTTTCAGTCCATCAAATTCAACCTTTTAAGATCTCATCTGATCTGCAATATGCAAATTAGTTATTAATTAATTAGTTGTTAATTCATTGTTAATTAATTATCAATCAACAATAAAAAAAAAAAAAAAATTAAATTAATAAATAATTGATTCAGAGGAAGGCAAACAGAAAAAAAAAAAAAAAAGTCAAACTCAGCAAATCGTCCGAAAGGGAAAAAAAATGAGTTCCTTACTGACTGCAATCGGATTCCTCCCAGGATCAATACTCTCTCTCTAATTATCCAGGTTAACCATAAATTCCCTTTTTAATTAGAAATAAATCCAGTCCCTTTTTAAAGTTATCGATCGAATCCGCTGTCACCACCTCCTCTAGTAGAGAATTCCACAGATTAACCACCCTTACTGTGAAGAACCCTTTTCTTTCTTTAAGGGGAAATCTTTTTACTTCTAACCTCAAGGGAAGTCCTCTTGTCAGTTGAAAACCTCTTGGCATAAAAAGTTCCCTTGACAAATCTTTATACTGACCCTGGATGTATTTATATAAGGTAATCATATCTCCTCTTAGATACCTTTTTTCGAGAGAAAATAAACTTAATTTGGTTAGTCTTTCTTCATAACTAACCCCTCCATTCCTCTTATTAGTTTTGTTGCCCTTCTCTGTACCTTTTCCAGTTCTAAAATGTCCTTTTTAAGAAGTGGTGCACAAAATTGTACTCCATATTCCAAATGAGGGTGCACTAAAGATTTGTATAGTGGCAGAATTATATTTGCTTCCCTTGCTTCTATACCCTTCTTAATACATGCTAATATTTTATTTGCCTTTGCAGCTGCTGCTTGGCTTTGAGCACTGTTACCTAGGTGGTTGCCCACAAGCACTCCAAATCCCTTTCAATATCTGATACCCCTATATTTGCTTCATTAAGATTATAAATTGCATGGCTATTTTTCCTTCCCAGATGCACAACCTTACATTTATTTGTATTAAATATCATCTGCCATTTAGATGCCCATTCCTCAATTTTATGTAAATCCCTTTGGAGGGAAAGTACATCATTATCTGATTTAATTACCTTGCACAACTTCGTGTCATCAGTGAAAATGGAGACACTACTTTCCAGTCCCACCTCTAAGTCATTAATAAATATGTTAAAAAGGAGAGAACCTAATACTGAACCCTGAGAAACCCCACTTACCACATTAGACCAATCGGAGTATGTTCCATTTACAACAACCATTTACTTCCTATCTTTTAGCCAGCTCTCAATCCATGAGCAGATATTTACTGCAATTCCTGTATCCCTTAGTTTGCACAATAGTCTACCATGTGGCACTGTATCAAAATCCTGTTCAAAATCCGAATAGACTACATCCACTGAGTTGCCTTTATCCAGGTACCTACTAACCTCCTCACAGAAACTAATTTGATTTTTTTTTACATGACCTATCCCTCATAAATCCATGTTGACTCCTACTTGTAACCCTGGTCAAATAGACATATTCTTGTATATTATCCCTTGTTAACCCTTTTAATAGCTTCCCCCCTACAGAAGTGAGGCTCACTGGTCTATAATTCCCTGGATTGGCTCTTGCTCCCTTTTTAAATATATGTATCACATTTGCTTTTCTCCAGTCATCTGGTAGAGACCCTGTGTTGAGTGAATCTTGAAAAATTAAATACAATGGTTTGGCTATTACAGAACCCAGTTCCCTCAGTACCCTTGGATGAATTCCATCAGGACCTGGGGATTTATTAACATTTATTTTTTTCACCCTCTTTTGGATTACTTAATGCGTTAACCAATTATTCTGTGAAGATAGTGTAGTCCCATTATGTTGCAGTGCCTCAACCACTGGTACCTTCATTGTGTATACCGAAGAAAATAACCTATTTATCTCATCTGCCTTTTCCTGGTCACTAATTATCAGACTGCCTGTGTCCCATTGTAATGTTCCCATAGCTTCCTTCCACTCCTTCTTCCCATTAATATACTTTAACATTATTTTAGGGTTAGTCTTACTCTGTTTTGAAACTCATTTTTCATTTTATATTTTAGCCAGTCTAATAGCCCTTTTGCACCCTTTGTTGATTTCCTTGTACTCCTGTAAAGCAGTCTCTCATAATGAAGTGGATGTTATGATGCCTTGCAGCGTAAACCTTGTCAATAGTCATTTATACAAAATCTGGAAGACACACAAACTGTTACAGGATGTTATCAGCTCAAGTTTAAATATATATCTATTGAACCTGTCATGAATTGCAACAACAATTAAAGCAGTTCCTGATTTTTATAATGCTGAGCCTAAGTTCATATTATTTTTAAATACTGCATCTAAGTAAGGGCATTTTAAGAGACATCGGCTGTCTTGGTGTAGGGATCAAAAGAATCTGAAAGCTCTGCTACGTGGGCTTGGCCACAACAGCCTTATCAAGCCCGACTGAAGAAGCAGATAACACCCCTACTGAGCTTAGGAGCCTGAACGTCTAAGATGTCACCATGTGCTCTCTTTCCTGCTTCCTATTCTCTCTAGGGGATAATTATAGAGCCATTATCTCCATGTTTAGCACTTAACTTCTTCTGATCTATACATTCAGGGACTGACCCATACTAGTAGTTAAACAAATGTTTGTGTCGCACCACACTGTTTGAGTTGTCACAAGACTAGATACATTAATGTCAGGAATAAAGCAATATGGAGGCCTTTTTCCATACTGTACTAGATTTCCTTATGACCAAGCACCTCACAACTGATGACCCCTCTGCCCAGAGATCCTGGCAATACACCCCACTAAACTCTCTGAGGAAAATGCATCATGTGTTCACCAAACATGCCTGTGTATCCCCTTTGTATCCATAAGACCACGCACACTGATCTGTATAATACACATCATTTAGTGACCCCAACATTAATTATTTAGACCTACCATACATTACACATAGCACCACCCTGTCATATTTCTTAACAAGTCCACTGACTGGGATTACGAATAGCCATGATGCAGATACCAGGTTTCCCTAAAGGGCTCACACAGTACATAGTCCCCCAAAATTTTAGTGGTGGGGCCCTCCTGGGCATGACAGGAAGGTCACTAATTAATTACATGCAGTACGGCTAATTGAACTGAGGATAAAGAGGGTGGTGGGACTTACATTTTATGTGTATCAAAAATGATGACATTACTGTGGGAGTGAAGTAGAGTTGGATTAATTGGTAATAAAAGTAGACAGTGAGATATATGTGTTTTGAAGTACAATTTATGAGTTGTATAGAGAGAAAATGGGCTGAAGGTGGACATGCTCTACCAGTCTTAGTATAGAACTGACGGGGGCTACATAGGAAGAGTTTGAGAGACCCATGTGGCCTCTGGGTCACATTTTGTCCACCACCGGCCTATCCTGAAAGCATTCTGTCTCAGTTGGCGATAAAACAAAGAGCTATGGACAAGGAGAGGCAAGACGGGGCACAGTAAAGCAAAAAGTACAGATGTACTCTATCCAAATGGGACTAGAAAGCCTGAAATGTAAGCCAGACAAGATGCTGTTAAAATGAAGGGTATCACATTGATGCCAGATTATCTTCCTGAATGGAGAAGCCTGCACTTGAAGGCAACAGAGTGTCCTATAGGAAGACACAGATGTCTAATCGGGAGCAGAGGAAGAGTCCTCCCGAGCACAAGCTGAAAGAGCCAGTTGTGCAGGCACCACAGCACCTTGGTAAATAGAAGAAACAAGTTCCTCCTCACTAGTCATGTATCTCAGAGAGAAGCAGAGATCACCAATTCCACCTCTGAGCTGTGAGAGATTTAAGAATCCCTAAAGCAGAGGGAAGCAGCTATAATAGAGAATATGCTGTGGTTACATACTCCACAAGCACAGAGGATCGCCAATACATCTGATATGGATACACAAGGGGCACAGAGCAGTGCATGTCCAGAAGAGACTAACACTGACATCCAGAACCTCTGTGAACAAGTCACTGCATTGAATGTAGAGCAATGTCTACAGGAAGCTCAAATGAGAAGCATTGAGCAGCAGTTTGTACAGGAGAGACCAATATGAGAGCATAGCTGTCACAGTACTGGTTGAGGCACAGAAGATTCACAGAGCACTAGTGACTGGCCATGATCATTAGTAGATCACAGGAGTTACAGGAGAGGCGCTGTGACTGTAATCCTTTACCCCAAGGTGTCACAGAAAGTCTTTCTGGGTTGAGAGCCCAGGACTGCCCCAAAATGTCCCAGAAGCAAAACATTGGAGGTCTTCTGAAATTCTCTGGAGACTTGAACAACATGACTTCAAGAGAAGATATTCATGCTTTATTTCAAAGTCTTGGATACAATAAATGGATTGATATTGGTGCCACTGAAACCATTCATAAAGAATATAAGGAATTAATAGTTGTAGAGTTTGAACTAGATGACTCTGCAAATAAATTATTGGCAAGTAAAGACCTACAGTACAAAAAATCAGAGAAGACCATGTTGTCAAAGGATGATTACTTTTCAAAGAGTTAAGAGCAAAAGCACAGCAAGACTAATGCTAAAGCCTTAGAAAGGGCCACACCTGCTAATAATGACAGCCTACAATCAAAACACAAGTTACCAGAAACTCCCAGGGAAGGTACTGTATAGTCCAATATATTTTCATACTGTAGTACAAACAGTATTTGTCATGGGTCCCTGGGGGGGGGGGGGAATGGCAAAGAAGGCAGAAAGTTCAAAGTAGAAGCAAGAAAGTTTACAAAAGACCATAAAGAAATGTGTTGGCGATGCTCCTAACGGTCCACAGAAGAGAGCTCTAAGGAATGAAATGGCTGAAAAAGCAGTAGCTTTGGCAAATATAAGGAATTCTCACTGGTGTCTAAGTGACGCGGTCTGGTTTAGAGGATGTGTTGGCTTGTATACACGGCATCATGGCATGGTCGCTCAACCCCATGGTGCCGAGCTGAGGGGAAGGATCTGTGACATAGTGCCTCCTAGAGATCAGTGTGGAGGTGCAGTGGAGTGCAGACTAGCAAGGAGAGGGTTAACTCTAACTTTAAAAAGCTCACTCAGATGCATGGGCGTGGTCTCCCCATTATGTCAGCCTGAGCCTGAGGCAGCTCTGAGGGTACACAGAGAGAGAGGCAGTAAGAGAGACTGCCTGAAGCACACAGCCAAAGTGAGAAACACTGACAAGAGCATGCTCAGTGTGGCATGGAATATACACAGCAGGATTAAGAGAAACTGAGAAGATTGTGTTTAGTGTGGCCGGGAATATACAGACATACCGCTACAAAAGTGGACTCCTGAGACAGACAAGTGTCCTGGCCTGTACCATAAAGTCTGCTTGAGAGCAGTGAATCCTGCAGTTACAGATTTAAAAGAAGCTGCAGTCTGGAAGTGTTTTTTTGGTTGCCAAGTCCCTGACGGTGTTCACCCAGGAAGGGAAAAGTACCAGAGAGGCCTGGGACTACAGTTTCACAGTGAGTAAATGGAAGAAGCCAATATTTTGGTCTGTTCATTTGATTATTGCTTTTGCTGGCTGTTATTCATTTAATAAAGTAATTAACTATTTAAAAGCCTCTGGCACTTTCCTCCCTTAGGAGAGTTGGTAAGTACAAGGCACTGGACCTGCTAGCGGCAGTGCCTTGTCACAATACATAGTAACCTCTCAATTTCAGTAGGCTTGCTTTTAAGACAACTACAATAGGTCCCTTTAACAGACAGATATACATTTTCAACAGATGTCTTTTTATGACCCCGTTTGAGTAGGGAAGTTATGATTAACATACCTACAGCACACCTTCTGAGAGCTTTACTTCTAAACAGTTTGTGATCCTCTATATCACCTTTTTTAGTGCTATGAATGCATTATAAAGAAGTGATATCTAGCACATTTTATTAATTCATAATTTTTAATTATATGCATATATTGCAGGGATATTATCATTTTTGTTTATTATGGTGTTATTCTTTTTCTAGTATTCACTTATTTGAAATAAATAATTATGTTACTCTATTCTGTATTTTGTTAAATTAATTAATTTTAAAATATTTTACATAAAAAAATGTGGTTTTCATAAAGGTAAACACAAAAGTAGTTTTTCATGTTATATTTTAAGAAATGGTTAAAAATGTTTTGTCATGCATGTCTTTAACACTAGAAAAGATTTAATTGCATGAAAATGGGATCTAAAATGCAGCAATCCTATTTTTTTATCTTGCAACCTGTCTGTGATTTTTCAAATTCCAGCAGGAAATACTGATTTTTTTCATGTTCTAAAAGTGAAATATACAATAAAAGTGTGATCAGTAAAAATCTGTCTCTCTATGCACAAGATGGCTAACAAAACTGTTTGGCTATACAAAATGTTTTGCAGATTTTGAATGATCCAATAAAAATTAAACTGGCTTCCCACAAGACATTTAAACTCAGAGAGAGACCCATCGAGGAGAGAAGGGGTCCTGAACCTGTCCCGGAATGGGGGTTATGACATATGGAGGTAGAAGGAGGAAGCACCATGTTGAGTATATATGGTCAGGCAGGTAGCTCTCTTGATTAGGATTGTTTTTCGATTACTTACCGTCCTTTCCATCTTGACATTTGTCTTTTCTTGCTAGTCAAAGTGGCACAATGATTTTTGGCATGAACATTACAAAGGGATTTTTTTTTTATCAACATGGGTATTGATATAGCATAGCTTGTGATTGCCTTAACACCCCTATCATATTGGTTGCTTAAGGGATGATGACCTAAATCCCTTTATTTTGATGCCTGACAAGCACTGACACCGAAGTCTTGGCTAACCCATGTGCTTTTGTCATATTTAATAAATTATGCTGGTCTTGTTAATCCCTCAAGCCATGGGGAGTACTCAAGGGATTTACAATCTGGTGATACAGTAGTAAATGAGAAGAGGGGGTGGTCTACAGAATTCCATGAGGGTAAGTAGAGCCGACAGTAGAAGTATCAAGCTGTGCTGCACTGCAAGGTATAGTTACATTACATTTTGCTTTGTTTATACCTTCTGTGTTTGCCTATTTTACATGAAGGGTCTCATACGTGACTCCCAAGTCCTTAAAGGGACCTAACAGTGCTTTACACCTTTTCTTTTACCCAAAGCAAAATTGTAAAAGCATTTTGGGAAAGGAATTAGTTGGTAATAGGTGTATAGATAATGAAGATAGGTATTTAGGAATAAAATTGGGTATTATTTTCTAGTTTTAAAGAGATATAATGGACTGTGTATTGTTGAAGAAGAACATTCTCTCCTGCTCCAGAAACCAGATTGGGGGGTTCATGGGAAGTGCTCATTGCTGCTTTATGCATCCATATTACCTTATACCTATGTAAAGCTTATGTCTTTGAAAGATGATTTAATATCTCTGCAAGAGCAGAGTTTGTAGTTTACGTTTCAACTGCTACCTTCTAAGAATGAGCAGTGGGAGGGGATAGGTGTCATGTACTGAATACTTCTTTGTCTCTAACCTCACCCTAAAATCCACAATCTAATATCAGGAAGTGTGACAAATAACAATTCTATACACAAAAACAGTTGGCTAAATGTAAGATTTTCATTAAAAAAAAATGTATGTTCAAGGGTTATGCAGCTGCTAATGTTGTTAGTAAGTTATATATTTAAAAAACACCAGAAGTTTGTTCCTAAAACACAGTGATTATTTAATGTGTTAAATATGTACTTTTAGATGCATTACATAAAATATGTATTTCTTTTGTGCTAAGAGTTGTGTCATGTGTATGTGATTCCTCTGAGTACATACTTCATAGTCCTGCAAATTTACAGAGATTTATTACAGATCCAGTAAATATTTCAGGGACGGTGTAAAAGCCAGAACGGAATGGAACAGGCCGGAACAGGCCATTTATAAAAGAAATCAATGACAATATCACTGGGATGTGTTAGATATTATTGAGAACAATATTTAAGAACCAAAACAAATTCAATATAATACTTTTTTAACCCTTTAAAAACCCCAAAATCAAACGGAACAGGCAAAAACAGGCCGGAACGCACACTTTATGAAGGGAATCCATGCTAAAATCATTGGGATGTGTTAAATATATCTGAGAACTATATTTAAGCGCTAACCCCAATCTAATATGATGCTTTATTAACCCTTTAACATGCCAGAATACAATATTTCAAAAAAATTACCCAGAACGGCGGCTTTCCAGATGGTCAAAAATACCAAATTCACCAAATACACAGAACTAGGTGGGATTCATGTAATAACCTTCATAAATTCCATATAAACTAATTTCAAGTACCCGTTCCGGGCCAAAATACAATATTTCGCAAAATGACCCGGAACGGTGACTTTTTAGAGGGTCAAAAATACCAAATTCAACAAATACACATAAATAGGTGAGATTCATGTAATAACCTTCATAAATTCCATATAAACTAATTCCAAGTACCCATTCCGGGCCAAAATACAATATTTCGCAAAATGACCCGGAACGGTGACTTTTTAGAGGGTGAAAAATACCAAATTCACCAAATACACAGAACTAGGGGGGATTCATGCAATAACCTTCATAAATTCCACAGAAACTCATTTCAAGTACCATTCCGGGCCAAAATACAATATTTTGCAAAATGACCCGGAACGGTGACTTTTTAGAGGGTGAAAAATACCAAATTCACCAAATACACAGAACTAGGTGGGATTCATGTAATAACCTTTATAAATTCCACAGAAACTCATTTCAAGTACCCATTCCGGGCCAAAATACAATATTTCGCAAAATGACCCGGAACGGCGACTTTTTAGAGGCTCAAAAATTTCAAATTCCCCAAATACACATAACTAGGTGGGATTCATGTAATAACCTTCATAAATTCCACAGAAAATAATTTCAAGTACCTGTTCCAGGCAAAACACAATATTTCGCAAAATGACCCGGAACTGTGACTTTTTAGAGGGTGAAAAATACCAAATTCACCAAATACACATAACTAGGTGGGATTCATGTAATAACCTTCAGAAATTCCACAGAAAATAATTTCAAGTACCTGTTCCAGGCAAAAATACAATATTTCGCAAAATGACTCGGAACGGCGACTTTTTAGAGGCTCAAAAATTTTAAATTCACCAAATACACAGAACTAGGTGGGATTCATGTAATAACCTTCATAAATTCCACAGAAAATAATTTTAAGTACCTTGTCTTGGCAGAATACTTACGAACTGCTACTTCGCAAAGTGTGGGAGATACCCCCCCTTCCCCTGCAAGGAACAGAGTGAGGGGGGAGGGAAAGAGAGGAGGAAAGGGAAAGAGGGAAGGAAGGGGGTAAGTGGGGGATGAGACACAGGAGAGGGAGGGGGTAAGTGGGGGATGAGACACAGGCGAGGGAGGTAAGTGGGGATGAGACACAGGGGACAGAGGGGGGGGTAGTGGAGCATGAGACACAGGGGAGGGGGAAAGTGGGGGATGAGACACAGGGGATGGAGGGAGGTAAGTGGGGTATGACACACAGCGGAGGGGGGTAGTGGAGCATGAGACACAGGGGAGGGGGAAAGTGGGGGATGAGACACAGGGGAGGGAAGGTAGGGTATGAGACACTGGAAGGAAGGGGGGATATGAGACACGGCGGGGGGGGAGAGACACAGGTGGGGTATGAGACGGGGTGAAGGGGGTGATATGAGACACAGGGGAGAGAAAGGGGGGTATGAGACACAGGGGAGAGAAAGGCGGGTATGAGACACAGGGGAGAGAAAGGGGGGTATGAGACACAGGCGCTTATTGCAGTTTGGCCTGAAAGGGGCACCTTTGCTCATGTGGCAGTCTGCAATGAGTGCAAAAGGCGCTTATTGCAGGCCGCACTGCAATGAGCGCCTTCAATCATGTGGCAGCCTGCAATCAGCGACTAAGGCACTCATTGCAGGCCGCCACATGCGAGCCTCGCGAACCCAAAACAACATTTCCAACCTTTACTTCTAAAACCCGTATCATATGTGTATCACCATATGCGCTCCACGCACCAACATAGCACAGAAGCGCAAAACGCTTAAAGATGTCTGCTTGAATAGCACGCACACACACACGGTTCTTTAAACACAACGTGCAAGTAGCGCATTTTTAAAAAGCCCCCAAAAAAGTAGATAAAAACATTAAATTATAAGTACTCACACGCACAACCAGCGCATTTAAAAAGACACCAAAAAAAAATATATATATAAGTACTCACATCTAACTCATAATTAGTGATGTCGCAAACATAAAATTTTGGGTTCGCGAACCTCGAACACGAATTTCCTCAAATGTTCGCGAACCGGCGAACCGCCATAGACTTCAATGGGCAGGCGGATTTTAAAACCCACAGGGACTCTTTCTGGCCACAATAGTGATGGGAAAGTTGTTTCAACGGGACTAACACCTGGACTGTGGCATGCCGGAGGGGGATCCAGGGCAAAACTCCCACGGAAAATTACATAGTAGATGCAGAGTCTGGTTTTAAGCCATAAAGGGCATAAATCACCTAACATTCCTAAGTTGTTTGGAATAACCTGCTTTAAAACATCAGGTATGATGTTGTATCGATCAGGTAGTGTAAGGGTTACACCCGCTTCACAGTAACAGACCAATCTCCCCGTTTAACGCACCGCAAACAACCGCAAACAGTCCCTTTGCACAAGGTTGAACCTTTGAAGGTCCTAGACTGTCTGCATGCTTTGCACGCAGACGGCTTGAAGCGCTCCTTGCACGCTTATGTGCTATGCTGGTACGTGGAGCGCGTTGCGCTCCACAACGTTGGGTTTATGCTGTTCCATCAGCGGCCGCTTACATGCTTCGTTGAGCCCGATTGCGAGCTTGGCTCAACGACGCAGGCAAACTTGACCAACAGCGCAAACGGTCACCAAAACCGCGAAATGACAACTATTATGGTGATACACATATGATACGGTTTTTAGAAGTAAAGGTTGGAAATGTTGTTTTGGGTTCGCGAGGCTCGCATGTGGCGGCCTGCAATGAGTGCCTTAGTCGCTGATTGCAGGCTGCCACATGATTGAAGGCGCTCATTGCAGTGCGGCCTGCAATAAGCGCCTTTTGCACTCATTGCAGACTGCCACATGAGCAAAGGTGCCCCTTTCAGGCCACACTGCAATAAGCGCCTGTGTCTCATACCCCCCTTTCTCTCCCCTGTGTCTCATACCCCCCTTCCCCCCCTGTGTCTCATATCACCCCCTTCACCCCGTCTCATCCCCCACTTGTGTCTCTTCCCCCCCCGTGTCTCATATCCCCCCTTTCTTCCAGTGTTTCATACCCTACCTTCCCTCTCCCTGTGTCTCATCCCCCACTTACCCCCTCCCTCTCCTGTGTCTCATCCCCCACTTACCCCCCTTCCTTCCCTGTGTCTCTTTCCCACTTTCCTCCCCTCTTTCCCTTTCCTCCTCTCTTTCCCCCCCCCCCCTCACTCTGTTCCTTGCAGGGGAAGGGGTGGTATCTCCCACACTTTGCGAAGTAGCAGTTCGTAAGTATTCTGCCAAGACAAGGTACTTAAAATTATTTTCTGTGGAATTTATGAAGGTTATTACATGAATCCCACCTAGTTCTGTGTATTTGGTGAATTTGGTATTTTTCACCCTCTAAAAAGTCGCCGTTCCGGGTCATTTTGCAAAATATTGTATTTTTGCCCGCAACAGGTACTTGAAATTATTTTCTGTGGAATTTATGAGGGTTATTACATAAATCCCACCTAGTTCTGTGTATTTGGTGAATTTGGTATTTTTCACCCTCTAAAAAGTCGCTGTTCCGGGTCATTTTGCGAAATATTGTATTTTGGCCCGGAACAGGTACTTAAAATTATTTTCTGTGGAATTTATGAAGGTTATTACATGAATCCACCTAGTTCTGTGTATTTGGTGAATTTGGTATTTTTCACCCTCTAAAAAGTCGCCGTTCTGGGTCATTTTGCGAAATATTGTATTTTGGCCCGGAACAGGTACTTGAAATGAGTTTCTGTGGAATTTATGAAGGTTATTACATAAATCCCACCTAGTTATGTGTATTTGGGGAATTTGGTATTTTTCACCCTCTAAAAACTCGCAGTTCCGGGTCATTTTGCAAAATATTGTAAATTGGCCCGGAATAGGTACTTGAAATGAGTTTCTGTGGAATTTATGAAGGTTATTACATGAATCCCACCTAGTTATGTGTATTTGGTGAGTTTGGTATTTTTAATCATCTGGAAAGCCGCCGTTCTGGGTAATTTTTTTTGAAATATTGTATTCTGGCATGTTAAAGGGTTAATAAAGCATCATATTAGATTGGGGTTAGCTCTTAAATATAGTTCTCAGATATATTTAACACATCCCAATGATTTTAGCATGGATTCCCTTCATAAAGTGTGCGTTCCAGCCTGTTTTTGCATGTTCCGTTTGATTTGTTTTTTTTTAAAGGGTTAAAAAAGTATTATATTGAATTTGTTTTGGTTCTTAAATATTGTTCTCAATAATATCTAACACATCCCAGTGATATTGTCATTGATTTCTTTTATAAATGGCTTGTTCCGGCCTGTTCCGTTCCGTTCCGGCTTTTACACCGTCCCAATATTTCACACAACAAAATCTGGTTTCACTTCATAATCATTTGCAGCAACCAAAGGAAAAAATGGGAGCACAAGCACCTAGATATTTGTTTTGTCTTTTTCTTGATGCACACATTTCTGTGTATGAATTAATTGGTGAACAAATATGTTTTCTTTGCTTTTATACACCATAGGAAACATTTTATGCTTTTGTAGAGATATTGAACCTGCTGACTGAGCAGCATCTGACAACCTGCCAGCTCTTTGGATGCTGCGCTCTGAATAAAGTGCTTGTTTTACACCACAGTTTTCAAATAGAACAATGTAGCTCAGAACAAATGATTTAATAGTCAAATGTTAAAGCTTTTACTTCCAAGAGCAAAGAAAGTTACTTGTTTTTATACTTTTTGTATGTGCATGTTGCAATGAGAATAAGTTATCAAGGATTATCTTTAGTGTATTATTATTTTATGTTTAGAGGTGTACTTTGGCCAAGTGCATGACCCATGCATGATCCATTTAGGCTAAAGTGATGAATAAAGGACACAACGACTGAAATGGGAGAACAACGGTCCACAGCTTTATTTTTAAACAATTGTATATAACAACACACAACTTTATTTACACAAAATACGGTAATACTTTTTCAGGGGGAGGAGCCCGGCCACTGACAGTGACCTCACGCTTTGGGCCCTACCCAAAGCCCCAATACTTATATTAAGCACGCCCTGTGAGGTAGGGCCAACGCCTCCCGCCATGGAGACGGTGAGGGACGCCTCCCAAGACTGCGATTTCCCCTGCTGGCTATTAAAGCTAAGGCCCGTACGACGCTCTCCCTAAATTCTGACATCATTAACTCCAGCCCGATTTCTGTAAGATGAACCTTGTCCTTACCAAAAAAATCGCCTGCACTGACCGGCTCAAACTCCTTATATCAGATGGCGATGAACCCCAACTTTCTAACGAAACTTGCCAGCTGCTGGTTGAACTTCTGTCTTGATTTATCCAGACTGACCAGGTCACGCGCTACGCCAGGATCTTCTTTTTAATATCTCTGACCAGATAAGAAACGTACCCGGGAACTTCTTCATCCATTTTTCCACGTCTCTTTTCATGACCTTTAGCATCCTTCTCATGGGCACCGTTCCCAGCCGGCATGAATCAATATAACGCTGGGCTGACTGTAACACTGTGCATATGGGTCCAACAGCCCATCCAACTGCGCCCATCGCAGACCAAGAATCCTGCACCACCGAACGTGCAAGTCCGTAACAGGAAAGCCCAGTTGTGTCTTTCCTTCCGTAACTGCAGCTAACCTGTGGGCCCAGTAGAAATACTAATGGCCCACGATCCACAGTTGCTTCTGTTCTCCTGAAAGCAGAAAGCAACATCCATTAGACCACTGCCCTCGGCCTCACATAGGAACGAAAGCGTTCTGACTCCCATCTGGCTGCCTCCGTGTCTGCCCCAATACGGAAAGAGTGTGTCCCAAACTTTGACTGATCTAGCCCGAGCCGCTGCAATGCGCTTTTTAACACTTTCTTGAATTGATAACGGGATAACGCCGTCCCATTGGCGTGCTCCAGAAGCGAACACCGTCCCGCTGTTTGCTGTGTAAGGTACTCCTCTGTACAAGCATAGGGGCAACACTCCATGCCAACCTGATGCAGAACCACCTCTTTTCCTTTTCCCACTTGGTTGGTCTTAGACCTCTGTAACCATATCACTACTGTACCTTCCTTCAGGCAGGAATCCACCACTTGAAGTCCCCCAGAACCGTGTCTACTGTTTGCGACTAACTCCCCTATCCTAAACGCTCCGAAGAACGCCAGGGAAAAAGCAGTTCGGAAAAGTAGAGATTCAAAGGGGGTTCTGCATACCACCACCAACACTTGAGCCATTCTCAGTAACAAAGAAAAGGTAATCGGCCGCCTGTTATCCGGCCTGCCATTACCGTTGAACATTCCTCTCACCACCTTGCGCACTAGAAACTACCTTTGTAAGGTTCCTCCGCCCGGCAAGCTGAAACATGAAAGCCAGCGCCGTGACCGGTCTCCCTACCACGGCTCTTGTTTCGCCTTGCTCGGAGCACCGCAGCAGGTACCAAAGCAGGATCCCTATGGTCTTATCATCCATCGTAGTACCACCGGCCATTGCCACTAGGCCATCCCATTTTGCCCACACGCGTCTTTACGCGGTCCATGTGTCCGGGCAACAGACTCTCTAACGAGTCTCGTCACCTTGCAGCTCCAAGCTCCCAGAGCTCCGCGGGAATGCATTCCCCCAGGGCGTTCGCCTGAGGGGCCAGTGTCCTGAAACGCTCCTCCTGAAACCGAGAAAGGGCATAAGCAATCCCGTTCTCTACCACTGGAACATGTCTTGCCTGGAACCATATGTTCAGGTGGAGACAGCATAGAACAAGATGACGGAGTAATCTTACTACCGGTATGGATGTTGCCGTGATGTTATTTACGGCCTCCACCACCCCTATCTTATCGGAGTGAAATATGACTCGCCAGTCCCTGAAAGCCGAACCCCATATGTGTACTGCTGCCACAATGGGGAATAACTCGAGGAATGTAAGGTTCTTTGTTAAACCTGCTACTCCCCATTCCTCCGGCCAAACCGCAGCGCACCATCTCCCTTGGAGATATGCCCCACAGCCACCCGGTCCGGATCCATCCGTGTAAAGCTCTAACTCTGCGTTGGTGGCGCTCTTCTATTGAAGAAGTGCCCGGCCATTAAGCTCAGCGAGGAAAACTGCCCATACTCCCTGGAAACTTTTATGAAATGATGCGGTTTCGCAATGCCTGTAGTAGCGAGTGACATCCTTCTGCAGAATATCCTCCCTATGGGGATAATTCTACATGCAAAGTTTAACTTCCCTAAGATAGATTGCAATCGTCGAAGGGACACCCTCAGCGCGCCTTGCAGCACACTGAGCTCCGCTCGCATGTCCACCACTTTTTCCCAGGGAAGACTGCACTCCATTGTCGTGGAGTCGATCCGAATCCCCAGGAAGGTGAACTTAGTCGTGGGGCCCTCAGTTTTGTTATGGGCCAGTGGTACCCCGAAATCTTGACAGATTCCGGTGAAAACCTCCAACATAAATCGTCAAGCATCGTTCCCAGCTGGACCGATGAACAGGAATTCATTGAGGTAGTGCGTAATGCTCCTGTACCTCGCTTCCAGTCTCGTAACCCATTGCAAGAATTTGCTGAAAGCTTCGAAGTAAGCACATAAGATTGAGCACCCCATGGGTAGGCATAGGTCGATGAAATAGCTGCCATCAACAAAACATCCTAGCAGCCGGTGGATCGACGGAAGGACCGGCAGCAACCTGAATGCTGCTTCGATGTCCACTTTCGCCATGAGCGCCCCGGTGCCCGCCCGCCTAACCATCTCGCCCGCCCCGTCGAAAGATTCATAAGACACAGTAGCCTGGTCTTTTGATATACCGTTGTTTACCGAACGGCCTCTGGGATAGTAAAGGTGTTGCATTAATCTAAATTTTCCCTTCTCCTTCTTGGGGACAACCCCGAGCGGAGAGACAATCAAATCCTGAATAGGAGGTGATGCAAATGGCTCCGCCATCCTGCCCAGTTTGATCTCGTTAAGAACTTTGGTTTCCGCTATCCCTGGGAATTCCCTAGCTGACCACAAGTTCGGGACCAAGAGACCCTGAATATCTATACCGCATGGAATACAAAAGCCCTCCCGGAAACCTTCTTCCAGGAGGCGCGCGGCGTTGGCATTGCCCGTCAATCTACCGTAGCATTTTAGCCACGGCAGCATGGTGGGGAGGCGTATGGGCGTCCTGCCCTTTTGCAGACCACTCTGTCCCGTCTCTCTCTCATCGTCGCCATGTTCCGCTCACTTCCTATTGTGCATCCCTGTAAAGTACCAGAAGCACTGTTAGTACGGGAAGTCCTAGGGAACGCATGGTCGGCGAGGGTCTGTAGGAGCTTTTTTAGGGCTTACGGCTTTTTTCTTACCCCCTGCACCCCCTCTACCGGGTGGTAATGGGTGTTTCTCGACCCTTGTCGCGGCCTAGGCCCTTTAGGCAAAGTGACCGGTGATGGCCGGAGTTCTAGGCCCTCACCTTCACCGCCCGTGGGCCTGGCGCTCACCTATCCTTATGGGGGGTATGGGGTCCTGGCCGCCCTGACCCGTAGCCCCCTCCTCTCTCGTGGATCTGCCTACTGATGGATGGGTGTTTGCTAGCCCTACACTGATGGGCTGGGAAAATGTCCCCCTGGCACCTCCAGTATTGACCAGGCCACCAACCACCGCAGGCTGTTTCTGTTCAATGTGCTGAGGGCCAAGTGCAGAAAGGCATGGGGGGTCCCAGCCTGTCCTGCACCCACCTGACCCCTTGGCTTAGTGCCCGGGTCCTAACCTCGGCCAGTAAGGCCTCTAAGTCTGCTGCATCTATGATATAACACAAGGGGGCACACAGCAGGAACACACCAGACAGACCAGCAACCATATATAAACATACACACACACACACCACGCAGCACAGAGAAACAAGAACAAGACAACACAAAACGGAGGAAAGAATGACACAAAACACACAAACAGAGCCTGACAATATTGCCCCTTATGTGCTAATAAGCTGGGATAAGTTCTCAGTATTTAACCTTTCTACTGTAAATCTATTGCTGCAGGACCTCAGACCTTCGTTCGTTTCAGTTGGGAGACCGCGCTGCTGTGAGAAACGGCGCAAAACGCGGGCGCACGACATGCTACCGACGCAGCTGATTGGCTGAACGGCCTCACAGGCTCCGATGGGTCACGCGACGCTACGTGCTGACCCAGAAAGCCTGTGCAGCCTCCGTGTCAGACAATAATGTGCAGATAATAATGCTCGATTTAATCTTTTTCAGGAGTTTGCTGATTCTTGAGGATCGCAGAGGCTGAACATATTTTAACACTTCTCTGCTCAAATGTTTAGGGTACTTTGTGCAGTCTACATATATGAAGCCCTATTCTATTAGAGAAAAGTAAACTACTGACAAAAGTAATATTACTGAGCAGACCCGCAACTCATAAACCAAGCCTTGGAAGTAAAATTACAAGGCTCAGGTTTAGGAGTAAATCTGTGGTCAGTAACACTACTAAGCACAAATCCACTGACACCAAGGAGAATCATCCATCCATGCATGCAGTGAAGGGAAGCTTTGGGCGTCCCCTTCCCTGCTACTCCCAATTGTTCCCTTACCCTCTCAAACCAGATCCCGGTACCCAATCACCCATTTTCACCTATCTACATAACCATGGGGGTCCATTGAGAATGCCATGGCATCTAAAATATTAACCCTGGGCCAAGGGGGTACTTAAAGGACCCTCGTGGCATCTAAATGTTAACTCCCACCAGGGGGGTCGCTGACAGTCCACCTTGGGACTTATAGTTAACCTCTATGCCACAAGGGTCCTAGAAGGATCTCAGTGGCAGGGGTTAATGGTTAGATGCAGTTGAGGTCCTTCTAGAATCTCAACAGCATCTAAAGATTAACCTCATGCCACATAGGTCCTTAAATGACACACACAGCACCTATTCTGATAACCCTTGTGGCAAAGGTCCATAAAGAAGCCCTGCAACTTCTAATCTATTAAACCCATACGTTGGGGGTCCGTAAAGGACCTGCATGGTTTCACAATTAACCCCTAACTACCATGTGGGTCCTTAAAGGACCCCTACTGTACATAAATTAACCTATGGCTTCCAGCCAACACTCCACAGAGTCAGCTCTCACTAAAGTCACTAATGAAATGCTCAGCACCATGTCAAGAGGGTTATTTCCTTATTCTAGTTCTCCTGGATCTCTCTGCTGCCTTTGACACAGTTGATCACACTCTTCTTCGCTCTCTTGGCATCCGTAACACTGCTCACTCTTGGTTCACATCTTATCTAGAGAATCAAATATTTATGGCCCTATTAAATTCCAGCCTCGTAAATAAGAGGCTTCTACTTAAGCCCTACGTACTGCAAAGTTACAATGCTATTACAATCGCCCTGCTGCGAGGAACGTATGAGCTACGCAGCAAGGCCGTACATATCAACACTGCGTAAATGTACATAAGGAGTGACAGCCTGCGATATCGCAGGCTCCGCACCTCAACAAGTAGTGCAGGGGTCCTAAACGGGACCTCCGCGACAGTCCCCACATAAGCCCTGCCATTGAGGGTACTCCAACTAACCCCCGGCACCTAAAATTAACCCCCCTCTATGCGGGGGTCCCCATCGGGACCCCCGAAGTGTCCTCACATGAACACCTTGCTGCAGGGGTCCATAGGGACCCCCGCAGCCCCCACACATTAACCCCTTGCAGCGTGGGTCCCCGATCGGCACCGATCAGGCCCCCGCTGCATTTTATGCTTTTAAATTCCTAGCCGCGGCTCCTTAAAGGGCCCGCGGCACACTATTACCCAATCCCGCCCGCGGCACCTACAATTAACCCCCCTCTATGCGGGGGTCCCCATCGGGACCCCCGAAGTGTCCTCACATGAACACCTTGCTGCAGGGGTCCATAGGGACCCCCGCAGCCCCCACACATTAACCCCTTGCAGCGGGGGTCCCCGATCGGCACCGATCAGGCCCCCGCTGCATTTAATGCTTTTAAATTCCTAGCCGCGGCTCCTTAAAGGGCCCGCGGCACACTATTACCCAATCCCGCCCGCGGCACCTACAATTAACCCCCCTTTATGCTGGGGGTCCCCATCGGGCCCCCCCCAGTGTCCCCACATTAACCCTTTGCTGCAGGGGTCCATAGGGACCCCCGCTGCCCCCCCACGTTAACCCCCTGCAGCGGGGGTCCCGGATCGGCACCGATCGTGACCCTGCTGCCTTTCAATTTTTAAATGTCTCGCCTTGCAGGTCCTTAAAGGACCGTAAAGGTCCTGAAAGGACTCACACTAAAAAACATTAACCCCAGGCAACTTTAATTAACCCTATAATTCTTAGGGGTCAATACAGACCCCCATAAAGGCTTAATTAACCTATAACTCATGAAGGTCAATACAGACCCCCATAAGGCCTTAATTAACCCCGTCACTCATGGTGGTCAATACAGACCCCCATAAGGCCTTAATTAACCCTATAACTCATGGGGGTCAATACAGACCCCCATAAGGCCTTAATTAACCCCATCATTTATGGTGGTCAATACAGACCCCCATAAGGCCTTAATTAACCCTATAACTCAAGGGGGTCAATACAGACCCCCATAAGGCCTTAAATATCCCTATAACTCATGAAGGTCAATACAGACCCCCATAAGGCCTTAATTAACCCCGTCACTCATGAAGGTCAATACAGACCCCCATAAGGCATTAATTAACCCTGTCACTCATGGTGGTCAATACAGACCCCCATAAGGCCTTAATTAACCCTATAACTCATGGGGATCAATACAGACCCCCATAAGGCCTTAATTAACCCCGTCACTCATGGTGGTCAATATAGACCCCCATAAGGCCTTAATTAACCCTATAACTCATGAAGGTAAATACAGACCCCCATAAGGCCTTAATTAACCTTGCCACTCATGGTGGTCAATACAGACCCCCATAAGGCCTTAATTAATCCTATAACTCATGGTGGTCAATACAGACCCCCATAAAGCCTTAATTAACCCCGTCACTCATGGTGGTCAATACAGACCCCCATAAGGCCTTAATTAACCCTATAACTCATGAAGGTCAATACAGACCCCCATAAGACATTAATTAACCCTGTCACTCATGGTGGTCAATACAGATCCACATAAGGCCTTAATTAACCCCGCCACTCATGGTGGTCAATACAGACCCCCATAAGGACTTAATTAACCCTATAACTCATGGGGGTCAATACAGACCCCCATAAGGCCTTAATTAACCATATAACTCATGGGGGTCAATACAGACCCCCATAAGGCCTTAATTAACCCTGTCACTCATGAAGGTCAATACAGACCCCCATAAGGCCTTAATTAACCCTATAACTCATGGGGGTCAATACAGACCCCCATAAGGCATTAATTAACCCCGTCACTCATGGTGGTCAATACAGATCCACATAAGGCCTTAATTAACCCCGTTACTCATGGTGGTCAATACAGAACCCCATAAGGCCTTAATTAACCCTATAACTCATGGGGGTCATTACAGACCCCCATAAGGCCTTAATTAACCCTATAACTCATGGTGGTCAATACAGACCCCCATAAGGCCTTAATTAACCCGGTCACTTATGGGGGTCAATACAGACCCCCATAAGGCCTTAATTAACCCTATAACTCATGGTGGTCAATACAGACCCCCATAAGGCCTTAATTAACCCTATAACTCATGGGGGTCAATACAGACCCCCATAAGCCTCTATTTAACCCCATCAGTCCCATAAGGGTATATTATTATACCTATAGGGCTGTTAAAACCCTAACATTAACCACATAAGTGCCATGACGGTCCACAAGGACCATCATGACACTAACTACAAACACTACACTATAACCCCCAATAAACCATTTAATCTAAACTAACCCCCTCTACACTAATCTATTAACACTTACAATACCTACCTACACTACCTACCCCCTAATAAACCTCCCCACCACTCTAATTACAAAAAATAAAAAAACCTACCTTACAGAAAATAAAAAAATCTAAATCACCAAAAAAAAACTAAAAAACTGCAGTATAGAAAATAAAAAAACCTACAGTTCAGAAAATAAAAAAAACCTAGAGTACAGACAATAAAAAAAGCTACCTTACAGAAAATAAAAAAAATACATTACATCCCCCCCCCCGCTCCCCGCACTACAGGAAAAAAAATTACACACCTGAAAAGGAAAGACAGTCATACACAATACAATACATAAATACATTACATACAATACATTACATACAATACATACAATACATTACATACAATACTTTACATATAACACATTACATATAATATATTACATACAATATATTACATACAATACATTACATACAATACATACAATACATTACATAGAATACATTACATATAATACAATAATTACATATAATTAAGGCCTTATGGGGGCCTGTATAGACCTTCATGAGTCTATGCAGATCGGGGACCCCCTGCTGCAAGGGGTTTATGTAGGGACACTTTGCGGGTCCCTATTGGGACCCCCAGCATAGAGGGGGGTAATTTTTAAGGATAATTTAAAACTTTTAAATGCAGCGGGGGCCTGATCGGTGCCGATCGGGGACCCCAGCTGCAAGGGTTAATGTGGGGGTGATGCAGGGGTCCCGACAGAGACCCCTGCAGCATGGGGATGTCTATAGGTAGCAGGGGGGAGCCTCACGCGGCTGTCTCGGGCTGCTCCGAGGCAGCACGTAGAGGCTTTAGGATCCCTTGCGGGCTTTTTTTGTGCCCATAGGGATTCTTACGAAATGCGAGAATCATTCGTAGATTTAAGGCTGCGTGTGACTACGTAGCTCTCTCGGAGCCTATTCTCGCCCATTTTTCATAGTCATATCGCAAAGCAGGCTGCGAGAAATTCGGTACTCGCAAACAGCAAAAAACTGCCTTTTGCGAGCACCGAAAGAACTACGAGGGAGAATTTAATGAGGCCCTTAGTGTCGACTTCTCTGGATACTCTTATTCGCCCCACCCTCTGGCTGTCTTTGTATCTCAAGGTTCAGTCCGAGGCCCCCTTCTTTTCTCCATCTGAACCCTATAACAATCTCATCTGATTTCTTAATTCTTTGAATGACATTAAATAAAGTCATTGAATGACATTGAATGACATTAAATAAAGTCAAGAATAGCCTATAAACCTCTGCTTTAATACTATTCACTCAGCTCCTCTCTTCTCATACCTTGCTATACTCCAGCTCCTCATCTTCTGCGCAGGAGTCTTCACACTTTTAGAGCTCTTTCTCAGCTAAAGCGTTCTCCCTAGCAGGGCCGGATTTACATTTTTGGAGCAGCGGGCAGTGGACTCTAAGGTGCCCCTTTGCGAATGCAGTATGCACTACCTTTCATTGCTTAGTGAATGCTTACATACTTCACACACACATACATCACACACATACACACACATACGTATACATCAGACATCACACACACAACACAGACACATTTACATACACACACATCACACACAGGTACATATCATACATACACACATCACACACACACATACCGCATACATACGTACACACACCACATGCATATGTTAATCTTATTGTTAAGATCCATACACAACATACATATGTTAATCTTATTCTTAAGGTCCATAATAATGTGGCAGCCTTTCAACAGAGTTAATCACAAATCACACACATACATCACACATGCACACACATCACATTCATACAGTACATACATACACACACATATAAATTAGACACACATCACATACACACACACACACACACACATTACTCACACACATATACACACATTCATATATGATATAAATATTTAATGAACTAACTAATTTCACAGCTATAATAACCCCTTGGCGATGAAGAGGTAATGTGCTAAGAATGTCCTGCTTGCTGAAACTCAGGATTACTCTCAACAGGAGATGTTATCTGCCATAAACAACAAAGCAAATAAACTTCTCGCATAACACCCTGGTGATAATTTAACAGAAACTTGTGTTAAGCTGCAGGGGTGAATTTGCATCATGGACACAATGCACAGGAATCAATCGAAAGAGACATAGGGTTCGAGCGAAGGTGACATGAAGAATCACATCCAGGGGTCATTCATTGATGAAATAATTGATTGGCTGGGACAATCTTGAAGATTTGGCTATGATGTGTATAACTGGGCCAAATGGACTTGCTGTGCAGTAGAATTTTATTAAGGAAATGAACAGAAAGAGACAGTAGGAATACTCTATACTTGCATGCACACACTCAGACACATTAATATAGGTTGGAGCCTGGAATATCAGATGCTAATATCACCACTAACTGTTGTATGTTAATAAAAGTTTTAACTTATATGTTTCCAGTGTATTTGGAGTTCTTATAGCAGTCAGATGTAACTTAAATGGATATATATCAGAATATATATAGTTAGAATTCCAGTATAAAAATAACTATATTTAACAATATACATCACGCACATACAAACACCACATACATACATACAGACACACACAGCATACACACACCCATACACATACACACACATACACACCACATATATATATATATATATATATATACACATACACACACATCATACACACAAACACATCACACACACACACCATAGATACATACATATACACACACCTCTCACACACATCACACATACATACACACATTGAGTCCCAGCTGAACTGTTCAAAATCCTAAAAAGATGATACTGTTAAAGTGTTGCTTGCATTATGCCAACAAATTAAAAAAAACTCAATAATGACCAGTAGACTCGAAAGGATACGTCTAGATCTCAATCCCAAAAAAGCCAGTTCCAAAGAGTGCTCCAATTATCAAACTGTTCCACTTAGTTCACATACCAGACAGGTAATGCTTAAGATCCTGCTAGCTTAGCTCCAACAATATATGTACTGAGAACTACCAGATGGGCAAGCTAGGTTTTGCAGAGACAGAAGTACAAGATATCAGCATTTACCTTTGCTTCATAGACTATTCTAAAGCCTTTGACTGTGTGGATCACAACAAAATTGGCAAGTTCTTAAAGAGATGGAGATACAATACCATGTCCACTTCTTCCTGAGGAATCTGTATATGGGCCAAGAAGTCACACTCCGATGCGAACATGGAACAACCAAATGATTCAAGATCGGGTAAGGTGATACGATTGTGTAATGTCACCTTATTCATTGGATTGATATACAGCATACATAATGCATAAGGCAGGGCTGGGTGAATCTAAACTCATAATTAATATTGCTCAGAGAAATATCAACAACCTCAGATAAACCGATGATACTACTGTGATGATTGAAAGTAAGTAGGAACTAATGGGCTTATTGATGAGTGTGAAAGAAGAGAGCGAAAAAGCTGGCCTGCTCCTCAACATCATAAAAAACATCTTTGAATTGTGGTGTTTGAGAAAACTGCTTATGGTCCCTTGAACTACTACAGGAAATCAGGCTAGTCTATTCACTGGAAAACTTGATTATAAGACTGAAACTCAAATATTTTGTCCATATCATGAGAAGACAGTATTTCCTAGAGAAAAATCTGATGCTGGGAGAGATTGAAGGCACACAAAGAAGGGGCTGGCTAAGGCGGAGATGAGTAGATGTGGTAATTGAAGAAATAAACATGAGCTTGAGGGAGCTCAGAAGGGCAATCGTTGAGAGATGTGCTTGGCATGTTGTGATTCACATTTTCAAGGAGATTTGGAAACGATTGAATGTAAAAATGACAAGCATCCTCCTTTTCATATGTGCCTTAATGTGTCTGTATGCATGTTTTCCCTCATATAGTTAGATTCAAAACTCTTTGGGTCTGAGATGTAAACTATTGGTTGTCTTTATGTAAAATTATTTTATATTGTCATGTTATTGTTTTGTACCTTGTCTCTGTAAGTAGATGTGTACATTGACAGATGTATACAAATAAAAATACATATGTGCATTCACCAACTGCACACCAACACTCACTACAGCCATCAGTAGTCCTGCAGTCCTGAGATGAATAAACCAAGGTGACTGCTATGATCCTAAGATTTTGCACCCCAATTTCCTTTTCTGGGTAGTGACTTTTGTGTTCAAGATCTCAGCATCCCCAGCAATTTCATTCAGATCAGATACAGGCACAATCAGATTCCATTTCTTAGGACATAAGAAGAGCACAAGTACCATAGAGTAGTACAAAGCAGGACTGACTTTATTGTCTGTCTCTTGTTTCAGAAATATCACAAACTCCAAAGACTTCCCCTATACCCTGATACACCAAGGTTACCGACCCCCACCCCTTGTTATTAGAATCTCCAACTCAGACTCACTGTTTATTCTCACTTGCTGTTTACAGAAATCACAAAATCAACCATCCCCCCAGTTCTATAGCCAAACCCCTGCCCCAACCCCTGGTTTTGCTTTACTGTAAGGATAGTAGGGGTTATCTATCTGGTCGGCTTATCAACTTTTAAGACTATCTGATGCCAGAGAGAGTGTATGCCTGGCTGGCTCTGAGGGACCATATAAATTATTGTAGAAAAATGTAACCCTTTCTCCCATAAGTGACTGAAGTAGCTTTTATATAATATTAGCATATCCTAGGGCTTTCTTCTAGCACAAATACATTATTTAAATGTTATACAATGACTCCAAATGAACTTATTTAATCTAATCACTATTCTATACTTTATAGCATTCCTATGTCTCTCCCCCTTCCTTCCCCTCTGTCTCTCCCCCATTCCCTCCCCTGTGTCTCTTTCTCCCTCTCTCCTCCCCTGTGTCTCTTCCCCACCCTCCCCTGTGTCTCTTCCCCTCCCCTGTGTCTCTTCCCCTTCTCCTCTCCCTTGTTTCACTTCCCCCATGTCTTATACCCCCTCTCCCCTCCCCTGTGTCTCTCCGCCCTCCCTTGTGCCTTTTACCCTCCCTTCCCCTGTGTCTCTTCCTCCCCTCCCATGTGTCTCATCAAACCCTCTCCCCTGTGTCTCTTCCCCCTCCCATGTGTCTTTTCTCCCCACCTCTCCCCTCCCCTGTGTCTCTTCTCCCCCTCCCCGGTATCTCTTCCCCCCACCTAAGCAAAAGGCACCACTAACCAAACACTGCCATGAAGACCAACGAACTCTCCAAACAAATAAGGGACAATGTTGTTGAGAAGTACAAGTCAGGGTTAGGTTATAAAAAAAATATCCAAACCTTTGATGATCCCCTGGAGAACCATCAAATCTATCATAACCAAATGGAAAGAACATGGCACAACAGGAAACCTGCCATGAGATGGACACCCACCAAAACTCAAAGACCCGACAAGGAGGGCATTAATCAGAGAGGCAGCATAGAGACCTAAGGTAACACTGGAGCGCAGAGTTCCACAGCAGAGACTGGAGTATCTGTACATAGGACGACAATAAGCTGCACGTTCCATAGAGTTGGGCTTTATGGCCAGAAGAAAGCCATTACTTTCATAAAAAAACAAAAAGGCATGTTTTGAGTTTGCAAAAAGGCATGTGGAAGACTCTGAGACTCCCAAAATGTATGGAGGAAGGTGCTCTGGTCTGATGAGACTAAAATTGAACTTTTCGCCCATCAAAGAAAACGCTATGGCCCTCATTCAATTGAGATTCGGCCAATTGAATAGGGCTCTAAATAAGCACATAGAATACATTTTTAAAGAAGTTTTTAGTTAGTGAAAATCTATCCAAAAGCAAGGTTTTTCCTAACTAAAAACTTCTTTAAAAAAAATATTCTATGTGCTTATTTAGAGCCCTATTCGATTGGCCAAATCGCAATTGAATGAGGCCCTATGTCTGGCGCAAACCCAAAACATCACATCACCCAAAGAACACCATCTCCACAGTGAAACATAGTGGTGGCAGCATCATGCTGTGAGGATGTGTTTCAGCAGCCAGGACTGGAAAACTAGTCAGAGTTGAGGGATAGATGGATGGTACTAAATCCAGGAGTGTTCTTGAGCAACCTATGTACCACTCTGTGAGTAATTTAAGGCTAGGATGGAGGTTCACCTTCCAGCAGGACAATGACCCCAAACACACTGCTAAAGCAACACTTGAGTGGTTTAAGGGGAACCATGTAAATCTGTTGAAATGGCCTAGTCAAAGCCCAGACCTTAATACAATAGAAAATATGTGGTCAGACTTAAAGATTGCTGTTCACAAGTGCAAACCATTTAACTTGAAGGAGCTGGAGCAGTTTTGCAAGGAGGAATGGGCAACAATCCCAGTGGTACGATGTTGCAAGCTTATTGAGACTTATGCAAAGCGACATGGAGCTTTGATTGCCGCAAAAGGTTCACAAAATATTGACTTTTTCTGTTATTTTGTCCTATTTGTTGTTTGCTTCACAATAAAAAAAATAAAAATCTTCAAAGCTGTGGGCATGTTCTGTAAATTAAATGATGGAAATACTCAAACAATCCATGTTAATTCCAGGTTGTGAGACAACAAAACACCGAAAATGCCATGTGAATGCTTTTGCAAGGCACTGTGTATATATATATATATATATGTATATATATGCATATATATATATATATATATATATATATATATATATATAATGTTGTAGTTATAGTTTTTTCCATTTTGCAGCATTATAGTGAATAGACACAGACAGTCAGATTTGAGCTAATGCGACACAATGTCTTCAAAAATGTCTTGTAATATTTTACACTCCAAAAATAATTCTGAAAATCAGTCAGCATGAAGATTCAAGAGTTGAGAATATTTTTTTACATAAACATTTGTTCTTTTAATATGTGTTTTACAGCTATAAATTCAAATATAATTACTTTCAAAATCTGAAAAACTTCTGATTCTCTAGTACTCTTAAGTCAGGTAGCACTTGTCATAAGCAACTATGTAATCAGCTAGGTGAGACAGAAATTAAATAGAGCTATATAGTATTAAATTAGACATGTAGAGAAAGAATAAAGGAATTTGTGCCATATACATTATATATTTTAGCTCTGGGTGAACAGAGGATATAATATAAAATATGCATTTGAATGTGATTTCTATTAAAATGTGAATATATAGGTAAACAATGTCAACAATGTAGTTTATTACATGTTGTGTATGCACATTTGAAAATGTGTAAAGAACAAAAATGATGGAAGAATATTAAATCTCCTCCATCCTGAGACATGGGCGATCCTTAAGTCCAAGATCCGGTAATCCCTCTTTGGACAGTTTGACAAACAGGCTTTTTATAGTCCTCTTGTACACTTATACTACTCACCAGAAAAACAGACAAAAGGCGCATGTAATGTTTCAGCAGGTAAAGTTTCAGAATAACCTTTCTGTACCTGTAAAGCTTGTCTGTCATGGGGGGAGGGGCTAAACAAATAAAATCACTGTTCCTGTAGAAATTTGCATTTTTTTTTTACTCCACACTCTGACTTGTACCTGATGTAGCAATAGCAGCAGGTGGAGCACTTGTCCACCCTTCACACCAAATGCTCCACTCCAGCGACCTGTAGTTATAACGTTCATTGCATGTTTCTTGTACTTTCAGCATCTTTGGGTTCTCAGCCTGCCAATTTAGCTCCTCTCAGCTGTGCTCATTGCAGGTTTGCACACAAACTCAACTTTAGATCCACTTATTCTTTAGATGCTGTTAATCAGATACTGTCCCTCTCTTTGCTTTATGGCCCCTTTTTAGCAGCTACACCTGTAGCGTAAATAGGGCTGTTCCAGCCTTTCTCAGGTGAAGCCTAATTGTTCTGTGTAAGAGCCTTTTACCAAATGTAGGTCTGGATTTGACAAATGGCTTTATATAGCCTAAGGCTTACATGCATGCCTTTTATAATCCTCCCTTATCTATGCCCAGCTTTGTCACAAAAAATATATAATAAAAGCACAATATGTTGCAGTTTAGACATCTATTAGACTCACTGCCCTTCTTTTTTCTGTAACACATCAGGACAGAAGAAGAGAAATCAAAGATCAATTTTTTTCTGCACTAGAGATCAATTGTTTTTAAATATTAACTGTTTTCTAGTGTAAATTATCCCACAATGATCATAAAGTATGGCTGTAAATGTTTCAGAAATCCCTCATTTTCTTTGAATCAGCTAGAGGATATTGAGCCCTGGTACAGAATAGTGTGGGACCATATTTGCTACTTCTCTATACAAGGTATGTATGTGTAATTGTCATTAAAAGCAATATCACCCTATAGAAATTAGATCACCTTTGTATAAAATAATTGTATGCCCCTCCCCTTGCGCTAATCCACCTAATTTCAAGCAAAAGAGGGTCCCTACCCTTTTGTTGGCCACAGTGCTTTACATCTGCTGCATCAGAAGAAGCTTTGCCACTGCTCTAAATATAAAGCCACATACAAAGTTCCTTAAATAATGCAATTAATATACAAAGGCTGCATAATAGAAAAAAACATATATTTCAATGAAAAAGTGAACTGATTAAAAAAATTGTAGCGGCCAAAGTTATGGTATCCCTTAGCCTACCAAATTGGATTACAACTCCTTCAATTTAGAAGCAAATTTTTTAAACATAATGGTAAAATCATTGTTGGAAAGAGGAAAAGGGGAATTCATTTGGTGACAGAGATATAGATAATGAGGTTATGTGTTTTGGCTTGCAAGAATAAGTGATTTGCTTATTGTGGAGAGATTTGCTCATTGTGGAAATGCTTTCCCACTGTACATAATAGGATCTAGTATGGGAAGTCAGAGGGCTGGATGAGGACCCTGGACGTCCTATTGCCCACCACTGATTTAGGCCATTTATTCTTCATGAAAAAATAACTGTTTCTATAATGCTTTCAAAATGTGTTTTGCTAAAAATGTAATATGTTTTATCTTTGCCTTAGGTTCCCCACAAGCATTTTAAAGTGTGTCTGTTACCTATATTCCTAATTAGAACTAAGGCCATATAAAAAGGCTTCTATCACAATTCTTAACTTTCATAGGACATCATCTTACTTTCATCATCCAGGGCTGATATCAGGTGACTACAGGGTGTACTAGTCTATTGGTCCCCATAATAAGAGGACCCTGAAAGCTCATGATTTATTTCATGTATGTATAAGTAATCTCAATATGTGTGAATACAAGGTATTGAGATTGGTTACCACAAAGGTTTGTTACAAAGGCAGGTTATGCTGTAAAAGAAACATTTTCTAAAATGGTATTGGATTAAATAGTTTAAATGCATTGTGGGCTAATTTGCATGCCCCTGCCCAGTTCCCCAAAATGCAGTGCAAACACTGTTTTCTTAAGAGTCTGAGCAGGAAATATATGAATAATCAGAACATTGCAGTATATAGTGATACCTTTTTTATTGGACACACATATTCATAATAAAAGTGTCCAGCTTTCAAGAGATGAACCTCTTTTTATTTAGTCAGAAGCAATACTAATTAAGCGAATGTACAAGAAAGCAAAATAACAGGGTAGAGATTAGTGGTACACTGACAATCATCATAAATAATGTCCTGATAAGTCAAGTATGTGAGTTTTTAGATCAGTTTATAGATAAGAACACAGCAGAGCCCTAACTTAGGGGCATACATGTCCCCACATTTTAAGGATTAGAAAAATACCAACTGAACATTGGGAGGGATGTGGAATGTGTATGTCATAAATCATTTTGGTAGTGCGACTGACATCCTAGATCAACATTAAGTCCAGTATATTTTGTAATAAACAATGTAATAATTTTCAATTCAACATTTTTCCACTCTCGGATAGTTTTTAAATTTCCTATGAACAATTTAGATTTTTAGGTTCCATAGACTACACCTGCTTACTGGATCCAATCTAATATGGTGGTTAGATGCTGTCACAACCTAGTCTTCTGATGGGGCTTGAATTAGCAATTGTACCAATCCTACCCGGTAGGTCTATAATTTGGTTTGATATCCCCCGACTCGGATGGTAGGTTGGCATCTAGAGTAAGAAAACACAAGTCCTTTTGTCTACAGGTAAGACTATTGCTTCTTCAGTCATCCTGATTGACTCACCTGTGCACGGAAAGGAAATCCTCAAATCCAGGCCTGTTTGTGGCGTTCCAGAACTGAACTTGCTTATTCCAACTCTAACATAATGATACAGACCCAGCCACCACAAAGGGCGCTGAAGTTCATAAGACAAATACCTAGGGAAAGTGGGGCATCATGGAACTCCCCTCTTCCAGCTCAAGTTTGTTGTAGATGATCCTGCTGGATGATCTCCGACATATGGAAGTTATCACTCCTCCTGCCTAGATAGTCAATGGGCATTCTGATAGGCACACCCCCTGTGGTGCTTTATGGTGAAATTAAAAGTTTATAGGGATAATCTCCACCATAGTAGTCTCCCATTGTCCCAGGCTAAACAATACAGTCAATACAGAGCATTGGAATCAGTGATCACAGTAAACTCACTTCCATACAACACACGGTTGTAACTTCTTCAAAACCCACACCACAGCCAGATATTCTTTCATGATGGCCGTATATGCAAACTCTGGAGCCAACAATTTGCTACTCAAATAGGCAATTTGGTGTTCATGTCCTTGGTGATCTACCTGGCTGAGTACTGCCCCCAATCCTTACGTGGGGTCATCAGTGTGAACCGAGAAGGGCTGTCTGCTGTAGTCCAGGGTGGCCAGTACGGCAGAGCAGGTGAGGGCAAACTGAAGAACTCTGAATGTCGATTCACAGTCAGGGATCCAGTTTATGATGAGAGTCAAATTTGTGGTAAAACCCTGTTGTGCCTAGTAAAGCCAATCTGCTGAATTTCCCACTTCCTACCCACTGACCAAAATATTGTACCACTGCTCTTTCCCGCTGACATTGTTTCAGATTTAATCGTGAATCCTGTCTGCTGAGATTTTCCTCCAGGATTTGCCACCCACATGGACTAGAACATTTCCTTTATTCATTTTTATTATTTTTTACATTGCAGGATTGTGGGTCTGATTGCATATCGGACCCCTAAACGCTAATTGATTGATATATAACCTCCACATTTTACTGACCTAATGATGAGGGTCTCATTTTCTGTTGGCCGTTTCTAAATGGGTAGTTATGGCCTTGCTTAATTGATCATGTTCATGCTCTGAAATGTTACATATGAGTGCATGGTTTACAGTTTCTGCTTTTGGCAGCAAGCCTGCAGACATACAGCCTGTATACTGTGAGTTGCGGTCTTGCAGTTGAATAAGACTCAATATGTATTGTTTTTTTGGACTGGTTATATTTCTTGGTCTTAGAATGAATCCTTGAATTAACTACATTTTTTGCATTTAAGTTATGAATATATTGGTAACCAGATAAGATGAGACTTTCTTGACGTGTTTCGCCCATCAGAGTTTTGTCAAAGCTAATGGACACCTAATGTGGTAAGTAGCACCAGAGCAGAAAACTATTTTGGGTAATGGGTCGGGTTTGGAGCTGTTGCTGTTGTGGTTTTGTTAGGGAGTTCTATTAGGTCAGGCAGTAGCCCTTCCTCCGGATAACTACTTGTGGGCAGGAAGACCACCATGATGGCAGGCTCTTGTTCTTGGTAGGCTTTGAGATGATTAATGTGAGCAATGTTATGGATGGATATGTCATTTAGGATCATCTTAATTATGTAAGTGGTGTTACCGAATTTATGACCTATTAGGATCCTTCCCCGGCAGGCTGTAGTTTGTTCTGGTGATGGGGGACCAGCATCAACACCTTCTGATTGTCTGATAGCTCTCCTTCCAGGATACCCTGATAATACCATTTATTCTACTTGCTTGCAGATATTCCCTAACCATCCCTGTTAGACAGCTAACTTGTCTCTGCAGGCAACATAGGACTACAGGCATCTCGGCTCAATTGTACTCAGCCTGCCAGGCTTCCCAAATGATATTCAAGGGGCTCTGTTTCCTGTTGCCTCTTCAGGAGTTCAAGGGGGAAGAACCCAGTGGACCTCTGCTGCACCTTTCCATATGCAAAGAGAAGGTGGGGAAGAACATTTCCCCCCTTACTTTTTGAAGGCCCTTAGCATATGTTTTAGGGTCCCACTGAAATGTTCAAAGACCCTATTCATTTGGGGGTGATAGGGAGATGAGCACTGATGCTTTAGTGATCAGAGTTTCTGCCACATTAGTGGAAATGATTTTTGATAATGCTACTGCCTCTGGATATTGGGTAGCACAGTGCACAAATGTCAAAATGTCATCCCTGCAATCATTCCTCCCCAGATTCAGCTTTCCTACGTACCCCATCTAATGAAGGATCTTCTCTTATGGATTTTCTCAGTTCCTCTACACTAGCTTACTCAAACATCTGCTGGAATCCCAACCATAAATCCATCCTCTCATAACTCCCTACCAGTTCCCCAATCAATCACCACATCTATCTTTTTCATTTGCATTTCCTGTGTGCTGTAATCCTTGCACCAATTTCCCATCTACAACAAGCAGCTGCTCAGAGTAGCTGGAAGGTATTAATATTATTAATAACCAACCCAGCACTCCCATCAACCTGCTGCTTTTATGGTGGATGGTCACTAGGAGTAAAATTGCTCCAACAGTATTGCCTGCTTGGCTTCCTCCACAGTGCAGATGTCCCAGAATTTCAACCAGCCCTCACAAGCATGCCACAATTTCTAGAACAACTGCACATAGTGATGGCATTCCAATCTAGAGGGCCTCTAAGCCAGCTAGCCAAGATTTTGACCCAGCCTGAGCAGTGGTGGAGCTAACATTGCCGATTTGAAGTGTTGCAAAAAAAAGCATCATCAAATTCCTTAAAGCTTACAATTTAGTCTTTAGATGGGGCTTGAATTAGTAATTGTACCCATCCTACTCCCTAGCAGCACTATTAAATTCTAGTTTAATTGCTCCATAACTCCATTAAATATCAAGCCAGATACGTGCTGTATGTTGGACACTGCTGGCTTAAAATGTGCTGAAGTTACAGAGTGAATAAATTAGAAAAGCCCGCACGTATCATTTCCGGGCGTGTTCATGATAAATTATTTAAACCCGTAGTTATAGGTTTAGACAGAGCCAATAGTAAAAGAGACCGTCATCACTCGGTCACTAAAACATGGAGGTTACATTTCAATATTTTATGGTTTTGAAGTCCGAGCTAAATTGGTCCCAGATTCCAGAAATAATACAATATGAAAAAATGAATAAACATAATCCTAGTCCATGCGAGTTCTATTTTATGTATTAACACATTGATTGCCGGGATCAATATAACATGGAAATTAAACATAAAAAAATATTTTTTATTGCAGATTTGCGAGCTTGAGAATGTTGTGCTATTAATTTTATGCCTTTCATCGCTTTCCCTGTAATTAAAAATACAGTAGTGTGTGTATATTTGCTTTTACATCACACTCTCTAGTACCTGTAGAATTTTTGGCTACATTTGCCATTTACGGGTGGGAAAACAGTTGCGGGCTTGTGGACTTGTAGCAATTTAATAGCGATTTGCGATTGAAAGATCGATCAAAGGCTTAGCTGGGTCGGAAATCAGATTTTGACAGCCTGTAGGGTTTTTCCACCTGTAAACCACAGATTGTTTGCGGGTAGCTAAAAGAGAAAAATGCAATAGCCGTAACTTTTGCGGCCTTCTTTAAGGGCTTAGGAAACTCAAAATTGCCGAATTTAATTTCAATTACAAGGCCACAATTCACGGTATATAGGCCGTTTATTTGAGGGCTTGCTGCGGGCTTGAACGGAGCGATTCTACAATGACGGAGCGATTCCATTGAACAAGCCTGCAAGTTAAAAAGCTGAAATCGTAAACCATGCACCCATATGTAGCATTTCAGAGCGTGACCATGACCAATTAAGCAAGGCCATAACTACCCATTTAGAAACAGCCAATAGAAAATGAGACTGTCATCATTACAGCAGTATAAGGTGGAGGTTAGATGTCAATCAATTAGTGTTTAGAGGTCCAATATGCGATCGGACTCGCAAACCCACAAAATGCAAAATAATAAAAATGAATGCCAATACTGTGGGTGGCCTGATATGTACTAACTTGATTACCGAGATCGATCGATTCCCGAGATCGATATAACCCTGAAGTGAAACATAAAAATAAATTATAATTTATTTCAGATTTGCAAGCTTGAGACTGTTGTGCAATAATTTGTAATATGTTTCATCGCTTTCCCCATCATTTACAGTGCACAATAGATTTTTTATTTGCATTTACAGTGCTACGGACATGTCTTTAGCCCCTTTGCGAGTCCCATCTGGTACCCGTAGGATTTTCTTCTACATTTGCCGTTTATGGGTGTTAAATCCATTTGCGGGCTTGCAGAATTGTAGCCATTGAATAGCGATTTACAATTTTAGCAATTGTAACTCTTGATTAAAGGCTTTGTTGGGACTCTGAATTCTGGGAGTTCTGTACACACCATCAGCCCCAAATTTTACCTGCATCTGGTTTCAGAAGGCCTCATTGGATACTCTGAACTCTGGGAGTTCTGTACACACCATCAGCCCCAAATTTTACCTGCATCTGGTTTCAGAAGGCCTCAATGGATACTCTGAATTCTGGGAGTTCTGTACACACCATCAGCCCCAAATTTTACCTGCATCTGGTTTCAGAAGGCCTCACTGGATACTCTGAATTCTGGGAGTTCTGTACACACCATCAGCCCAAAATTTTACCTGCATCTGGTTTCAGAAGGCCTCACTGGATACTCTGAATTCTGGGAGTTCTGTACACACCATCAGCCCCAAATTTTACCTGCATCTGGTTTCAGAAGGCCTCACTTGTTACTCTGAATTCTGGGAGTTCTGTACACACCATCAGCCCCAAATTTTACCTGCATCTGGTTTCAAAAGGCCTCCCTGGATACTCTGAATTCTGGGAGTTCTGTACACACCATCAGCCCCAAATTTTACCTGCATCTGGTTACAGAAGGCCTCACTGGATACTCTGAATTCTGGGAGTTCTGTACACACCATCAGCCCCAAATTTTACCTGCATCTGGTTTCAGAAGGCATCACTGGATACTCTGAATTCTGGGAGTTCTGTACACACCATCAGGTATGGAGAAGGCCTTGAAAGCTGCATCTTCCCAGGAGCCAATATCTTTTATTAATATTTCTACTATATGCTTGTTATTATATTTGATGACATAGAAATATTTCTAAAATTAGTTCAAACTTTTTCATATGTTTACTGTATCTTGCCTGGCTTTACTCCCCCTTCCCTCTTTTATTGCCTGTATAATTTGCCTAGATCTCCTCCTTTCCACATGTCTTGGCATTTCCTCTCTCCTCTCTGCTAACTGCTAACTGCTCTCTCTCTCTCTCTCTCTCTCTCTCCCTCTCTCTCCCTGTTCTATTGGTCCCTTATACCATATTTTATTGTTTTCTTTTAGCCCCAAATTTTATTTGCATCTGGTTTCAGAAGGCCTCACTGGATACTCTGAATTCTGGGAGTTCTGTACACACCATCAGCCCCAAATTTTACCTGCATCTGGTTTCAGAAGGCATCACTGGATACTCTGAATTCTGGGAGTTCTGTACACACCATCAGCCCCAAATTTTACCTGCATCTGGTTTCAGAAGGCATCACTGGATACTCTGAACTCTGGGAGTTCTGTACACACCATCAGCCCCAAATTTTACCTGCATCTGGTTTCAGAAGGCCTCAATGGATACTCTGAATTCTGGGAGTTCTGTACACACCATCAGCCCCAAATTTTACCTGCATCTGGTTTCAGAAGGCCTCACTGGATACTCTGAATTCTGGGAGTTCTGTACACACCATCAGCCCCAAATTTTACCTGCATCTGGTTTCAAAAGGCCTCCCTGGATACTCTGAATTCTGGGAGTTCTGTACACACCATCAGCCCCAAATTTTACCTGCATCTGGTTACAGAAGGCCTCACTGGATACTCTGAATTCTGGGAGTTCTGTACACACCATCAGCCCCAAATTTTACCTGCATCTGGTTTCAGAAGGCATCACTGGATACTCTGAATTCTGGGAGTTCTGTACACACCATCAGGTATGGAGAAGGCCTTGAAAGCTGCATCTTCCCAGGAGCCAATATCTTTTATTAATATTTCTACTATATGCTTGTTATTATATTTGATGACATAGAATTATTTCTAAAATTAATTCAAACTTTTTCATATGTTTACTGTATCTTGCCTGGCTTTACTCCCCCTTCCCTCTTTTATTGCCTGTATAATTTGCCTAGATCTCCTCCTTTCCACATGTCTTGGCATTTCCTCTCTCCTCTCTGCTAACTGCTAACTGCTCTCTCTCTCTCTCTCTCTCTCCCTCTCTCTCCCTGTTCTATTGGTCCCTTATACCATATTTTATTGTTTTCTTTTAGCCCCAAATTTTATTTGCATCTGGTTTCAGAAGGCCTCACTGGATACTCTGAATTCTGGGAGTTCTGCCCTCCCTCCCTGCCCCTCACCCTCCCACCCCATTTCTGATTAAATATATAGTGAAATGGGAATCACCTGACTTTCCTACTTGCATATATTATCTCACCACTAGGGGCAGACAACATTTTAAATGCTAGAGCCCTCACCTCTGTTCCTTCTCTCTTTCTCTAAATGAAAAACCTTTCTAACTTTCACTTGTCTTCTGACCCTAATTATTCCTTATCTGTTTAATTTTTCCCTGACTTCTGCCCCTTCCATTCCCTTTAGATTGTAAGTGGCGAGTTTTCAGTCTTCTAGGATGCTTTGGGAAAAAGCACTTTCTGCAAAGATTCTAAGCTCAAAACAGGGTCCTCCATTTTTGGAATTTTGTTAATGCTGTATTTTCCCTTGTTTTTATCCCCTGTATTGCGCTACAGAATATGTTGGCGCGTTACAAATAAATGTTAATAATAATAATAATAAACGTACGTTACGGTTGTAACAACCTCAGGGATTTTAAGCCCATAAAGCGTAGATCGTTTGCAGCTCCCAAAAAGATGCCAATTGAAAAGCAAATTAGTTATGGGCTAAATTACGGGCTCAAATGGTTTGATAATATGTAAATTAACGGTTACAAAAGGCCATTTTCTCAATAAAAAACACTGTTTATACAATTTACAAAGAGAATGTAATAAGCAATCGATTATTACTTCTGATCAAGTAAACTCTCTCTCACTGCATCTCCTTAGAAACTGTCATTCATAACTGGTGAATATTCTAATAGATCTCCCAACTGCATCTCCCCAAAACTGTCATCCCCATTGTGACAGATGGGCTAGGTGATCCGACCACGATTGCTGTCGTCCACACATTCATGCAAGAACTTGAGGCAACTTTCCAGGTTACAGGTAGCCATTGAAGGATAGAAGGGGCATTGTTAATTTCAAAATGAATTACTGTGCACTGGTAAAGACCAAATGGAGTAGCAAAAATGCTGACTTCTCCTTTGCCAATTCAGTTAGCGAGATTTGCCAATACCCCTTAGATAGGTCAAGGGTGGTAAGGAAACTAGCTTGTTGGTTAGTGGGGTTGGTGAAAGTTATGTCATTCAACTTCTGCTAGTCTACACAAAACCTTGTAGTGCCATCTTTTGAGCACAACTGTACAAAGGGAGGCATATTCCAGAACAGGAGAAGCAAAAGATCAAGTGGTTATATGAAATCAAAGAAGTGGCAGGTTTAGTTGAAAGGAAAACTACTGCGTAGAATTAATGAAAGATGGGCTAATTGCATTCATTAGTAGAATAATCAAATGTTATCTATACTGTTTGTGTATTTATTTATAGCCAGGCGCCCATTTGTATAAAGAGCTTTGACTTGATGCACTGTTGAAAAGTGTTTTTGACTTACAAAGTTGTGTGATCTCCCCTCTTAGTTATTGCTTGTTTAGGAGTTGATTTGATTTAAATATGTTATAGCATACCTCAGCCTGCATGTGACTTAAAAGAAATGTGCAATTTTCATATAGCTCTATTCAAGTTTGGATCTTTAAATCACAGCTGAAACATTAGATAACTTTTAGCTGCCCAGATTGGACACAGTTTATTGCGGAAAAAATATGGCAGCCTCCTAAACAAATTTGAACAATGTAAGTGTAAATGAAGCCTGCTTTGCAGCTGGTACAACTTACATTTTCTAAGTCATTTTAAATATGGTTAGAATCAATGTTAGCTTGAAACACCCATGGGTATAGGAATTAGGGGGGGGGGGTCAAATTTTTCTATGTTTGTATATATGTATAAATAAGCTATTTTATGGCCTGTGTATACAATGAGCTGTATCCCTGTGCCCCCCCCCCCCAAATATTCTTGATCCTACACCCATGCACCCACAACTCCCCTGCAATGTGTTATTGCTGTGCAGTGAATTGTACCGCACCACCCAACTTAAGCAATTTATTTCTGAGAGTAGGTACTGTAACATCCCTACTCAATTTGAAGCCTGTAGCGGCATTGGCAAGACGGCAGGGCTGCGATCTTCAAAATCTGCTGCGTTACATAGCTATTAAATTAGAACATGCCGGGCTTGAGCCGCAAACCCGTAAACCATTTTTGAACATTGGATGCGTGGCGGTGAACATGAACAATTAGTCAAACCTTAATTGCGGGTTTAGATGGAGCCAATGGCAACAGAGATCATCATAATTAGGTCACTGAAAAATGGAGGTTGGATTTCAAAGTCTTACGGGGTTCACTTACGAGTTACGATCGCACCCACATTCCCGATATATTTCAATATTGATAAAGTCGTAAATATGATATTCTAGTCCATGCATGTTCCATTATATGTATTAACACGTTGATTGCCGGGATCAATATGACACAGAATTTAAATATAAAAAATAGGATTTTATATTGCTGATTTGCGAGCTTCAGAATGTTGTGCTATTTATTTCAATACCTAACATCACTTTCCCTTTTAATATAAGTACAGTAGTGTGTATATATGTGCATTTACAGTGCTACGGATTGGACTTTACCCATCTAGCAGGTCCTCTCTAGTACCCGTTGGTTTCTTGGCTCTGATTTCCGGGTTACAGGCTTCAACGCCAGTGAATTTGTTGCAATTTAATAGCATAATTGGAAACGTAACAGTTATGGGCTTGCTTGATCAAAGGATTTGCGGCCACGCAGTTCAGGTTTCCACTTCCTGTAGCCTTTTCCAGTCCTTACCCCGCAAGTGGTTGACAGGTTGCTTTACAGGGGCCAATTTATTAGCTGTAAGTTTTGCGGGCTACGTTACAAGCTACAGTTTTACACACTGAGCTAATTAAAGGTGTAAAAGGGTACAGAGATATGCAATAAAATTAGTAAAGGAAATGTAGGGATAAAATTATGAAGACAGAATAACCAATTTACATATATTTTCTATAGAAAAGGGTTATACATATATCTAGGGTAAGGTGACGTTTTCTTGCAAGATATTGCCAATGGTAAAGAGGTTACTCTTGAGGTTAGAAGTAAAACATTTCACCTTAAATGGCAGTAAGATTGGGGAACTCACTACTACAGAAGGATTTGACAGTAGATTCAAAAGATAACTTTAAACTTTAAAGAAAGGATATATTTATGAACAGAATTATACAGGAATTAAACAGGATTGAATGGGAATTGTATATCATGTTTGACAAGAACAAGCAAGGCAAGTTTATTTACTCAGTATCACAATGTTTTCACACACCTTCTTCTTCATTATAACCTTCTGCCTCTTTCTCAGATTTTCCTATACTGTCTCTACACAACATGTCTCCAATAATATTACTATCTCACTTTCCCTGCTTTCCTCTCCTCTTCTTTGCTCCCATGGGCTCCTCTCCTTCCTCCAGTCACTCCAGTCATCCCTCCCCTAAAGCTGAAAAGCAGAAATGATTCTGTAAGTCTTATTCCCATCTCCTTTTACTCTATTTTCCTTCTTCTGATGGCTTGTGGAGTTATATCCCCTAACCCAGGCCCCTCACTCATTCCCACCTGCTGTCAGCCACGCAGAGTCCCCAGGGCAGCAAATGCCCAAAACACCCATAATCTAATCACTTGCCACAAACCATCTACTTTGCCCTTCTCCTGTGCCCTCTGGAATGCAAGGTCTGTGTGTAATAAACTTACCTTCATTTATGATCTCTTCATTTCCAACTCCCTCAATTTACTGGCTATCATGGAAACCTGTCTCACTCCATCTGACTCTATCTCCCCTGCTGCACTTTCTTATGGTGGTCTACACTTCAGCCACACTCCAAGACCAGGGAACAAACAAGGTGCATACTGTTATCCTCTTGCTGCACTTTTCACTGCATTCCCCCTGTCCCCTCCCTCCAATTTTCATCCTTTGAAGCTCACACTATCCACATTTTCTCTCTGCGAGTAGCTGTGATCTATCGCCCGCCCGGATCACCCTCTCAATTTCTGGACAAGTTTGCTGCCTGACTCCCTCACTTTCTCTCCTCCAATATACCTTCACTCATTCTTGATGATTACAACATAGCCACTGACACCCCCCCAACAACTGTAAAATGTCTTGCACTTACCTCTTCCCTTGACCTCTCACAATGGACAGATTCCGCAGCTCACCATGGTGGACACCTCATTGACCTTATCTTCACTTCATCTCTGCACTATCTCCAACCTTTTTATCTCCACACTTCCTCTATCTGACCACCACCTGGTAACTTGCAAACTCACCTCATTTTACGCACACCAACCTTCTTCAATCCCTGCCACCAGAACCCACAGAAACCCCTTTTTAGCCCCCTCACCACCCTTGCCTTCCCTGACATCGCCACTTCACAGTACAACATGACTCTAACCTCCACCCTTGCCACTCTTGCCCACATAATCACAAGCAAACACCCTCGCTCTCATCCACAACCATGGCACACTACACAAACACGCTATCTACAGAGATGCTCACGCACTGCAGAACAACTATGGAGGAATTCTCGCACTTCAGTAAGACTTTCTCCACTACAAGTTTACCTTGCGCTCTTACTTTTCTGCCCTCAATCTTGCCAAACAACACTACTTATCATCACTAATATCAAACCTGTCCTCCAACCCTAAACATTTATTTGCTACATTCAACACCCTCCTTTACCCACCCCCACCTCCTGCCCCTTCCTGTCTCACTGCTGATGACTTTGCCAGCCATTTAAAAAAATGTTTTGAAACCATCCGAAAAGAGCTCTCCTCCCAGCTTGGCCCTTTCTCACCATCCTCTCTACAAACTGACAACACCCAGCCCTTCCCCTTTCCCAATTCTTCCTCCACTATGGACTCCTTTGACCCTGTAACCGAGGATGAAGTATCTACTTTACTATCAACCTCTCACCTTACAACATGTCCACATGATCCTATTCCATCACAGCAAACCCCTCCCCTATCCACCACACTTATCCCAGCTCTCACTCATCTATTCAACCTCTTCCCAAACACTGGCAAGTTCTCATCTGCTTTAAAACACACAATAATTGCACCCATTCATAAGAAGACCTCATCTGACCCTGCTTCTGCCTCCAACCATTGCCCTATCTCACTATTTCCCCTGGCTTCTAAATGGCTTGTTTACAATCGCCTCACTGAATTTATTTTCTACAATTCTCTTCTTGACCCCTTCCAATCTAGCTTCCGGGCCCAATACTCTACAGAAACAGCCCTCACAAAAGTCACCAATGACTTGCTAACCGCCAAATCAAAGGGTCACTTCTCTATTCTAATTCTCCTGGATCTCTCTGCTGCCTTCGATATAGTTGACCACCCTCTTCTAATCTAAACCCTCTGCTCTTTTGGCATCTAGGACACAGCTCTTTCCTGGTTTACATCCTATCTAGAAGATCATACATTTAGTGTCTCCTTCACTGGGTTCTCTTCTTCACCTTTCCCTCTGTCTGTTGGCATTCCTCAAGGTTCTGTCCTAGGCCACCTTCTCTTCTCCATCTACACCCCTATAAAATCCTTAGGATTTCAGTATCATATCTATGCAGATGACACTCAAATCTACCCTCTCTTTTAGCTCAAGTTTCCAACTGCCTCTCTAGCATATCCTCCTGGATATCTGCCCGTCAACTCAAACTTAACATGTGTAAAACTGAGCTCCTTATCTTTCCACCCTCTACTACACCTTCCACTCCTCAAATATCTCTCACTGTTGAAAATGCCATCAACACCCCCACCTGCCAGGCTCGGGTTCTACTGGATTCCGCCCTCTCTTTTAATCCTCACATTCAATCAATAACACAATCTTGTCAGTTTCACCTAAAAAACATCTTCAAAATTTGTCACTATCTTACAGAAGACACAGCTAAAATTCTAATACATTCTATCATCATATCTTGACTCGACTACTGCAATTCACTCCTTGCTGGTCTACCCATTTCTCATCTGTCTCCCTTCCAATCCATAATGAACGCCTCCGCTAGACTCATCTTCCATACCAAACCATCAGTGTCTTTCTGCAGCTCCTCTATGTCAATCTCTCCACTGGCTTCCCATAGCTTCCAGAATCACATTTTAAATAATGACCCTAAAATATAAAGCCCTCAACAACAGTGCACCCCCTCTGCACTCTTGTTTCAAAATACTCTCCCAACTGCCCCCTTCGTTCTGCTAATGACCTTCTTCTTTCCTCCCCTCTTATCACCTCCTCTCACTTCTGTCTTCAAGACTTTTCTTGTGCTGCTCCTACTATCTGGAACTCCTTGCCCCACTCCATTAGATTATCTTCCTCCCTCAAAACCTTAAAAAAATTACTAAAAACACACCTGTTTAAAAAATCTTATCACCTTCAGCCTTAACATGTACAACTGCACACTTCATAGCTTAAAAACACTTACACCCACAATCTACAGTACAACACACAGACACCTCCACTTTACCAAACAAATTTCTTTCACATTGCCATCTTGCATTTGTCACCCACTTGTATCACACCTAAACCCTTAGACTGTAGGTTTGCGAGTTTTCAATCTTGTGTCCATGCCTTGGAAAAAAGCACTATGTACATTAGATTCTAAGCTCAAAAACAGGACCCTCCAGTCTTTATAAGGTGTTAATTTTGTTTTCAAAATGTAATCAACTCCAGTACAGCGATACAGAATATGTTGTTGCGTTATAAATAAAAATAATAATAATAATAAAATAATGAATAAAAAGGGCATATAATGTTATGTTGGATAACCTAGTTAGTAGGGGTATTGCTTTAGAATATAATGGGACTTCCATTTCTTGAGATCAGGAAGGACAATGTTTCAACTGCTATTTTTGTTTGCCTTATTCTGGGTCAATTAGAAATTCACATATTACAATTACCAGAGGTGATTTAAAAAGATTGAACTTGATAGACCAATAGTCTTTTTGCAACCTCAGTTATCATGGTACTATATTAATAAATGATGGCAGAAACTCCGGCCTAAAGATGAGGGCAAAATAACCTTTTTTCATTGTGTCTTTCCTGACAATGATCTTTTGTCATACCATATCTTGTGAATCTGTTTACTTTTTTGGAAAACAATTCTTGAATCAATTGATGCAAGTTTTCTGCTTATGTGCCAAGGAGGGAAGGCATGTGGTATCCAATTATCTTACAAAACCTTTTGAATTTGCTCTTAACCTTGGCTCCCTTATCCAATTTTGACTGATAGATAAAAAGCACACCCTGATCAAGCATGGAATCCAATATTTTTAAACTAATAGCCTTATTAAATTGGGGCTATGTTTTAAAACGTAGCCTGTAACTCCAAATTTACGTGTTACAGGTATTAAATTAGCCCTGTAACGTTGCTCGCAGCAGACAGCAGATGTGTTAAGACACAGGATGGACAAGAATAGGCTACGTGTGGAACAACGTTGAATTTCGTGCACGTAAATCCTTTGATCGGTCATGCCCGTAACCACTACTTGTTCAATTCAGCTATTAAATTGCAACGTGGCCACTCGTGAGCAAGCATGTAACATTAAAATGGAGCCCAAAGCCCAATGTGTGCTCGAGAGCACCCGCAAGGGGGGTAAAGTCCAATACGTAGCACTTGTAATGCAAATAACAACACTCTACTGAAAGTGATATTAGGTCTTAGAATTAATAGCACAACATTTTGCAAATGGCCCCGAAAAATACTTTATTTCATGTTTATATTTTGTGTTATATCCATCCAATCAATGTGTTAAGACATATACTGTAATTCGCATATAATAGAATATCATATTACACTATATCTAGAATGTGGGTCCGATCACGAACTGTATTTGAAGCACGTAGGGCTTCAAAATCTACCCTCCCTTTGTGAGTGACGTAATGCTCACGATTTCTTTTCCATTGGTTCCATCTGAACCTGTAACCACGTGCTTGCTTAATTGTTTGCGTTCGAGCATGCAACTCCAACTGCTGAGAACTGATTTACGAAATAGCTTCTCTCGCTCATAGCTTGCAGCACTTCTAATTTAATAGTGACTTACGAGGCTGGAATTTAATATGGCCCAAAATCTTCAAAAAAATATTTTTACATCCATGACTTAAACAGCTTAGTTCCATACACAAATGCATTTTTTCTTGAACTACAGTGGTCCTCAAACTCTCTCAACATTTCAGGCCTCAACAGCAATGTAGGGTTTACAGAATGAAGGCCCAGTATTTCTTATCTGCCTTTGAATTTTGTTTTCTATATTCTATTCTATTCTTTTACATAGACTGGTTGAATATTCTTCTCAGTTCCAAACACTGAGATTAATGGTACCGCCATTAGCATATATATTTATTCATTCCTGGAAACATAAAAAGGAAGATACGGGTTTGTTCTGCTGTATTCATACTTTTGTTCTTCACCTGCAGTTACAACAAAGCATACAAGGGGAATGCTCAAAGCACTGCATCCTGGCTATATGCTCATTATCACCTATTTGTTTCTTTGAATACTCTTGATTCATAATGAACTAATTCCTCTTGGAATTTAACTTCTGTGTTGTGAAGAATCAGACACATGATAAAAGTCTATAACTGACAGGTACAGATTAGTCCTTAATTAGCTGGACACCAGAACTGTATTGATCTCTAGTCTACCCTGAGGCTGAAGTTTAAACCAGAAAGTTCCAGACCGCAATAAAAAATACATTTTTTGTATAAAATTAGTAATTTCACTGACATATTGCTAAAAGTTTTCATGCGTTTAGTTAGCTGGAAAAGTGCTGCATATTATTTATAATAAAGTAAAAATGATAGAAAGATGGAACAAATCAAAGTGATTTAAAAAAGATTTATGAAAAGTATTTAAAAGATAAAGTAACTTGAAAACATGCAGTGTTTTAAAATAAGGCAGTAAAATGTGTCTCAGTTTTAAAATTGTATACTGCTTTTCTCTACAGATTCTATATTTTGTTCTCCTGCACTCCTATATGTTCATGGTTCACAGAGATGGTGGACGCAATGAGTGTTATTTTTGCTGGCATCTTTAGATTTACTGCAAGTAGCTTTACTTTTCTGATGCTATTCAATTATGAGTACCCGCAAGTTAGTCCCCGATCCCGAAAATCGGAAGCCATGCCATAGGAAGTAGCAGTTCCGGGCTTGAACATCAAGCCCATAACTCCCACGATTGAAACAGCCAATGGAAATAGAGTTCGTCATGATGACATCAATGTCATCCAACCTCCAAGCAGGCCAATCAGAAGGTGTATCCCATTCTGATTGTCTCCAAGCATCTGCACCTTCTAATTGGCTGAAATATGATTGACAGCTACATCAGCCAATCAGAATGGGATACAGGGGTGTATCCCATTTTGATTAGCTCACACCATTTGCACCTTTTGATTGGCTGAAATATGATTGACATCAAAAACTACAAACGAGATAATCACAGTCATTTGAATGTACCTTGTACTGGATTTTTAGTGTCTCTAAAGATGTAACTAGAGACATAACAATATGGTATCGAAAGATGACTTCCTCAGGTCAGAAAGCGCCTACCACATTACAGGGGGAAAGCAGAAGGCATTTACAAATAGCACCAGATCTAATGAAGTGATTGAGCCAAAGCCAAGAGGACGCTCTGCTGCAAATATGTCTGGAGGGGAAAGAAAAGTAAGCTGCAGCAAAGAACAATTCAGCATAGGAACCTGGAACATTAGAACTATGAACCAAGACAAACATGATATGACAAGATTAAACATTAATATCCTGGGAATAAGTGACCTTAAATGGACTAGGATGGGGCATTTCATATCAGACAACCACCATAGCATCTACTGTGGTTGTAAAGAAATAGAACAGCCTGCACGATCAATCAAAGGGTGACCAAGGCAGTATTCTATTACAACCCCAAAAATGACAGAATAACTTCACTTTGAATTCAAGGCAAACCATTAAACATCACAGTGATACAAATCTGTGCTCCAATCATGGATACTAAGAGGATGAAATTGTCCAATTATATGTGATATTCAACACATCCAAGATATAGCACCAAGAAAATATATTACTCTTATCATAGGAGATAATATAGAGAACCCAAATATACCTGGAATAATGGGAAAGTTTGGCCTTGAAGTACAAAATGAAGCAGGTTATAAATTAGTAGAATACTGTCAAGATAATTCTCTAGTCATAGCAACCACCCTCATCCAAAAGTCTACACATGGACATTACCAGAGCGACAATATAGAAACTATATAATTTGCAGCCAAAGATGGAGGAGCTTAATATATTCAGCAAAAACATGACCTGGAGCTGACTCTTGCTCAGATCTTGACCTTCTTATTGGGAAGTTCAGAATTAAAATGAGGAAAGGGAAATCATCAGACAAAGCACACATGAGTAAATAATACCCACAGTAAATATGCACTGAAGGTAAAAATAGATTTAAGGGACTAGATATGGTAGATAGAATGCCTGCAGAACAGTGTACCGAAAACAGCAACAAGGATATATCAAAATGAAAGAAAACTAAGAAGGCAAACTGAAGAGGAGTTGAAAGTAGCCCAACAAAGAAAGAAAGTGAAAGGTAGTGGGGAGAAAAGCTATGCCAAGTCTGGACAGGCTTTTAAAAAGTCTGCATATTTAAAACAGTGGTATTCCCACTAGTATTGCCTAGAGAAGACTCTGCATTGTGAAAAATTGAAAGTACGAGAAGAAGGGGGGTGGCAGTGGTGGAGATGGATAGATGAGGTGATTGAAGCAACGATCATGAGCTTGATTGAGCGTAGAGGGGCAGTGGGTGACAGATGTGGCTGGTGTGCTGCGGTCACAGAGAGTCCGACATGACTGAATGACTGGGGGAGAAAAAGATGTAACCATAAGAAACACAGATTCCTGTCAAGCATATTTCTAGATAGGAGTGATGCAGAAGGAGAGCATGTAGAACCACTAGAGATCAACAATACACAATTTTAATTATATATATATATATTTGTTATTTTAAATAAGGAAAATAATTGCTGCCTTATTTTCAATCCTTGCATTTTTTTAAATACACCTGATTTTACAGGAAATTTTACAAGATCAATAGTTCATTACAGATCTACAGTGACTGCTGTTCAATCTTTTCAGGAATAAAAGAGTATTTAGTTTATATACATTTCATAAGAAAAACAAAGTTCATGGATTTATTTCACTCCAGGCCTTAATCTGTTTCCATTTGGTTCTCAAAACAGTGGTGCTCTAAAGAATTGTACTTGATGGTTCAAAAATAAAGAGATCCAAAAACTGTTTTGCTTTCAAACTATAAGTGGCAGTTTACTTTGAAGGAAATGCTTGTGGATTTATTGTAGAAGTAAATGGCTAGTGATGTCCCGAACAGTTCGTCGGAGAACTATTCGCGGCGATTTTCGCATGTTCGCGTTCGCAACGAACGGCGAACACATGCGCTTTTTGGTCCGCCACCTATTCTTTATCATTGAGGAAACTTTGACCCTGCACCTTACAGTCAGCAGACACATTCCAGCCAATCAGCAGCATACACTACCTTCCAGAGCCTTCCATCTGAAGGACAGCCTCCATTTTAGAATCATTCTGAAGCTACATTCATTGAGAGAGGACATATTATTCTACCTGCTGCTGATTTAATAGGGAAATAGATAGCCAGGCTGTGTATTTAGCTTTCACTACACACCTGAAGGACTCGTTTAATATCTGCTGCAAGGACAGCAACACAAAAAGCCCTTTTTAGGGCTAGAATATCATTTATTTTATTTTATTATTTTTTTCTGCTGATTTAATAGGGAAATAGATAGCCAGGCTGTGTATTTAGCTTTCACTACACACCAGAAAGACTCCGTTGATATCTGCTGCAAGGACAGCAACCCAAAAAGCCCTTTTTAGGGCTAGAACATCATTTATTTTATTTTATTATTTTTTTCTGCTGATTTAATAGAGAAATAGATAGTAAGGCTGTGTATTTAGCTTTCACTACACACCTGATGGACTCCTTTGATATCTGCTGCAAGGACAGCAACCCAAAAAGCCCTTTTTATTTTATTTTATTACTTTTTTCTGTGTAATCTAATTGCATATGCCTGCCTACTAGCGTGTGTGTGAGGCCTATTGCATCTACTCTGCCAACTTTTGCCAGTGCACAGTGACACTCATATCTAGTGCAACCGTAGTGTGCAGTGAAATAAAAGAACCCTTTTTTTACTGTAATCGATTGAATATCAGTTGCCTGCCTATAGGCATGTGTGTGAGGATTATTGCATCTAGTCTGCCAACTTTTGCCAGTGCACAGTGACACTCATATCTAGTGCAACCGTAGTGTGCATTGAAATAAAAGAACCCTTTTTTTACTGTAATCGATTGAATATCAGTTGCCTGGCTACAGGCGTGTGTGTGAGGCCTATTGCATCTAGTCTGCCAACTTTTGCCAGTGCACAGTGACACTCATATCTAGTGCAACCATAGTGTGCAGTGAAATAAAAGAACCCTTTTTTTACTGTAATCGATTGAATATCAGTTGCCTGCCTACAGGCCTGTGTGTGAGGATTATTGCATCTAGTCTGCCAACTTTTGCCAGTGCACAGTGAAACTCATATCTAGTGCAACCATAGTGTGCAGTGAAATAAAAGAACCCTTTTTTTACTGTAATCGATTGAATATCAGTTGCCTGGCTACAGGCGTGTGTGTGAGGCCTATTGCATCTAGTCTGCCAACTTTTGCCAGTGCACAGTGACACTCATATCTAGTGCAACCGTAGTGTGCAGTGAAATAAAAGAACCCTTTTTTTACTGTAATCGATTGAATATCAGTTGCTTGCCTACAGGGGTGTGTGTGAGGCCTATTGCATCTAGTCTGCCAACTTTTGCCAGTGCACAGTGACACTCATATCTAGTGCAACCGTAGTGTGCAGTGAAATAAAACAACCCTTTTTTTACTGTAATCAATTGAATATCAGTTGCCTGCCTACAGGCGTGTGTGTGAGGCCTATTGCATCTAGTCTGCCAACTTTTGCCAGTGCACAGTGACACTCATATCTAGTGCAACCGTAGTGTGCAGTGAAATAAAATAACCCTTTTTTTACTGTAATCGATTGAATATCAGTTGCCTGCCTACAGGCGTGTGTGTGAGGCCTATTGCATCTAGTCTGCCAACTTTTGCCAGTTCACAGTGACACTCATATCTAGGGCAACCGTAGTGTTCCGTGAAATAAAACAACCCTTTTTTTTACTGTAATCGATTGAATATCAGTTGCCTGCCTACAGTCGTGTGTGTGAGGCCTATTGCATCTACTCTGCCAACTTTTGCCAATGCACAGTGACACTCATATCTAGTGGAACCGTAGTGTGCAGTGAAATAAAACAACCTTTTTTTTACTGTAATCAATTAATATCAGTTGCCTGCCTACAGGCGTGTGTGTGAGGCCTATTGCATCTAGTCTGCCAACTTTTGCCAGTGAACAGTGACACTCATATCTAGTGCAACCGTAGTGTGCAGTGAAATAAAAGAACCCTTTTTTTACTGTAATCGATTGAATATCAGTTGCCTGCCTACAGGCGTGTGTGTGAGGCCTATTGCATCTAGTCTGCCAACTTTTGCCAGTGCACAGTGTCAATTATATCTAGTGCAACCGTAGTGTGCAGTTAAACTAAAAGAACCTTTTTTTTTACTGTAATCGATTGAATATCAGTTGCCTGCCTACAGGCGTGTGTGTGAGGCCTATTGCATCTAGTCTGCCAACTTTTGCCAGTGCACAGTGACACTCATATCTAGTGCAACCGTAGTGTGCAGCGAAATAAAAGAACCCTTTTTTTACTGTAATCGATTGAATATCAGTTGCTTGCCTACAGGGGTGTGTGTGAGGCCTATTGTATCTAGTCTGCCAACTTTTGCCAGTGCACAGTGACACTCATATCTAGTGCAACCGTAGTGTGCAGTGAAATAAAAAAAAACTTTTTTTTACTATAATCGATTGAATATCAGTTGCCTGCCTAAAGGCGTGTGTGTGAGGCCTATTGCATCTAGCCTGCCAACTTTTGCCAGTTCACAGTAACACTCATATCTAGGGCAACCGTAGTGTTCAGTGAAATAAAACAACCCTTTTTTTTACTGTAATTGATTGAATATCAGTTGCCTGCCTACAGGCGTGTGTGTGAGGCCTATTGCATCTAGTCTGCCAACTTTTGCCAGTGCACAGTGACACTCATATCTAGTGCAACCGTAGTGTGCAGTGAAATAAAAGAACCCTTTTTTTACTGTAATCGATTGAATATCAGTTGCCTGCCTACAGGCGTGTGTGTGAGGCCTATTGCATCTAGCCTGCCAACTTTTGCCAGTTCACAGTGACACTCATATCTAGTGCAACCGTAGTGTGCAGTGAAATAAAACAACCCTTTTTTTACTGTAATCAATTGAATATCAGTTGCCTGCCTACAGGCGTGTGTGTGAGGCCTATTGCATCTAGTCTGCCAACTTTTGCCAGTGAACAGTGACACTCATATCTAGTGCAACCGTAGTGTGCAGTGAAATAAAAGAACCCTTTTTTTACTGTAATCGATTGAATATCAGTTGCCTGCCTACAGGCGTGTGTGTGAGGCCTATTGCATCTAGTCTGCCAACTTTTGCCAGTGCACAGTGACACTCATATCTAGTGCAACCGTAGTGTGCAGTGAAATAAAAGAACCCTTTTTTTACTGTAATCGATTAAATATCAGTTGCCTGCCTACAGGCGTGTGTGTGAGGCCTATCGCTTCTAGTCTGCCAACTTTTGCCAGTGCACAGTAACACTCATATCTAGGGCAACCGTAGTGTGCAGTGAAATAAAACATCCCTTTTTTTTACTGTAATCGATTGAATATCAGTTGCCTGCCTACAGTCGTGTGTGTGAGGCCTATTGCATCTAGTCTGCCAACTTTTGCCAGTGAACAGTGACACTCATATCTAGTGCAACCGTAGTTTGCAGTGAAATAAAAGAACCCTTTTTTTACTGTAATCGATTGAATATCAGTTGCCTGCCTACAGGCGTGTGTGTGTGAGGCCTATTGCAACTAGTCTGCCAACTTTTACCAGTGCACAGTGACACTCATATCTAGTGCAACCGTAGTGTGCAGTAAAATAAAAGAACCCTTTTTTTACTGTAATCGATTGAATATCAGTTGCCTGCCTAAAGGCGTGTGTGTGAGGACTATTGCAACTAGTCTGCCAACTTTTGCCAGTGCACAGTGACACTCATATCTAGTGCAACCGTAGTGTGCAGTGAAATAAAAGAACCCTTTTTTTACTGTAATCGATTGAATATCAGTTGCCAGCCTACAGGCATGTGTGTGAAGCCTATTGCATCTAGTCTGCCAACTTTTGCCAGTGCACAGTGACACTCATATCTGGTGTCACAGTAGCTTGCACGCATAGTACCACTAATCGTAAATAAAATGACAGGCAGAGGTAGGCCACCCCGCAGTGGCCGTCGTGGTCGTGATGCTGTGATTCCCTTTGGCCCTAGAATAATGCCCAGTTTTTAGAGGCAACGTGCCCTGAACTTGAACAGTTCTGAGGACATGGTTGACTGGCTAACACAGGACACCCAATCTTCAACAGCTTCCGCTCGGAACCTAGACTCACCATCCTCCTCCAGCTTAGCTTCGGGCACCTCTCCAGTTACCACTCGCCCGCTTGCCGCCACCACCAACACTAGCACCACAGCCGCTTCACTTGATCCGTCAGCAGAGTTATTTACACATCCGTTGGAAGAAATGAGTGATGCACAAACATTAGTGCCAGAGGATGTAGATAACAGGGATATGTCCCAGTCAGGCAGCATTACACACATGGACGTACGGTCTGATGATGATGATGTTGTACAAGGTGGTGCTTCCTTTGTTGATTTGTCAGATACAAGTGAAGCGGTTGATGATGACGATGCGTTCATGGATGTCACATGGGAGCCCGCTATAAGACAAGAAGAACAGGAGGAAAGTTCAGATGGGGAGACAGAGAGGAGGAGGAGACGAGTTGGAGCAGCGGGAGGTCGTCGAAAGTAGCTAGTGGCACAGTCAGACAGCATGCATAAGCACCCGGGGTCAGCCAGACAGCACGCCAGTCAACGCATGCTGTTGCCACCACCAGAATGCCGTCATTGCAGAGCTCCGCAGTGTGGCAATTTTTTGGTGTGACAACAGTGATGCCATTTGCAACCTGTGCGAAAGAGTCGTGGGAAGTCCAACAACCACCTAGGTACAACTCCTTTGCGAAGGCACAAGATGTCACATCACAAACGCCAATGGGATCAACACATGAGTACAAGCAGCACACAAAGTCAAAGCCGCCATCCTCCTCCTGGTCCAGCATCTTCAGGCACCTCAACCACTGCTGCCCTCCTTGCCCCCTCTCAACCATCCGCCACTCCATGTCTCGTCCTGAGCAGTCCCTGCTCATCTGCCCACAGTCAGGTGTCTGTCAAGTACATGTTTGAGCGTAAGAAGCCAATGTCACAAAGTCACCCCCTTGCCCGGCAACTGACAGCTGGCTTGTCTGAACTCTTAGCCCGCCAGCTTTTACCATACAAGCTGGTGGAGTCTGAGGCGTTCAAAAATTTGTAGCTATTGGGACACCGCAGTGGAAGGTACCCGGCCGAAATTTCTTTGCACAAAAGGCAATCCCCAACCTGTACTTGATTGTGCAAAAGGAAGTAATGGCATCTCTGGCACACAGTGTTGGGGCAAGAGTCCATCTGACCACGGATACCTGGTCTGCAAAGCATGGTCAGGGCAGGTATATCACCTACACTGCGCATTGGGTAAACCTGGTGACGGCTGCCAAGCATGGAATACGTGGCTCTGCAGGGGAGTTGGTGACACCGCCACGACTTGCAGGCAGGCCTGCTGCCACCTCCTCTACTCCTCCTACTCCATCCTCTTCCATAACCTCCTTGGCTGAGTCCTCTTCTGCTGCTGCTATGTCTTGCTCCACATCAACGGCACCCCCCTAGCTCCACAGGTACTATTCCACATCCCGGATACGGCAGTGTCACGCCGTCTTGGGGTTGACTTCCCTGAAAGCAGAGAGTCACACCGGACCAGCACTCCTGTCCGCCCTGAACGCACAGGTGGATCAGTGGCTGACTCCGCACCAACTGGAGATCTGCAAAGTGGTTTGTGACAACGGAAGAAATTTGTTGGCAGCATTGAATTTGGGCAAGTTGACACATGTGCCGCGCATGGCACATGTGTGTAATCTGATTGTACAACGCTTTGTGCATAAGCACCCAGGCATACAGGACGTCCTGAAGCAGGCCAGGAAGGTGTGTGCCCATTTCAGATGTTCCTACACGGCCATGGCGCACTTTACAGATATCCAGCTGCGAAACAACATGCCAGCGAGGCGCTTGATTTTAGACAGCCCGACACGTTGGAATTCAGCACTCCTAATGTTCGACCGCCTGCTCAAACAAGAAAAGGCCGTTAACGAGTATTTGTATGACTGGGGTGCTAGGACAGCCTCTGCGGAGCTGGGGATTTTTTTGCCACGTTACTGGACGCTCATGCGCAATGCCTGTAGGCATATGCGTCCTTTTGAGGAGGTGACAAACCTGGTCAGTCGCACCCAGGGCACTATCAGCGACATCATACCATTTGTTTTCTTCCTGGAGCGTGCCCTGCAAAGAGTGCTGGATCAGGCCATAGATGAGCGTGAAGAGAAAGAGTTGTGGTCACCATCACCTCCAGAAACAGCCTTATCAGCATCGCTTGCTGGACCTGCGTCAACGCTGGAAGAGGATTGTGAGGAAGAGGAGTCAGAGGAGGAATATGGCTTTGAGGAGGAGGAGGAAGACCAACCATAACAGGCATACCAGGGTGCTCATTGTCACCTATCTGGTACCAGTGGTGTTGTACGTGGCTGGGGGGAAGAACATACCTTCAGTGAGATCACTGAGGACGAGGAACGGGACATGACTAGCTCGTCATCCAACCTTGTGCAAATGGGGTCTTTCATGCTGTCGTGCCTGTTGAGGAACCCTCGTATAAAAAGGATGTAGGAGAACGACCTGTACTGGGTGTCCACGCTACTAGACCCCCGGTATAAGCAGAAAGTGCCTGAAATGTTACCGAATTCACACAAGTCGGAAAGGATGCAGCACTACCAAAATAAATTAAAAAGTATGCTTTACACAGCGTTTAAGGGTGATGTCACAGCACAAAGGCAATCTAGAGAGGTGAACATAATCCTCCTCCTCCCACGACCACGCCAGCAAGGAGAGGACACTTTACAGACGTGTTGTTGACCGGCAGGTAACAGACTACCTCGCCATAACTACAGATATCGACACTATGAGGAGCGATGAACCCCTTGACTACTGGGTGTGCACGCTTGCCCTGTGGCCTGAGCTATCCCAATTTGCCATAGAACTTCTGTCCTGCCCCGCTTCAAGTGTCCTGTCAGAAAGGACCTTCAGTGCAGCAGGAGGTTTTGTCACTGATAAGAGAAGTCGCCTAGGTCAAAAAAGTCTAGATACCTCACCTTTATTAAGATGAATGAGGGATGGATCCCGAAGGGACTGACAGTGGGCGATATATTCGATTAAAAAAGGCCTGATAGATGAGCTGCCTTGAGCTAATAATGGTCCACAAACTAACATCAAATTTTCTGGTCGCTGCAACAATACCTAATTTTTGAATTTAAATTCTTTTATTGTCAGAAGGCGTACAGCATGTAATGAAAAATAAAGCATTTTTGAACAGTCTTGCATAACAGTTTTGCAAAAATACATATTTACAATAAAGACATTTTGTGAAAGTTAGCTGGTTATTCCTTCTTTTTTTTCCTTTTTAGGTTAATAATTTTTCTTATTTTTTACTGTGATTGCAATTTAAGAGATACCTAAAACATGGTAAAATAGACAATAGTAAAGAGTATATCTGCAGGGAACACCAAAGTCCTATTAGCTATCATCCCTCCTGCAGTATTAGCTTATTATTTACAATATCTAACCTGGGCAATCACCCTTGGGTTACCCTAGGGCAGGCTTCAGTGAGCGACCTCTCCTTTCCTGGGATGATTTTGCCGCCAGTTGCTTCTGAAGGGTCTCCAGGGCTCCCCCACTCCGATCCTTCCCCCAGTGTTGCTTCAACCAGTAACAAATGTTTTATATTTGTAAAGCGACCCAATGATCCCCCTTGATAGAAGTTTATCTTTACAAATTTTGGAGAACCAATTTAAGACCGGTGTCCCCTGTTTCTGGGTCAGGGAGTGTGTGAAATGCCTCAGCCTACAGTAATTGTAATGTTCTGACAGCGGTAGTTCATGCTTGTCCCTCAGTTCCTCATAGGTGAGCATCTGGCCCTTTACTAACCAGTCTCCCAGTCTATCTAGTTTCCTTGACCTCCACCAGTGTTGTGATGTTGTGCTCATGTGTTTCAGGGCCTGAGGGTGGTCAAGAATTGGGGTCATTTGGGTGGATCCAGGGAACAAACCCGTGTGTTTCTTGGCCCATTTCCAGTATTATAGTGGGTTTGGCGAGTTTTTAAGGCTCTGAGGCAATTCTGATAGCCAAGCCACCTTGTCCCAGGTTAAGCGCCTTAAAGTGTGGTTCTCTAAATACACACAGGCCGGTTGATGACATATAGAATGTGCTATTGGGAGGAAAGATAGGTGACGGAACAGGTATTAAACTGATAGGAATAAATAGTACAACTTAATACACCACTCCTATCTGGTGGCACCTTAGATTGCACGCGCAGTGCCCCAAATTCGAAGTGGGAGGACCGACCAAGCATCTTTTTCCATCTCCCTGTTCCAAAAATCCATGCCATATACACGTTCCCTGATAGGTGACGTAACAGGTATTAAACTGATAGGAATGAGTAGTACAACTTAATACACCACTCCTATCTGGTGGCACCTTAGATTGCACGTGCAGTGCCCCAAATTCGAAGTAGGAGGTCCGACCAAGCATCTTTTTCCATCTCCCTGTTCCAAAAATCCATGCCATATATACGTCCCCTGATAGGTGACATAACAGGTATTAAACTGATAGGAATGAGTAGTACAACTTAATACACCACTCGTATCTGGTGGCACCTTAGATTGCACGTGCAGTGCCCCAAATTCGAAGTAGGAGGTCCGACCAAGCATCTTTTTCCATCTCCCTATTCCAAAAATCCATGCCATATACACGTCCCCTAATAGTGGACTTAACAGGGATTAAACCGATAGGAATAGTACTATTTATCAGTACACACCTTATAATAACGCAGACAGAGGCAACGCGTATAATGCTGTGCAGTGGAACCCCCCAGACTCTGACCTGTGTATAATCTTCCATGCTGGGCAGTGGAAGCCCCCAGACTCTGACCTGTGTATAATATTCCATGCTGGGCAGTGGAAGTCCCCAGACTCTGACCTGTGTATAATCTTCCATGCTGGGCAGTGGAAGCCCCCAGACTCTGACCTGTGTATAATATTCCATGCTGGGCAGTGGAAGTCCCCAGACTCTGGGAGTCTGAAGAAGAGGAGTCAGAGGAGGAAGGTGGCTTTGAGGAGGTGGAAGACCAAACACAGCAGGCATCCCAGGGGGCTTGTTGTCACCTTTCGGGGACCCTTGGTTGCTGGGTGGAGGAAGAGACCTACAATGACATTGGTGAGGACAAGGAACGGGACATGGCTAGCTTGGTATCCAACCTTGTGCAAATGGGGAGTTTGCGGTTGTGCAAAGGGACTGTTTGCGGTTGTTTGCGGTGCATTAAACAGGGATATTGGTCTGTTACTGTGAAGCTGGTGTAACCCTTACACTACCTGATCGATACAACATCATACCTGATGTTTTAAAGCATGTTATTCCAAACAATTTGGGAATGTTAGGTGATTTATGCCCTTTATGGCTTAAAACCAGACTCTGCATCAACTATGTAATTTTCCGTGGGAGTTTTGGCATGGATCCCCTTCCAGCATGCCACAGTCCAGGTGTTAGTCCCATTGAAACAACTTTCCCATCACTATTGTGGCCAGAAAGAGTCCCTGTGCGTTTTGAAATTTGCCTGCCCATTGAAGTCTATAGCGGTTAGCAAATGTTCGTCCGTTCGAGAACATTTGATGGAATTCGCGTCCGCGGTTCCCGAACCGAAAATTTGATGTTCGCGACATCACTAATTATGATCATTTGAAAAAGGAGAACATTGGCAACATGTAATTTTTTATATTGCAAATAAAAACATATACATTTTGTCCATTTTTGCATTAATTTATCTCCAAATTTAATGCACATGTAGCCTATTTCTAGATACCAGAAGTCATATATTGTGCAAAACAATTGTATTCCCCTAATAATGTCTGAATTCTTTAAATAGGCATAAAAATAAGTACTGCAAATGTTTTTATAATTCTGAACAAACTACCTACGATGGGCTCTTTCAAACATTTTTTGTAGTACAAAATTGAGCAAGTAGATGGAATCCATAGGGTCCCATAACTCAACTGATGCAATCCCTGACACTCCCTAATTAGAGTTTGGTAATCTTCCAATGCAGGGCCCCATTCAATTAACCAAATTGCAATTACTTGAACTTGTAAAGCAGCTCATAAATGTTACAGATATTCAGTTGGCTACATTCAGCTACTTCTATTCCAATTCACTTCCACTTCTACACCAGGCCACAATCACTACGGGCCATCCAAAGCCTAAAAAACATCCTTTTTTGCACAGCTCAAGATTCATGAATGCTTGTTAAAAAATGGGTGTAATGAATTAATTACAATATTATTATTCATAATAATATTAATTATGATTATAATAATTATTCTAATCTCATCCTCTGAGATTCTTGCCTTCTACAGAAAAACATATATATATTCAAGAGGTGTTACAGATTAAAGGTTACAAATGTGTATTTATTAAAATACAATCATTAATACAGGGAGTGCAGAATTATTAGGCAAGTTGTATTTTTGAGGATTCATTTTATTATTGAACAACAACCATGTTCTCAATGAACCCAAAAAACTCATTAATATCAAAGCTGAATATTTTTGGAAGTAGTTTTTAGTTTGTTTTTAGTTTGCAGGTGACTATTACTGTGCATAATTATTAGGCAACTTAACAAAAAACAAATATATACCCATTTCAATTATTTATTTTTACCAGTGAAACCAATATAACATCTCAACATTCACAAATAAACATTTCTGACATTCAAAAACAAAACAAAAACAAATCAGTGACCAATATAGCCACCTTTCTTTGCAAGGACACTCAAAAGCCTGCCATCCATGGATTCTGTCAGTGTTTTGATCTGTTCATCATCAACATTGCGTGCAGCAGCAACCACAGCCTCCCAGACACTGTTCAGAGAGGTGTACTGTTTTCCCTCCTTGTAAATCTCACATTTGATGATGGACCACAGGTTCTCAATGGGGTTAAGATCAGGTGAACAAGGAGGCCATGTCATTATATTTTCTTCTTTTATACCCTTTCTTGCCAGCCACGCTATGGAGTACTTGGACGCGTGTGATGGAGCATTGTCCTGCATGAAAATCATGTTTTTCTTGAAGGATGCAGACTTCTTCCTGTACCACTGCTTGAAGAAGGTGTCTTCCAGAAACTGGCAGTAGGACTGGGAGTTGAGCTTGACTCCATCCTCAACCCGAAAAGGCCCCACAAGCTCATCTTTGATGATACCAGCCCAAACCAGTACTCCACCTCCACCTTGCTGGCGTCTGGGTCGGATTGGAGCTCTCTGCCCTTTACCAATCCAGCCACGGGCCCATCCATCTGGCCCATCAAGACTCACTCTCATTTCATCAGTCCATAAAACCTTAGAAAAATCAGTCTTGAGATATTTCTTGGCCCAGTCTTGACGTTTCAGCTTGTGTGTCTTGTTCAGTGGTGGTCGTCTTTTAGCCTTTCTTACCTTGGCCATGTCTCTGAGTATTGCACACCTTGTGCTTTTGTGCACTCCAGTGATGTTGCAGCTCTGAAATATGGCCAAACTGGTGGCAAGTGGCATCGTGGCAGCTGCACGCTTGACTTTTCTCAGTTCATGGGCAGTTATTTTGCGCCATGGTTTTTCCACACGCTTCTTGGTACCCTGTTGACTATTTTGAATGAAACGCTTGATTGTTCGATGATCACGCTTCAGAAGCTTTGCAATTTTTAGAGTGCTGCATCCCTCTGCAAGATATCTCACTATTTTTGACTTTTCTGAGCCTGTCAAGTCCTTCTTTTGACCCATTTTGCCAAAGGAAAGGAAGTTGCCTAATAATTATGCACACCTGATATAGGGTGTTGATGTCATTAGACCACACCCCTTCTCATTACAGAGATGCACATCACCTAATATGCTTAATTGGTAGTAGGCTTTCGAGCCTATACAGCTTGGAGTAAGACAACATGCATAAAGAGGATGATGTGGTCAAAATACTCATTTGCCTAATAATTCTGCACTCCCTGTACAAATACATTAATAATACATGATAATACTGTGGAACAACATCTCTTAACTTAGCAGAAAAGGCATCCTAAAGCTACCAATTATGTCCATGTGTGTGTATGAGAGTATGATACTTTACCAGACCATCACAGAGCAGCTAAGAGAGAGAACAAAGGCGTGGTATGCATCTTTTATTCCTTTATTTGAATCCCACCCCCATACTCATGTTCTTTACTTCTTACTCGTCAGTTAGGTCACATGTCCTGCACAAAGTAACCTCACTGGTCAGCTGTCCTCACAAAGGATTCCTTGGTCACATGTTGGACTGGAAAAAGCCAGTTTCCAAAGTCACACACACACATGCGTTCCTTAATAACTTATATCGTCATTCTGCTAATTCTCTGAATTAGACTGGGCTAATCAAAGCTATCACCATCATGTGGTAATTCCGCAAATTCATCCACTATTCAGAGCATTGTAATCTCCAAATGAGTAAGAAAAAGACCGAAAATAGATAGCCTTTCAGCTTTATATTAAAGCTAGTAATTATTCTCTAATTCTGATGCAAGGCGTGTTTAACAGTGCTACATAATTAAAGTTACACCAAATCAGTATTCTATTAGACCCGTAGCTCTAGCTCGCAATTTATCAAGTTTCTGTCAAAAATGTTATGAATGCTGAATAGGACTCGACTCGCAAGGCCTTTCTCAAACACTTATCACAACTGCAGCAGCAATTTAAAACACACAAATGTACTTTAAAAGCATGGAAAGGCATATAAGTACAGTAGAATTAATTGCACAACAGTCTCAAACCCACAAATATGCAATTGAAAAATATTTTTTTTTAATGTTTTTTTTTTTGTGTGAAATGGATCCCAGAATTTATGGGGTTAATACATATCATGGAACACACATGGACTAGAACAGTTGCTTTAATGGTTTTTATTGATTTCTACATTGCTGGATTGTGAGTCTGATCGTTAAATTTACTTCTCAATGCTAATTAATGTGTAGTCTCTGAGTGAGGGTTAAGTATAAATGCCAGCCTTTTGTAATAGTTGTCTATGCAGCCCCTAATTCTTGCAGGTGGTATAGCTGCCAATTCCTCTTGGCAAAATGCCTCCAGGTCATGCAAAGTCTTTGGTCAACTTGCATGATCCTCAGGTTTGAGATCTCCCCAGAGTGGTTTGATGATATCAAAGGCAGTAGACTGTGATGGCCACTCCACACCCTTCACCTTTTTTTACTGTAACCACTGGAGGGTCAAATTGGCCTTGTGCTTGGGGTTATTGTCATGCTGGAAATTCCAAGAGTGTCCCAGGCGCAGCCTTCATGCAGAAGAATGCAAATTGCCAGTATTTTCTGATAACATGCTGCATTAATCTTGCTATCAATTTTCACAAGATTCCCTGTGCCTTTAGAGCCGCCCCCCCCCAAAAAAAACCCATCAGTGATCCACCCCCATTCTTCACAGTGGGATGTTATTTTTTTCACAATAGGACTTGTTGACCCCTCTCCAAACATAGCACTTTTGGTTGTGACCGTCACTCCAAATTATAGATTGCCAGAAGCAGTGAGGCATGTCAAGGTGTTGTCGGGCATATTGTAACCAGGCTTTTTGTGGCATTGGCACAGTAAAGGCTTCTTTCTGGCAACTCAACCATGCAGCTCACTTTTGACATTTTGAAACAACCACAGCATCTTTTTCCAGAGCATCCTGTATTTCTCCTGAGGATACCTGTGGGTTTTTCTTTGTATTCCGCACAATTCTTCTGGCAGTTGTGGCTGAAATATTTCTTGGTCTACCTGACCTTGGCTTGGTATCAAGAGATCCCCACATTTTCCAATTCTTAATAAGTGATTGAACAGTACTGACTGGCATTTTCAAGACTTTGGATATCTTTTTATATACTTTTCCATCTTTATGAAGTTCCATTACCTTGTTACGTTACACAGGTCTTCTGACAGTTGTTTTCTACTCCCCATGGCTCAGTATCTTGCCTGCTCAGTGCATCCACATGAGAATTAACAAACTCAATTACTATTTATACACAGACATTAAATGCAATTTTAAAAGCAGCAGGTGTGGAAAATTAACCTTTAATTTTCATTTGAACCTGTGTGTGTCACCTTTTGTGTCTGTAACAAGGACAAACATTCAAGGGTATGTAAACTTTTGATCAGAGTCATTTGGGTGATTTCTGTTATCATTATGATTTAAAAAGGAGGCAAACACCTATGCGATAATAAATAGCTTCAGATGATCACTATCCTTCAATAAAATAAATTTTTGTTTTGCATGATCAGACAAATTTTCAAAATAAATGCCAACATTTCACAATTTCTGCCAGGGTATGCAAACTTTTGAGCATAATTGTATGTCCTTTGGAGTCATAAGATTCTTATTAGGACATTGATCACTGCTTTTTCATGAAAATAAAAATCCTATTATTTAATTAAAGGTAATATATTGTGTCAGAGAAAACATTTTCGTGTTCGGTAATTAGTTCAGTCACTTTCTACAAGCAGAAGAAAATGAAATATATAACTGTCAACTTAAATCACGCTACTATTTAAGATCATAGATGTTAACTTTTGAATGGGGCAATTAAAGTTAATGTTGGCTTAATTATATTGTGTATGAGGTCATAAAGCATGCAGAAGCTAGCATAGCAAATAGTGATATTACCTGATGAACACTTCATTTAATCATATCATTTATGAGCATATATTGCTAGCAAGCGGAAACAGAAGTACGTTCTGCTATTTCTAAATGTACAATCATTATATATTCATATGATGAGCTTCTTGGCAATGTCAGCGAAGTATAGACCCGCTTCTAACAAAAGGGACATTAAGAATAAGAGTCTGCAATCTTATAGTGGTTTATGATTTCTATACAATTGTTACAATATAAAGTCCTTCTAGAGGTTGCTTTAAATATTGCAAGTAGTGCTTTGAATGTGTACCTGGTTGAAACCTTTTGGCATATTGATCCATAATATTGAAAAATATGCATTCAAAGCAATAATGTATAGGGCATTGAACTGCTGAGCCCTACAGTTTGCAAACAGAAAAAATGCATTCCACTGAGAGCTATTTAAGGAACGGTGAAAGGTTTAGTAGTGTATTAAATGTGTGTATAATAACAATATATGAATGTCTTTAATATGCATTTTCTATAATGGGATGGTCATATAACCTGATCTTCAGATGGTGACATGTTGTGTGTTATTGTTTGAGCAAGTTATAAACTGACAGGATTTCCAGTCATAATCATGACATATTATTATTTATAATAACACATTGCTGGTTTAGAATGTAACAAATGAGCTGTGTAAATGGAACATTCCTCTCAATTTAGTGTATTAAGCTTCACTGGTAGTCTAGTTCCATTCCCATATGGAGTGTCCTTAACTCACAAAATGTAGTTCTGCAGGTCATAGGTGACCAAGATTGTGGCATATCGGAGAGAATAAGAGGGAGAAATGGGGGAGTCCAGAAACTTAAAAACATACTCTGTGTCTCTCTTGTAAATAAGTGATTGTATTGCAACTACATAATGGAGAAAATGTTTTAGAAAGTAAAAGCCAGCTAATACAGCCTATACATCAAATACAAGTTTCCTTAATTATGAATATTTTTTTGTGATATAGTTTGTCATTTGGGAGTGATTTTGGATGCAACTAAGATCTCTGTATAGATGAAAGGACCCACACTCTGATGTGCAAACAATGAAAAGAAAAAACAATGGCAGCCCCAAGCATAGCACAATTGCATATAAAAGTTCATAAATCAAAGGCTGTATTTTATATTTTTATTTTTTTATAAACTTATTAAAGCAAATACTTATTAATTATATAAAACTAATAACTTGCCCATTATAAATGATGGTAGCATAAACTGTTATCTTGAATTGTTTGTGCTGTCTCTCTCTGTACTGTCTCACTCTGTGCTGTGTCTCTCTTTGTGTGTTATGTGGGCAAGTATGCGGTCTCTCTCTCTGTGATGCCTTTCCATTTGCTGTCTCTCTCTCTCTCTCCCTGAGGTATGTAATGGTAGCTGTTATTCTGCTTGCTGTAGTGTGTGAGGTTGTTCTTGCTGTGTTCTGTGGCTCACTCTCTCTCACTCTTTGCTGTCTCTCTCTTTCTCTGTTTCTCTGTGCTGTCTCTCTCTCTCTGTGCTGTCTGTCTCTGTGATGTCTGTCTATGTATTGTCTCTCTCTGTGCTGTCTGTCAGTGTACTGGATCTCTGTGTGTCCTGTCTCTCTCTATGGTTATGCTATCTCTCTCCCTCTTTTCTGTCTGTTTCTCTCTCTATTTGGTCTGTCTGTGTGTAATCTCTTTCTGTCTTTTCTCTCTCTGTCCTATCTCTCCCTCTCTCTGTCCTGTATATCTCTCTGTATTTCTGTGGTCTATCTATGTCCAATCCCTCTCTGCCCTCTCTCTCTCTCTCTCTCTCTCTCTCTCTCTCTCTCATCTATCTATATTCTTGTATATATATATGTTAACAGCTCAACTTTCCAGAATATATAGGGCCTTATTAAATTCGCCAAATTGTATTTCCTGAAGCCTGTAAAGGATACCGCAAAAGTCAAAGCTATTAAATTGCCATCTTTCAGCTAACCACAAAAGATCTGCTGGATACAGGCCGAAAAACAACAGCGGTTGCCAAAATCATAACTCCGAACCAGCTAAGCCTTTGATCTTTCAAGCCCGTAAATACTACAATCACAAATCGCTATTAAATTGCTACAAGTCCTCAAGCATGCAATTGTTTTCACACCCGTAAATGGCAAATGTGGCCAAAAATCCAATGGGTACTGGAGAGGACCCGCAAGGGGGTTAAACTCCTGTCCATAGCACTGTAAAAGCAAATATAAACATGCTACTGTATTTTAAATTACAGGGAAAGCAATGAAATGTATTAAAATTAATAGCACAATATTCTCAAGCTCTCAAATCTGCAATAAAAATATATTTTTTATGTTTAATTTCTGAGTTATATTGATCCCAACAATCAATATGTTAATACATATAATAGAACTCGCATGGACTAGAATATTATGTTTATTGATTTTTTCAAATTGTATTTTTTCTGGAATACGGGTCCGATCAGAGCTCTGACTGCAAAACTGTAAGAGATGGAAATGTAGCCTCCATGTTTTAGTGACATAATGATGACGGTCTCTTTTACTATTGGCTCCATCTAATCCCATACCTATGGATTTGTATAATTTATCATGTTCTCGCCCGGAAATTCTACGTACTGAAGCATGGTTTACACATTTGGATTTTGGCCATGTTGCTGCTGTCTTTTCTAATTTAATCACTCTGTAACTCCTGTAAATTTTATAGGGTCCATAGCGTTGTAATAAATATGTCACTTAATCCATATCAAATTAATATTTTATTCAACCTTTTTCCCTTCCCTTTACCCTTTATCCCTTTTTACATGTTTTATTCATTCCCATACTCCCTATTCACAAATTGTGTTAAATGTTACTTTTTTCACATTTGCGTTAAAGATATTATTTAAAATTATTAAATGTTAAAAAAAAAAAAAAAAATTAATTATTTAAAAAGTGTGTACTATAAATATGTGATCATCAAATTATCACGAGCACCATGTAATTTCTCAATTAATTATATATGTAAATTATCTTCTAAATGATAGAAAGCTAAATGTATCAAGAATTCATCTAGGGTCCAGCAGAGACATCAAAATTATTATTTTTTTATTAAAAACTAGCATTTCATGACTAATTGTGCTCTTATTCAGTTTCAAAGTTTTAAAATATATATATATATATATATATATATATATATATATATATATATATATATATATATATATATGCATTATACAGTGGTACTTTAATAAAACATTTAGCATTTTACAGCATTTCAACATGAAATACTTCGGTTGCTCCGCATACCAGCAAAATTGGAAGAAATATAGTCCAATTATACTATATTAAAAATATAAACAGATATATTTTATGTGTAGCATGTTTTTTGTGTTATCTACAAAGTTGAAAGGATTTGAGTGCTTCTACTTTTATATGAAAATTTATGATACTCTCTTGTGTTTCAAATTAACTTGTTTAGTAATGAAATAAATATTGTTATTCACTCATTTCACTAAAGATTTATCATCTTTAATTTGTTATTTTTTTTTGTTAAGCGACATAGTTATCTTAACAATTAATGAAAATAGTATTTTTTTAACTTTAGCTTAGAAAATACAGTACAAAATGCACTAATACTTATCATACTTCAAATATTTTGTTTTCCAAAGCAATATATCTAGGGCTCTAGGACAAGTGTCTAAATAACTCCTGTGGTCAGAAAAATAAAATATCCCTTTCTGAAGCAATATGCCTCTAACTTATTACTGTTAGATGCAATAATGCTGCTTTTGAAATTACTATTTTAGTTTCAATCATCAACTTCCTGAGGTGAGAGGAAACTCTCATTAGCTTGAACACAAAGCTCATTAGTTTACTTTTCAACATTTTGGACATTATCAAGAATAGTTATTTAAAATAGCTTGTGATAAAAAAAAATAACAGTGAGCCTTTATTGTGTTGGGAATGACAAATGAGCCATACTAAAATTATAAGCATAAAATGGCACTATTACAGATAAATAACATATGTCATGACCAGTAGTAGAGCTAGTAAATAGTGCAATATAATTCGGGGACACCACCTTCCAACTTCTCTAACGAAGATAGTTGCTGTAGAGTCAATAAACAGCCCAATATATATGTAGGACATTAAATTACCCTTAGATCTGCTAAAATCCCTAGGCAGTAGTGGGCCCCAGTAGTGCATCTGTTGCACCGGCAGTAGCTTCATTACTGATCATGACCACTAAACATCTTATGATATGCTAGGTACCACTAAACATCTTATGATATGCTAGGTACCTCTAACGTCTTATGATAGGCTAGGTACCTCTAAACATCTTATGATATGCTAGGTACCACTAAACATCTTATGATATGCCAGGTTCTCTTTTACATTTTACACAGGAGCACAATATAAAGACTGATAAAATAATCAGTATGGCCAAGTTACTGCTCAGCAGATTAGTACAAAGCTCTTTAAGCACATAACATATTTTTTTTAAAGAAGTTTTTAGTTAGTAAGCATCTATCCAAAAGCAAGATTTTCACTAACTAAAAACTTCTTTAAAAATATATGCTATGTGCTTATTTAGAGCCCTATTTAATTGGCCAAATCGCAAATGAATGAGGCCCTTTGTGTTTATCTCTTCAGATTTATCACTTATTAGCTGCCTGATGACTGTGAATTGCTAATAGATTTTCATTTCCTGATCTCACAATATAACAATAGATTGCCTATTTGTTATTTTTAGCTAGAATTTGACATTTTCATAATATAGTTTTTCTTGCATACTAAAACGCATAAATGCAGCTCCTTAGCAGCAATATTCTAAATTATAGAATTTTAATTCTTGTAGTGGTAGAGAGTACAAAGTGATATATTTTTTTTGTATAACTCTACTTTTTAATTTTGATAAGTAATGCTAGAGTTATTGTTTCAGTTAGGTTTACAGATCAGGTCCTCTCTATGTTACTATGTGCCTGTGGTAATTAAGTATTGTACCCTGTCATTCTACAAGTGTATAGCACTCCATGTGTAATTGGTGTCCCTACTAGGAGTGTGGGAGTATCTCTGTTACATGGTGTTCAAATTTCTTTTCAGTCTAAAGTGAAAAGGCATTTGCCAAATTGACAGACCATGCCAGGAAAGAGGTGACTTTTTATTGTGTGTCAGTTGAACCTCCATAATCATCTACCATGCACTTAAGAGAGCAGCTTTTAAACGTTTCATAGACTTGTTGACATATCAATCAATCAAACATTACATTACTTGCAAATTTATTCTGGGGATGGATTTTAGAACTTTTAACCCATCCGCAGAAAGAATTTGTAACAAACTTACTCATTAAAGACTCTAGTAAAGTGATTTCAGGGCTCTGCACCAGCTGAGTTAGGGAGTTATATGGAGAAATAGTTTACTTTCTCTAAACCTTTTTGCTCCCAAGTCGGATTTAGCTAGTCCTGAGGATATTGTTAAGTTGTTTTTTTAGTGAGTCTAATTCAATTTATCAGGCACAATGCTGTTTTAATATTTCTAATATGCTTTTTTTAAATACCTTATGTAAATGTGAAAATTCCCTGTTAATTTAAGGACAAAACTGTGACAATCTTACTAGGTTCTGCTGCAAAAGGCAATGTTATCCTTGAAACATAGATAGTGACCAAGAAAGATCCTGGCTCATTCAAAAACTGCTGGGTGAAAAACAACCATGTTTAAATCATATGTATGCTTATGCATTCATGTTTAAATCACACATATGCATTTGCCTTTAAGCCAGTCTATCTTATAGGAGTCTCAAGCAATTGATAGCTCTCCAATGAAAACTCAAGAGCTCCCACCTCCCCACCCACCGTAGAGACATATTCACTACAGTGGTTTTGTTCAAGAGATTGAAACCTGTGTTTTTTTTTTTAATGAAGATCTTAAGAACGTACAATATGTTCTAGATCTTGTGTTCTAACAAAATTAAAATTATCTTCACTGTGAAAAACAATACTTGAAAATCCGGACTTACATGATATTTGATAGTGTCAGTAGCAATCAATCAGTTTAGATAGAGTAAATATTTTTTTTTCAAAAGAGAGCAACAATTAAACTGGTGCAGCTCCATAATGCATTCACATATTTGTTTGTAAGAGGGAAGTCCTAACATTTGCATAGTTTGTCTTTACAAATTATTTTATTCTTTTAAACCAATGGCATTCAGTTTTTGTGAAAACCATGGGCCCTGTTTTGTTGCCCAGATCGTACATTTATAAACACTTAAAACTGCTCTTAATATTGACACATATTCTATTAGCTACTCTCATTACGATTATGAGTTACCCGCCCACAGTCACGATGGGCCAGCCAAAGACGCAAATCACGGCTCACCTCTCCATTGAGTTTTGGACAGCTCAAACATTATGAGCGCTGAATAATTAAAGTTACACAAAATCAATATTCTATTAGAATGTTTCATCTATCTCACAAATTGAGTCTGACCCGCAACTAGAAAAAGTATCAAGTTTCTGACAAAAATATTATGAGTATTAAATAGGACACATAAAGGTTTTTTCAAACACCTATTATAGTTGTAACAGCAATTAAAAACACACTGTACTTTACTTTAAGCATGGAAACACATCGGAATTAATTGTAGAACAGTCTGAAACTCACAAATATACACATATAAAAAAAAATGTAAGTGTTATTTCTGTGTTATATAGATCCCAGTACTCACAGGGTTAATACATATCATGAAACCCACATGGACTAGAATAGATGATCTAATGCATTTTATAGAGTGCTAGAGTCCTTGATTGTGAGCCCGATCAGCAAATATTACTTATTGGCTCTCATTAATGCTTAGCCTCTGATTGCAGCTTACGTCTAACTTCCATATTTTACTGACGTCATGATGACGTCTCATTTACTATTAGTTGTGTCTAAGCAGTAAATTACGGCTTGCTTAAATATTGTCAAATCATATGATCATGCTCCCTGAAATTCGATTTACCAAGGCATGGTTTAGGTGTGGAGGCTGTGAGATGTAAGTTGCGGGCTCGAGGCAATAAAATACATATAGACTTTTAGAACAATCCCCCCCCAGCCAAAATCATGGTTCAGAGTCACTTACGGTCTCTTAAAACAATATGGCCCAATTATTGTAGTTTGTAAAACTTGCTTTTTAAATGGATGATAGAAATATTGAGAATGCTGTGTTCCTTTGAAGCAACAAAGCCCAGAGGTTTCATTTCAATTTTGTGCTGCCCCAGGGAAGGTATTCCCTTGGCAAAGTCTTGGCTAGGGTCCTTTGGGGAAGGATGAGAAGAAGGTACCACAGTACTTTATTTCAGGCTGCTCACCCATCAGGGCTGTCATCACATAGCGTTTTGGTACTTGGATGATATATTATAAAAAAAAATGAAAAACCTGTAAGTAGGTAGATTGTACTGGCCTGGCTCCAATTCATGTCCTCTCTTCGGTTACTTCGCAAGCTCTTTGAACTTTGGTGAATCCAGTCCTGTGTGTATCCCTATTACAAAAGTAAGCTGACACCTCAGTGACTCTTTAACACAAATCCATTTTCTGGTACTTATGGGGATTTGTATAAAAATGATGTCATTTGTTAGAAATATACAGTAACACTATCATCTGTTTGAATTTGTGCCAGTGGCATATGTATAAAACTAATTATCTCAGTTACTTTCATTTGGCACAGATCCTGTAGGAGGATGGAGTAGGCTATCAGAGCAAAAACTAAAGCTGCCAGATCTTTTTCATGAAAGGAAATGAAAAAATATAATTTGTCATATTAAAATGTTATGCTATTCCATTCATACCATCCATCTTTAACCCATATAGCAATATATCCACTGTGTGAGATAAATGAATGAGATAATTTTTAAGCGAATAGTGGTATATTTACCAGCTCATTTTAACTATCCCATTTTTTTTTTAAACATCTGACAGATTACAATGTAGTATGATGTACAATTCTGTTTTCATTCACTTACATTCACTTCTATGCTTTATCCTTTATCCTTATTGTCTAAAAGCTTACTATCAGTCATTTATGTGTGCATGTAGCAGTTCCTCAATAAGCTTACCCTTGAAACACTTGAAACCACTGACAAAACTTATATTTCTATACATAAATGAGTGAAAGAAAAACATCTTAGCACAGGTACATGGCCTAAGAAAGTCAGTAGACCTGCTTTCCACAAAATTATATGTACTGTATACAGTGCTTAGACTACTGCTTAGAATGTTGGGTAGGAATATGGAAATAGGCATTGCACTATGTTAGTTTTATATTTCTGATCTAAACAATGATCCCTTAAACGTCCATTTACCTCACTGTAAGTGCTCCTCACGGCATGAAAGAGTACAAGATTGTAAGTTAAAATTACCCATTTTTTGTTTAATTACACTAATAACCGTTTAAAAAATGTAATTAAGTCTTAAGTCTGTTTACATACAAAGTTTTTCATGTCAACTGGCTGTTGCATGAGTTAAACAGATAGCAGGGTTGCGTGGGGAAGACAGCAGTGATTGATAGCAGTTTTTCCCAGGACTCAGGAATGCACTGACCAGTTAACCCATAACTAACCCGTTTAGGCGATTCCAGCATTCCATGCTCTGCACAACTGGCTTTGTTAAGGGCTAATTCCCTATTTTTTTGTTCTCTATCCAGAGCTGTAGGTCTGACTGTGAGCAGTCAGTGATATGTAAGCACAGATATTATTTTATCTGATTTCACAATAAAAAATAGACATATTTAAAAAATCTAAAAAGTATTTCAATATATTTTTAGGAGATCTTTACAGTGATGTAATCCAAATTATGCTAAAATAAGTGGCCCATTAAAGTGACACCTGAAGTTCCATTTTCCAAAAAAAATGCTTCAGTAAACTAACATTGAAGTTAGCCGTTTTGGGCAGTCAGTCATCAATACAATAGGCAGTTTAAAATGATAGGATTTGCAAATGTTAAAATCTGAAAAGATTGATTTATGTGGAGAAAAATGTGATGTGTTAATGCTCCCTTATTACATTATTGCTTCTTTAATGAATAGCTTTTTTTTTTAATTGCCACCCTTTTGTTATCATTAAAGCCACAGTTAAGTTTCCTGGGTTAATACATTTATGGAGTCATAGTTACATAGTTACATAGTTACATAGTAATTAAGGTTGAAAAAAGACTTTCAGTCCATCAAGTTCAACCTGTTAAGATCTCCTCTGATCTGCAATATGCGGATTAGTTATTAATTAAATTATTGATTAAATAATTATTAATAGTATAGTATTGGAGAATGAATAAAGAGTTAGTCCATCAAGTTCAACCTTTTTAGATCTCTATTGATCTTTTTAATTTGGACTATTTATTATTATTGTTAATTGTTAATTATTGTTAATTGATCCAGAGGAAGGCAAACATAAAAAAAAAAACATTGAAACTTTGCCAATTGTCTCATAAGGGGAAAAAAAGCAAAATTCCTTCCTGACCCCAGAAACTGGCGATCAAATTTCTCCCTGGATCAATATTCCTTGCTAGTTATCTAGGATAGCCTTGAATGCCCTCTTTATTCAGAAATATATCTAACCCCTTTTTGAAGTTGTCTATCGAATTCGCTGTCACCACCTCCTTTGGTAGAGAATTCCACAGTTTAACCACCCTAACTGTGAAGAACCCTTTTCTTTGTTTAAGGTGAAATCTTTTTTCCTCTAACCTCAAAGGATGTCCTCTTGTCAGTTGAAAATCTCTTGCTACAAAAAGTTCACTTGACAAGGCCTTATATTGACCCTGGATGTATTTAAATAACGTAATCATATCTCCTCTTAGACGCCTTTTTTCTAGCGAAAATAAGTTTAATTTTGCTAGTCTTTCTTCATAACTTAGCCCCTCCATTCCCCTTATTAGTTTTGTAGCCCTTCTCTGTACTTTTTCCAGCTCTAAAATGTCTTTTTTGTGAGGTGGTGCCCAAAATTGTACTCCATATTCCAAATGAGGGCGTACTAGAGATTTGTATAGTGGCAGAATTATATCTTCTTCCCTGGCTTCTATACCCTTCCTAATACATGCTAATATTTTATTTGCCTTTGCAGCCGCTGCTTGGCTTTGAGCGCTGTTACCTAGGTGGTTGTCCACTAGTACTCCCAAATCCCTTTCAATATCTGATACCCCTAGATTTGCTCCATTAAGATTATAGATTGCTTGGCTATTGTTCCTTCCCAAATGCATAACCTTACATTTATTTGTATTAAATCTCATCTGCCATTTAGCCGCCCATTTCTCTAATTTATGCAAATCCTTTTGTAGGGAAAGTACATCATTATCTGATTTTATTACCTTGCACAACTTAGTGTCATCAGCAAAAATGGAGACACTACATTCGAGTCCTACTTCAATGTCATTAGTAAATATGTTAAAAAGGAGAGGACCCAATACTGAGCCCTGAGGAACCCCACTTATCACATTAGACCAATCGGAGTATGTTCCATTTACAACAACCCTTTGCTTCCTGTCTTTTAGCCAGCTCTCGATCCATGAGCAGATATTTACTGCAATCCCTGTATCCCTTAGTTTGCTCACTAGTCTTCCATGTGGCACTGTATCAAATGCCTTTGAAAAATCTAAAAAGACTACATCCACTGAGTTGCCCTGATCCAAGTTCCTACTAACCTCCTCATAAAAACTAATTAGATTGGTCTGACACGACCTTTCCTTCATAAATCCATGTTGACTGCTACCTATGATCCTGTTCAAATAGACATATTCTTGTATTCTGTCCCTTATTAACCCTTCTAAAAGCTTCCCAACTACAGAAGTGAGGCTCACTGGTCTATAATTCCCCGGATTTGCTCTAGATCCCTTCTTAAATATAGGTATCACCTCTGCTTTTCTCCAGTCATCTGGTAGAGACCCTGTAGTGAGCGAGTCTTTAAAGATTAGATATAATGGTTTGGCTATTACAGAACCCAGCTCCCTCAGTACCCTTGGATGTATTCCATCAGGACCTGGGGCTTTATTAACATTTATTTTCTCCAACCTCTTTTGTATTTCTTCCTGCGTTAACCAATTATTTAGTGAAGGTAGTGTAGCCCCATTATGTTGCAGTGTCCCAACCACTGGTACTTCCCTTGTGTAAACCGACGAAAAGAACCTATTTAGCTCATCTGCCTTTTCCTGGTCACTAATTATCAGATGGCCTGTGTCACATTGTAATGGTCCTATCGATTCCTTCCTGGCCTTCTTCCCATTAATATATTTATAAAATATTTTAGGGTTAGTCTTACTTTCCATTGCAACTGACTTCTCATTTTCTATTTTAGCCAGTCTAATAGCCCTTTTGCAAGCCTTGTTGATTTCCTTATAGTCACATAAAGATGCCTCTGTTCCCTCCTTCTTGTATAATTTAAATGCATATTTCTTTTTCCTCATCATGATCTTTAAGTCATTGTTAAGCCACATGGGATGTGATTTACTCCTATTTATTTTATTTCCACATGGTACATGCTGATGAGTATGTTTATTTAGTAAGGATTTGAATGTTGTCCATTTATTTTCAGTATTCTTCCCTGTAAGTTCTTTGTCCCAGTCTATATGTTGTATTGCTGCCCGTAGCCCATTAAAGTTAGCCCTTTTAAAATTTAGAGTTTTTGTTGGCCCCTTACAACTTTGTTTTTTGTATTCAATCTCAAATGAGACTGTGTTGTGATCACTGTTCCCCAAGGGTTCCCCTATTTTTACATTTGATATTATATCAATATTACTTGTGATGACTAAATCCAAGATGGCCCCATTTCTAGTAGGTTCTTGTATTACCTGGGCTAGATAATGATCCCTGAGTGTACTCAAGAACCTGCTCCCCTTAGCTGAGCTGCTGGTCTCGTTTATCCAGTTTATATCAGGGTAATTAAAGTCTCCCATTATTAGAACTTGCCCATGCTTAGCTGCATTTCCAATCTGTAACAATAATTGTATTTCCTCACTTTCAGCTATATTTGGGGGTTTATAGCATACTCCCACCAATATGCATTTAGAATTAGCTCCTCCACTATTTAGCTCAACCCACAAGGATTCAATGATGCCGTTAGTGCCAGCATAAATATCTTCTCTAACTATAGGCTTAAATTCAGGCTTAACATAAAGACAGATCCCTCCTCCTCTTTTACCATTTCCCCTATCTTTCCTAAATAGGTTATAACCATCCAGATTAACAGTCCAGTCATGAGATTCATCCCACCATGTTTCCGTAATGCCTATTAAGCCCCATTTTTCTTGTACTGCTAATATTTCTAGCTCATCCATTTTCCCAGGCAAACTTCTTGCGTTTGCAATCATACACTTTATGTTGCGATGGCTCTGCTGATGTGAAGTGCCTGCCACTGTATTTGAGGCCCCTATTAATATCTCCCTACTTTCTATTGTAACCCTCCCCCCTTCTCCTCCCCCATGGGTAAATAATTCATCCCTTTCCCTCTCTACCCTATTTACCCCAATACTTCTATATAGTCCCTCCCCCCCACCTACAAGTTTAAAAACTCCCCCAGCCGTTCTACCATCCTATTCCCTAGCACAAAAGCGCCCTCATCATTAAGGTGCAATCCATCCCTGCTATAGAGATTGTACCCAAGTGAGAAGTCAGCCCAGTGCTCTAAAAACCCAAAACCCTCTGCACTGCACCACTTTTTTAGCCACGCATTAACCTCCCTAAGCTCCTTCTGCCTCCCTGGGCTAGCACGTGGCACTGGTAGTATCTCAGAAAATACTACCTTGGAGGTCCTTGCTTTAAGCTTATTCCCTAATTCTCTAAAATCATTCTTTAGGACGCTCCATCTTCCACTAACTTTGTCATTGGTACCAATGTGTACCAAGACCGCCGGTTCATTACCAGCCCCTCCCAATAATTTATCCACCCGATCCACAACATGCCGAACCCGAGCACCCGGGAGACAGCAAACTGTTCGATTGCTGGGATCTGGGTGACAAATTACCCTGTCTACCTTCCTAATAATAGAGTCCCCTACCACCAAAACATGTCTGTTGCTCTGCCTATTCTGCCCTCCCTCTTCTCCAGTAGAGCTGTTCGCCCGGCTGTTAGAGGGAACAGCTCTAGGGAAAAAGCATCCTTTATATATGCAGCACATTTCATAAAACTTTTTTTATTTTTATAAATACAGTTGTTCTCAAAAGTTTGCATACTCTGGCAGAAATTGCGACATTTTGGAATTTATTTTGAAAATATGACTGATCATGCAAAAAAATAAAAGCCATTTATTATCACATAGTTGTTTGGCTCCTTTTAAAATCAGAATGATAACAGAAAGCACCCAAATGGCCCTGATCAAGAGTTCTTAATACTGTGTATTGCCCCTTTTAGCATCAATGACAGTGTGCAGTGTTTTGTAATAGTTGTCTATGAGGCCCCTAATTCTTGCAGGTGGTATAGCTGCCCATTCGTCTTCGCAAAATGCTCGCAGGGCATGCAAAGTCTTTGGTCGTCTTGCATGAACTGCATGTTTGCGATCTCCCCAGAGTGGCTCGATGATGTCAAGGACAGGAGACTGTGATGGCCACTCCACAACCTTCACCTTTTCCTGCTGTAACCAATGGAGGGTCAACTTGGCCTTGTGCTTAGGGTCATTGTCATGCTAAAAATTCCAAGAGCGTCCCATGCACAGTCTTTGTGCAGAAGAATGCAAAACACAAGATTCCCTGTGGCTTTAGAGCTCACACAAACCCAAAACATCAGCGAGCAACCACCATGCTTCACAATGGGGAGGTTATTCTTTTCACTATAGGCCTTGTTGAATCCTCTCAAAAAAATAGCACTTATGTTTGTGACCATAAAGCTCTATTTTGGTCTCGTCACTACAAATTAAAGTGTGTCAGAAGATGTGAGGCATTGCAAGGTGTTGTCAGGCATATTGTAACCAGGCTTTTTTGTGGCATTGGCACAGTAAAGGCTTCATTCTGGCAACTCGACCATGCAGCTCATTTTTGTCCAAGTATCATCATATTCTGCTCCTTGAAACAACCACACCATCTTTTTCCAGAGCAGCCTGTAGGTTTTTCTTTGTATTCCAAACAATTCTTCTGGCAGTTGTGGCTGAAATCTTTCTTGGTCTACTAGACCTTGGCTTAGTATCAAGAGATCCCTAAATATTCCACTTCTAAATAAGTGATTGAACAGAACTGACTGGCATTTTCAAGACTTTGGATATCCTTTTCTATCCTTTTTCATCTTTATGAAGTACCATTACCTTATTACGCAGAACTTTTGACAGTTCTTTTCTGCTCCCCATGGCTCAGTATCTAGCCTGCACAGTGCATACACATGAGAGCTAACAAACTCACTGATTATTTATACACAGATACTAATTGCAATTTAAAAAGCCATGGCTCAGTATCTAGCCTGCACAGTGCATCCACATGAGAGCTAACAAACTCACTGATTATTTATACACAGATACTAATTGCAATTTAAAAAGCCACAGGTGTAGGAAATTAACCTTTAATTGACATTTAAAAAAAATATTTTTATTTAATTTTGCACGTAAAAAGACAAAAGACATAGAAAAACACATACAACAAGTACAAAACATCCAATTGTTACCAACATTCCACATAAAATCATCAAACAATCCCTGGGGTAATATTAATTCCAGACCTTATCCTTATATATGTTTAGTTTCCATTATCAATTAGAATAAGATTTCTTATGTGATTCCCAATTTTGCCATTTTAATAGAATCATTTTCAATATAATATTCTTTTGATTATTTGGTAGTCCCAACACTCTATTTACTTCCATGATACATTTAACCTCGTAACACACCTGTGTGTGTCACCTTGTGTGTCTGTAACAAGGCCAAACATTTAAGGGTATGTAAACTTTTGATGGGGGCTATTTGGGTGATTACTGTTATCATTATGATTTAAAAAGGAGTAAAACAACTATGTGATAATAAATGGCTTCATATGATAACTATCATTCAATAAAAGAGATTTTTTGCATTATTAGTCATATTTTCAAAATAAAACATTTCACCATTTCACAATTTCTGCCGGGGTGTTCAAACTTCTGAGCACAACTGTATCTAAAAATCCCTCTAATAATTATGTTCACTCCTCCAGAGGTGGCTGCACAGTCACCTAGTCCCCTCAAACTCCATGGAGCATTTGGGGACCAATTTTAACCCATTATTCACCTACTGTGTCTTCCTCAGCCAATAGGAGAGCACTGATGTCAGCCCCCAAGTCACTGCTGGGTATGACCTGCCTGGCTGTTTCCTGTGTCTGCTTTCTGCTGTGTCTGTGTGTGAGCTGTTCTGTGTGTGAGAGAGCTGCAGCTGTTATGAGAGGTGAGTAAGTGGTGAATGAGTGAGTGTGTGTTTGAGGGAGAAAGAAACACCTACAGCAGTAGTTGATGAAGGAAATGGACAACCTGCAGGGTTGGTAATCAAGTGTGAATGTGCTGCACAGAGAGACTATTATGTGACAATAAATATCACCTTCTAAAATAGTGCCATACTTCATATGGAATGTCACAGGCTCTGCAACCTACAATAGAAAATATATGGTATATGAAGATTACATGAAGATATTTACCAGCCAATTAAATATTGAAGAATAAACAGAGGCACAAAGCAATTATATTGTTGTGATATACTATACATTCCATATCATAAGAATAATTAAATATCATTAAATACTGTTATGTATTTGGTTATAAATATAGTATACAATGATAAAAAAGGATATATTAGAGACTGAACATAAAAAATGGGAGAGGACTTTGTAAGATATCACACAATTATAATAGATAGAAGTGATTAGTTTACCTTATTATATTGTAATTAAAAGCATTTTAAGTTTTTAATCATTAGAATTGCTAATGAAAATAATGTAATGGGGGCCTATGTTCGATACACTAAGATTGTGGATTTCCCACAAGTAACTCCTTACAGAACTCCATATTAGGGTTTTTTCTTTAAATTGCAAATAATGTTCTATTATCAATCTAGGAATATATTATTATTTTCAGTTTTATAAATGAGGTTGCCAAAATTATAATTTTCCTGAATCTCTCAATTGAACCTTTACCTTATCCTTATCCTTCTCCTCACTGTTGGTACAGCCCAGTGTGCAGTCTTAGCCCCCTCTTCTTGTCCATCTACACATCTTCCCTTCGTACCTTAATAACATCTTTTGGATTTCAGGGTTATCTTTAACAGGTGAGTTTCAAATCTACCTTTCAGCATTAGACCTATCCCCATCTCTTCTATTACTGGAATGAGGTAGCTTCACAGACAGGTCTGGACTGTGGGACAGTAGCAACAGGGGTTGCTGAGGAGAAGCAGAAGCAGTGAAGCACCATAGGCAGAAGCATAATCGATGCTCAAAGCCAATTTCAAGAAGAGGAGAAAATAGTGGAGTCAGTAAACAAGCCAAGGAGGTCAAGCCAAAGAGAGTCAGAGCAAACACTTCAAAAAAGCCAAGGGTCATACATGGGAAATCGACAACAGGAAAAAACAGGAACGTCAAGTAACTGCATATAGAAGACCAACTGAGTAGTTTGACTTAAGTAGATTGCAGGTTTATCAGCAGGTAGGAGTGATTGTGTCCCTAATTACCAACCCTGTGTTCCAGTAAATATGTAGACTAACATAACAGAACTCATTGCTATTTCTCATTGTCACACTGTTTACTCACATGGCTGAAAGCACACTGTTTCATGTTTGACTCTGGGGACAGTTGTGACAAGCACATGAAAAGCACCTAAAAGTCTAAGCTACTAATTTCCCCACCCTATACTACAGCTTGAACTCCTCAAATATATATCACTATTGAAAATATATCGCTTGCATGTCTCAGGCCCTCGGTCTTGGCATTCTACTAGACTTTGCCTTCTCTTTCACTCCTCACATACATTCAATAACCAAATCATGCTATGTTCATCTAAAAACATCTCTAGAATATGTCACTTTCATACATAAGGCACCTGATTCACTCCTCATCCTTAATGAATACAACAGATAGAGCCCTCAGCCACACTCAACAATTGTCATTTTTTTCACTCTACTGGTTTCCCATAGCCTCCAGAACAAATTTTAAATCCTGATCCTATCATATAAACCATAACACTTAACAATAGTGCACCCTTATATATCTTTGCCCTTGTCTGAAAATACTCCCCCATTTATCATACTTTATCTGCAGATCACCTTCTTCCCTCCTCTCTTGTTACTTCCTTCTCACTCCCACCTTCAGGAATTTTCATGAGCTACACCTCCAATTTGGAACTCCTTGTCTTACTGCCGTAAAACCTAAGGAAACTCACTAAAAATTAAATTGTTTAAAGAAGCAAATCACCTTCTGCCTTAACATGCACAGTTGGTGTACTCTACCAATTTGCTTAAATACAACCTATAAACCTACTTTTACTAGCAGCAGACTGTTGCCTCTTGCACTCTCCCTTCTGTCTCTCTCAAGTCTCACACCCTAATATTACCTTCTAGATTACAAGCTCTTCAGAGAAGGGACTACAACTATGTTTCACAAAATTATCTGCTGTCTTAATGTATTGTATTTGTATTATGTCTTTTTTCCTTGGTAATTTGCACAATGCACTTAAAATACAGCTAAAGGAAAAGCTAGGGCTGAATAAATATTAATACTTTTCTATTCATATAGATGCTAAACTAAATGAGAATTGTCACATGTAGAATCACCCAGTTAAAACATTTGAGATCTCAAAGGTTTGACCATTGGAAGGTAACCAGCTGATTCACAGATCAAAATGGCTGAGTACCCCTGCTTCATATGATACAGAGTGTCAGTGAGCTTTACAATTCTGTTTATATTTTATTACTATTCTTATAAATATTAAACTAGCTAAAATTACAGATAAAGTGCACAAATACTCAGTAGATAACAAATCCTTTGTTACTTTAACATTTTTTGTTCTTAATACAATGTATATTTTATGCCATGAAAAAAACAAGTTTTGTTAAAATGTCTGATATATAGTGTCCTTTTAAATAACCAGGTCACAGATATAATGATTTTTTTTATTTATACATTTTTTGTCTTGTCAGAAATTAATATAAAAATAAATTCAACCCAACGCAATAACATGGTCTGATCCATACACCATAATGTATTGTTATTGAAGTTTAGTCATTAACTAGTGCCTGACTTTATGTGACTCTATGGACCATAGCATGCCAGGCACATCTGTCAAACCATTGCACCTCTGAGCTCCCTCAAGCTTATGTTAATTGCTTCAATAACTTCATCTATCCATTCCTGTTCTGAAGTCTACTTCTTCCAAATATTACTACTGGGAATACCATAGTTCTAACTATACAGATCTGTTGAAATTGTAAAATATTTACCTTTTAATAGCTTGTTCAGACTTGCCATAGCTTTCCTCCCCAGAAGCTAATGCTTTCTAATTTCATGTCTGCAGTCACCACCTGCAGAGTTCTTGGAGCCCAGGAAAATAAAATCTTTCACTGCCTCCACTTCTTCCCCATCTATTTGCCAGGAACTGAGATGGCAGTTTGCCATGATCTTTGACTTTTTAACATTGAGCAGCAGGCTAACTTTTCCACGTTCTTCTTTCATCCTAACAATAGGTCCTTTAGTTCCTCCACAATTTCAGCCATCAGAGTAATATCACCTGTGTATCTGAAGTTGATATTTCTCACAGCAATATTGATTCTGGCTTTGTATGTGTCCAGTCGGGCCTTTCCTCATAATATGTTTCATGTATAAGTTAAATAAATAAACTGACAATACCTTGTCCCCAGGGGTGTAGGACATGGGGGCACAGGGGAACATATCCCCCAGAACATATGAATAGGGAACACACAAAATAGAGAAATTAAATGTAATCATGCATTACCAAAGTTTGCCCTTATGTCATTTCGAAGAAAGGTTTGACCCAGGAAAACTTTAGACTACCCCCTTTTCAACAACAACTCAGGAGGATGCAATAGAAAGCCAAGAAGAAGCAGAAATAGTATTTGCACACAACATTGTAATTAAAAATGGCTAGATTTTTGTCACAACAAAATTTGACTTAATGTTTTTACTCTTGCAAGCCATGCTTTTCATGTTTTCTCTTTTTCTCTCCTGTTCACTCCTATCCTAATCCTTTCTCTCTCTCTCTCTCTTTCTTCCTTGTCTCTTTCTTTTTCTTCCATTGTTTTTCACTCTCTCCCTCTCTTTCTCTATCCATTGTCTATTTCTTTCTCTTTTGTATTGCCCCCTCCATTAAATATAGAAACAATGATTAGTTAAAGGATAATAATTAAAAGGGCCAATCTAGCTTGCCCATTCTATCAGACCAAAAGTCTGGCTAATTACACCTTAAGTTGGCCTTATGCGTATCCCAGGCATGCTTAACTTCCTTAACTATGTTTTACTGTAACATTTCTACTTGGAGGCTATTTCAGTTATCTATTACTCTTTCTGTAAAGTATTTTATTTTCTGTTTCTATCTCAAATTTCTAAATTGTTCTCGCTACTCTCCATGTGTCTCTGCTGCTTATGTTATCTCTGCTCTCTGCAGATTCTCACATTATCTTTGCCTTTCTGTTATACTAGTTTGTTGAGAAAAAGAATTTGCGGAAGAGCACAAAAAAAGTGAAAAACAGCAAACGTATGGTGATACAAGTTTGGGATATTTTATTACACACATGAAAGATTGTACTTACAAAACAATACAAATAGCAGAAACAACTCCACAACGTCTGGCAGTATACACAGAAGTCTTGTTAAGATAAATAGACCTTAAATTCACAGGATATGAGATTTATCAAAGGTTAAAGACTTAATATTAAAAAGTTGAATAATCGCACATAAAACATATGTAGATAACTGTTTTACATTACAGCTCAAAAAAAGTGTAAATAATCTGGCATTATATATACATTAAAAAAGAGGTTCTGTATTATGCTAAACAACTTTTTTTTTAGTATTAAGTGGATAACATTTTTTTTCATGTTTGGTAACTACAATATATATGTATGTATTAAAATAACCCTAAATTACTTCATCATATATTTTTTCCTGTTTTTTTATTTTTTATTTGCTTGTTTGCCCTTTTCTCCATATTCTTTTTCATCAAGCTGATTTACTCCTCAGGGAGGTCTCTCAGAATCTTCATGATAGCAGCTCATCGTCCATCTGTACTTGGACTTTAATCCCCTCTAGATTTTTGGGGGCTCCTACACCCATGCATTTTCTACTTCAATGCTCCCACTTTCCAGTCCTTATCCATTAAATTGTTCCATGTTCAGTTCTGACTGTGGTCAACATACAGTTTCCTTGGGAGGAGTATGAGATGGTATGGTACCACAATCACCTGCATTACGATTATAATATCAATATGTTACAGTTTACAGACAAAACTTGAAGAGAAAATAAATTAGAGTTTTTGTGAACTCGGTTCTATCAATATTGTATTGTCCAACTTGATATACATAGATAACAAATTGAAATATAAAATATAACTTTTATTGTTTCAAAACAAAAAACATTTTTATCTACAAACATTTATTTTCTCTTCAAGTTTGGGTCAGATATAACATTATTATTAATGCACTAGTACTTTACACTAGTACTATTTTGGTTGGTGATTTATTCTTATAACTAATTCTCTTAGCGATATTGTTTTACAGACTATTGAGCTTTGGTAGCAGAGAGTCATTTCTTCTGCAACAACAAGCTTCAGGGAAGTGATTGTACATTCTGCCACCAATGCTAAGCAGGTGGTAAAAGATGGGAGAAGCACCAGCCTAAATATGAGTGGGAATACAGCTATGTTTCATGTAAATTGTCTCACAAAATTGACATGTTTTAATCATAATAAATTGAAGTTATATTTTTTTTACTTAATTTATGCAAGTTGACTATTTAAGTTTTCCTGTAAGAAAAGTTTGTATCATATTCTTCCTTTAAGATACAAAAGAACTAAAAATAATATTACTTTACTTTTGCAGTCTAAAACTGTTATAAAGACTTCATGCCTCAAGCATCCATTTCTTGCACACGGACTGCATGCTAATACATACTGCTTTGAAAAAATGCTTTAAGCCATTTTATACATAAGCTAACAAAATAGGGCCAGAATCAATTTGAAGGTCACCTTTACCATGTAATAGAAATACTCCAGGAAGTTTTCAATTTTATCGAATTCTTCAAAGCAAATATTAACTTTTTCTGAAGGAATTATAAGGCCAGAGATGTGTGTTCTCAGTGTTATCAGAAAATATTTACTGCTTTATGAAATATTTGTTTTTATTTATAAAAGCAAAGTTTATAATAATCGCATTAAAAATTGAAAATATATTTAGAAATAGTATATTACAGCTACTTTACACAAGGATGTACCAAAAGAGTATCAGAAGATTTTATTTGGTGTATGTGACTTGAGTTTAGTTATGTGTGTGTGTATTGGTATTTGCAGATTGTTACATTGATACTAAAGAACCTAAACAGATAAGAGTGAGTTTGTGAGCTTTTCATGGGAAATATTCACTAAGAATGGCTATGATGAGCTGTGATAGATAGTAGTTTATGGCATGTTTCACAGCGGAAACCATTATTTACTATTTACTAACATTTACTAACCATTTACTAACATTAATGTACTCACATAGGGTCATTTAAACACTCACTAAATCTCCACACAGTTGTTTACTTTGTTTTGGTAGTGATTGCAATTATGCAATCAGCCATGATTGTGCTCAGGGCAACTTAAAGGAAATCTTATAGTTTTACATTGTGAAATATACTAAGGAAAAAATAATATCTTAGGGAAATTAACCCATTAGTGCTTAACACTACACATTTGAATATAAGGGTAACAGTCGGTTAATCACATACACATAATAGTAGACATTTTTAATGAAAAACAATGTCGATTAAAAGAGTTTAAAGGAAAGATTAAAAACACTATGAACAAAAGTTCCTTCGATGGCTACTGTAACCTCTATTACCACTCTTTTGTTTATCATTCGTGGAGTGTGGCTACATAGTAAATAGTTTTTCAGAGTATGATAAGGGCACTTGCTCAATCACTTCTGAGCTATAAAGTAAAGTCCAAAATGTACTATATATATATAATGCTGCTAAGTTCATATGGGCCACCTGTTAGCTGTATTATGTAGGTGGTCCAGGACAAGGGGTATTGGAGATTATTGAGTCTCACAGTCAATCTCAAAGGGGGGGGGGGGGGTATTTTGTAGAGTCAGGTATAGAGTCAGTATATGGAGCAAACCTGTCTTTCTATATTGTGTATATATACACCAGTCTGGCACCCTTAACTCTTAGTATATATCTCTATCCCCTCTTAACTCAGTCCCCATAGGTCCTTGGCTGTTTGTAATAAAAACAGTAGTAGTTTAAAATTAATTTAAGCCCTCAGAATGCCTCTGAACTTTCCTATTCAATATTTTAGCGCCTCCATTAACTCGGAGGTTCGCGCTTCCTGGTTTCAGCGTGCGTGATGATGTCACGCTACGCTTGCCTGCTTCCTGACATGTTTCTACATGTAAAACCTCTTTCTCAAAGGGTCATTTAAACACTCACTAAATCTCCACACAGTTGTTTACTTTGTTTTGGTAGTGATTGCAATTATGCATAAGCCATGATTGTGCTCAGGGCAACTCAAAGGAAATCTTATAGTTTTTCATTGTGAAATATACTACAAAGAAATCAGCTTTGTGGGACAGAGTGATACAAGGGGTTTGTGTGAGCAGGAGACCTGAAGTAGTTTACTTGTTTGAGCAGTTGATACGTTACCCATAAATATAGCTGATTTAAGACTGTATCTGGAGTTTGGCTCCTAAATGAACTTTTGCAGTTGGTCTGAGTTGAAGAAAGACATACACACACACACACAGGGCCGTGTGCTGTTTATTTGACCTGGAAATAGAGATATAGAAAGAGAAGTGTGCTAGTTGCCTGAAGCTAGGAAAAGACACAAAGACAGAGACAGCAGCTTGAAGCTTATGATTGCTTGAAGGAAAGCAGGAGAGACCTTCAGATCTTAAGAATACATTCCAGTGAATGTGAACAAATAATTGAGCTTTTTGTCTTGTTTTTGCTCTACCCAGGTTTAGCTGAATGAGAGCTGGATAACGAGGCAACTGTCTGTCAGTAAAGGCAGTGCTTCTGTGGTAGCTAAGCCTGTTATTTTTCTATTTGTTTTGGTTTATTATTGTATTATTTTGTAACACTGGCTAAAGTTGTAGTAAAACCCACAAACGTATTATCACCTCCTATGTAGTGTTCCTTTATCAAAGTGCTGTAAACATGGACACAAACCCAGAGAGACTGGTAGCTTGCAACAGTGATTATTAACAAATTATATGTGTTACATGCCATGGGGTTTCTATTTTCTGTGAATTATAAATATTTCAGCAAATTAAAATAGGATTTATGAGTCATTAATAAATATAATTCAATAATTGACATATTCATAACTTATTTTGTAGATCTTGCAGAAAATAACATATTTTAAAAATAGTTATAATTATGGAAATATGTGCTTCGCAAAGCTTCAGGCCATGATGTTGGATAGCTTGACTTCAGTGAATACTATTATGTATTCATGCCTAGTGTTTTACACACAGCACACCCTGAAAGGGCAATACTAGTCAAAAACGTTGTATAATGCATTTAAAAAGACTGTGTTTTATATATTAACAACATTTTGTTTTGCATATATAATATACTTTATTATATTAATAAAATTACCAATAAAAGTCAATAAACAACAGTGTTTGATCCACCCTTTATCTTACAAGTGAATTGAGAGGAGATATATATATATATATATATATATAAAGTCTTACGAGAGCCTGATACCTGTGTTTTCTTATCTGATCACAATTAGTTGAATAATGGAAAAAAGCCACAATGAGTTACAGTCCAGACCTCTCTAAGATTCACTGGGCCTTTCTTAACTGAAATCTTGTCAGGACAAAGAAGGAGAACACAATGCCATTGTGCTAAAATGTAATGTAATTTATCTATGCTCGAAAACAGTTGATTTTTTATACAAAAAATATTTTAGTGATTTTTTTTTGCATAACAGTGACCCTTTAATACTGTATGCCTGTAAAATGGTCAATATGGAGGACTTGTTATAATGTGTAGGCTGTATATATATATATTATAATGACTCCGTCCATAGAGGAAATTAAAGAAGGCCTAGATCATGAGCAAGTAGAGTTATCCCTTTATTTTAACATAATATAAATACAAGAAATTATGATATAAAATAGATTATTGATTTAACTGATACATTGTGTTCCATATTCAGTGGTACTTGAAATATTTATTTGACCAACCTGTAAGTATGTGAATGGAGAAATACAAAAAAAACAGTTGTTTGAAGACTGCTTTCCCAAGTAGTATAGTTATAGAATATGGCTGCCAAAAAGAAAACAATAATATGTAATAATGTGTTATGTTATAAAATCTGAAGAAAACATTGTCTAAAAGATCATTTTGGCAATATTTACATTATCAATTCTTTTTTGTATGTGTCCTTATTGTAATATGTATTGTGCAGAATATCTATTAAGTATATTCTTTATACAAACTCTAAATGTTTTCTATTTGTAATCTGTCAGAATATATAGAAACATAATATAATAGTGCCCTTAAAGAAACATAATATAATAGTATATTTAACATAGCAGAATTAGACAGAAAAAATAAAATGTAATATTAATGTAGATGATCATTACCCATGTTAGCGGTTCAGTATCATGTTGACCTTTTGGTTCTGCCGCATTTATTTTTCATAAACTCTTGTTTTTCAAAAACAGTGCAGAGACCAGGCTGGATTATTTTATGGATTGCTTGGGCAGCCAAAAAAGTTATCCTCTGGGAGATTTTTTAGATGAGAATCAGAATTGGATGTTTAGCTGTTCTTGAAACACAGTGCCTTGTAGAGTTATACATATTGTTTTATACCTCTATATTTTGTAAATGTTATTGTTATTATTGTGCTAATTTGTGCAGATGAGTTATAAACACATGCAATACTTTTTTGGAAGCTGTGTTGTGTGGTTCAATGGGGTCTCCATTTTGTGTTGCCAGACTTTCCATATTTCTACAAGAGGTTTCTTTCTATGAAAAAAAAGTTTTTCAAGCTTTTGAAAGGAACATGGGGCTCTGGGATCTGAAAACTCCTGCAGACATTTTGGATTTTAGACATATACCCTGAGGAAGTTTTAAACCAAACAGATAGGGTAAGGAGAGAGGTTTGCCACAGGGGATTTTATTGCAGTTCTGCATTATTCTGTTATAATTCCCATCAGTGACTGCCTCTCAATATGAATACTGCTAAATAGTGCTTATCTAATATACTTTTAGAAAGCACATCTGTTATTCAAAGAAATATTGACTCAAGTGTAATAACAAAAGAGCAATAGTCCCAGTCTTGAACGGAATAAAAGCTTTACTCCATAGCTATGTTCTGAAGCCTTCATGAGAGCAGAGGGCATAGTCCCAATAATTATCACTATACAATTGAGAAATTATTTTGCACTGAAAAGTCTGTGGGAAAACAAGGTCTTTTGGCATGCATGAGATTTTTAGGCATACTCAGAAAGCTTTTTTTTTTCCAACAAAAATAAAATATAAAAATAAATTCACAAACTCTCCAATATGCAGTTTAGTCTCCATAATATAATGTGAGTCTCTAACTGAAATTGTATTATGGAATGGAGACTTTCTAAGATAAGGAAGGCCAACTCCCATACTCAATGTTTTATATTAATGTTTTAACTTCACACTTCCCTTTTAAGAAGTTATTTCTAACAGCTCACTCTATTCGTCTTGTTTTTCATGTAAGTGCCATGTTTCACAGCTGTGACGCAAGGCCATATTAGCAGGCATGGGCTTCATGTTTATCATTACAAAGCTGCTGCATGCAGCATTACATTAATAGTTAAAACCTAGTTACAAATATATATATATATATATATATATATATATATATATATATATATATATATATAAAAGAAAAAATATGGCTAAAGAGTCTCTTTAAACCTGTCCCGTTGTTAGTGCTTAGGTATGCAAACCCTAGCCAAACATAAAAATACTAGTTAGTGAAGACCTTGCTTTTGGATAGAAGTTTACTAACTAAAAACTTCTGTAAAAAAAATATGCTCTGTGCTTATATAGTGACCTATTCAATTGGCTAAATCGGAATTGAATGAGGCCCCTTCTCTTTTAAATGCATGATAGAAAAATAGTGGTGTTTCAATAATAATATTAGTAGTAGATTTAATGAATGCTGTCACTATTACCATAGATATATTTTTCTCTAATTGAAACACTTGTTGTGAGCTTCCCAACATCTACATTCAGAACTTTAATTGGGTGAGTTAATTGGCTGTTCACAGTGTTTGATTGTTAGAACTTAGGAACAAAGTTTATCACCCAGTGCATTTTTTATAACCCACAAGTTTTGTGATCTTAAGCATAATTGCATGTCATTACTATATCTGAACACAATTTATTAATATTGTCAGACATTTAATAACATTAAGTATGCTTTGTAATTAAATGATAGTACACTAGGAAACTACTAATTAACAATTAAGATAAAGTGTAATATTTCACATAAGGATCCTATTTAAATGATGTTTACATTTTTAATAAATGCATTTATTAATAATGGATGGTCACACATACGGTACCTTACTAGGTAAATACCACTGGGATATTTCAGTCATCAGGAGGTATAAATAGATCAGATTTCAGAATTATTTTGGTTTTAGCACAGGTGGATTAACCAGTAATGCAGATATTGTAAATAGCCTAAATGTGAAAAAAAAAACTAAAATCTGGACTAATAAAAAACAATTAACTAAATTACCTGACTTGACCTATCAGGAAAAAATGTATGATGTCTGTATCACACTCTGAATCTCTGCTCTTTTCTACTTGTTTAATTGAGCATTGCTTCTGACTTGATTGGTGGGGGGGGGGGGGGGCAAAAATGCAAACAGCTATGTGGATTGTGATAACTCCTGCAAGTATATGAATGTTTTTAAAATGTTTGCGCATTTTTAAATAAATAATTAACATTGTCTAATAGTGTATAGTTTAGAGTATTCAATTTTCTATGTTTTATTTTGAGGCAATTGGCAATCAGCCGTTGTAATTTGGGCTACATCCAATAAAGGAATAAGATAAGAGCAAGGGCTAGCATGGAGTGGTGGAAGGTGATTTTGATAATATATTATTTATTCCCCAACCCACTTTCTCCAATTTTTTGCATTATTTGCTGTTTCTAGCACAATAGAGGCATCAAAGGACACACACACATATATGTCTGTCTGTCTATCTATCCATACAGCACTTGTGGGCATATTTGTGTGTCCCAGCTCAACTTCCCAGAATGCCGTGTAATAACTGTTTTTCTTGGAACTCTGAGCTGGAAGCAGGTTTTTTTAACTTGCTTTAGACATTCAAATGTGAACACAGATGTACTTTTTATTTACTGTACTACTGTAAGGCTGAGGGCTTCTATCGCTCTTTTGCCCACCATATTATAAATGATTGTTGTGGTGAACTACCTACTCATAATTTCCACAACACAGGCTGAGATCCCGCTCCATGCTGATGATAGCCAGTAAGCTTGAAACAGCTATACATGGAATGGATACTCAGCCTGTGTTTATTCTAACCTTTGTTTTGCATTAAAGCTGTGTAATACAGCATGCATAAGCTTAAAGGAAGCCATGTTTGTTGATGGCTACGGAATGAAGAGCGAGGCACTTGTGGGCATATTTGTGTGTCCCAGCTCAACTTCCCAGAATGCAGTGTAATAACTGTTTTTGTCGGAACTCTGAGCTGGAAGCAGGTTTTTTAACTTGCTTTAGACATTCAAATGTGAACACAGATGTACTTTTTATTTACTGTACTACTGTACGGTGGAGGGCTTCTATCGCTCTTTTGCCCACCATATTATAAATGATTGTTGTGGTGAACTACCTACTCATAATTTCCACAACACAGGCTGAGATCCCGCTCCATGCTGATGATAGCCAGTAAGCTTGAAACAGCTGTACATGGATTGGATACTCAGCCTGTGTTTATTCCAACCTTTGTTTTGCATTAAAGCTGTTTAATACAGCATGCATAAGCTTAAAGGAAGCCATGTTTGTTGATGGCTACGGAATGAAGAGCGAGGCACTTGTGGGCATATTTGTGTGTCCCAGCTCAACTTCCCAGAATGCAGTGTAATAACTGTTTTTCTCGGAACTCTGAGCTGGAAGCAGGCTTTTTAACTTGCTTTAGACATTCAAATGTTAACACAGATGTACTTTTTATTTACTATCTATATATATATATATATATATATATATATATATATATATATACAGTATATCACAAAAGTGAGTACGTCCCTCACATTTTTTTAAATAATTTATTATATAATTTCATGTGATAACACTGAAGAAATTACACTCTGCTGCATTGTAAAGTAGTAAGTGCACAGCCTGTATAACAATGTACATTTGCTGTTCCTTCAAAACAACTCAACACACAGCCATTAACTTCTAAACCGTTGACAACAAAAGTGAGTACACCCCTAAGTGGAAATTCTGTGGAAAGTCCAAATTAGGCCCAAAGTTTCAATATTTTGTGTGACCACCATTATTTTTCAGCACTGCCTTAACCCTCATGGGCATAGAGTTCACCAGAGCTTTACAGGTTGCCACTGTGAAGGAGCTGGTGGATGTTAGAGACCTTGCACTCCCCCAGCTTCCATTTGAGGATGATGCACAGATGTTCAAAAGGGTTTAGGTCTGGTGTCATGCTGGGCCAGTCCATCACCTTTACCTTCAGCAAGGCAGTGTTCGTCTTGGAGATGTGTTTGGGGTCGTTATCATGTTTGAACATAAACATCGATGCAGAGAGAGTGGAGGCATCATCTGACATCATCAGGTAAATGCATATAGGGGGAATCAGCACAACATATTAGAGAAAACATATATCCAAATATAGACATATGTGTATATATATATTTGTTCTGGGCCTGCATGAGTGCTGCCGGAACTGGGGAGCTACAGTTCATTGAGGGAACCATGAATGAAATGCCGCATGATCCCCTGCCTTTAGAGACTGGGCCACAGGGCAGTATTCCAACATAACAACCACAAACACACCTCCAAGATGACCACTGCCTTGCTAAAGAAGCTGAAGGTAAAGGTGATGGACTGGCCAAGCATGTCTACAGACCTAAACCCTATTGAGCATCTGCAGGAGCTGCTCGAACGGAAGGTGGGCGAATGCAAGGTCACTAACATCCACCAGCTCTGTGATGTCATCATGGAGGAGTGGAAGAGAACTCTAGTGGCAACCTGAGAAGCTCTGGTGGATTCCATGCCCATGAGGGTTAAGGCAGTGCTGGACAATAATGGTGGCCACATAAAATATTGACACTTTGGGCCCAACTTGGACATTTCCACATTGTGGTGTAAACTGTTGTTGCCAACGGTTTAGACATTAATGGCTGTGTGCTCAGTTATTTTGAGGGGACAGTAAATTTACACTGTTATACTGGCTGTACACATACTACTTTACATTGTAGCAGAGTGCCATTTCTTCAGTGTTGTCACATGAAAAGATATAATAAAATATTTACAAAAATGGGAGGGATGTACTCACTTTTGTGAGATACTGTATATATATATATATATATATATATATATATATATATATATATATATATATATATCCTCTGATTTGCAATATACAGATTAATTATTCATTTGTAATTGATCCAGAGGAAGGCAAACAGAAAAAAAACCAGTGAAACTTTTCCAATTGTCTTAAAAAGGGGAAAAAGAAAAAAAATCCTTCCTGACTCCAGATACTGGCGATCGGATTCCTCCAGCGGTCAATACTCCATCTCTAATTATCCAGGATAACCCTGAATTACTTTTTTAATAAAAACAATATATCCAATCCCTTTTTTAAAGTTATCTATCAAATCCACTGTCACCACCTCCTTTGGTAGAGAATTCCACCCTTACTTTGAAGAACCCTTTTCTTTCTTTATGGTGGAATCTTTTTACTTCTAACCTCAAAGGATGTCCTCTTGTCAGTTGAAAACCACTTGGCACAAAAAGTTTACTTGACAAAGCCTTATATCGACCCTGGATATATTTATATAAGGTTATCATATTACCTCTTAGATGCCTAGAGAAAATACGTTTCATTTGATTAGTCTATATCCATAACTTAGCTCCTCCATTCCCCTTATTGTTTTTTTTATCCTGCACTGTAATTTTCCTGCTCTAAAAGGTAATTTTTAAAACAAAAAGCAAAATTACTGTGCAGAGATTAGTGGGACACAGACAAGCATCATGAATAATGTCCTCATGAGTCAAGTATGTGAATCTGTAGATTTATAGGTTTTAGATAAGAGAACAGCAGAGCCATAATGTAGGGCCATAAATGTCCCCCCAATTTGAGGATTAGAAAACCACCAATTTAATATGGGGACGGATGTGCAATATGTCTGAGTCATAAAACATTTTTGAAGTGAGAAAGACGTCCTAGATCAATATTAAGTCCAGCATCTTTTGTAATAAAATGTAATCATTTTCAATTCGAAAGATTTCTTGGATAGTATTGTAATGCCCTCTGAGTATTTTGATTTTCAGGTTTTGGATGGAGTGAATATTTTGGGTAGAACGGTGTACAACTGGGTAACAACAGCTGTCTGCATTGTGATTTTTGATGGAAAGTCAGTGCAGATTCATCCTCTGGTTTAATTGTAACACATAATACAATGTGCTGCATGCAAAAGAGGCTGTTACATTGGTGAAACCAGTCATGACTACCTCATTCTTCAAACACACAACCACACACACACAGACACACACATATATATATATATATATATATATATATATATATATATATATATATATATATATATATATAGGGAAGGGCCTTTTCTACATCATTAGCATGCCTCTCCTTTCTGGGGTTAGCTCTGAAAAGAATCCAAAGTGTGCAAACACCTGGAAGTTATGGACAGGGCTATGGAATTTGTCCCCTCTCAGGGGCCAATATAATTATTAATAATCATATTAATTTATGCCTGCTATCATTCTTTGTAAGATAGAATAATTATCTAGCTAAATATCCCCCTCTTGCTAAATGTAACATCTATGTAAGCAGCCATGGTGTCTCTGGCCTGCATCAAACCACCCTAACCCCTGTTTATTACTTGCCTAACTTACTAAGACCTCCTCCTCTTATCTTCTCTTTACTGTTCTTTTGTCTCAGTCCTGTCTCTCCCTTCTCTCTCATCATACCATTTAACCTTTTTTTCTTTTCAGTCCATTTCACTTCCCTCAAACATGATTACCACTTGCACCTGACCAATCAGCAGCATATGCAATCCTTTAGATTGTAAATAGCAAGTTCCCAATTGTGTAGGAAAATTGCTTTGGAAAAAAGCACATTCTGCAAAGATTCTAAGTTCAAAATAGGGCCCTCCATTTTCTGCAGTTTGTTAATTTTGCATTTTTCCTTCTTCTTATCCCCTATACAGTACTACGTTGAGGCATTGAAACACGCAGGACTTAGGCAGAAATGAGAGCCGAAGGCTCTCCTGCGAGCCTCCAAGCAGTTAGGAAACGCAGGATTGATTAATTCATATCTACAAGTCAAAGCAAATAATTTTAACTTTGTCAAATTTCAACAAAACAAGCTTTGAGTAGAACAATATTGTGGATTGATGGATTATGTCGCTGAATTGGCATTACAGCTCGAAGAGCAATGATTTTGCCATGGCTTTTTAAAAGGCTCTATTTAAGCACACAGCATATTTTTTTACAGACGTTTTTAGTTAGTGAACTTCTATCCAAAAGCAAGGTCTTCACTAACTAAAAACTTCTGTAAAAACAATATGTTGTGTGTTTAAGCAAAGCCATTTTAAATTCACTGAATCGCAATTTAATAAGGCTGTACATTTGGCAAACCAGATTTATTCATTACATTGACATGTAATCCACAATGGCCAGAGATCAAAGAAAATTTAAAACTTGGCCAAAATACTTCTGACCGACCAGATTTGGTGGCTAGAGTATTCAAAATAAAACTAAATACATTGATTCATGATATAGCTAAAGCACACTTATTCAGGAAATGTCTGGCTTTTGTTTATACCATTGAATTTAAAAAAAGAGGCCTGCCACATGCCCACATACTATTAATACTGCAAGAAAAAAATAAATTGAATACGGTAGAGAGAGTGGATTCAGTAATCACTGCTGAACTGCCACATCCAGAAAAACATTTAAATGAAATTGTAACTCATAGAACGATTCATGGTCCATGTGGAGATATCAGTCCAAATTCACCATGAATGGAAAATATAAAATGCACAAAAGAGTTTCCAAAACAATTTTAAATGCAAAGTTATGCTAATTGTGATGCATACCCCTTGTAAAAAAGAAGATAAGAACAAACAGCTATTATCTGTGGCCAAAAGGTCGATAATATATATGTGGTTTCACACAATCCACATTTGCTGATGAAGTACAATGCACAAAGAAATGTGGAAGCTTGCACTCCATCAAATATGTGTATAAATATATATATAAAGGATATGATGCAGCAATTGTTGTTGTGAAAGGTGCACAAAATGAACAAGACAATCCAGTTTCACATGACAAACTTTCATCTTATTTAGATGCTCGCTATGTAAGTGCAGTGTGAGATGCATGATCGGTCACATGCTGTGTACCGATTAGCTGTCCATTTGCCAAAAAAACATTTTGTGTGCTTCACTGCAGGGCATTAAAGAAATGCTTTAGCACAAAGTGAACATAGAGCAACAACACTTACTGCTTGGTTTCAATTAAATTGTCAGGACACTGAGGCCAGACAATTTTTATACATTGACATTCCACAGCAATATGTATTTGTAAATGGCCAATGGCGACAACAGAAAAAAGATAATCATAAAATGATCCCGCAAATTTATATCGTTAGTCCAAGAGACATTGAATGTTTCAGCTTAAGATTATTTCGTTTACATGTTCCCAGTGCACAAAGTTATGAACATTTACACACAGTGAATTACATAGTTTATGATACTTTACAATTAGCTGCAAGACATCAAAACTTCCTGGCAGATGATATGGAATGGGAGAGATATCTAGAAGAAGAAGCACTATGTCAAATGCCAAAGCAAATGTGAGAACAATTTGCTTTCATTTGCATCTTTTGCAATGTACCTGATGCACTATCTCTGTGGGAAATATTTAAATTAAATATGTGTGAAGACTTCTTGAAACGTTACAATGAGACCATTAAAAGCATTAAGGGAAATTCAGGAAATCTTTCTTTGTCATGGATTAAATTGTGCAAATTTTAATCTGCCTGATCCAGAACTTATAGATGAAATTAACTTTGAGGAGTATGACACTGAGATTAAATACCAAAAAACACAAGAACAAATGGAACTTTAAATGTATTACAATTGGAAGCATTTAACGCCATTACAAATGCAATTGACGATGACATGCTCAAAGAGCATTATTTCTATCTAGATGGCCCTGGTGGATCAGGAAAAACGTATATATATAATTTATTGATGAGTTTCGCATTTTTGTTAGAAGGTGGTAGAACTGTGCATAGTGGATTTAAACTGCCAGTTCCCATTCTAAAAACATCAGTGTCAGATAAAATGAATTCATACAAGCCAAACAAATTCACAAAAGTAAATTAAATATAATAGATGAGGCAGCAATGATGTCTTGTCATGCCTTGCAATGTATTGATTGATTATTAAAAGAAGTTATGGGTATTGATTTGCCATTTGGTGGATACATGATGTTGTTAGGAGGAGATTTTAGGAAAACATTACCTGTGGTGCCACATGGCAATAGGACTGACATTGTCGAAACATGTTTAAGAGAAGTAAACAGTGGAAAATATTTACACACATTAAATTAGAAATAAATATGAGATCTGAAGGCCAAAATCAATTCAATTATTGGCTCATTCAAATTGGAGAAGGAAACATCAAAAAATAACTAATCTACCTGATGATATTGTTGAAATTCCATCAGAAATGATTTGCAAAGAATGACTAATATCAGCAATCTTTCGCTATACGATCAATAACGAGGATTACTCAGACATTGTAAGCAAAGTGATATTACCATCAAAACATATAGATGCCTTAAATCTAAATAACAAAAATTTAAAATTAATCAATTCACCCCAAAAAAACTATTACACTGCATATTCCGTTCTGGCTGATGACAAAGACAGTGAATCTAACTTTACTATGGAATTTATTAATTCTTTAACCCCCTCAGGAATGCCACCACATATTTTGCAACTTAAAAAATTGTCATGCTACTGAGAAATATGAATCCCAAAAAAGGACTTAATTGTGAAGGATTTAAAAGATCATTTTATACATGTAGAATTTATGAATGGTACCCATAAAGGTGAAACTGTTCTTATACCAAGAATTGATTTGGCTCTAAGTGAGAGTGGTTTGCCTTTTGTCCTTCAAAGGAGACAATTTCCCATCATCATGTCATTTGCCATGACCATAATTAAATCACAATATTTTTTTACAGGAACCTGTATTTCCACATGGACAACTAAAGAAAACATTTTTAAAATGCAACAATCCAGAAGAAATTAAAGTTCATATTGAAGAAAAGCCAAGTCAAGGTGATTTATTGGAGGATGGACGCATTTTTAGCAAAAACATTGACTACCATGAGGTTTTATTACTATGTGGTTTTATTTCAAGGTCAACATTTAATTTCACTTGGACTCTTTTTAGAGGACCACTATGCCACTAAGGAAACTCTATAAAATGACAAAAAACATAGGGCCTCATTCTATTATCGGCCGTAAATCGTCCGTAAGGCTGCGATTCCTTGCGGGGGTTCAGTTAACTCGCGATTCTATTATACGGCCCCGCAAGGATCTCCCCTTACGGCCGGCCGCATATCTTGGAACCGGCTCTAATCTCAGAAATATAAAAACTGAAAAATAAATTCAAGCCTGCACTATACAGCTCTGTAAATGCTAGGGATCATATTGGGGGACATGAGGATTAAAAGGAACCCACTCTCAAACTTGCACATCTGCCCAAACCCGAGTTCAAATTAACTGTTTATTTTCCGGCTGCGGCGTGGGTGTGTCTGAGGTGCTCCAAGCACTCTGGACTTTTTACATGGATATTTTACGTATATTAAAAATAAAATATTTTACGGATTTGAGTACAGGATAATTATGTGCTATTTTTTCTAACACCTAAAATCCCTTTATAGTCTTCTAAAAGTGCAGGATGCCTTTATTTGAGCTATTTTATGTGCTTAATTGGTGCTAGCGAGACCTCTTTCCTGCAAGTAAGCTTCGGCTCGCTTTTAGCCTCGCAGAGAGGTTTCCCGGAGCAATTGAATTGCAAAACTCTTGCAGCCGTTTTAGATCAAAGGCTTTCCTCCGGCGCGAGCGGCCGCAAGAGATAGCAAGGCACCGGCCGCAAGCCTGCCGGAGCCTCCGGCCGTAAGGGAATAGAATAGCCGAATAGCTTGCGGCCGGTCCTTGCGGCCCCGCAACGGCTGCGGCCGCTAATAGAATGAGGCCCATAGTGTTTATGGCAAAGAACAGTTTTTATACCCCGCGGACGAACTTTTTTGTGTGGCGGTCTGTTTTTAGAGGACCACTATTTCACATAGGAAACTCTATGTGCCATTTTCAAAAACTACAAGAATAACAACAAAAAGTCAAAAAAAAAAAAAAGCAAAGACAAAGTAACATATTAGAATGTGTTAGAAGTTACATTTTTATTATTTTAAGGTACTATTTCAGTTGTTAACATTGTATTTTAAAGGTGTGCAAATTTTTTTCATTGTATATAATTAACGATTTATATTAGTAGGTGGATAACCATTTGTTAATAAATTGAAATGTATAATTAAATAGAGAGTGTTAATCCAGGGAGTAATCCAATCTCCAGTTAATGGGGTCAGGAAGGAATGCATTTTCCCCTCCTTTGATACAATTGGCTAAGTTTCAATGGGGGGTTTTACTGTTTGCCCTCCTCTGGATTCAGTACCTATGTGGTTTACCAGTACTTGAAATAAAAGTTGCATGTTTCAAAGCATTATGTAATGGTTGCAAATACTTATTCAGAAAAAGTTTACCTATTCTTATGTTACTCATGCATACCTCTGAATTAAATTTTTTAGTATTGTTAAAAAAAATGGTTCACCATTGTTTAAAATATAAGTTGCATGTTACAAGGTTTTATGTAATGGTTTCAAATACATATTCATCAAAACTTCCGCCATTGTAATATTATTCTTGCATACATGAGAATTAAAATAGTTAATATTGTTCAAAAATCATGATTTACCTGTTGATGAAATACAAGTTGACAGTTAAAAAAATAAAAATATTTATTATAATTGTTGTACTTCTTTGTAGATAACAAAAAGGTTAAGAGTGTCAGAGACTCACATTGTGTCTCAAACAGCTTTCCCAGCCTTAAAATGTTATTGCCCATCATTTTTGACAGGCAAGTCGCTAGTTGCAAATAAAAGCAAAAGAAAAAAGGATTCAAAGGTGAAAGGGGTGCAGTCAGCAGCAGTGCGAGCCTTCCTCAAGAAAAAAGAAGAGCATGGGTGCATTTGTGTGAGGTCTGGTTTGAATCCGCTCTAAGTCAGTGCACAGTTTTCTGTCTGTTGCATTAATCAGAGTAGAGGTGAGAGTGGGTGTGGCTTGGTCTGTGTAGTTATATCTGGGTGCATTTGTGTGAGGTCTGGTTTGAATCCGCTCTAAGTCAGTGCACAGTTTTCTGTCTGTTGCATTAATCAGTGTACAGGTGAGAGTGGGTGTGGCTTGGTCTGTGTAGTTATATCTGGGTGCTTTTGTGTGAGGTCTGGTTTGTATCCGCTCTAAGTCAGTGCACAGTTTTCTGTCTGATGCATTAATCCGAGTACAGGTGATAGTGGGTGTGGCTTGGCCTGTGTAAGTTATATCTGTGTGTATTTTGTTGTTTTCTGTTTTCTCACTGTATTTTGTAACTGATAATCATGAGTCAGTCCAGTGGAAACCTCACTCAGTGTACATCCTGCCAAATGTATGCACTACTGGAACAGGGTCCATACCTCTGTGACAGGTGTGAGCATGTTGCCTCTTTGGAAGCTCAAATTGAAGATCTGGAGAGGAGAATTGCAGCACTTCATGATATTGTCACACTGGAATGGGAGTTGGTGCTCACGGAGCACACAGTCTAGCTGGGCCTAGTATGGAGGGAGGAGCTGGGGCTAGTGAGGATGGCCAGGGAGGTAGCTGGGTTACAGTTAGAAGGGGAATCAGGGGGAACAGGAGGAGGCAGGCCAGTTCTGAGTTGGCAAACACCAACAGATTTGCCAGATTGAGTGAAACTGTTGGGGATGTCCATTTAGGAATGGCAATGCCAGATAGAGCTGTTCCCTCTAACAGCTGAGAGAACAGATCTACTGGAGGAGAGGGAGGGCAGAATAGGTAGAACGGCTGGGGGAGTTTTTAAACTTGTAGGTGGGGGGGAGGGACTATATAGTAGTATTGGGGTAAATAGGGTAGAGAGGGAAAGGGATGAATTAGTTACCCATGGGGGAGGAGAAGGGGGGAGGGTTACAATAGAAAGTAGGGAGGTATTAATAGGGTCCTCAAATACAGTGGCAGGCACTTCACAACAGCAGAGCCATAGCAACATAAAGTGTATGATTGCTAACGCAAGAAGTTTGCCTGGAAAAATGGATGAGCTAGAAATATTAGCAGTACAAGAAAAATGGGGCTTAATAGGCATTACGGAAACATGGTGGGATGAATCTCATGAATGGACTGTTAATCTGGATGGTTATAACCTATTTAGGAAAGATAGGGGAAATGGTAAAAGAGGAGAAGGGATCTGTCTTTATGTTAAACCTGAATTTAAGCCTATAATTAGAGAATATATTTATGCTGGCACTAACGGCATCATTGAATCCTTGTGGGTTGAGCTAAATAGTGGAGGAGCTAATTCTAAACGCATATTGGTGGGAGTATGCTATAAACCCCCAAATATAGCTGAAAGTGAGGAAATACAATTATTGTCACAGATTGGAAATGCAGCTAAGCATTGGCAAGTTCTAATAATGGGAGACTTTAATTACCCTGATATAAACTGGATAAACGAGCCCACCAGCTCAGCTAAGGGGAGCAGGTTCTTGAGTACACTCAGGGATCATTATCTGGCCCAGGTAATACAAGAACCTACTAGAAATGGGGCCATATTGGATTTAGTCATCACAAGTAATATTGATATAATATCAAATGTAAACATAGGGGAACCCTTGGGGAACAGTGATCACGACACAGTCTCATTTGAGATTGAATACAAAAAACAGAGTTGTAAGGGGCCAACAAAAACTCTACATTTTAAAAGGGCTAACTTTAATGGGCTACGGGCAGCAATACAACATATAGACTGGGACAAAGAACTTACAGGGAAGAATACTGAAAATAAATTGACAACATTCAAATCCTTACTAAATAAACATACTCATCAGCACGTACCATGTGGAAATAAAATGAATAGGTGTAAATCACATCCCATGTGGCTTAACAATGACTAAAAGATCATGATGAGGAAAAAGAAATATGCATTTAAATTATACAAGAAGGAGGGAACAGAGGTAGCTTTATGTGACTATAAGGAAATCAACAAGTCTTGCAAAAGGGCTATTAGACTGGCTAAAATAGAAAATGAGAAGTCAGTTGCAATGGAAAGTAAGACTAACCCTAAAATATTTTTAAATATATTAATGGGAAGAAGGACAGGAAGGAATCGATAGGACCATTACAATGTGACACAGGCCATCTGATAATTAGTGACCAGGAAAAGGCAGATGAGCTAAATAGGTTCTTTTCGTCGGTTTACACAAGGGAGGTACCAATGGTTGGGACACCGCAACATAACGGGGCTACACTACCTTTACTAAATAATTGGTAACGCAGGAAGAAATACAAAAGAGGTTGGAGAAAATAAATGTTAATAAAGCCCCAGGTCCTGATGGAATACATCTAACGGTACTGAGGGAGCTGGGTTCTGTAATAGCCAAACCATTATATCTAATCTTTCAAAACTCACTCACTACAGGGTCTCTACCAGATGAATGGAGAAAAGCAGAGGTGATACCTATATTTAAGAAGGGATCTAGAGCAAATCCGGGGAATTATAGACCAGTGAGCCTCACTTCTGTAGTTGGGAAGCTTTTAGAAGGGTTAATAAGGGACAGAATACAAGAATATGTCTATTTGAACAGGATCATAGGTAGCAGTCAACATGGATTTATGAAGGAAAGGTTGTGTCAGACCAATCTAATTAGTTTTTATGAGGAGGTTAGTAGGAACTTGGATCAGGGCAACTCAGTGGATGTAGTCTTTTTAGATTTTTCAAAGGCATTTGATACAGTGCCACATGGAAGACTAGTGAGCAAACTAAGGGATACAGTAATTGCAGTAAATATCTGCTCATGGATCGAGAGCTGGCTAAAAGACAGGAAGCAAAGGGTTGTTGTAAATGGAACATACTCCGATTGGTCTAATGTGATAAGTGGGGTTCCTCAAGGTTCAGTATTAGGTCCTCTCCTTTTTAACATATTTATTAATGACATTGAAGTAGGACTCGAATGTAGTGTCTCCATTTTTGCTGATGACACTAAGTTGTGCAAGGTAATAAAATCAGACAATGATGTACTTTCCCTACAAAAGAATTTGCATAAATTAGAGAAATGGGCGGCTAAATGGCAGATGAGATTTAATACAAATAAATGTAAGGTTATGCATTTGGGAAGGAACAATAGCCAAGCAATCTATAATCTTAATGGAGCAAATCTAGGGGTATCAGATATTGAAAGGGATTTGGGAGTGCTTGTGGACAACCACCTAGGTAACAGCGCTCAAAGCCAAGCAGCGGCTGCAAAGGCAAATAAAATATTAGCATGTATTAGGAAGGGTATAGAAGCCAGGGAAGAAGATATCATTCTGCCACTATACAAATCTCTAGTAGGCCCTCATTTGGAATATGGAGTACAATTTTGGGCACCACCTCATAAAAAAGACATTTTAGAGCTGGAAAAAGTACAGAGAAGGGCTACAAAACTAATAAGGGGAATGGAGGGGCTAAGTTATGAAGAAAGACTAACAAAATGAATCTTATTTTCGCTATAAAAAAGGCATCTAAGAGGAGATATGATTACGTTATATAAATACATCCAGGGTCAATATAAGGCTTTGTCAAGTGAACTTTTTGTAGCAAGAGATTTTCAACTGACAAGAGGACATCCTTTGAGGTTAGAGGAAAAAAAAGATTTCACCTTAAACAAAGAAAAGGGTTCTTCACAGTTAGGGTGGTTAAACTGTGGAATTCTCTACCAAAGGAGGTGGTGACAGCGAATTCGATAGACAACTTCAAAAAGGGTTTAGATATATTTTTGAATAAAGAGGGCATTCAAGGCGATCCTAGATAACTAGCAAGGAATATTGATCCAGGGAGAAATTTGATCGCCAGTTTCTGGGGTCAGGAAGGAATTTTGCTTTTTTTTCCCCCTCATGAGACAATTGGCAAAGTTTCAATGTTTTTTTTTTTCTGTTTGCCTTACTCTGGATCAATTAACAATTAACAATAATAATAAATAGTCCACATTATAAAGATCAATAGAGATCTAAAAAGGTTGAACTTGATGGACTTACTCTTTATTCATCCTCCAATACTATACTATTAATAATTATTTAATCAATAATTTAATTAATAACTAATCCGCATATTGCAGATCAGAGGAGATCTTAGGTTGAACTTGATGGACTGAAAGTCTTTTTTCAACCTTAATTACTATGTAACTATGTAACTATGTAAATAAAAAAAATAAACAAATAAATGAAAAATTAAATATATATATATATATATATATATATATATATATATATATATATATATATATGGCCCTCTTTCACCTTCAATAATGCTCCCTGCCCTCATCTACCCTGCAAATCTCAGTTCACGTCTGTGTCCATGCTAGCAAAGTGTTCGTTCTCCTGAGCTCTCCTGTTTTTGGTTTCCACAGACTTCATAGTAATCAAGAATCTGTTTTTTTTTTTGGCCTTCTAAGCAGCCTTGTTTCCATTATCTAGGTAAGCTTTTGAACTTCCCTTATGCTCTCTATAGTGAATTTTGGCTCGTAACTACTAAGCTGCAACCTTGCCCATGACCAAGGTTATGCCTTTCAGCTTTCATAAGCCCTGCTCTGCAGTTTTTTTGCCAAATCTACTAAGTTTCTCAACTTTGCCTACTTCCAATCTACTAGGTAGCAACCTCATCCGTGTCCAAGTTTTATGCTTTTTTGGCTTTTACTTTCAGATTTCAGCCCAAATCTACTAAGTTTTGATTTTTATTAGGCTCTCCATCTGTCCTAAATCAGCCTTCACTAGGGGCCACATTAAAATTAAAAGCACAGCCTGTATGTCTGCAGGTTTGAAATCTGCTGGCGTTACAGAACAATTAAATTCAGCAAGGCCGCCACCAAAGGGCCGAAGCCACAAGCCTGTAAACCCTTCCTGTGCCCGCAAGCTGTCAGTGAGCTGGAATAAATGCGGTTCTCTGTTATAACCCAATCCCGTAATTATGTGGTGTGACATAGGCCTCAGAGCCAATAAAAATTGGGATCCTGGAAAATGATTGACAGAGGTAGATAATAAAGCTGCGTTCCACATGCTCTTGCGTTGACTGTGTTGTAGATTCTGCTCCCGGAGTTGGAGGTTGGATATAGAGAGAGGAGAGAGAGTAGGTGATATTGGATAGTAGGTTCTTTCAGTTCTATTCATTTATATTATTATCATAACTATTTTACACATACATTTTGATTACACATATGTATTGATTACACATAATACAAATACACATAGAGTAAATAACACACTTAGAGACACTTAGAGACAGGTCAACATATACCCTATACCCCCCCCCCCTCTATACCCCAAAAGTTAGCAATTACACGTAAAACATAAAAAAAATCATCACAAATATATACAAATACTTTTTTTCTGTTACCATTATTTTGCTTTTGGGATTGAAATGGAGGGAGGAGAGAGGAGGGGAGAGGAGTGGAGAAGATGGGAGGAGAAGAGGAGCAGAGGCAAGGGAAAGAAGGAGGAGAGAGAGGTGGCCACAGGGAGTGTTGGAGAGAAGGAGGTGGAGGAGAGTGGAGGAGGTGGAAGAGGTGGTGGAGGTTGAGGAAGAGGAAGCGGTGGAGGAGTTTGAGGAGGTGATGGAGGAGAAGGAGGTTGAGGAGGAGGTGAGTCGAGGAGGTGAGGAGGAGATGGGAGAAAGTGTATGGGGGAGGTAGGTAGGCAGGTGCCCATATTGATAGGAACATTGTCCTCAGGGTCAGAGGTGGAGGGGCATGATCCCAGGGGCAGTAGCGGGCATGAGGGACAGGCCCCAGGTACAGTTGAGGGAGGAAAGGATAACCACCCACAGCTCATGATTCTATGTTAAAGTGATCTGCTGCCTTATTGTAATTTAAATAAGAACAGTTAAACATAGGAAAGCTAAAGTTTGTCTACAGACACAGTGATGATTAACAACCTCTGCCTTAGTGAATGTTTCACATATTATGTTTAACTGCTTAAAAGAATGCAATCAGACAGCAGTTAAACACTCAATTAACATGAAATCCTCTATTCTGTCACACAATGAAGAGCATGGATAATGAGGTCAATGGCCCTGTAAGTGATTCATCCATGTTCAAGCCTAGATGTCAGATAGTTATGAAGGAATGCAATAAAATGGTTCCTTCAACATCATTAACACATATCCCTTTCTTTTCTTGTTTCTCTTTTTCAGCTTTACAGAGGTCTGGGCCCACTGGTAAGCCAGAGGCGAGGGCATCAGCTCCATCAGAGCAAGTCCCCGAATCATGATTCAGTGCAGGGGGAGAAGGGACCAGCACAAGCCCCATGCCCTGGTGATTAAGAGGAAGAGGAGGAGGAGTTCATGCAGGCATTGGAGCCACTTGATGGACCTTATGCATTCCCTGTGGCCTTCGACCCAACTGCCACCCTCCTCCTGTAGCTGCAGCCATCAACTTCTAGTGGCGCTGCCTCACGGGGGGATGACTCCCTCTGCCACACCACCCTCTCCAGCCGCGGGACGGTGGCAGCCCACGGGGGATTGGGGCCCTGATGCTAGGCAGAGGAGGATGTAGAGGCTACTCATATTTTTGTGCCTTCTCAACAGCACTCCTCAGGGACAATCTATTGGTCACAATGTTAACCTAATCTAGCCTACCTATCTTTTTTAAGGCCTTATTTTGTAGGTGTTATGTTTTTGTTTCATTTTGTTTTGTTTTAGGTAAAAAGCAGGCCCATGAAGGCATCTTCTGCATCTGCAATCATTGTGAAGGAAAGGTATGAGATTTAAGGTTTTCACAGTGCCTCTCAGGTAGACATTCCTTCAATGACAGCCTCCCCTTAACATGTAGCTCCCACAATTTTAAATCTATCATTCAGCCAGATATCTAAGACTTAATTGTTGTTAGCTTAAATGTAGACTAATAAAACTATGAACTTGCAGAGTATCACAATGGCATGTTAATGAAAGTCAACATTAATATATGCATTAGTGAAGCTTGTGATCCTGACCTCAATATCAGTCTGAGAAAAGATCCTTGAGTCTGATGTATTCACATTAAATCTGGCTGCTGACATTTGTGTCCTCTCTGTATTAATGGGTATTCTCCCCTATTGCTGATGTCAAGGTTATCATTTAACATGTGCTAACAGCTGTATAGCTGATGGATGTGATATCAATGTTGATGAACAACATAATATGGAGAAAGTGATATTACACCTTGACCACTGATGCTGGTCACAGCTAAGCATATATTGTAATATGACACATCCTTATTAATGGTCATGGCTAGTTAGTTCTCCAGAGATCTAGCTAATGGTTAGTAATGCTTGCAGATGGGAATCAGGTGAGTTGGTATATTATTACAGTTACAGTATTTAGCACTGTACAGTATATGCATGTTTTTTATTTTTTTATATCCTCCTCTACCTTTTACACCATTTTTTTTCAGATTGTATGCATCTGTTTCATTGAGCAGATATAGACAAGCTGTAAGTGCTATGCACATTAATGGTCTCTTCAATTAAATGGAGTGATTTCTGATGATTCTTTTTTTCATCAGATTCCGGTCGCAGTTGTGTAATGACCACATGTGGCCCTTGTAGGTGCTATGCATCATGCTTATTCTAGACTATGACATTATCCCCTGTAGATATCCCATTTTTCCCCAATAGCCTCTTGCCTTCTTGGGATCCGCCCACACCACACCCATGATATTAATGCCCATTTCTGAATGTGCTCTGCGTATGAAATAAAGCTTTGTTATATAGTTCTCACCATGTCAGTGTGTTTTCAATGGTTGGGGTTTTGGGACATCCACATAAATAACATTTTTGTCACATTCCTCTATCAGTAAACTAATGAGCAGTAATTAATATGCAATATGATAACAATAAAAATAATAATAGTTATAATATCACAATATATCATATAATAATATATATAAGATATAATAATAAAGGGTTAATACTAGTGATGTCCCGAACAGTTCGCCGGAGAACTATTTACGGCGATTTTTACATGTTCGCGTCCGCTGCGAACGGCAAACACATGCGCTTTTCGGTTCGCCCCATATACTTTATTATTGAGGAAACTTTGAACATCATTTATTTGATTTTATCATTTGTTTTGTGTAATCTATGCCTGCCAGCGTGTGTGTGTGACAGGCTAACTCCTAACAGCCTATATTGTGCTTATTTTCACTACTCATACCTGGTGGTGTAACATACATTGAAAACAACCATTTTTTTCCTTTAATCTAATTTCAGTTGCCTGCCTGTGTCAGGCTCACAGCTTATATTGTGTTAAGTGACATAAAACAACACTTTTTTGACTGTAATAGATTGAATAGCAATTGCCTGCCTACAGGCGTGTGTGTGTGAAGCCTATTGCATCTACTCTGCCAACTTTTGCCAGTGTACAGTGATACGTCATATCTGGTGCAACCGTAGTGTACAGTGACATAAAACAACACTTTTTTGACTGTAATAGATTGAATAGCAATTGCCTGCCTACAGACGTGTGTGTGAAGCCTATTGCATCTACTCTGCCAACTTTTGCCAGTGCACAGTGACACTCATATCAGGTGACACCTTAGATTGCACGCGCAGTGCCCCAAATTTGTAGTGGGAGGACCGACCAAGCATCTTTTTCCATCTCCCGCTTCCAAAAATCCATGCCATATACACGTCCCCTCATTGTGGACGTAACAGGGATTAAACCGATAGGAATAGTACTACTTAACAGTACACACCTTATAATAACGCAGACAGAGGCAATAATAAGTATAATCTTCCATGCTGTGCAGTGGAAGCCCCCAGACTCTGACCTGTGTATAATCTTCCATGCTGGGCAGTGGAAGCCCCCAGACTCTGACCTGTGTATAATATTCCATGCTGGGCAGTGGAAGCCCCCAGACTCTGACCTGTGTATAATCTTCCATGCTGGGCAGTGGAAGCCCCCAGACTCTGACCTGTGTATAATCTTCCATGCTGGGCAGTGGAAGCCCCCAGACTCTGGGAGTCTGAAGAAGAGAAGTCAGAGGAGGAAGGTGGCTTTGAGGAGGTGGAAGACCAAACACAGCAGGCATCCCAGGAGGCTTGTTGTCACCTTTCGGGACCCTTGGTGGCTGGGTGGAGGAAGAGACCTTCAATGACATCAGTGAGGACAAGGAACGGGACATGTCTAGCTTGGTATCCAACCTTGTGCAAATGGGAAGTTTGCGGTTGTGCAAAGGGACTGTTTGCGGTGCATTAAACGGGGAGATTGGTCTGTTACTGTGAAGCGGGTGTAACCCTTACACTACCTTATCGATACAACATCTTACCTGATGTTTTAAAGCATGTTGTTCCAAACAATTTAGGAATGTTAAGTGATTTATGCACTTCAAGGCTTAAAACCAGACTCTGCATCAACTATGTAATTTTCCATGGGCGTTTTGCCATGGATCCCCCTCCGGCATGCCACAGTCCAGATGTTAGTCCCCTTGAAACAACTTTCCCATCACTATTGTGGACAGAAAGAGTCCCTGTTTGCCCGTTCGCAAACATTTGGTAAAGTTTGCGTTCGCTATTCGCAAACCCAAAATTTGATGTTCACGACATCACTAGTTAATACACATGACAGTTCCAGTTTGTGAAAGTTTGGAGTGTCAACATTGCCCTGAAGGCATGATAGGAATATGATAACTGATGATGTGAATCCATTGATAGCAAAACACTAAATGGGAGGTCACCAAATGATGATGGGTATACATCTTGGCACATGGCTTCCAGCAATGGCATGGGACTTTCCAGGATGGACATAGCAGAGATTTTCCCTGATGGAAGTGAGTTAGCTGTTGCTCCAAATGCCTCTGCACAGCCTCCATGTGTGTTTTCACCCCTTCCTGATGGTTAAGAGTAGATTAGTGTGGTGTATGTTCCCCAGTTCCCCTTCTGGATTGCTACCTTGTGGTGGTGAAGGGGCTTGTGTACTTCAATGAAGCCATGAGCTATACTACGTAGGGTCACTCTAGGTAGGCAGGTCATAGCAGAGAGGTCAGACAAATTACAGTCTACTGGAGAAGATACTTGCAACCCAATCCAGTATCTTTGGCATGCAAACGTTGTGGAACAGCACAGGCAGAGACCTAGCTAAATGTGCTGAAGTACAGAGGGTCACAGAGAGTCGGACACGACTGATGGACTGAACAACAATTATTTAAATGTTCCCTTGGTACTCAATATATGTTATGTGGCAGTGTAATTTGGCCCCTATTTTTTTCCCAATGTAGATGTGATGAGCAAGATGTATATGCAATTATATTTATATTTCAGGGTCCACATTAGAGCCACTGTGAGTGAGAAAGGGTTAATATGGCATCAGTTTCATGTTTTTGTGTTGCTGTGTAATCTGGTAGTGTGTCTTTAATTGTTTTATGCATGTTGCAGAAGGGCTTTTCATATTGGCATATGCATGACCATTCCAACATATGATGAAATCAAAAGTGTTTTAAATGCCTATTTTTTATTTGTGGATTGTTGTTCAATGAATTCTAATGCCTTTCATTGCTTTCCACATATTTTACAGTCCACTAGTGTGTTTATATTGTCTTTTATAGTGTAAAGAACTTGTGTGTAAACCCTTTGCCGGTGCTGTTTGGAGGCCGTAATATTTTTTGGCTCCATTTGCCGTTTACGGGTTTGAACGTCAGTATGTCCTTGGAGATTCATAGCAATTTAATAGCAATTTGCAATAGTAACATTTATGGGCTTCACAGATCAAAAGCTTAGCTGGGACGCAGTTTTTCTGCCTGTAACCTGTAGATCATTTACGGGTAGCGGAAAGAGGACAATTTAATAGCAGTAACTCTTGCAGGCTCCTTTACGGGCTACGATTTCTGATACATGCTTTCTCATCACTGGAGAGCAATGGTTCCACCTCCTATGTTCAACCTCACATCAACTAAGATGCCTTGTTTCTATTATCTTGGTAAACTTTTCAACTTTCCTTACGCTCTCTATAGTGGATTTTTGGTCCAAAACTACTAAGCTGCAACCTTGCCCATGACCAATGTTATGCCTTTTAGCTTTCATAAGTCCTGCTCTGCAGTTTTCTCACCAAATCTACTTAGTTTCTCAACTTTCCTCACTCCAAATCTACTAAGTAGAAACCTTATCCGTGTCCAAGATTTATTCTTTTTTGGCTTTTGTAAAAACTTGTTTTGGGATTTCAGCCCAAATCGAACAAGTTTTGACTTTTCTTAGGCTCTCCATCTGTCTTCAATCAGCTTTGCTAGGTATTTTGCTTTCTATAAGTCCTAAATCAGACTTGGCCAGGCATCACTTCGATCACACCAGGCATCACCTGATACACACTTTCCATAAGTCCTAATCAGCTTTTGCCTTGCATCGCTATCGTTGCGTTCCATAACTCATACATCAGCTATTCGTATTCGCTGCTGATACCAGACAAAATCAGCTGTCCTTCCCTTCATGCAAGGAACTTATCTGGCCCTCTAAGCAGGCTGGATGTCTGGTGGCAACATTTCAGCCATCTCTTGCCTTTTTTCAGCTGCCTTTCGCTGTAAGAGAGGGAACCAATCATATGTATATATATATATATATATATATATATATATATATATATATATATATTGTGACAGAGTGCCCCCCAGAGTCTGTTGTGAGATACTGAGCTGTGATGATTTCTACCCAGGAGAAAGTAAGTTAAGTGATGAAGCAGCAATTAAGAGAGAACAGCTGTTTAAAGCTTTAAGAGATGTACACAGAGATGATTGTGACCCCATTTAGGCGTGGCTCGCCTAGCAGTATGAGCAGTCTGTAAAGTCTGCAAACTGGACTGAATGCATCAGGTTCTTCATGAAGCCTATGGTTTGAGGCCACCTGTTTATGATTTGCTGGAAACTGAAGAAACACATTTACCTGCGTAGAACTGTAAGAGACAAAGGCGTATACCTGAGTGTCCAGGCTCAGTGAGGAGCCTAAAATTACAGCTTGGAGTAAGACTAATGATATGGACTTCAGAGACACAGAGCAGAGACACAAACACCCCTATTCAATTGCAATTGTTAACAGTTACAGAGCAAATAATTGATCAAGTCTGCAGGTACCTGCCCGAACCACGAAACCGTAAACCATGCACCCGTAAGTAGCATTTCAGAGCATGATCAATTGAGCAAGGACGCAACTACTAATTTAGAAACAGCCAATAGTAAATGACACTGTCATCATTACATCAGTAAAACATGTAGGTTAAACCACAATCAATTAGCGTTTAGAGGTCCCATATGCGATCAGACACGCAATATGGCAATGTACAATATAATAAAAATAAATGATGATACTGTTCTAGTCCATGTGGGTGGCCTGATATGTATTAACTCCCTGATTACTGAGATTGATATAACATGAAAATTAAATATTAAAAAATAATAATTTGATTGCATATTTACGAGCTTGAGACTGTTGTGCAATTAATTCTAATGTCTTACATCACTTTCCCCATCTTTTAAAGTGCAATATAGATTTTTTATTTGCATTTACAGTGCTACAAACAGGTGTTTAACCCCCTTGCGAGTCCTATCTAGTACTCGTAGGATTTTATTCTATAATTGCCATTTACGGGTGTGAAAACTTTTGCAGGCTTGAGGAATTGTAGCAATTGAATATGCGATTCTAATATTTACAGGCTTGAAAGATCAAAGGCTTAGATGGGTTGGAAGTAAGGATTACCGCAGGGATTTTCAGCCTGTAACCCGCAAATCGTTTGCGGGTAGCTAAAAGACACCAATTGAATAGCAGATTAGTTTTAAGTAACTTCCAAATGCTTAATTGAGTAGGGGCCAAAGTGTTTAAACCTACTGGGCACAGAAATCTGATGAAACGTCTGTTTGAGTGATCCTTAGCCTTTGAAGTAAAAGGCAAATTTTTGCTGCAACCTGCAGCAAAGGCGAGGATTTGCAGAGGATCTGCCATAATGATAATACAGAACATTGGATCAGAGAATCCATCGCAGATGGTAAAGCGTAATTGACACAGACTGTGATTTGGTGGCGTGTTATGCCGCAAACTACAGAGTTCCTTTAAAAAATGGAGAAAACTGTATGCCTGTTGGTGGAAAAAAGGTACAATTCTAAGAGAAGCTTCAGATTAGCCCACGGAGAAGTCTTTCTCATCATTCATTTTTTAAAGAGTCCCTGGAGTGGGGCATTTAGAGAGTAGGGAAGGCCAGTGCCCCACCTATCTTCTTGTGAGGAATTATACATTATATGTCTGGATAAAAATACCTTGAAACCAAGGGTATTATTTAAAATGGACTGTACAAATCAAAGTGGACTATTTAAAGAAAACTGCTGTTGCCTATTTTACTGTATATTTGCTGAAGGAAGCTATTTTCATTTGTATTTATGGGACTTAATAAAAGAACAACAGAATATTTGGACTCTGCTGCCTATATATATATAGACTAGAGACTTGCACATCAAAAATGACGGGGCAATGACATTTGAAGCCATGGCAATGCTGTTTGCCATATAATGGCTGTTTGTCACACAATGTAAAGCTTTTGCTCCTTGAGGACCTTTGGTCTCATTGCGAGCCTCTCCTCTTGTGTACTTTTGCTCCTCTGAGCACCTTCAGCGCTCATTGCGAGCCTCTCCCCTCGTGTCCTTCAAGTTTCGTGCTTTGCAACGATCATCTTCGGAGCTTATTGCAAAGACAGATATATAAGTACAGTGTTAAATATACATTTTTTTAGTGCAGTGTAAATTAGAAAATGTTTTCAGGTCTTAGAGCATAATAAAGTGTTTTAAATATGTATCTGCTTTTAGAGTGCTATCACTGGCAGCTAATTTTCAGTAATCCAGATATCTTAGTGCAGTGTAAAAAGTAAAACTTTTATAGTGCAGTGGAAAGTATACATTTTTATTTTCCATTACTAATTAATACTTATTAAATTAATGTACGTTAATAATTAATTAGGAATTAATAAATGTATTAGGAAGTGCAAAGCATTAATGTATTCATAAAGAAACGGCAGTGTAAAATATGCTATATATGTTTTTTTAATAATAATTAATTAATCACTTAATAAATTAATATATTTTATCTATTTCTAATTAATATATCCAGCAATTAATATCCTGAAGAGCTAACAATCTCTTTTTATTTTCCTGCAGCATACAATGTACATTTGGACTGTTGCTGCCCTGAGGAGAAAGTCTTAGCAATGTGCCAAGTGTGCAGTATATTTAGGCTGCTTGCGCGAGGGCAAACCGTTTGTTTAGTCGGGTAAAGCGCTATTTTATATTCGTAATGTTATTAGTTGCAAGTTAGTGTTGTAAAATGGAGGTGATTGTCTCTGTGTTACGCGGCTCGCAAGCATTTTCTGTCCTTTCTAATAGTGTATTTTTGTACCTCGTACGTTCCTGGGTAAAAGTGGTATGAGGCTGGCAGTGTTTTGCGCGGTTCAGGGTTAGCCTTGTTTTCTTTTTTTTCATTCCGCCATTTTTTTTCTTGTTTAGTTGAATTTCGTGTGCCGAAACTCAGAAAATTTTACTTAAATTTGCGTGCAACCTCACTCCCAGATGTCCTGGCTGTCCCCCCGTGCTGTATTTGATGTTTTTTGTATTTTTCGTGTTTTTCGATTTGCGTGGTTGGGCGTAATTTCTTTTTTCTAAGTTCCGCACTTGCACTTTTTTTTCTAAGTCCTGTGTTCCTCAACTGCTTGCAGCCTATGGCAATCCCGCGTTTACTAACTGCTTGGAGGCTATCAGCCTTATTAAATTGCGATTCGGCCAATTGAAAAGGGCTCTATATAAGCACAGAGCATATTTTGTTTACAGAAGTTTTTAGTTAGTGAACTTCTATCCAAAAGCAAGGTCTTCACTAACTAAAAACGTCTGTAAAAAAAAAATATGCTATGTGCTTATATAGAGCCCTTTTCAATTAGCCGAATCGCAATTTAATAAGGCTGAAAGTCCTGCGTGTTTCAATGCCTCAACTTCTCGCCTTGCTTTGCGATGCTCACATGCGATGAGCGCCATCAACGCTCATCGCCTAAGTGCTGAGAGTTTCAATACCACAATTGCTCTCTTAGCTACGCGAGGCGAGCAGCCGATGAGCGCCTTTGGCGTTCATCGGCTAAATGCTCCGAGCTCGGATGACTTCTGTGCTTTAACGGCTCACCTCGCTATTCGAGGCTCGCATGCATGAAGACGAATCGCAGTTTGACAACTATTATATATGATATATCAGCTTTAGAAACTGGTCATCAAAGGTCACTCTACTTTATTATTTTGTTGACTCTTTATTTGACCTATAGTGTGGGGAGTTTTTATCTGTCTCCTTCCCTGCGTCAATTTGTTTTAGGTGAGAAAAAATAGCATCGGTTGCTCGCCTCGCGTAGCTAAGAGAGCAATTGTGGTATTGAAACTCTCAGCACTTAGGCGATGAGCCGTGAGGGCTGCAGTTGTCGTGAAGGATCAGCGAAGGCGCTCCTTGCGCTTGTTGAGATGAGTGCCATAGGCGCTCATCCCTACAACCCCGCACGACTTAGGCAGTGAGCCCCAAAAGCGCTCACTGCACTGGTGGAGATGAGCGCCATAGGTGCTCATCCCTACGACCCGCGAGACTACACATCAACAGAAATCTCAATTACACAATTCACAATGCCAGACCCGAAGCAGTTTAAAAAAAAAGTGGAAAAATTACTACCCGCGGCACTTAGAAAAAAAAATACGAGGTAAAAAAAATTTGAGGTAAAAAAAATACGAAGTTAACGGCCGAACCGCGCACATGCAAAAATAACAAAAACACAAAGAGAATAAAACAAAAAATACAAAAAAAATCACACACAGCACGGGGAACAGCCAGGATGTCTGGGAGTGAGGTTGCATGAGAATTTAATAACAATTTGCAGAATTTAAGCAGTGGAAAATCGCATATGCAACAAACAAAAAAATGGAGGACGAAAGAAACAGAAACGAGGCTACATGACCTCTAACCACGCAAAACACTGCCAGGCTCTTAAGACATTTACCCAGGAACGTACGAGGCACAAAATACGCTATTAGGAAGGACGGAAAATGCTCCAGACCCACGTAACACATACACAATCACAGCCATTTCACAACACTAACTTGCAACTAATAACACTACCATTTTAAAACAACGCTTTACACACCTAAACAAACAGCCTATTTACACTCCACATTGCTGACACTTACAACTTAGGTCAGCAACAGTCCAAATGTACATTGTAAGCTGCAAGAAAATCAAAACAGATTGCTAGCTCCTCAGAATATTTATTGCTGCATATATTCATTACAAATACGTATATAAAAATAGCAGGGGAGAGGCTTGCAATGATTGCAGAGAGTGCTCAGAGGAGCAAAAGTACACAAGGGGAGAGGCTCGCAAGAGCGCCGAAAACCAAAGGTGCTCAGCGCGAGGCTTGCAATGAGCGTTGAAGGTACTCAGAGGACCAAAACACTTATATTGTGTGGCAACCAGCATTACCTGCCTTAATATTTTATGACCCTCATTTTTTGACGGGAAATTCACTAGAGTAGTGTCTGTCATGCTGGGCGGGGTCGTGACATCATCAAGGGGTGTGGTCATGACATAATTGAGGGTGGGACTGAGAATAACTCATGGGGCGGGTCTGTGACATCATAGACGGAATTTCACACTTACCAGGAGACTCACACTCCCCAGAAGTCTCTCACACACATAGGCAGTAACACACACACAAAAACGCATACAGGAAGTCTCTCACACTCACCAGGAGACTCTCACACACACAGGCAGTCACACAGACAAAAACAAACACAGAGGAAGTATCTCGCACTCACCAGGAGTCTCTCACACACATAGGCAGTCACACATACACATACAGGCAGTCTCTCAAACTCACCAGGAGACTCTCTCACACACAGGCAGTCGCACATACACACACAGGAGGCACAGATGGGGAAAGGAGCATAGAGGGGGGACAGCAGCACGGAGGAGGGACAGGGATGGTGGACAGTGGTACACAGGGGGATAGCGACACAGGTGTGGAAGCGGAACAGAGGTGAATAGGGCACATTGCAGGGACGGGCACAGAGGAGGGACAGCAGCACAGCATTGGGGCACAGAGGCACGGGACAGGGAGAGGCAAAGAAGGTGTGACAGCGGCCCAGAGGGAGGGCAGTAGCAAAGAGGAGGGACAGTGATGGGGGACAGTGGTACACAGGGGGATAGCAGCACAGGTGTGGAAGTGGAACAGAGGGGTATAGGGCACAGTGCAGGGACGGGCACAGAGGAGGGACAGGAGCACAGCATTGGGGCACAGAGGCACGGGACAGGGAGAGGCAAAGAAGGTGGGCAGCGGCCCAGATGGAGGGCAGTAGCACAGAGAGAGGATAAGGGCACAGAGGGGGCAGGGACACAGTGAGAGAACAGCAGCTTAGAGGAGGGACAGCAGCACAAAGGGGTACAGAGGCACAGAGGAGGAACAGAGCACAGGGAGCAGGGGCACAGAGGAGAGACAGCAGCAAAGAATGGGGGGACAGCGGGACAGTGGCACAGGAACAAGGACAATAATACCATAATTTATGTTGGACGGTTTTCTTGTATATTTTATAAAATATATTAAAATATATTAAACCAATGCATTTAGTATTTACCAAAATACAGCAGCCTATTGATCAAACATATGAACATACCAAATTGTCCAGGATTGTGCTAATTTGTCATTGAAACTGTGTCTGAACTTTATTTGAGCCAATCAGAATGTGTAAAGAATTATTTTTTAGCTGCAGAAAGAACAATGCCCATTAACAGCAAAGAGCAGCGTTTACTTTTTCTGGAAGACCATTTTCAGGCCTGAAGATGAGGACACGGGTAAATTCAGCATCATAATAGCATATAAATGTAATAAACAATAAGCAGTTTTTTTGTTCTCCATAAACATGTTGCCTAAGTGCAGTTCTTCATGGAAGGCTATGTTAATTTTTTAAACCTATGGACCACAGCATGCCAGGCACATCTTGTGTCTGGTTGTGCCAATCTAAAAGGTTTTCATGGCCTGCCCATTTTGGGTGACCCTATATGGTATAGCTCACAGCTTCATTGAAGTTCACAAGCTCCTTCACTACAACAAGGTAACGATCCAGAAGGGGTACAGTGGTATGTTAATCCTGGTTAAATAAACGGTCACTGTAGTGGTCAAAACATAAAGATTAATTTGTGTAAACGATTAAGAGTAAAATCACTAATTGACAAATATAAAATTAATGCAGTTTTTAAAAATTACATTTCAACTTAGCATTGCATAACTTCCAAATGATATGTGTCTGTCCTCGGTTGTTAGGTGTCCACAGAATGATGATCTTCCCAGAAGGATGTGCTATTTTTTCTCACCTAAAACAAATTGACGCAGGGAAGGAGACAGATAAAGACTGTCATCAGGACAAGAGATAAAAATTCCTATTAGGACAGTCACACTGGACAGAACCTCTCTGGCCTCTGGACATGTAATAGTGGTGGAAAAAGACTGATCTACTGAAGTCCAAATACAAAAACTTCAAAATTATGTTTAAAAAGCTGTGCTTTTTTCTATAAATAGTGTTTATTTTGGTTATTGCTAGCCAGGTATTAACTATGCAATAAATACATTTTTGTATGAGCACTACAGTGGACATTTAAGTCACATAAAACGAAGATAATGCAAAAAAACGAAGATAATTATAGACTTAGATAAAACCATAACCAAGGTCCCCCATATGTTCCAAACATCATACAAAGAAAAACAAATGTATATTTAGAAAAGCATTTTGCACTAACACAGTGCTTGCATAAAAAGCTAAAATGATTTATTTTAAAACCAAAAAAAACAGTATAATTAAACTAAGTAATGCTGGCTGACATATTAATCATTCACTGCAGGAGCATATTTTTGTTTACAGCCTAACCACAAATCGATGTTTGCGGTTTAACCTTCAAGACCTGCCACTAGGGTGAATGAAGTTGTATATGATTATCTGCAGAAGATATGAATGAGCTCACTAAACTAATCTGTATTTTCTGAAATCTAAGACTGAAGTAAGACAGTTTAAGTATTGAAAAAGTGAATAGTATACCAAACAAACATGTTAAAAAAAATATTAATTTAATAAATATTATATGCTCTTATCTTAGTTGAGCACCTTTCATCTGATGCTGACACGAGACTCTGACAAGCTGCATCCTACAGTAAAGTCAGTGGCAGAGCTAGAGAATGGAGGGCCCTGGTGCATATGGGGCCCAGGTGAGAGGGGAGTGTGGCCAAAATGTTTTTTGTGTCGCAGATAGGTATAGGGGGTGGCAGAGGGATTTTTAAATATATATATATACTAGGTATACTAGGGACTCGGGGCAATAACATTTGAAGCCATGGGAATGCTGTTTGAGACATAAATGAAACCATTTTTTACTGTGAGGACCTTCGGCGCTCATTGAAAGGCTCTCCTGTCAAGGACTTTTGGTCGTGTGAGAGAGTAATGTATTTCTATGTGTATGTAGTTAAATAATAATTAATGATTTATTCAATAAATTAATATAGTTGAATATTTATAATTGATATATGCAGCAAGCAATACGCTGTAGAGTTAACAATCTGTTTGTCTTTTGCGTCTGCATAGAATATACATTGTGAGTGTTAGTGCCCTGCTTATAAAGTGTAATGAATGTTTGAAGTGTACATTCTAAATAGGCTGCGAGCGCGAGGTAAAGCGGTTGGGTTATTGTGTAAAGTGGGATTGTATAGTTGTAATGTTATTAATGTGTTACGTGTCTCGTGAGCATTTTCCAGCTTTTGTAATAACGTATCTTGTAGGTCGTAGTGTCAGCAACAGTCCAATGTAGTGTGATGTATCAAGTGCTACGCGTTTTGCAGTGTTTTGCGCGGACCGGGGTCGTGTAGCCTTGTTTTCATTTTTTTTGGCCACCCATTTTTTTCCTCGCTTAGACGATTTTTGAGTGGTGATAATCGTCTAAATCGAGTCAATTTCGCATTCTACCTCACTCACAGACATCCAGGGTGTATTTAGTGTGTTTTTCGTGTTTTGTGTTCGGTCGCTAATCTCGTAAATTTTTGCGTGTCATATCTTTTTTTTCTAAGTCCAGCGTCTCGTATCTTTTTTTTTTTATGTCCTGCATCTCGTTTTTTAACGTCTCGCCTCGCTTTGCGAGGCACCCATGGGCTAAGCTCTACGGGTTTAAAGGCTCGCTTCACAAAGGGAGCTTGCAAGAACTGCATCCTTCGCAATGCGAGAGATGCAGTTCTGGCCACAAATGCGGACTTCACGAAGCAAGGGCCGCATTTGAGAAGGTGGAGGCTCCAACGTCCACTGCAATGAGCCGCTGGCTTGTTGCAGGCCACAAATGCGGACCCTTGCCAAGCGAGGGGACACATTTGTGGAGAGGGACATAAACTACAATGAGCACAGGGGGACAGCTAGGACGTCTGGGAGTGTGGTTGTATGCAAATTTAAGTAAAATTTAAGCATTTTCGCCACTTGAAAATCCGCTAAGCAAGAAAAAAAGTTGCCGCCGAAGGCTCATTGCAGGCCGCAAGTGCGGTCCTCACTAAGCGAGTGTCCGCATTTGTGGAGGTGGAAGCTCTACGGTGCCTCACTCTCACTATAAAAAAACCCACATAAGCAGGACTTTAAAAAAAAAATACAACCCACGGGACTTAAAAAAAAAAAACGAGGTTGCAAAAATACCAAAGGAAACTGGGACTTAGAAAAATAAAATAGGAACCGCGGGGCTTAGAAAAAAGAAATACGAGGTTGCAAAAATATGAACTTAACGGCAGAAACGCGTACATCCAAAAACAACAAAAACACAGCAAAATAACAATAAAACCTTTTTTTTAAAACACACAGAGCACGGGGAGACAGCCAGGACGTCTGGGAGTGAGGTTGTATGCAAATTTAAGTCAAATTTAAGCATTTTCGCCACTTGAAAATCCGCTAAGCAAGAAAAAAAATGGTGGACGAAAAAAATGTAAACAATGTTACACGACTCCTAACCATGCAAAACAACGCCAAGCACATAAGACTTATACCCAGGAACGTACGAGGTACAAAATACACTATTAGGAAGGACGGAAAATGATAAACAACCGTGTAACACATATACAATCGCCGCCATTTTACAACACTAACTTGCAACTAATAACATTACCATTCTAAAATGCCGATTTACAACTAAATAAACGATGCAGCCTCACGCACGCAGCCTATTTACATTGCACACTTCTTCACAGTTAGGGTGGTTAAACTGTGGAATTCTCTACCAAAGGAGGTGGTGACAGCGAATTCGATAGACAACTTCAAAAAGGGGTTAGATATATTTCTGAATAAAGAGGGCATTCAAGGCTATCCTAGATAACTAGCGAAGGAATATTGATCCAGGGAGAAATTTGATCGCCAGTTTCTGGGGTCAGGAAGGAATTTTGCTTTTTTTCCCCCTTATGAGACAATTGGCAAAGTTTCAATGGTTTTTTTTTTATGTTTGCCTTCCTCTGGATCAATTAACAATAATTAACAATTAACAATAATAATAAATAGTCCAAATTAAAAAGATCAATAGAGATCTAAAAAGGTTGAACTTGATGGACTAACTCTTTATTCATTCTCCAATACTATACTATTAATAATTATTTAATCAATAATTTAATTAATAACTAATCCGCATATTGCAGATCAGAGGAGATCTTAACAGGTTGAACTTGATGGACTGAAAGTCTTTTTTCAACCTTAATTACTATGTAACTATGTAACTTCACACATAGCTGACACTTACACCTCAGGTCAGCAACAGTCCAAATGTACATTGTATGCTGCAGGAAACAGATTGTTAGCTCTTCAGGATATTGATTGCTGGATATATTAATTACAAATAGGTAAAGTATGATAATTTATTATTTTATTAATTAATTTATTATCATTAAAATACACATATATATGAAAAAAAAAGCAGCGGAGAGGATCGCAATGAGCGCCTTTGGCGCTCAGCGTGGGGCTCACAATGAGCGCCAAGGCTGCTCAGAGGAGCAAAAGTACACCATGGGGAGGCTCGCGATGAGTGCCAAAGGCGCTCAGTGCAGGACTTCCACTGAGCGTGGAAGGTGCTCCCACGACCAAAAATACGAGGGGAGAGGCTGGAGCCAATATCATACTAACAGCAAAGCTGAGCCAAGCGGTTTTACCCATCATAACTGAATTTTCTCCATAGTTATACCATAAATTAATCATAAACCTTCCTAAATGAATAACACAATGTGTGTATATTTTGACAAGAGTTATCTCAGCAATGGGGGATGCTGTAGACTCATTTATAAGTAAGTTGCTACACTGTATATATACTGATGGATTTAAAGAAATATACACTCAAGCCTCAAATTGCCTTCTAGCAAGTGTGAGTGTGTTTTTAATTCATTTTCATTTAGTGTTTTTTTTTAAAACTAATGGATTTGCACTATCAAAGGTCCTGATACACAGTGTTATTTTTCTTTCTTCAATGACAAAAGTAAATTATCAGAAATATAAAAAAGTATCTGTAATTATAAATATATAGTTTTACTGACATGTTTTGGAAATGTACTGTGCTAGTAAAATTAAATATTTGTCCGTTTCTGTGTGTCTTACCATGTTTTTATGGTGGGATTACTAATTATAAAAATTTTTGGTCAAAGTGGTCAAAGTAATTGAAGATGTTACAGGATAACCTATAGTAGATCATTATTGGTATTTATAGATAAGCAAGGCAATTTCTCAAAATGTAAGAAATCGCTATTATAGATTTGAATCAATGCTGGAAAATAAGGGATTCCATTTCCTGGAAGCACAAGAAAATTCCATTATAAGATTTATTGTTCTTGAAAGTTTGTAATGTATTCATGTTGGAAAAAAATATTATTAGCACCAAACAGTATTGAGCTATGGGTGGTTTAATACATATGTAAGGAATCTATTGATGTTTATTCGTGTTCACCTTTGAACTTATTTAGAAACATGTTAATACATCACTAGGCTATGGTGCTGTGCATAATAGCACAACAATGGGAAATCAGTGGTTTATTTTCCTCTACATATATGCAAATCGCAACATAGCCTGTAAGGAATTTACTTCCTTTCAATGACAGCGTGGGAAAAGCAGAAATAAAAAATAAATTTCTACTTAAATCATTATGAAAATATATAATATAATTATTTTCAGCAAGGTTTACAATCTCTGGTTGTTAAAAAAAAATGGAGAATTCTTTAAATAGTATTTTTCCTGAAAAAAACATACTTGAATTGGCTTAGTTTGATGTAATTTGATACTATAAACATACTTGGAACTGCATATTGTATACAGTATTGTATATTAAATTGGACATACAAAACAGAGAGTGTGTAAATATATCTATATATATACCAAATAGGTACAATTAAAATGTATTTTTGTACAATATAAGCCTGAAGTTTAACAGGAAGTTAAGGGTACTTGTATGCATAATTTATATGTGGTATTGAATATTAAATTGGACATACAAGACATTTTAATATTAAGTATTAAATGGAACATACAAGAGTGTGTGAATACAGTATATTGTCACAACCCACTCGTTTTTGGACTTGAAAAGGCCAAGAAGACCTATTCTGCCCTTAGGTTGTATAAGTTAATTATCCCCATCTACAGGATAGCCTAAATGGAGGCAAGGATAAGTTGGAGATTTTCCAGACCAAATTGTGATGTCATGGCCAATTTGCAGAGTCTCAGGACAAGTTTCTGGGTACCAGGACAAGTTGGAGAAATTAATTTCTAGTTAAAAAATAATAATAAACGCCTTTTCTCTAATAGAAACACACCATGCATATGTCTCCCAAACAGAGCATACGTTAATGTTTCAGGTTACATTTTATACAGTCATTGCACCAATTGAAAATGTGCCACTTCCTTTGGCAAACATAAATTTCACCTTATGCCCCCTTTGAACTATTGAATCGTTATCAGGTATTTTATTGGCAATCAATTGCCTTTACATTTTTCTTGTTCGTACGGACTAATGTTACCTGAATGAGTTCCAATATCAATTTTATACAAATAGTGTGTTTGAGGCTTAAGTAGAATTAGACTTTTTGGTGTAAACTTTAGTGAGTGTTGTTAATTTATAACTGTTATTATGCAATTGTCCACCTGCTGAGTTGGAAATGTACAACTCTCTTTAGTATGTAGGAGTTTGCAGCTTTTTAAGGGACACCGTTCACGATGATGCCCGGAAATGTGAGCTGAAAAATAATGAGGGTAGTGTAGAAAAAGTGCATGCCCTCCTAGTGTAGGATGTTGGATATGTTAAGAGGTGGACAGTTCTCTGATGAAAATGCACTCACCTTAAATAAACTTAATACATATAAGGTAATTTCTGGATTAGAGACTGGAGGAGAAGAGGCTTCAGTTTTTCAATCTTCTCTTCAGGTGCTTCTTTCTCTTAATGAAGATGTCTATTTGTATTTGTATATTATTATGTATGTGTGAAATCTTCATATACTGTGTATAAAATATAATTTCAGTATTATATAATTCCATGTGTAGGATCATGTGGGCAATACGCCTTTAAAAACTCCTAAATCACTCATACCGCCTCACGGTAGAGTAGAATATTTTATTTTCAATAGAAACATCATAATGACAATTTTCTGTCCCATGGACAAGAATACAAGTCATATAAATAAAATTGTATAGATCATAAAACAAATAAAAAAGGCTTTTTTCCAAAACAATGTGAATTCAGATCAAAAACAATATCAAACGCATTTCACAGTGTTTCCCACACCTTCCTCAATGATATGTCACCCTTAGCGTTTAGTGTGCCTGTACTGAACCTTGTCTGGATGGCAGTATCCCCTTTGAACTACCCCACGTGGCCCAGGTCTGTTTCCAAAGACTTGGCACCAGCCTGTCTCCTTCCCCACCTAGGTGCCCTGGGGTCTAGGGACTCTGTTATCAGCTACCTCTGGGCAGGATCTAGACACAGCAGGGGTTTGATTAGGTAGTGTGTCTGGTTGAGGGGTCTGGGTATAACCCATGTGGGGAACCATATACTTGTGGTGTGTAAGCATTATACTTTCTGGAATTGCTCTCTACTATTTAGGGGACCCAGGAGAGGGTAGTGGGGCTGGTCAGAGGGCTCAAGGTATTTCCTGAACAGGTAGAGAATAGTGTTAATTCCCTGTGAGTTTAGAGGACTATGCATTTGGGACTACCTGCTCCCTAGCAAATCTCCCCTCATATAGAGATATCTTTATTGATTCAGATGGAAGTCAGCTAGGGAAGAGGTGTGTTCATTTCTTGTGTAGAGATGTCGTGAATAGTTCGCCGGCGGACTGTTCCCGGCGAACATAGCATGTTCGGGTTCGCGGCGAACAGCGAACATATGCGATATTCGACCCGCCCCATATACTTTATCATTGAGCAAACTTTGACCCTGCAACTCACAGTCAGCAGACACATTCCAGCCAATCAGCAGCATACACTCCCTTCCAGAGCCTTCTACCTCATGGACAGCAGCCATTTTGGAATCATAACTAACTTGCAGTCTTACTGAGAGGAGGCTGAGTGTAGGTGATGCTGATTGAATATGGAAATCAATAGCTAGGCAAGTTTATTCAGTGTCCAGTGCAGTGCTAAAGGACTCATCAGATCTCTGCTGTAAACACAGCACCCCAAAAAGCCCTTTTTAGGGCTATAACATCATTTTTTTTTTAATTTTTTTTTTTCTGTCTAATCTAACTTCTTTTGCCTGTCTCCCTGCTAGCCCCTGTGTGTGTGTCAGGCTCACAGCTTATACTGTGTGTGCACAGTGCAACCAATACAATCTTGTTTACTAGTTGTCTACTTTAAAAAAAAAAAAACTTTTATTTTGTTAAATCTTAGTTCATTTGCCTAACCGCCAATCTAAGTTAATTTGCCTGACCGCTAGCCAGTGTGTGTGTTAGGCTTACAAGTATTGTGCCAAGTACAACCAATCCAATCTAGTTGGGGTACCAGCAGTTTACATGTAAAAAAACAATAATTTTATTTTCTTAAATCTAAGTTCATTTGCCTGACCACTAGCCAGTGTGTGTGTCAGGCTTACAAGTATTGTGCCAAGTACAACCAATCCAATCTAGTTGGGGTACCAGCAGTTTACATGTAAAAAAACAATAATTTTATTTTCTTAAATCTAAGTTCATTTGCCTGACCGCCAATCTAAGTTCATTTGCCTGACCACTAGCCAGTGTGTGTGTCAGGCTTACAAGTATTGTGCCAAGTACAACCAATCCAATCTAGTTGGGGTACCAGCAGTTTACATGTAAAAAAACAATAATTTTATTTTCTTAAATCTAAGTTCATTTGCCTGACCGCCAATCTAAGTTCATTTGCCTGACCGCTAGCCAGTGTGTGTGTCAGGCTTACAAGTATTGTGCCAAGTTCAACCAATCCAATCTAGTTGGGGTACCAGCAGTCTACATTTAAAAAAACAATTATTTTATTTTATTAAATCTAAGTTCATTTGCCTGACCGCCAATCTAAGTTCATTTGCCTGACCGCTAGCCAGTGTGTGTGTCAGGCTTACAAGCACTGTGCCAAGTTCAACCAATCCAATCTAGTTGGGGTACCAGCAGTCTACATGTAATAAACCAATAATTTTATTTTCTTCAATCTAAGTTCATTTGCCTGACAGCTAGCCAGTGTGTGTGTCAGGCTTGCAAGTACTGTGCCAAGTTCAACCAATCCAATCTAGTTGGGGTACCAGCAGTCTACATTTAAAAAAACAATAATTTTATTTTCTTAAATATAAGTTCATTTGCTTGACCGCCAATCTAAGTTCATTTGCCTGACCGCTAGCCAGTGTGTGTGTCAGGCTTACAAGTACTGTGCCAAGTTCAACCAATCCAATCTAGTTGGGGTACCAGCAGTCTACATTTAAAAAAACAATAATTATATTTTATTAAATCTAAGTTCATTTGCCTGACCGCCAATCTAAGTTCATTTGCCTGACCGCTAGCCAGTGTGTGTGTCAGGCTTACAAGTACTGTGCCAAGTTCAACCAATCCAATCTAGTTGGGGTACCAGCAGTCTACATTTAAAAAACCAATAATTTTATTTTATTAAATCTAAGTTCATTTGCCTGACCGCCAATATAAGTTCATTTGCCTGACCGCTAGCCAGTGTGTGTGTCAGGCTTACAAGTATTGTGCCAAGTTCAATCAATCCAATCACAGTAGCTTGCACGCATAGTACCACTAATCGGAAAAAAAATGATAGGCAGAGGCAGGACAACCCGCAGGGGCAGTCGTGGTCGTGGTGCTGTGTTTCCCCTTGGCCCTACAATAATGCCCAGTGTTAAGAGGCCAGTTACCCTGAAATTGAAAAGTTCAGAGGACATAGTTGACTGGCTAACACAGGACACCCAATCTTCTACAGCTTGGAACATTGACGCACCATCCTCCTCCAGCTTAGCTTCGGGCACCTCTCAAGTTACCACTCGCCCGCCTGCCGCCACCAACAACACTAGTACCACAGCCGATTCAATTGATCAGTCAGAAGAGTTATTTACACATCAGTTTGAAGAAATGAGTGATGCGCAACCATTATTGCCAGAGGATGTAGATAACAGGGATATGTCTCAGTCAGGCAGCAGTACACACATGTACGTACGATGTGATGATGATGATGTACCCGCTGCTGCTTCCTTTGTTGTGTTGTCAGATACAAGTGAGGCGGGTGATGATGATGACGATGCATCCGTGGATGTCACGTGGGTGCCCACTAGAAGAGAAGAAGAACAGGGGGAAAAGTTCAGATGGGGAGACAGAGAGGAGGAGGAGACGAGTTGGAAGTAGAGGGAGGTCATTGCATTGAGCTAGGGGCACAGTCAGACAGCATGCATCAGCACCCGGGGTCAGCCAGACAGCACGCCAATCAACGCATGCTGTTGCCACAACCAGAATGCCGTCACCGCAGAGCTCAGCAGTGTGGCATTTTTTTTGTGTGTCTGCCTCTGACAACAGCGATGCCATTTGCAACCAGTGCCAAAAGTAATTGAGTCGTGGGAAGTCCAACAACCACCTAGGTACAACTCCTTTGCGAAGGCACATGATGTCACATCAAAAACGCCAATGGGATCAATAGATGAGTACAAGCAGCACACAAACTCAAAGCCGCCATCCTCCTCCTGGGCCAGCATCTTCATCCACGTCAACCACTGCTGTCCTCCTTGCCCCCTCTCAACCATCCGCCACTCCGTCTCTCGCCTCTTGCTGTTCCTGCTCATCTCCCCACAGTCAGGTGTCTGTCAAGGGCATGTTTGAGCGTAAAAAAGCCAATGCCACAAAGTCACCCCCTTGCCCGGCGTCTGACAGCTGGCTTGTCTGAACTCTTAGCCCGCCAGCATTTACCATACAAGCTGGTGGAGTCTGTGGCGTTCCAAAAAAATTTAGCGATTGGGATACCGCAGTGGAAGGTACCCGGCCGAAATTTCTTTGCCCAAAAGGCAATCCTCAACCTGTACTCGATTGTGCAATAGGAAGTAATGGCATCTCTGGCACACAGTGTTGGGGCAAGGGTCCATCGGACCACTGATACCTGGTCTGCAAAGCATGGTCAGGGCAGGTATATCACCTACACTGCGCATTGGGTAAACGTGCTGACGCCTGCCAAGCATGGAATGTGTGGCTCTGCAGAGGAGTTGATGACACCGCCACGACTTGCAGGCAGGCCTGCTGCCACCTCCTCTACTCCTCCTACTCCATCCTCTTCCATAACCTCCTCAGCTGAGTCCTCTTCTGCTGCGTCTTGCTCCACATCAACGGCACCCCCCCAGCTCCCCAGATACTATTCCACATCCCAGATACGGCAGTGTCATGCCGTCTTGGGGTTGACTTGCCTGAAAGCAGAGAGTCACACCGGGCCAGCACTCCTGTCTGCCCTGAACACACAGGTGGATCAATGGTTGACTCCACACCAACTGGAGATTGGCAAAGTGGTTTGTGACAACGGAAGAAATTTGTTGGCGGCATTGAATTTGGGCAAGTTGACGCATGTGCCGTGCATGGCACATGTGTGTAATCTGATCGTACAACGCTTTGTCCATAAGTATCCAGGCTTACAGGACGTCCTGAAGCAGGCCAGAAAGGTGGGTGGCCATTTCAGGCGTTCCTACATGGCCATGGCGCACTTTTCAGATATCCAGCGGTGAAACAACATGCCAGTGAGGCGCTTAATTTGTGACAGCCCCACACGTTGGAATTCAACACTCCTAATGTTCAACCGCCTGCTCCAACAAGAAAAAGCCATTAACGAGTATTTGTATGACCGGGGTGCTAGGACAGCCTCTGCGGAGCTGTTTTTTTTTTGCCACATTACTAAACTCTCATGAGCAATGCCTGTAGGCTCATGCGTCCTTTTGAGGAGGTGACAAACCTTGTCAGTCGCACCGAAGGCACCATCAGAGACATCATACCATTTGTTTTCTTCCTGGAGCGTGCCCTGCGAAGAGTGCTGGATCAGGCCGAAGATGAGCGTGACGAGGAAGAGGAAGAGTTGTGGTCACCATCACCACCAGAAACAGCCTTATTAGCATTGCTTGCTGGGACTGCGGCAACGCTGGAAGAGGATTGTGAGGAAGAGGAGTCAGAGGAGGAATGTGGCTTTGAGGGGGAGGAGGAAGACCAATCACAACAGGCATCCCAGGGTGCTCGTTGTCACCTATCTGGTACCCGTGGTGTTGTACGTGGCTGGGGGGAAGAACATATCTTCAGCGAGATCACTGAGGACGAGGAACGGGACATGGGTAGCTCGGCATCCAACCTTGTGCAAATGGGGTCTTTCATGCTGTTGTGCCTGTCGCAGGACCCTCGTATAAAAAGGCTGAAGGGGAATGACTTGTACTGGGTGTGCACGCTACTAGACCCCCAGTATAAGCAGAAAGTGACTGATTTGTTTGCAAATTACTGCAAGTCAGAAAGGATGCAGCAGGTCCAAAACAAATTAACAAGTATGCTTTACACAGCATATAAGGGTGATGTCACAGCACAAGGGCAATATAACAGAGGAAGAGGTGAAAGTAATCCTCCTCCCATGACCACGCCGGCATGGACAGGACGTTTAAAAGATGTGTTGTTGATGGAGGACATGCAGACCTTTTTCAGTCCTATGCATCGCAACAGCCCTTCGGGATCCACCCTCAGAGAACGACTTGACCGACAGGTAGCAGACTACCTCGCCTTAACTGCAGATATCGACACTCTGAGGAGCGATGAACCCCTTGACTACTGGGTATGCAGGCTAGACCTGTGGCCTGAGCTATCCCAATTTGCAATTGAACTTCTGGCCTGCCCCGCTTCAAGTGTCCTGTCAGAAAGGACCTTCAGTGCAGCAGGAGGTTTTGTCACCGAGAAGAGAAGTCGCCTAGGGCAAAAAAGTCTAGATTGCCTCACCTTTATAAAGATGAATGAGGGATGGATCCCGAAGGGACTGACACTGGGCGATACATTCGACTGAAAAAGGCCTGATGAGATGAGCTGCCTTCGGCTAAAACTGGTCCACACGCTGCTGTATGTTATCTGTGAATGCCGGATGACTTGCGTGACTTATCCGCCACCAACTAGGGTTCAAGAAGAGGCAATGTTTTATGGCACTTTCTGCCTGGGGAACAAAGGTCAATTTTTCTGGCTGCTGCAACAGCAGTGGCTGCAACAATACCTAATTTTTTAATTTAAATTTTTATGTCAGAAGGCATACGGCATGTAATGAAAAAGAAAGCATATTGAACAGTCTTGCATAACACAACAGTTGTGCAAAAATACATATTTACAATTAAGTCATTTTGTTAAAATTAGCTGGCTAGGCCTTCTTATTTTTACTTTTTTGGTTAATACATTTTCTTTTTTTTTACTGTGATTGCAATTTTTAAGAGAAACATGACATGGTAAAACAGACAATAGTAAAGAGTGTATCAGCAGTTAACACCAAAGTCCTATTATCTATCATCACTCTAGCAGTAGCTTATTATTTACAATATCTAACCTGCTCAATCACCCTTGGGTTACCCTAGGGCAGGCTTCAGTAGGCGACCTCTCCTTTGCTCGGATGAGTTTGCCGCAGGTTGCTTCTGAAGGGTCTCCTCCAGGGCTCCCCCACTTCGGTCCTTCCCCCCGAGTGGCTTCAACCATTAACAAATGTTTTATTTTTTTTAGGGGGGCACTAAATAGGGATGTTATCCAGGGATCCCAAATTGTCTGGAACTGGGTGATTCTATCCAAGACTACATGGTTTAATCTCTTGTTGAGCAGTAAATAGTTGATTTTTTTTATTAATTCCTGAAAGTTTTAATTTGGGGTTTTCCAACTACTAGCTATGTGTATTTTTTCTTTCAAAAAATATTTTATTAGGTCAGGTAATATATCATATTCAAACAACCATTTCCATGTTACATATATATCCATACATGTTAATACATCACTGAGTTACCTTATCTCTATTAATACTCAGTTTACCCCTTTCCATTCCATAATCTTAGAGCTTATAAAATATCCAGGGCTAGTATGTTATCTGGATTTGGTTGTACCTGTAGCCTAAAAATATATATATTTTTTTTACTTTTGGGAAAAAAAATAACTAGTTTTAACATTTAACATGTTGGGAAAGGGAAAGGTCCACAAACATTATCCTTTTTTACATAAATATGATGTAAAATATAGCACTTACCTCCGTCCTCCGCCCCTCTAAGGATCCACACACACCTCCATCCATCCCGTTCTCTTGAGAATATACTCTCCCATTTAGGGGAGCCCCTATTCCGGACCTAAATTTCTTTAATTGTCTCCAGATGATATGCTATCCCTTAATTGCAGCCACGGAGACCATATATCTCAAAATGTATCCATGGAGTTGTCTACTAAATGGGTAAGGCGTTCATTTATAAGGATAAAGTTTAATTTATTTTGAACCACCTGAAAGTGTAGGGTATCTGATTTCCATTGTCTGGCTTTATGGTTCTTTGTGGCCAACATGATGAACTTTAATAGCCTATTTTGAGCGTGCAAGAGACAGACATGCGGAACATCCAGCATGCAGTTTTTTATATTAGCAGAAATCTGAATCTTAAACATTTTAGAAGGTAGTAAGCATGTTTCTTTCCATAGCCTTATGACTGCCGAACACTCCCACCAGACATGAATAAATGTAGCCTCATTACCACTGTTCCTAAAACATGAGCTGCTCCGTTTTGGATCCCATTTATTTAGCTTAAAAGGAGTAATATATGTCCTGTGTAGGACCTTTATTGAAGTCTCAAGCAGACTATAATTTAAAGATCCCCTACTTAAGCCTCGCCAACTTTTATCCCATGTGCTAACTGCCAACTGGGTGCCCAAATCCCTCTCCCAGGCTTTGGTATAGTCTGGTTTGTTTGCCCATGAGTTTTCATTAAATAGTTCATACATGAGGCTAATAATACCAGGCTGAAAAGGGGAATCCCTAAATTTTTTGAGTTGCCAGGTGTTTCTTTGGGGGATTCCCCTACCACTTTTGTATATATAAAATGATGTATCCTGCAAAAATTATAGTGTTCAGTTAGGGGTAAATTGTATCTATCTCTCACCCGCTCAAAGGTCATTATTTTGTCGTCATGCCACCATGGACCAACCCTTAGTAGGTTCTGAGACTTCCACCAACTGAGAGAGCTTTCCGGGAGATGTATCTCAAAGTGGGGATTGGGTACGATAGGGGTAAGATCTGATACCCGAGTGTCCAGTTTTTGTGTCCAGTTCATCTCCGTCCATATTTTTAATGAGTGCTTAATCAACGGGTTTTTCAAGTGTCTCAAAAAAGTATACAGGCCTGGAATACATATTACTGTATCCCATGTATAAGGTGACATGCATACATTTTCTATAAATACCCAGAGCGGCTGATGTGTGGGAGAATGTGCCAGAGGAATAAAAGCCAGCTGCGCTGCCTTGTAATACAGTTTGAGATTCAGGCACGATAGGCCCCCTTTCCCTTTTGGTCTATACATATTATTTTTTGAGATCCTCAGGGCTTTATGATTCCAAAAAAATCTAAAAATGTGTTTTTTCCCCTTTGAATCTTTATGTGTTGTAAGCGATCTCCCGGGAGTTTTAATCTGGCTAACAGGGATTTGTAGTATGTATCTATCAAGTTCATAAATTTGCCTGCAAACCCAAATTTCTGTAATACTGCTTTTAAATAAGGCCATTCCAACATATCAAAGGCCTTTTCTATATCTAACGCCAAAAGGCATGTGGGTATTTGATGTAGGGATGACCATGAGATTACATTTTGTGTCCGTCTGATATTGTCCCCTGTTTGTCTATGGGGGATAAACCCTGTTTGGTCTTTATGGATTATGGAGGGGAGAAATCGCGAAATCCTGTTTGCCATTAATTTGGCCAAAATTTTTATATCCCCGTTTAGGAGTGATATGGGGCAGACATTTTTAAGTTCTAATGGGTCTCGTCGTTCTTTCGGGAAACATATCATATTTGCATGGTTTAGTTCTTGTGGCATGGGAGAGCCTTCTAAAATTTGATTGAAAAGTGTGGCTAAGTGGGGTAATAACAAGTCTATAAAAGTTTGGTAATAGAGATTTGTAAATCCATCCGGGCCCGGGTAGCTATGTGTATTTTGAATGCTAAAGCCATTAATTGGAATAGCTTGTTCTAGGATTGAGATAAGTTTTTTTATGTGTATCCCCAGTAAGCAGGATTCCATTGAAAGAGAAATATCCTTTTGCAAGGATTGGAGGCCCGAGATTTAGCTGAAGTCTTTTATAGTGGACATTAGTGCTGGTATAGAGGGAAGGGGCTTGGTCAGGGTGCAAAGCATATCATCCGCGAAAAGTGAACACTTAAACTGATGGTGTCCTACTTGAACCCCCTGGATGGCATGGTTGGTTCTGATTGCCTGCGCTAGGGGTTCAATGGCAAGAGCAAAGAGCAGTGGGGAGAGTGGGCATCCCTGCCTGGTCCCTCTCTGTACTTGGATTTTGGCCTTATGGTCCCCTGGTATCTTTCAGTTAGCTACTGGTGAGTCGTAGTACCTTCTGAGCAGGTTGAGAAAGCGTCCCTCAAATCCAAACTTATCTAGCAATTTGTACATATATGGCCATTCCACTGTATCAAAAGTCTTCTCTATGTCTAGGGCTAGAGGGCAAACTGGGTTGTTATAGTGTTGAGCCAAGAACTGGGCGTTCAGAACCCTCCTAACATTATCTCCTGCCTCTCTGAAAGGAATGAACCCCGTTTGGTCCTTGTGTATTTAGTCCGGTAAAAAGTTAGATATTCGTTTGGCCATAATTTTAGCTAGGATCTTGACATCCACATTTATCAGGGGTATGGGGCGATAATTTTTAACCTCTAAAGGGTCCCTACCCTCTTTTGGAAAGACTATGAGGTCGTCCTGATTCAATTAAGGGGGCATAGGTTCTCCATTTAGTATAAACAAAGATGTTAGGTGCGGGGGTAAGCAAGGGCTCAAATTTCTTATAGTACAGATGAGTAAAACCGTCTGGCCCTGGGGACTTGCCAAATTTAAGATCGTGGATTGTAGATTTAACTTCCTCTTGGGATATGTCTAGGTTCAAGCTGTCCAATTAAGGTACAGGTATTTTGTAGACTTCTTGCTGTAGTAGGAAGGACTCTATGTCAGATCCGCTGCAGCGGGATTGGGATGAATATATGGTCTGATAGAAGTTTTGAAATGTTTCTTGGATAGCATTGGGGCTAAAGGAGGTTTGGCCATCAGGTAGTCTAAAGATCCTGTATTTATATGACCTCTCTTGGGGGGTAAAGACACTAATAATTCTCCAATAAAATTCTGTTTTTTATGTGGGCAAGGTCCCTGGTTAGCCCCTTGGGTTATCTGTTAAAAAGAGTGGTGCAGAGACTGTGGGGGCTGTTAGCCTCCTTGTCCCTGTGTGGCCGTTTAGAATCCCTGCTGCTGCATGTTTCAGCTTTATTAAGGTGTAATTGTACAGCGTTTGACTCAAGTAGCTGCCTGTGCTGGGTCAGTTTGGCTTAATTGCTGGGCCCTTTTCCTGCCAAGATGGCGACCGTCAGTCCATGGGCCTCTATGTCCCCTTCACTACCTTTGTCCCCGCTTGTGTGCTTATTTTGGATTGCCCCCCTTTATATCTCCGGCCCGTGGCCTTCTCATGTGTACATGCCTATTTTTTCTGGCCTCTGGTGCTGCACTGTGGCTTCAACAACCAAACCCCCAAAAAAGGCACATAACAGGGATTAAACTGATAGGAGTAGTACTACTTAACACACCACTCATATCTGGTGTAACAGTAGTGTACATTTAAAACAAAAACAATTTTTTTTACTGTAATAGATCGCATAGCAGTTAGTTGTCTGCAAGCGTGTGTGTCAGACCTACAGCGTCTACCTCAACGCGAGTTTGAATGCGACCAAGACCCTAGCCCAACCCTTGGACTGGGAACAAACTGGGTATTGCTCTTAGCTACTGGAAGCATCTACTGGTTACCCTTAAAGTGATACTAACCCCTAAACATATTACACCTCATACATTTACAACAGTTACACCTCAAACATATTCTGCAAATAAAATAATTTTTTTCTTAAATTATTTCACTATCCCTCTTCTTCCCCCAATTGTTATCTTTTTTATTTATCTATCACTGTAAATGTTATTAAAAATTATATAAAAGAACAAAGAATTTCCTGTATTTATGTCAATCTACAACATAGTTGTTAATTATTTGTATTTAGTTTTAATTACAACAAAAAAAATGTAACAAAAACAGCAAAGAGACCTCTAGGTTCAAATGACTGGGTAAAAATGGGTATCAGGGGCCCTGACCCACTAGGGTTTGAGGAAAACACATTATACCACCAATTCCATAAGTGACATTTTCTTCAAACATGTAAATGGCAAATGTATCAAAGATTTCTTCGAGTATTAGATAGGACTCGCAAGTTGGTTCAACACCTGTTTGTAACACACACTACTGTACTTACAAATACTGGGGAAGTAATGAAAGACATTAGAATTAATTGCACAACAGTCTCAAGATAGCAAATCTGCAATACATTTTTTTTTTAAGTTTTATTTCCATGTTATCATCCCAGGAATCAAGGAGTTAGTCCATATCAGGCCACCCACATGGACTAGCACAGGTTCTTCATTCATTTTTTATTGATTTCTACATTGCTGGATTGTGAATACGATCGCATATCGGACTTCTAAACATGAATTGATTTTAGTCTAAACTCCATTTTTTACTGACGTCATGATGACGGTCTCATTTACTATTGGCTCTTTCTAAATTGTAACTTACGGGCTTGTTTAATTGATCATGATCATGCCCTCTATTGCTACGTACTGGTTCATGGTTTAAAGTTTTAGGCTTTAGCCCTGTAATTGCGGGCTTGAGTTAATTTAATATAGCCAGAATATTAACAAATTTCTAACCTGCGGACACTCATCATGTATGAAGGTAATTACGGGCTTGCAATTGAATGGGGACCATAGTCTTTGCAAAAGCTCTTATTGCCATTTTAATAGCCCTTGGGTCCATTTTCCATTTCAGAAATGTCCATGACTCCAGGGGCCCCTCGACCTTCCCCTCTACAGGCCCTTCCAAGTCCTCACACTTCCTCTTCTTCCTCTCTTTGGCTCCCTGTGGCCCTCTCTGCCCTCTGGAAGCCTCCCTCAGCCCAGCCATACCATGGCCCTCTCTGGCCCCTCATGGCTTTCCATGCACCTGGCTCTCCTGAGGCCTATTTTGACCCCCCCCCCCCCCCCAGCTCCTCCAGGTTCACACCTGCAACAACTTCCCCCTATGGTCCTAAATGCCATCTTCCTCTCTCTTCCCATGTTTTTTCTCCCTCTTACTTTTCTTTGTCCCCTAGATTTTCATCATCTGTCTCCTCTACTGTCTCTTTCCTTCTCCTTCCCTCCCATTTCTCCTGCATCTCTCCCTCTCTACTATCCCCTTTCCTGCTCTCCTCTTCCCTTTTCCCTTTCCATCCATTCTAATTGTTTCTCTACCCTTCACTCTCCCTTTATCTTCTCCCCCCTTGCTCTCCCTCCTACCCCCTTTTCCCCACACTTCTCTCTAGCCTTTTTTAAGTTTTTGTTCCCCATTCTTCCAGTCCTCTCTCCTCCGGCCTTTCACCATTTTCTCTCCCCTCTTGCCTCCCCTACTCCCTATCTCCTTCCCTTTTCTCTCTTTTCCTCTCTTTTCCCTTTTGCTCTTCCTTCACTTTCTCACTCCCACTTCAATTTCTCTCTTATTCCTTCTCTATTCCTCCTCTGCTATTTCTATATCTATCTTCCTATACTATCTCTCTATTTCCATCCCCCGTTTTCTCCCCACTTCACTTCTCTTGCACCAGGGCCCTCCATTCACTAGCTCCACCACTGCACACTGCAACTAACCAAATTCAAATATGTTTTTTTTCTAGAAATAAACTATTTATGGGATTCACAGTTAAGCATAACTTCCTTTTAAACTTCAGGTTTATGTCGTATAAACATAAATGTGAATTGTGCACATTTGTTTTGATTTAATCACACACTCTATGTCTTGTATGTTCAATTTACTAATAATATTCACTTATAAAATACAAAATCAAGAAAACAATTCTATTTAATATCATCTCACTTTTACATTCATTTTGGTCATATGGCCCATACATCAAAGTGGGAAATTAATTATTACACAAATTATGCCTACAAATAGAAAAGAACATAAGAAAAGTCTATACTAACAAAACATAAATCTCTGAAGTAGGTAAAGTTTGAGTTTATTTGAAATGTACCCTTAGAGTTCACAGACAAAATTACTTCATATGTCAAGAAGAATGTATCCTCTAGGGGCCTCATTCTATTAACGGCTGTAAAACGTCCGCAAAGCTGCGATTCTTGCGGCTGTCTTACGGCCCCGTGTAGAGCTACTTTTACCTTGCAATTCAATTATACGGTGCCGCAAGGATATCCCCTTCCGGCCGGCCGCATATCATGCAAACGGCCGGAAGCTTTTTCCCAGCGCCCGTAAATCTTGTTTTCCAGCCGCAAAGTCCGAAAACTGAAAATGCAAATATAAAATCGAGAATGCACTGTAAAGCTCCTTAAATGCTAGGCATCATAATGGGGGACACGAGGATTAATAGCAACACCCTCTCAAGCTTGCACATCAGCCCAAATACGATATATTATTTACGGATTACTTTACGTCCCGTAGTTCCGCGGGCTGGTCCTTGTTCAAACCTGTACGGGTTCGGAGATGAAGGGCCACAAACCAAGCATTGTAATAGCCAACATATATTCAATGCAGCACTGCAAAGCACTGTAAATTATGGGGAACATAATGGGGGGGGGCATGAGGATTACTAGCCAAACCTTCTCAAGCTTGCACATCGCCAAATTGTACTTTGATTTCAAAATCCGTACAAGTCCCACGGACTTCACTGACCAAGCCCGTAGCTCCGTATTCAAGCCCGTGCGGGCTGTCCTCTAAGCCCGCAGCTCGTTTTTAAAGGCTGTACGTGCTTGGAGGTTAAAGGTATCCATTTTGTTATGGTTTTTGCAGTCTGCATGGTTTAAGCCTGTAACCCTAAAATGGAGGCCCAAGCATTACAGCCTCCAAATGAACAATAGTTCAAATTAGTTTAATATTCCTCATATGTTTGATTGGTCAGCACACATACAGGTTCCATTGTAGCCTCTAAAACAGCCCTATAATAGAATATGTCACCCCAACATTGGATTGCACAGCAAATGTGTTTTGACAACATGTAGCTGACATGAGCGGTCCCACATCATTGCGCAGTTGTAATATTTTTGACTAGTGCGCGTCGATGAAAGGGCGCAAGTGATATGACCTAATGCCATAAACCCTTCTAACCCTTGTAGCCGCAGCATAATCCTAACCCTTACACCCGACAGCCTAATCCTAATCATTAGATCCGCTAGCCTCCTGTCGGGCCTGCTGTTGTTGATGCGCGCATGTGTCGGTGCGCAGATGACAGCGCACATTCGATGCACGCTATATGGTTGATCAACGATAGAATACACATCTCGCTCATCATATCTACATTAGAGAATACAAATAGTGGCCAAATCAGACCGCCACTTGGCATATATCAAGTACCAGGGGAATATTTCATTATATGTGGTTAAGTTCTTCCGTTGTGTCCGACTCTCCATAACCCTATGGACTGCAGCACATTCAGCTAGGTCTCTGCCTGTGCTGTTCTCCAAAGTTTGAAGGCCAAAGAGATTAGAGTGGGTTGTCAGTTCCTCCTCTAGTGGATTGGGATTTGTCTGATCTCTCTGCTATGACCTGCCCACCTACAGTAGCTCACAGCTTAATTCAGGTACACAAGCTGCTTCACCACCACCACCACTTAGCAAGCCTCACCCATGTAAATTGATAAATAGCAGAACAGTTTGGAAGTTCACCAAATGGGAATAACTAGACACCTGGCACATGGCTCCTACCAGGATGGGCGTAGCAGAGATTATGCCTGATGGCGGTGAGTTTGCTGTCGATCCCGGAGCCTGCGGCCCTTCCTGATGGGTCAGAGTAGATATGTGTGGTGCATGTTCCCCTGGTCCCCTTCAGCATTGCTAAGTGGTGTGAAGGGGCTTGTGTACCTGAATGAAGCTGTAAGCTATAACATGTAGGGCCACTGTAGGTGGGCACATCATAGCAGAGAGATCAGACAAGGTCCAATCCACTTGAGAAGGAACTGACAAACCACACCAGTATATTTAGCTTGGAAACCGTGGATAACAGCACAGGCAGAGACCTAGGTGAATGTGCTGCAGTCCATAGGGTCACGGAGAGTCGGACACAACTGAAGAACTTAACCACATATAATGAAATATTCCCCTGGTACTTGATATATGCCAAGTGGCGGTCTGATTTGGCCACTATTTGTATTCTCTAATGTAGATGTGATGAGCTAGATGTGTATGCAATTAGATAGAGATTTAAGGGATCCCAATAGAGCTCATGTGCGTGGCAAAGGGTTCATATGACCTGACTCATGTTTTACTCTTGCTATTGAATTGGGTAGTGTGGCTTCAATCATATTATGCATGTTGCAGCATGGTTTGTCAGATTGGCATGTGCATGGCCATTACAACATATGATAACCAAAGGATATTTAGCCAATGCATGTTCATTATTGGGCAACTAACTGTATTCACACATATGCTAAGTGATGTGGGTGAAGGAGTTTGTGTAATTCAATGAAGCTGTGAGCTATCCTACATAGGGCCAGTGTAGGGGGGTATGTCTTATCAGAGAGGTCAGACTAATCCCAATCAACTAGAGAAGGAACTTGAAAAGCACTCCAGTGTCACCTGTCCTATTCATTGTAGGCCCTCAGGGGAATGTTCCTACTCCACAGTATCGCTAATCAGACTTGTCATGGGTATTAACCCTATATTAGTAGTAGATATGATATTTGGGATCAGATGATATCTCAAGCTATTCTGACTCCTCAACAGTTTTACATGTATTGATCTATTGCATGTTAACTATGGCTCATCAGTTTACATTTATAGGAATGTGACACTAATGTAATGCATGTGGATTTCACAGAACAAAACATATTCATAACACATGGACGCAGTCAGAAAGGTCTAACAAAGCTTTATTTTTTACACAGACGACAATCAGCAGTGGTCAAGATTGTGCATTCACATAACAGTATAACAAAGCTCTATTTGATAGACAGACCACAATCAGCAGTGGTCAAGACTGTGCATTCACATAACAGTATAACAAAGCTTTATTTGATAGACAGACCACAATCAGCAGTGGTCAAGATTGTGCATTCACATAACAGTATAACAAAGCTTTATTTGATAGACAGACCACAATCAGCAGTGGTCAAAACTGCATTAATATCATGGGTGTGGTGTGGGCGGGTCCTTGAAGAGCAAGAGGCTGGAAAAAAGGGGAAACCTACAGGGGTCAATCTAATAGTCTAAAATAAGCATGATGCATAGCACCTACCAGGGTCACATGCTGCAACCGGAACCAGAAATCTCTCCATTTAACTGAAGAAACCATTTATGTGGATAGCACTTACAACTTGTAACTAGGTCTGCTCAATTAAACAGATGATTCAACCTTTGGACTGTGTAATCCAATCCAGTTTCACACATACAGTGTGTTGACCAAACAAAAATCTGAAATAAGTGTTCAAATCAAAAAATGCGGAGGAGGATCCAAAACAATTTAGAATCATGATGTATGTACAGTACAGTTCTAAATACTGTACCAATATACCAACTCACCTGATTCCCATCTGCAAGCATTACTAACCATTAGCTAGGTCTGTGGATAATCAGAAATATGGGCAAATAGCCATTATTATGGAGAGGACACAAAGGTCAGCAGCCAGATTCCCTGTTTCTTACATCAGACCCAAAGATCTGTTCTCAGACTGCTATTGATGTCAGGATCACATGCGTCACTAGTGCATATATTAATGCTGGCTGTTATTAACATGCCATTGTGAGACTTTGCAAGTCCACCGCCATAGCGCTATTAGTCTACATTTAAGCTACCAACAATCATGTCGGAGATATCTGGCTATATGATAGCTGTAAGATTGTGGGAGCTACAAGTTAAGGGGGCTGCCATTGAAGGCATGTCTACCTGAGAGGCACTGGGAAAACCCTCCACCTCATAATTCCTCTACAATGCTTGCAGATGCAGGAGATGCCTTCATGGACCTAAAAAAAAAAAGCAAAAAAAGACAAAACCTAACAAATAAGGCCAGAAAACATCATAGGGCCTGCAGCATCTCTTCTCAACAGCACTCCTTAGTGACAATGTATTGGTCACATTACTAATTAACAGCCTCATTAAATTGCTATGTAACAGCATCTTTTTGAAAGCAAGTTTTTAGTTAGGGAACTTCTATGCAAAAGCCAGGTCTTCACTAACTGAAAACCTCTGTAAACAAAATATCCTATGTGCTTATATAGAGCCCTATTCAATTGCCCAAATCACATTTTAATGAGGCCCTTTGTGTTCTGTTTAACCTGTCACCAATTGATGGTCACTGAGGAGTGCTGTTGAGAAGGCTAAAACATGTCTGCAGACCCTATGGGCGTCATTCAATTGCGATATGGCCAATTGGTGCCAGGCAGCGGTGGTCTGGGCGGTGGCGGACACATGGGAGGAGAGGAGGGGCCTGGCTGCTCTTGGCTGGGGGATTGGGAGATCCCTGTTGATGTTGGTGAGGGGACCATCGCGTGTCTGAGCAGCCTGACCTGAAGGTGCTCCGATGTCATGTGGTGCCTCCTCACCTCCCTGGACAGCCTGGCCAGGCTGTGGGTCATATGTGACCGGAGGGCAGAGATGCTGGCATCCATCCGGAGCTGGTTGGCCTCGATCCTCTGGCTGCTTGCCAGCAGCTCCTTCATGACGGCCAGCATCTCCACCTGCACAGCCTGGCTCTGCGGCGACGACACCGCTTTGTGGGCGTGGTGAGGTGTAGCGGGGAGGTCCACAATGAATTTAATGATGCATCCATCTATCCCTTGTTTTTTCATGGAGCTGACATGTCAGTGTCATGTCCATGTGTAGTGTGTGTGATGCACATGTGGTGTCATGTTGCTGTATGTCATATTCACCTGCCATGGAGGCTGGGTCCTGCTGCTCCACCGGGCCTGATGCTCCAGCTGCGTCGGAGGGTGCAAGCATGGCCCTTGCAATACCTTCATGGGCAAGGTACTTGACCCTCCGCCCCTCTGCCTCCTGCGCCACCTTCTTTCTCACCACGGCCCTGATGTCGTCCAAATGATGCTTGATGGACCGCAGACTCCGTCCACGGCCCGCCACACCATTCACCAGATCCACCACCTGCTGCCAAGCATTAGCCCTGGGCCCAGCCTTGACTTCCCTACCCACCGAGGTGATGACGGGGCGGGCACGGATGGCCTCCAGGAGGACCCTGTTCTCCTCCCGGCTATAATTGTGGGCCCTGGACCTGCCGCCAGCCTCTTGCTCTCCAGACTGGGGATGAGGACCCTCTCCACTCTCCTCCTCCCTCCTCCTCCTCCTTCCTCCTCCTACTCTCCTCTCCTCCCTCCTTCCTCTCCTCTCCTCCCTCCTTCCTCTCCTCTCCTCCCTCCTTCCTCTACTCTCCTCCCTTCTCCCTCCTCCTCCTCTCTCCTCCCTCCTTCCTCTACTCTCCTCCCTCCTTCCTCTACTCTCCTCCCTTCTCCCTCCTCCTCTCCTAACCTCCCTCCTTCCTCTCCTCTCCTCCCTCCTTCCTCCTTCCCTCCTCTCTTCCCTCCTTCTCCTCCTCTCCTCCCTCCTTCTCCTCCTCTCCTCCCTCCTCCTCTCCTCCCTCCTTCCTCCTCCTTCCTCCTCCTCTCCTCCCTCCTCCTCCTCTCCTCCCTCCTCCTGCTCTCCTCCCTCCTCCTCCTCTCCTCCCTCCTCCTCCTCCACTACCTCCTCCTCCTTCACTACCTCCTCCTCTACTACCTCCCCCTCCTCAACTACTACCTCCTCCTCCTCACTCCTCCCCTCCTCTTCCCCACCTCCACGCCCCGGGACTCCCTGCCACTCCTCTCCCCTCTGCTCCTCTCCCTCCATCACCACCTGAAAAGAAATGAAAGAGAAATAAAGAAATGTTTTAGTGGGTTTGCCTGCTCCACGCTCGTCCCCCATTCTGATCGCCTCGAACACTATTTCTGCTTGGATATCAATGTTGTAACTAACTGCAGTAATCAACCTTAAGTGGACAGAGCCTGTGACAGCAGTGGGAGGGGTGTACAGCACCTCTCACTCTGGACCTGAGAGGCGCTGATGAAACACGCTAGATCACACTAAACAATGTGGAAGGGTCAGTTACAGTTTGCATATATACAAGGCATGCGGCTATTTACTGTGTGCTTCTATCATGTGTGGGGAGTGGCCCATGTCTGAGGCCACTAATATCCTATCTGCATTATACTCTGGGCGTGGTACCTATCCTGAAGCCATCTTCTGTACCAGAGGTAGTAGGAACTACATGGTCCTGCTGTTCTAGGCTGAAAATAAGTTCTTGACAAGCCCCATTGAAGAAGCAGTTTGGAACACCTATGTGTATTGCAAATATGTGTAGAAATCTCACTCAAACTCAAAATCAAACTCAAAATCAAACTCAATCAACCTCAAACTCAAAATCAAACTCAATCAAACTCAAACTCAAAATCAAACTCAATCAAACTCAAACTCAAACTCAATCAAACTCAAACTCAAAATCAAACTCAAACTCAAAATCAAACTCAATCAAACTCAAACTCAAACTCAAAATCAAACTCAATCAATCTTAAGCTCAAAATCAAACTCAATCAAACTCAAAATCAAACTCAAACTCAAAATCAAACTCAATCAAACTCAAAATCAAAATCAAACTCAATCAAACTCAAACTCAAACTCAAAATCAAACTCAATCAAACTCAAAATCAAACTCAAAATCAAACTCAAATTCAAAATCAAACTCAATCAAACTCAAACTCAAAATCAAACTCAATCAAACTCAAAATCAAACTCAAAATCAAACTCAATCAATCTTAAGCTCAAAATCAAACTCAATCAAACTCAAAATCAAACTCAAACTCAAAATCAAACTCAATCAAACTCAAACTCAAAATCAAACTCAATCAAACTCAAACTCAAACTCAAAATCAAACTCAATCAAACTCAAAATCAAACTCAAAATCAAACTCAAACTCAAAATCAAACTCAATCAAACTCAAACTCAAACTCAAAATCAAACTCAATCAAACTCAAAATCAAACTCAAAATCAAACTCAAATTCAAAATCAAACTCAATCAAACTCAAACTCAAAATCAAACTCAATCAAACTCAAAATCAAACTCAAAATCAAACTCAAACTCAAAATCAAACTCAATCAAACTCAAAATCAAACTCAAACTCAAAATCAAACTCAAACTCAAAATCAAAATCAAAGATCCAGATATAATACGAAACAGAAAAATATAAATAACTTACCTCCCTCCACAAAACTCCTCTCCCCACAACAAAAAACTCTCCAAACCTATAGGCCAACAGCAAAAAAAACACAATTGTACTTCTCGCCAGTGTATTCGAGTAAATATAGAAATTGGCAAAACATACAAATAAAAGACAGCTTGATAGGATGAAAAGCATGTACAATGCAACTTACCTCCCTCCAAACCCCTAAGGGCCGGATCAAAGATCCAAAATCCTCCAAACACCTATAAACAAGCAAAGAACACAATTGTACTTCTCGCCAGTGTATTCAGTAAATATAGAAATTGGCAAAACATACAAATAAAAGACAGCTTGATAGGATGAAAAGCATGTACAATGCAACTTACCTCCCTCCAAACTCCTATGGGCCGGATCAAAACTCCCACACTCGCAAAAATACTACAAACACCTATAAACAAGCAAAAAACACAATTGTACCTCTCGCCAGTGTATTCAGTAAATATAGAAATTGGCAAAACATACAAATAAAAGACAGCTTGATAGGATGAAAAGCATGTACAATGCAACTTACCTCCCTCCAAACTCCTACGGGCCGGATATAAACTCACAAACTCGCAAAAATCCTCCAAACACCTATAAACAAGCAAAAAACACAATTGTACTTCTTTACATCGGCATCCGTAAATGTAGTAATGGATTCCCGTAAAAAGAACTTAAACCGCGACTTGATAATAAAGCAACTTACCTCCTCTCAACCACCAAGCTCCTGGAACCGCGTGCTACCTCGTCAGAAATCGCAACACAGTCGAGGCGTGGGCGCGTGTCATTCCTATTTATTCACTCCCACTGTCAATCAAATGGTCTATCCCGTAAGTGATTGGCTGGGCGACCTGTGGCGCGATGCGTGATTCCGCTATTGGATGGTTCGTGCCGGGCGCGGCTAGTCCGTCCCCCTTCCAGCTTGCGTGCGCGCCTAAACGTCACGGCCTTCCTACATTCTGAAGGCCGCGATTCGCGCCTGCTAGATTTAATTTACGGCCGCATCCGTTGAAGTCCACACGATGCACTTACGACATTGTAATGAAACCGGGCTGAAAGGGCCCTAAAAGTATAAAGGAAGCACTAAAAGGCATTCGAATTACTGTAAAAACAATCCCCAATGATCAAATATGTTAATAAAAGATATCTTGTTATTGTCATGTACATCCTCAATCTGGCGGCCAAATTAACCCTTTAGCACTCAGAAAGGCTAGAATGTGTCCCCTAAACATATCAACATTATCTGATTTACATCTCTTTCATCACATCTACATTTTTGAACACAAATAATGTATATATTTCCTTGCCACATTACATAGATCATGTAGCATGGGCCCAAATTCAAATGTGGGCCAGAATATTAGGGGTTACTAATTAAAATGGCTAAACAAATCCATAATCAGGGAACTTCATAACATGATGAAGCTTAGATACACCAGTGAGCTTTTCCATTTGTGAAATCCACCTGGATAATCACATCTGGGGTAATTAGCAAGCTATATAACCACATCATCATCCATGAATTAGCAAGTCTGAACCATCATGGATAGCAGCAACCTGAGTGCGGCGTATAGGTATGTGAGGAGAGCGCAGCGTCGTAGGAATGGATATTTGTTTCGAATGTTGCAGAGTGGAAACCGGGCTGTCAGGCGTGCGACTATGGAGTGGCTGAGGCGTGACAGAGAGGGGCGGATGGGAGTGAATGTGGGTGAGTGTGCTGATGTAATCCATGGTGGTCCGGAACCAAGCCAGTCAAGTGGCTCATCACAGGATATGCCTAGGGTCATGGTGGGGGGTCAGTTAGGGGAGAGAGCTCCAGTGGCACAGGGACAGGGGGATATGAGGGCACCTGCAGACAGGGAGGAGGACCTTGATGTGGGTGATCAGCTGATGGGGGGGCCAGATGAGAGACCCCTAGAGGGTGTGGCACATGAAGTGGGGGCTCCTGCACAGCCAGACCTACAGGGGGGTGAGCAGGCCTGGCAGGAGGATTCGTGCACCCAGGGTGTACAGGGAGAGAGTCACATTAGAGGGGTTAACTGATGTGGAAGTGTATGAGCGTTTTAGGCTAACCCGTGCCAGCCTGGAGGAGCTCTATGCGGTCCTGAGGGAGGACATGGAGCCTTCCTCACGGACCAATAGAGCCATCCCAGGCATGACACGGATATTAGCCGCCATACACATCCTATCATCTGGTAGTTTTCAGAACACTGCTAGCATAGTAGGAGGAATGTCTCAGGCAAGCCTTTCAAGGTGCCTGAGCACATTCCTCCATGCTATAGTTCCGAAAACTGCCAGATACATCAGTTTTCCCCACACTGGGGAAGAGATCTTGAAGGTGAAAGCAGATTTCTTTCGAATGGGAGGTATCCCCAATGTGCTCGGTGCTATAGATTGTACACATGTAGCATTGATACCTCCTAGAGAGCAAGAAGCGCTGTTCCGAAATCGCAAACACTATCATTCCATCAATGTCCAGGTTGTTTGTGATGCAGACATGCGCATACAAAATGTGGTTGCAGGTTTCCCGGGAAGTACTCATGATGCCCATATCCTGCGTCAGTCATCCACCCATCTTTATTTTGAGTCTGGAGAAGCTCCACCTGGGTGGCTACTGGGTGAGTACCCATAAAGGATCCCCTAAAATATACATCATGTTCCACTGTAATGCTATTCCATTGTTGCGTGAAAAATGCGCAACGACGCATGCGTCAACAGACAAAATAGAGTCCCTCAATAGCGAACACAACATCTGCGCGCAGGAGTTGAGATAAGGATTTAAGGGTGGACTTAGGGGTTTTAGGCTTAGGGGTCTTTGGGCTAAGGCTTTGGATTATGAGTGTTAGTGTTAGGCATGGGGTCTCAGTGGTTTGGGTTAGAGGGTTTTGGCCCATTAGTCAATAGATTCTACAACTTGCGCTCTTTGATGGACGCACATTTTGGCACACAATTTCCAACAGTGCGCTACTGTCGCTGGCTTCTGTCAGCGCCGTATTGTCCCCGCTCATTTGCCGTGCGCCATAAAGAAGGTGTGCCGACTGAGCCATTGCATCGTAGCTTGTTGCTGTGCCTAACCCGATGTGACGTGATCATAGGAGTATGAAGTTCCAACCCAGAGATCCCTAAACTAACGTCACATTAATCATTGCATATATTTACAGATGCTTTAACGAGCAGCACAAACTCACATTCATATCTACATCTCCCATTTTTGTTTCCTTCAGGTGATGCAGGATATAGGTGTTTGCCGTGGTTGTTGACCCCTGTGAACAATCCACGCACAGAGGGGGAGGAGAGGTACAATGCGGCCCATGCCAGAACCCGGAATGTAATAGAGCGCACCTTTGGACTCCTGAAGATGCGCTTCAGATGTTTACATTCCACTGGCGGGGCGCTACAGTATACACCAGGGAAGGTTTGTCACATCATCATGGCCTGCTGTATTCTGCACAATATAGCAGTACAGGCAAACTGTCTGGGGAACATTGATGATGCTCCGCTTGAACCGGCGGAGCGTCCAGTACCTCCCCCTGGTGAGGATAACATTCAGGGGTCACAACTATGTGCCCACGTCATTCGTGAGTACTTCCCATGTAAGTCTGAAACTAATAACAACCAACTATAATATACCTTGATTATGGTTACTAATACATCTCTTTTCTCCTTCCCCATTGTCTTCCAGAATATCCAACAGTCCACAGTAGAGGATAGCTTTGTGATGTAACATACGTCTCGTGACGCATTCTTCATACTGGATCAAATACAGCCTGCTCTGATATCCGTTAATGGTAAGTATGCGCACATTGCCATACACATCATATATATTGATATCTGCCAACCTCAAGAAGCTAAGCTAAATGGATGATCTGATGTATTCCACAATGTCAATGGATATAGGCCTCACAATGGTATTTGAAAACATCTTCCCAGAACAGTAATGTTCACATTGTCTGATCATGCTATTCCACATCCCATGGAGGTCAATGCAATTCCTAGCAATCTGGATATATGAACATACCAGCATATTGTAAACCATAATAAATGTACCTCATGTGATGCAAAGAGGGGATGTCCCCTGTTCTTTGTCAGCAAATGCTGGTAAAAGCATTCTCAGTCAGATAACAGGAATAGTCTCAAGGATGTGTTAACTAGGAATCATTGTGCAATATATCTTATGGATTGTGTGACTCATCTCATCATATTGCCATTACAGAACTGTTGCCATGTGTCAACACATTGTTTACCCACACAGACATGGGAAACGACCTGGCCAGCAACAGAACATCAGCTACATCAATGGCGTCTACATTGTAAGTGAGTATTTGCGGGAAACATGTGCATGTATGCATGAGAGGAAATGACTAATAACTCCATTAATGTAGGCCTAACTTTCTTTTTCCCCAAGACATCCCCTATGTATTGCTGAAGCGGTCCGAAATGTTTATCGGACCATGCAGACGTGTCCTGGGTGAACAGATCTCTTCGTTGAATACTCCACTTGATCTATCCAAGGTAGAGAACCACATGTGGATGTCCGAACATGTATCAATGTGTGATAGTTGTGATCTTCTCTTTCTATTACAGGCTGCACTGGTCTCTCTCTCTCTCTCTCTCTCTGTCTGTCTGTCTGTCTGTCTGTCTCCTCATCCCACCCACCCCTGTTTACCCTTAATTTATTGAGTCAAAAAGTCTTCTGCTAACTATCCCAATTAACCCTTTCCACTATGTTTTCTCTTGTCTTCTTCCTCACATCCCCTGCCTTTTCCTCAGACTCTTCTTTACTTCTCCCCTTTTTGTCTGCATCATTTTCATTTCAACTCTCATGCCCACCTCTCTCCTTTTATTCGCCCATCAGCTAATCTTACTCAAGCTGTGGTTAAACTATGTGTCTCCTGACTGTCCCATCTGCAGATTACATTATCTGTCCACATGGGGCAGATACCTTATTACATAATAGTGCATCGCACTTTACATCTGATCCCTTTCCTCTCCGACTAATGCATATCTTTCTACTTGACACAACCTCCTTCCTATGTATCTCTGACTTACTTATTAACCTTGCTATTCCTTATTTACTCTTCCCCATGTCCATTACCTTTAACTTGGAAGTGGTGATTTTCGAATCTTGTGTGGGCCTTTGGGAACAAATCATTTATCAACAGACTTTACGCTCCAAACAGGGCCCTCAATTTTCTTGCGTTGGCAATATTACATACTGTATATTTTCTGGTTCTTCTCCCCTGTACAGCGTTACGGAATATGTTTGCACAATACAAATAAATGAGATTTAGACTAATCCTAATATTCCCACATCAGGACAAATTATTCTGGGCCATCATTATCATCGGACAGATGGTTAGCTTGTACGAGATCCCAATTCCTAACATGTGTGCCGACATACCTACATCTGTTGGTGGCTGCTCATATGGCATATGTAAGGTTTCCACTAATATATTATTTGTGTGTTTGTGTTCCAGATCCCGGTCAGAACAAGGCATGACGATAAACATCCTGACATTCCGTGGCCATGTCAATGTCCTCATGTATGTGCATGTGTCCATTTCATTTCTTTGTTGGATCCAGTTTGATATCTGATGACCTTGACTGAATAGCCGATATGTGTCACGAGACAATTTCAATATACAATGCAGATGTGATGTGACATCTGTCAGCTGATGTTCCTGGTATATCCACAGCATGTGTATGCTCATATAGTCTATCTCGATTCATAGGTACCTATTGGTTTAGACATTCTATCCTCTCCTCTACTTGGACTGTTGTGAAGCCTGCAGCACCAACCCTTCAAGATCTTTTCTTCAGTGCTGATGTGACCCTCCCTGTGCATATGGGGAAGAGTAAATCCAGGCTTGGGACTTAACAGTTAAGGAGGTTACGTTAATCTTCAGTTATGCATATGCAACGACAGTGAGTATAGATGCTCAATCAGAGAACAAACTATCCTTGATATTGCCTGGTTTGTTGTGAGTTCTCTGCAATAAGTAACATCTGACTGATATGGTCCTGGTCAGGTCACCATCTTTTTGACCAAGGTTATCTATGTGCTGCTTATTGTTGCGTGAGAACTGACGTTATGGGCTCATAGCATTCACTGATTGAGTACTTCTGATGTGGCATCAGAGTGTCCGTTTAACACACAAGCATACATTTTGCTCTCCCCATATGTATATCACCTTATTCTGGATTATTATGGTCTTTCCTTATTGACTGTTATATATATGTCGTAACAATAATGAGATCTATTATATTGCCTAATGTTGGTTGATACACTGTACATCCCCTGATCATCTATATCAATGTAATTTTCCCTGCCTGCATTCTGCTCTCATATCCCTATTTCCCTGTGTTACTTGGATTTTGTATCCTACCCCCCTCCACCATGATCCTTTGCATACCTGTTGATTAGTCAACCTGTGGCTTTGTGGCAAGCTTGCCTTGTTAATTTCTGTAAATAGTAAATATGATTTATCCGAGATGTTGTTTGTGTCTGCCTCGTCAATGTTGATACCATAGCATTTCCGGAACATCAATGAAAGGACCTTCAGACTCCACATCTGTGCTCTGCACCATCAGTTAGGGGTGTCAACAGAATTCTCACAGTGTTTGCATTACTGATTTCAACCATGAGGGAAGGTTGGTATTAACAATCTATATGACACAGAAACAGACAGGTGTCCGTAAGTGGCTCACATCCTAATAGTGAACATACAGGGCCTCATTCAATTGTGATTTTGCCAATTGAATGGGGCTCAAAATAAGCACAGAACATATATTGTTTCAAAAAGATTTTAGTTAGTGAAAACCTTGATTTTGGATAGATGTTTACTAACTAAAACATTTTTCATAGAATATATGTTATGTGCTTATTTCGAGCCCTATTCAATTGGCCAAATTGCAATTAAATGAGGGCCACAGTATCTAACATAAGTGAGTACACCCGTCACATTGTTGTTAATATTTTAGTATATCTTTTCATGTGACAACACTGAAGAAATGACACTCTGCTACAATGTAAAGTAAGTTTGCTGACCCATCAATAACTCAATACACAGCCATTAATGTCTAAACCATTGGCAACAAAAGTGAGTACACCCCTAATGTGAAATGTCCAAATTGACACAAAATGTCAATTATGTGTGGCCACCATTATTTTCCAGAACTGCCTTAACCCTCATGGCCAGGGAGTTCACCCGAGCTTCCCAGGTTGCCACTGGAGTCCTCTTCCACTCCTTAATGATACATCAGAGCTGGTTGATGCTAGAGACCTTGCACTCCCCCACCGTCAGTTTGAGGATGCCCCACAGATGCTCAATATGGTTTCAGTCTGGCGACAAGCTTGGCCAGTCCATCACCTTTACCTTCTTTAGCAAGGCAGTGTCGTCTTGGCGGTGTGTTTAGGGTCGTTATGTTATGTTGCCCTGCGGCCCAGTCTCCCAAGGGAGGAGATCATGTTCTGCTTCAGTATGTCACAGTACATGTTTGCATTCATGGTTCCCTCAATGAACTGTAGCTCCCCAGTGCCAGAGATAAATGGATAAGTCACAACGAACACAAAAACATTGATATGAGATGAACCCATCATTTTGAACCTAAACAGTGATGCAGAGAGAGGGGAGGCAGCATCTGACATCATTAGGTAAATGCATATAGGGGGAATCCACACAACATATTAGCGAAAACATATATACACATGCATATATGTTTGGTCTGGGCCTGCATGCATGCTGCCAGCACTGAGGAGCTACAGTTCTTTGAGGGAACCCATGAATGCCAACATGTACTGTGACAAACTGAGAAAGAGCATGATCCCTCCCATAGGAGAACGGGCCGCAGGGCAGTATTCCAACATGATAACGACCACAAACACACCTCCAAGCCGACCACTGCCTGGCTAAAGAAGCTGAAGGTCAAAAGTTGATGAACTGGCCAAGTAGGTCACCAGACCTAAACCCTATTGAGCAGATGTGGGGGACTCCTCAAATGGAAGGTGGGGAGTGTAACGGAACCCATCACTGTTTTACCCTGTTTTATGGTTATGGTTAAAATATGATCATACTGTTATACTGTATGTATGTTGGTTTATGCTCTGCAAAATCTTAGCCCAGACTATTGCAAACCTTGGCATAATAGATAATCCTAGTACAGAGACTCCTCATAGGATAAGGAAGTCTATTGTATAAAGTGTTTGCATTATCAGACATAACAAAGAAGGATGATCTAAGCAATGTCTGATTGTATCAAAGTAGCCAGGTAATCTCCGGGAGGTGTGACCCACCTGTTGTCCCTCTTGTGTGGCCAACTATGGGGGATGTGTGTATTGCCTGTGGGAAGAGATGTGTATATATATATTTCTGCCCAACAAAATAAAGTCAGTATTCATTTGACTCCCAATTGAGTGTCTGCAAATATTGGAGGTTGGGAATGGTGAGACTGTAGTGCTTCTTGCATATTGTACCGTATACCAGCGGAGATATTGGACTGCGTGTTCCATCTCCGTTACAGGGAGTGCAAGGTCTCTAACATCCACCAGCTCCATGATATCATCATGAAGGAGTGGAAGAGGACTCCAGTGGCAACCTGTGAAACTCTGGGGAACTCCATCCAGATGAGGGTTAAGTCAGTGCAGGAAAATAATGGTGGGGTGGACTCACTTTTGATATTTCCCCTGAATTAATCTATCCATGTGTCAGAAACACGAATATCATGCATCACAGTTACTGTAATCAAACTCATGAATATTACCTCCACCCTCAGCTGCACTAGTGGCTGTTACCCCAACCCTACATTAACACAGGGCTGGTATATTAAAGGAAGATGTATGTACTAATCCAATAACGTTGGTGTGTAGCATTCATGTGGTGTTTACCAATCATGGTACAGTACAAACGAAAACAAACAATGATAATGTGAGCAATACATAATGTTTAATCTTATGCTTTCAAATTATTTACAAAAAAAAAAAAACGGGAGGCAGAAATTCAGGAACACCAATAAATTGGAACAAAAAGAGATAAGAACAAGACATCAATTAGAACAATATACGCATTGACTGCAACACCTCAACGTCAATAGATCTTGGACATCAATTGCTTCTATATGCAACATGAACATGTTCTCACCTATTTCCGCTTTCGCTTGTGTGTTTCCTGGCTCTCCTGGCCTTTGGCAAATGTTCCCCTAGGCCGGCCCCGACCTCTGCGAATGGTTGGAGGCTCTTCAGGCCTGGATGCTGGTGACAAGGTCTGTGATGTTGAAGGGGGTGAGGTTGAAGGGGTAGCCCGGTCTTGGGGCTGGCCTTCTCGGGCCATTTCGGCCCTTCAGGCATACTCCTCCATTCTAAGGTTATGCCGCCTCACCTCTTGGAACATTCTTTCATTTTGGCGTCTCATCTCCTGAAACCCCCGTTCATTATGGCGTCTCCTCTCCTCGAAGTTCCGGTCGTTGTTGCGTCTCCTCTCCTCGAGCTTCCTGGCATCGTGGCGTCTCATCTCCAGCATGAACTGTTGATTTTGCTCACGCTCATGCTGGAGATGAGCCAGGAAATCCTGGCACTGGGCCGCTGACATCGCCGGACTAACTGGCAGCGACCCAGACCACTGTGTCCTCTGGGTGGAGGCACTGCTGACTGGTGTGACCTGCCTGACAGGAGTTGCCTGCTGGGCCTGCGGGGCCAGAGTGGCTGGCTGGGCCTGCTGGTCCTGCGGGGCCTGTGGGGCAAGAGTGGCTGGCTGGGCTTGTGGGGCCAGAGTGGCTGGCTGGGCCTGCTGGGCCTGCGGGGCCTGTGGGGCTGGAGTGGCTGGCTGGGCCTGCTGGGCCTGCGGGGCCTGTTGGGCCGGAGTGGCCAGAGTGGCTGGCTGGACCTGCTGGGCCTCCAGAGTGGCCTGCTGGTCCTTTCCGGGACCACATGCCCTGCCGGGGGCCCATGCTCCAGGGCACCATTGCTTGGGGATCCATACTGTGGGCCCAACTGGGATGGGACCACATTGGGTGGCCCCACATTTGTCCAGCCCACATTGGCTGGGAGCCAGGTGGTGCCATTATCATGGCTGGAGGGGCCATTGCTGGAGGCAATTGATGGCACCTCGTGGATGGCCCAGTTGGACTTTCGTACGACGGCCCTGCTGCAGGTGATGTTGCTGCAGGTGGTCCTGCATCTTCACAAGGTGCAGGAACCTGCGGAGGCAGGGGGACGCCTGGCTGGTACTGAAATGAGACAAGATTTTGATTTGAGTATTGTTGTTTCCATATCTCTGAGATCAGAGTGACTTGTAATTGGCTGTGAATGTTTGACGCTAATCAAAATTGATGTGCATCATTAGTATTGTGGATCCTGGCTGGGATCTTTCCTGTTATGTGACAGCGACTGCTGGCAGCAGCAGTTGGACCAAGGGGCTGATAGATGGCGCTGCCGCTGTTATATATACATCATTTTCACCTTACACAGAAGCCCAAAAGCACTAGCCCTCACACTAATCCGAACCCCTTACCTTAACAACACCATAACCCACTAAATATGCATGATTATATAATCTCCAGGAAAATGCTGTGACATGTAGAGGCTGCTCACTGCTGCTACCAGCAGTCACGGTCAGATAACAGGAAAGGGCCCATTGCTCATATGACTATATGTAATGCTGGTGCGGTGTGCCAACTGCAGTTAATTAGGACACGTGCTCATCTGAATCTGTTGGCCAGTGTGTGAGACAGACCAATCTGTGACCAATCCTCAGCAATGTGAGTTAACATGTTAATGTAACATGGTCCAGATTATGCTGTTACACGACACAAACTTGCAGTCCATCAGAGTCTGTATCCGCATATGCTGCAGTGTGCACATCCATACATGTAGTCTCATGGGGATGTACCAGCTAGACCGGACCTATCCTGTTGTATGTGCGCATCTCTGGAAGTGCCCCGCCAACGACTCTAGCTACGCCAGCCCAGCAGGCCAGGCAAGTGGTTATGGGTTTCGGGTTCTGGCTACAGTTAGGGGGTATGGGTTAGAGTTAGAAAGTGGGGTTTACGGGGTTAGGGTTAGAGGGTTAGGGGCTTTGGGTGTACCAACTATTTTTGACGGCTACATGGGGACGCAAGCGCAGCCGCATCCCTAGAGTCGGCGGCAGCACTCTTCCAGCACATACTGAAATGCCCACATAAAACAGGATACATCTGCTATACCTATAATCAAAATGTACATGAATTCTAAGCAGTAGGAGGGTTAAGCCAAACAGCTATGGATGGGCCAGTTTAACATGGAGTAGAGTGTGACAGGGGAACTCATGACAATAAACAAACAATTGCAATGGAGTTGTCATGTATGCTTTATATGCACTGGGAACCAACAGCAAACATAACAGTAACATCAATAGATTTGCAAAACGGTATCATAATCAGTTGTGGGAGGAGGTATTGGACATATATTTCATTGCTAACTATTCTGACGAGTATATTTCTTTACACTGGATTTACATGATTTTTGCAGCCTCATATATCTGTAGTCACAACCAGATATCTTACAGTGCAATTCAACGTCAGTTATCTATCTGTATGGTGTACATGTGCGTACATATGAGGGTGTTAAGGTGTACATGGTACTCACATTGCAGGCTTTGGGACCGACCCGAGTCCACCAGGCTAGGGAGGCCCACGACTGCCGCTGGCTGGATCATGTCGCGGACTGTGGCCTCCCAACCGGGGTATGTGAATGTTTCTGGCGGCCCACCACCGGTTCCACGTGCCGCATTGGCCTCATTGGCCATCTTCTTTTTGATGTCAATGCGGCAGTCTTGGTACCGGTGCTGGACAGACTGCCAGGTACGATTCGCATACCCCAGCGAGGAGACCTCAGCCGCGATCTCCTTCCAGGCATCTGTCCTCTGCCTGGGCCTCACTTCGCTCCCAATGGTTAGGATGGAGTGTCGGGCTTGTACTCCCCTAACCAGTGTTTCAATCTCCTGGCTCGTGAAATTTGCTGCCCTTTTTCATGCAGCAGCTGGCTGGCAAGCCTGTGGCTGGGAGTCCTGCTCTCCATGCCCTTCGCTGCCTTCTCCCTCCATCTCTCCTCCTCTCTCTCTCTTGCTCTCACAAAACCTCCAACTACAAGACCTGTGTGTCCACTTGCACAGCATACAACACAGTCACAGATTTACGAATTTCACTCCCTTTTAAAATATTTGTGCCCTTGATTGTCATCTTCCTATTGGTTAATTGATTTCAGGTTTGATTTCAGGATTACGGGCTTGAGACTTTTGGCCGTAGCTTCTTAGTGAAGCACGTACGGGTTTGGCGGATGATTGCCCTCCAAGCCCTTAGCTCGTTATTCAAACCCGTGCGGGCTTGCATGATAGATGAAGTTAAATATCTTTATTTGCGCATTTGAGAGTAGGGGAATGTTGAGCTATTAATTCTAAAACCAAACATCACTTTCACTTTTAATAAAAGTACAGGATGGCTTTTCTATGCTACGACTTGTAAGTTAGCCCTTTACGACCCGTAGGTCTATTTTACCCATTTACGGACTTGACGGAGGCTAATCCCGCAGCCTTTGCGGATCTGAGGTGTTCCAAGCCCTCTGGACTTTGTCCACGGATATTTGACAAGAATTTGAAAATACAAAAATTACGGATTTGAGTATAGGGGAATGTTGTGCTATTTTTGCTAACACCTACAATCACTTTATAGTCTCCTCAGAGTGCAGGATGGCTTTATTTGGGCTTTATTATGTGCTTAATTGGTGCTAGCGGGACCTTTTTGGTGCAAGTAAGCTGCGGCTCGCTTTTAGCCTTGCAGAGAGGTTTCCCGTAGCAATTGAATAGCAACCGGGGCTTTCTTGCGGCCGAAACTCTTGCGGACGTTTTAGATCAAAGGCTTTTCTCCGGCGCGAGCGTCCGCAAGGGATAGCAAGGCGCCGGCCGCAAGCCTGCCGGAGCCTCCGGCCAGAAGGGAATAGAATAGCCGAATAGCTTGCGGCAGGTCCTTGCGGCCCCGCATCTCCTAGGCCGTTAATAGAATGAGGCCCTCGGTGTTTTACATATATAAAATGATGGTCATTTTTTAACAATTGCAAGACAAGACCCTCACTATTTAGAAAGAAGCTCACATAAACTGTGGCTGTATACAGCAAACAATAAATGTACACACAATAAAATATGGGTTGTATTTATTTATTTTGTTACATTTCTGAAATGATTTTCCAAATGTCATGTCTATTTGAAAAACAGGGCTACATATACATGCAATTAGAAAGCAATTATGCTTACAAGGAAATTAAAAAGTTGTTTGTATCATTAACCAATTAGTGATGTCGCAAACATAAAATTTTCGGTTCGCGAACCGCAAACGCGAACCGCCGCAAATGTTCGCGAACCGGTGAACCCGGCGAACCGCCATAGACTTCAATGGGCAGGCGGATTTTAAAACCCACAGGGACTCTTTCTGGCCACAATAGTGATGGAAAAGTTGTTTTAAGGGGAGTAACACCTGGACTGTGGCATGCCGGAGGGGGATCCATGTCAAAACACCCACGGAAAATTACATAGTTGATGCAAAATCTGGTTTTAATCCATAAAGGGCATAAATAACCTAACATCCCCCTCCATCATCATCCTCCCCTGTATCTCTTTACCCCCTCCCTCATCATCCTCCCCTGTGTCTCTTTCCCCCCTTCCTCATCATCCTCCCCTGTGTCTCATCCCACCTCCCTCATCATCCTCCCCTGTATCTCTTTACCCCCTCCCTCATTATCCTCCCCTGTGTTTCTTCCCCCTCCATCATCATCCTCTCCTGTGTCTCTTTCTCCCCTCCCTCATCATCCTCCCCTGTGTCTCTTTTCCCCCTCCCTCATCATCTTCCCCTGTGTCTCTCCCCCCCTCCCTCATCATCCTCCCCTGTGTCTCTTTCCCCCCTCCCTCATCATCCTCCCCCCTCCCTTGATGATTAGGGGGGGAAGAGACACAGGGATAAGTGTGAGGGGTGTTAGGGTAAGGGGTGATAGGGATAAGGGTGAGGGGGTTAGGTGTTAGGGTGAGGGGTGTTAGGGCTAAGTGTGAGGGGTGTTAGGGTGAGGGGTGTTAGGGATAAGTGTAAGGGGTGTTAGGGTGAGGCATGTTAGGAATAAGTGTGAGGGGTGTTAGGTCTTAGGGATAAGTGTGAGAATGTTAGGGTTAGGTGTTAGGTTGATGGGTGTTATGGATAAGTGTGAGGGGTGTTAGGGTTAGGTGTTAGGTTGAGGGGTGTTAGGGATAAGTGTAATGGGTGTTAGGGTTAGGGTAAGAGGTGTTAGGGATAAGTGTAAGGGGTGTTAGGGTTAGGTGTTAGGGTGAGGGGTGTTAGGGATAAGTGTAAGGGGTGTTAGGGTTAAGGTAAGGGGTGTTAGGGATAAGGGTGAGGGGGTTAGGTGTTAGAATGAGGGGTGTTAGGGATAAGTGTAATGGGTGTTAGGGTGAGGCATGTTAGGAATAAGTGTGAGGGGTGTTAGGTCTTAGGGATAAGTGTGAGAATGTTAGGGTTAGGTGTTAGGTTGATGGGTGTTATGGATAAGTGTGAGGGGTGTTAGGGTTAGGTGTTAGGGTGAGGGGTGTTAGGGATAAGTGTGAGGGGTGTTGGGGATAAGTGTGAGGGGTGTTAGGGTTAGGTGTTAGGGTGAGGGGTGTTAGGGATAAGTGTAAGGGGTGTTAGGGTTAGGGTAAGGGGTGTTATGGATAAGGGTTAGGGGGTTAGGTGTTAGGGTGAGGGGTGTTAGGGCTAAGTGCGAGGGGTGTTAGGGTGAGGGGTGTTAGGGATAAGTGTAAGGGGTGTTAGGGTGAGGCATGTTAGGAATAAGTGTGAGGGGTGTTAGGTCTTAGGGATAAGTGTGAGAATGTTAGGATTAGGTGTTAGGGTGAGGGGTGTTAGGGATAAGTGTAAGGGGTGTTAGGGTTAGGGTAAGGGGTGTTATGGATAAGGGTGAGGGGGTTAGGTGTTAGGGTGAGGGGTGTTAGGGCTAAGTGCGAGGTGTGTTAGGGTGAGGGGTGTTAGGGATAAGTGTAAGGGGTGTTAGGGTGAGGCATGTTAGGAATAAGTGTGAGGGGTGTTAGGTCTTAGGGATAAGTGTGAGAATGTTAGGGTTAGGTGTTAGGTTGATGGGTGTTATGGATAAGTGTGAGGGGTGTTAGGGTTAGGTGTTAGGGTGAGGGGTGTTAGGGATAAGTGTGAGGGGTGTTAGGTCTTAGGGATAAGTGTGAGAATGTTAGGATTAGGTGTTAGGGTGAGGGGTGTTAGGGATAAGTGTAAGGGGTGTTAGGGTTAGGGTAAGGGGTGTTATGGATAAGGGTGAGGGGGTTAGGTGTTAGGGTGAGGGGTGTTAGGGCTAAGTGCGAGGTGTGTTAGGGTGAGGGGTGTTAGGGATAAGTGTAAGGGGTGTTAGGGTGAGGCATGTTAGGAATAAGTGTGAGGGGTGTTAGGTCTTAGGGATAAGTTTGAGAATGTTAGGGTTAGGTGTTAGGTTGATGGGTGTTATGGATAAGTGTGAGGGGTGTTAGGGTGAGGGGTGTTGGGGATAAATGTGAGGGGTGTTAGGGTTAGGTGTTAGGGTGAGGGGTGTTAGGGATAAGTGTAAGGGGTGTTAGGGTTAGAGTAAGGGGTGTTAGGGATAAGGGTGAGGGGGTTAGGTGTTAGGGTGAGGGGTGTTAGGGCTAAGTGTGAGGGGTGTTAGGGTGAGGGGTGTTAGGGATAAGTGTAAGGGGTGTTAGGGTGAGGCATGTTAGGAATAAGTGTGAGGGGTGTTAGGTCTTAGGGATAAGTGTGAGAATGTTAGGGTTAGGTGTTAGGTTGATGGGTGTTATGGATATGTGTGAGGGGTGTTAGGGTTAGGTGTTAGGTTGAGGGGTGTTAGGGATAAGTGTAATGGGTGTTAGGGTTAGGGTAAGAGGTGTTAGGGATAAGTGTAAGGGGTGTTAGGGTTAGGTGTTAGGGTGAGGGGTGTTAGGGATAAGCGTAAGGGGTGTTAGGGTTAAGGTAAGGGGTGTTAGGGATAAGGGTGAGGGGGTTAGGTGTTAGAATAAGGGGTGTTAGGGATAAGTGTAATGGGTGTTAGGGTGAGGCATGTTAGGAATAAGTGTGAGGGGTGTTAGGTCTTAGGGATAAGTGTGAGAATGTTAGGGTTAGGTGATAGGTTGATGGGTGTTATGGATAAGTGTGAGGGGTGTTAGGGTTAGGTGTTAGGGTGAGGGGTGTTAGGGATAAGTGTGAGGGGTGTTGGGGATAAGTGTGAGGGGTGTTAGGGTTAGGTGTTAGGGTGAGGGGTGTTAGGGATAAGTGTAAGGGGTGTTAGGGTTAGGGTAAGGGGTGTTGTGGATAAGGGTTAGGGGGTTAGGTGTTAGGGTGAGGGGTGTTAGGGCTAAGTGCGAGGGGTGTTAGGGTGAGGGGTGTTAGGGATAAGTGTAAGGGGTGTTAGGGTGAGGCATGTTAGGAATAAGTGTGAGGGGTGTTAGGTCTTAGGGATAAGTGTGAGAATGTTAGGATTAGGTGTTAGGGTGAGGGGTGTTAGGGATAAGTGTAAGGGGTGTTAGGGTTAGGGTAAGGGGTGTTATGGATAAGGGTGAGGGGGTTAGGTGTTAGGGTGAGGGGTGTTAGGGCTAAGTGCGAGGTGTGTTAGGGTGAGGGGTGTTAGGGATAAGTGTAAGGGGTGTTAGGGTGAGGCATGTTAGGAATAAGTGTGAGGGGTGTTAGGTCTTAGGGATAAGTGGGAGAATGTTAGGGTTAGGTGTTAGGTTGATGGGTGTTATGGATAAGTGTGAGGGGTGTTAGGGTTAGGTGTTAGGGTGAGGGGTGTTAGGGATAAGTGTGAGGGGTGTCAGGGTTAGGGTGAGGGATGTTACGGTTAGGTGTTAGGGATAAGTATGAGGGGTGTTAGGGTTGGGTGCTAAGGTGAGGGGAGGATGATGATAAGGGGGGGAAGAGACACAGGGGTGTACTTGCAGCAGAGATCAAAAGAGTCCTTCAGGACTGTATTGCACACTGTGTACAGTAGCCTAGTTATGGTTCTCCCTATTGATGCAGTATCACCTACGCTCAGCCTCCTCTCAGTAAGACTGCAAGTTAGTTATGATTCCAAAATGGCTGCTGTCCATGAGGTAGAAGGCTCTGGAAGGGAGTGTATGCTGATGATTGGCTGGAATGTGTCTGCTGACTGTGACATGCAGGGTCAAAGTTTGCTCAATGATAAAGTATAGGGGGCGGGTCGAATATCGCATATGTTCTCAGTTCGCCGTGAACGCGAACATGCTATGTTCGCCGGGAACAGTTCACCGGCAAACTATTCGCGACATCTCTATTAACCATTTTTAATAACCATCAAAATACGTCATCTTATATTTTATCAATTTTCTTTTTTTGCATTTGTAGCTAACATATTTCTTAAGTTTTATCAAGCGTCTCCACAGGTGGAAGTGGTCAAGGGTCACTTCTCAGCAACTTCGTCTTTCAGCTTCACCTACAGTCTGTCACATTTAAATCACCTGCATCTCAAAAGTTCCTCAACTTCTGACACATAACAAACCACACGGACCATTTAATTTAAAAATTCTGGGCCAGCAGGAGACATCTTGTAACCTTGGTAACACTGCTGACAGTCAAATGAAATGTTACATCAAAGGATCTAGGAAACTCAATGCTCACATTTTCATTGTGCCATTTTCAGTAACTTTCTATTGTAATTTTTACGGACCTTGGAAACTGTACCATTTAAGTTAATTTTAGATTTAATTAAATATTGAAACCTTCAGGGATGCAATCTTTTTTGATAGAGGTGAATGCTAAAGCCCTTTATCAGGGATTGATTTCTATGAAAAAATAATTTTGCTTATGCACAGGAAGAATATAGAGTTATTGCTCCATTGAACCTGACATTAACTAAAGGGATTTTCGAGGAAATACAATGAAAAAAAAATTAACGATGCTGCAGGCATAGTTTCATGCTGTTGTGGATTCAAAAATTAGTTAAAGGTAAAAACATCAAACGTTTTGATCAGTAGTGTGGATCTTGATGATTTGTCTACTTCTAAAATATCTTCCCAACAACAATCCTTTTGGGATTTAGTGTGCTACACAAGAGGTGTACAATTTTTTAAAGTAAGGAAAAACATGTACTACCTTTTTCTCAAACATTACATGCTTTTAGTTTGCTTGATCTTACAAATACAAAACCACAACCTTTGATAAAATGACTACATTAGAAAAAGTAAATCATAAAATGATGTTAACAGAACTGTAAAGTATTAATATATAAAATGTATCTTATAGCTGTACAGAGAATCCTAATCTATGTTCTTTAAAGGAATATGTAAGTTTCATGGATTATGAAGCATCTGATAGAGGAGAATTAGTAGTCTATGAAAACATTTTTTGCATGAAAATATCCCAAAATAAACAGTTATTAGCTTACCTTGAAGTTGGCAAAATTTCCTAAGGTTTTTGATAGTTGCATTTGATGGTTTATGCCCCTAGAAAATCCCACCTAGATTAGTATAACATTCAAATTCAGAATCAGGCTAATAGATTATATCATTCTTCACCTTCCTCAGCACCTCCTGTTCCTGCTGTTTCACACTCACCCTACACACTCTACACACATTCAGCCCACCCACACTCACTCCACCCATATTAACTCCACCCACTTCACACTCACTCCACCCACACTCACTCATTACTTCATACTCACTCACTCCATCCATACTCACTCACTCCACATACACTCACTCCAACCACACTCCCTCCACCCACACTCGCTCACTCAACCTACACTCACCCCACCCACACTCACTCCCACCACACTCACTGATTCCACACTCACTCACTCACTCCACCCATACTCACTCCACCCTCACTCATTTCCCCCACACTCACTCACTCCACCCACACTCACTCCACCCACTCAAACCACACTCCACCCACACTCACTCACCCCACACACACTCACTCACGCCACACACACTCACTCCAACACTACATCTCTCTCCCTTTCTTCTCTCTTCTTTCCCCCTCTCTATCTCCTCCCTACACTCTCATTCACTGTGAGCTCAGACCTAGCCCTACCATGTGATTCCGTCTGCAACAATTACTTTTGTGTCCTCTACCAGAAAGTTCAAACTGGGTACCTTGCTGTATTTTGTGTGGGTACCCAGCGTATGTAAACTTCCTGTGGGTGTGAGCAGCTGGATTTTACTTTTGGGCAAATACATTTGTAATTAAACCGAACTTATCTATAAAACACATATTTTTCTGATAATCACTGTCTGTTTCTTACCAAACATTTGAAACCCAGGAAACTTATATATCCCTTTATGGTAAGATTAGTAAAGAGAAAGTCTAGAGAAGACAAAACATGTAGGTTAAAGAGAGGCAATTATATCACCTACTTCAGCATTAACCTCTAAGATACCATTACCGCTTAATGCAATTCATCTGGCTCCAGGAATTTTGCCTTCAAGTACAGAGGGTAATCCAATGCCTCCTGGAAAAAAGAAGCCCATAAAATTAACTGACTCGCAACCAGGAGAGGTTGGTTGCAGCAGTCTAGTCGTAACATGTGCTTGCAGCCTAAGTCTCAATAGTTTCCATAGGAACGCTGCAGAATGACACCCACTATGTGAGCAGCCTAACATACTCCCATATCCCTATCAATCTATATAAGCCCCTTCCCATGGCAGAGAAGGGGTAAATAATAATAAAAACTAATGCATTTTGTTTATGACCCCTTTACTAATAAGCTGCCACCACCGGGATTCTTCCTTCTTACATTCTATGAGCCGGGGGATCCCCTGGGATGGCACATTCATATCCACTACCCCTTATGAGCCAGGGGACCTTCTAGAGTATAACAAGGGGGACCCTAGGGACCCCCATGACAACATATATTAAGCAGTTACCATGGTTATACCTGTAAGGGACAAAACAATACATTACCTATGTCATCCAGCTCCTAACATCAAAGCCCTTGTCCTTCAGCACTGTTTAAGCAGGCACTTCCATGTTGATAGAAGAATCCAGTCCTCTTCTGTCATGATTGAAGCCCCAATATTTATCTTTGGAGTGGAAATGGGCCTCTGCCTTAATTACCCCCATCCCCTATTTGATTGTTTAAAAGTTTATACAATCATGATTTACTGATATAAGTATGTTTCCCATTTAGCACCCCCATGGTTATAGGGGTTAGCATTAGGTGCCATTGGAGTCCTCTGATGACCTCCATGATAAAGAAGTTAATGTTAGGTGCATGGGGTCCCTGGTGGTATAGGGGTTAATATTAGGTGGGGCAGGAGTTAATTGAGGACTCCAGTGATAGGGTAATAAAATTAGGTACCATGGGGGTCCATTGAGGACCCCTGTGGTATGGGGGTTAATATTAGGTGTCATATGGGTCTATAGGGACCTCATGGTAATACTTCAGATTTCAATGGAGTGGAGATATTAATTTTAATTATGTGTTAGACATTAATAACATTCCAATTTATTCATTTATAACAGCTATTTTCAAAGATAATCATCATTACATCTGAGTATCTCCATCCTGATAATGCCATTAGGGGGAGAGTGGAGATCATTGTGTTGGTACATTTTGGATTTGAAAATCTAGCAGCAAACTGTAAGACAAAGCCATCTCCTCCTCTGACCTTGTAGTTGTAGATACCACCAGCAGCTGAGCCGGCATGATTGACAGCTTAATACTGAATATCGCTTTTTAAGTCAATCAATATGCATTTTTTTAATGATCAATGTCTACTGAAAACATCTAGCTCATGTTTTAGGGCATGACACTGTTTAATATTAGAAAACACAAAGGGAGATTGGGATAAGGGTGCAGGTATTACAAGACACTACAAACTGCTTTAAAAATGATGCCAACAAGGAAGCGTGCTTGTTAAAATACATATTTCTGCTTTTAATAGTAGTCACTGGAGCAGAATCAACTAGGCTACAATGTGTGTTATAAGATAATTTCTTAATGGTTTCTTGGAAATGCATGGAATCTATAATTACAGTTGACATACATTTAGATGCAACACAATTCATTATGCTTAAATCATTAATATTTCTTTAGAGGCTCTTAATACATTGCTGTAGGGAATTCTTAGTACTGTGCTATGAGGGGTTCTTTGTACAACCATTTTATGTATATGTTGTTGCCTTGTTTCTAATGTACCATAAAAAAATGGAAACATAATTATAAAATAACATATATATTTTTAGCTTTTTATTTTACAAGTATCAAAATCATCTGGATACCTGGAGCCTCTACCAAAAAAATGTGTGACACCAAAAGACTATGATTAGTTTAATAAAAGCCGCAATCTTTGTCATAATTGTCTTTACACATAACTAACTTTGCTAGCAAGAGTTATGACCTTATTAAACATTATTCTAACTGTCAAACAACTTGAGTATCCTTGTTTCACTGACACTCCTGTCGTGTAAGAGTGCCACTGCATACAATAAGACCTGCCACCTGTATCATTTGGTCCAGTGAGAAAAATAAGCCCCAATATAAATCTCTAATCCAGCAACACGTGCCAGTCTAGACAAAGAAATAAGGAATAAATGGGAAGAATAGTAGTCAAACAATCATACCACCATATCCTTAGCAAAAGTTATTATTGTTCAGTCATTCAGTTGTGTCCAACTCTTTGTGAATCTATGGACCATAGCACTCCAGACACATCTGTCCACTACTGCTCCTCTGAAATCCATCAAGCTCATGATCATTGCTTCAATGACCAAACCTATAAATTTCCACCTCTGTAGTCCCCTTCTTTGCATGCCTTACATTTTTTCAGACATTAAAATAGTTTAATCTGCGTATCTGAGGTCATTGATATTTCTCACATCAATATTAATTACATATAAGTTGAATGAATAAGCTGACAATATATAGAATTTGTTGCACTCCTTTCCCGATCTTTAACCATTCTTTTGTTCCATGTTTGGTTCTAACCGTGACTTCTTGATCCACATACAGATTCCTCAGGAGGTGGATGAGATGGTCTGGAACTCCCGCTCTTTAAAAAAATTGCCACATTTTCTTGTGATCCACTCAGTCAAAAGATTTAGAATAGTCTATGAAACAGAAGTAAATGTTTTTTCTGTAACTCTCTTGCTTTCTCTTTAATTTAGAGGATAATGGTGATTTGATCTCTTGTGCCTCTGCAAAACCTGGCCTGCACATCTGGTAGTTATTGGCCCATATATTGTTGAAGCAGAGTTTGCAGGATCTTAAGCATTACCTAGCATGAGTGCAATTATTTGATAATTGGAGCAATCTTGAGAACTGTTTTTTTAGGATTTGTATACATAATGACCTTCACCATGCTACTGGGAAATCGGAAACAATAAATTCAACAAGAAAGCACTGCATACATATAGGCATAAAAATAAATAATAACTTCATTAAGAACTCTTCTTTATAAACTGATGTACATATTTGTTTTAAACATTCTGTTACTTATTTTAACCAAACCAGAAAATGGTCCGTACATTAATTCACTCCATACAGAGTGAGGAGATACTTCTGGTATCTGGAATACTATCAATCATGCCCCCCAACAAACTCCCCATGTACTTCTGTGTATCAGTAGGCGTGGCTAGTGATGTCACAAACAGTTCGCCGGCTGACTATTCGTGGCGATTTTTGCATGTTCACGTTCGCAGCGAACGGCGGACACATGCGCTTTTGGGTTCGCCCCCTATTCTTTATCATTGAGGAAACTTTGACCCTGCACCTCACAGTCAGCAGACACATTCCAGCCAATCAGCAGCATAAACTCCCTTCCAGAGCCTTCCATCTGAAGGAAAGCAACCCAAAAAGCCCTTTTTAGGGCTAGAACATCATTTATTTTATTTTATAATTTTTTTCTGTGTAATCTAATTGCATATGCCTGCCTGCCAGCGTGTGTGTGTGACAGGCTAACACCTAACAGCTTATATTGTGCTCAGTGAAATATAAGAACACTTTTTTGACTGTAATAGATTGAATATCAGTTGCCTGCCTACAAGCGTGTGCGTGAAGCCTATTGCATCTACTCTGCCAACGTTTGCCAGTGCACAGTGATATGTCATATCTGGTGCAACCGTAGTGTACAGTGACATAAAACAACACTTTTTTGACTGTAATAGATTGAATAGCAATTGCCTGCCTACAGGCATGTGTGTGAAGCCTATTGCATCTACTCTGCCAACTTTTGCCAGTGCACAGTGATACGTCATATCTGGTGCAACCGTAAGTGTACAGTGACATAAAACAACACTTTTTTGACTGTAATCGATTGAATATCAGTTGCCTGCCTACAGGTGTGTGTGTGAGGCCTACAGCGACTACTCTGCCAACTTTTGCCAGTGCACAGTGACACTCATATCTGGTGGCACCTTAGATTGCACGCGCAGTGCCCCAAATTTGAAGTGGGCCAAGCATCTTTTTCCATCTCCCGCTTCCAATAATCCATGCCATATACACGTCCCCTGATAGTGGACGTAACAGGGATTAAACTGATAGGAATAGTGCTACTTAACAGTACACACCTTATAATAACGCAGACAGAGGCAACGCTTATAATCTTCCATACTGTGCAGTGGAAGCCCCCAGACTCTGACCTGTGTATAATATTCCATGCTGTGCAGTGGAAGCCCCCAGACTCTGACCTGTGTATAATATTCCATGCTGTGCAGTGGAAGCCCCCAGACTCTGACCTGTGTATAATATTCCATGCTGGGCAGTGGAAGCCCGCAGACTCTTACCTGTGTATAATATTCCATGCTGTGCAGTGGAAGCCCCCAGACTCTTACCTGTGTATAATATTCCATGCTGTGCAGTGGAAGCCCCCAGACTATGACCTGCGTATAATATTCCATGCTGGGCAGTGAAAGCCCCCAGACTCTGACCTGTGTATAATATTCCATGCTGGGCAGTGGAAGCCCCCAGACTCTGACCTGTGTATAATAGTCCATGCTGTGCAGTAAAAGCCCCCAGACTCTGACCTGTGTATAATATTCCATGCTGTGCAGTGGAAGCCCCCAGACTCTGACATGTGTATAATATTCCATGCTGGGCAGTGGAAGCCCCCAGACTCTGGGAGTCTGAAGAAGAGGAGTCAGAGGAGGAAGGTGGCTTTGAGGAGGTGGAAGACCAAACACAGCAGACATCCCAGGGGGCTTGTTGTCACCTTTCGGGGGGGCCTTGGTGGCTGGGTGGAGGAAGAGACCTTCAATGACATCAGTGAGGACAAGGAACAGGACATGGCTAGCTTGGTATCCAACCTTGTGCAAATGGGGAGTTTGCGGTTGTGCAAAGGGACTGTTTGCGGTTGTTTGCGGTGCATTAAACAGGGAGATTGGTCTGTTACTGTGAAGCGGGTGTAACCCTTACACTACCTGATCGATACAACATCATACCTGATGTTTTAAAGCATGTTATTCCAAACAATTTAGGAATGTTAGGTGATTTATGCCCTTTATGGCTTTAAACCAGACTCTGCATCAACTATGTAATTTTCCGTGGTAGTTTTGCCATGGATCCCCCTCCGGCATGCCACAATCCAGGTGTTAGTCCACTTGAAACAACTTTCCCATCACTATTTTGGCCAGAAAGAGTCCCTGTGGGTTTTGAAATTCGCCTGCCCATTGAAGTCTATGGCGGTTCGCCGATGTTCGCCTGTTCGCAAACATTTGATGAAGTTCGCGTTTGCTGTTCGCGAACTCAAAACTTGATGTTCGCGACATCACTAGGCCTGGCTTGAGATGTATGTAGAATTTCATGGGGTGTCAGTATAGGGTACATAAAACATATGTTATATTGCAATATATTAACTTTATCTTATTCTGGTAATCTTATGTAAAGTTAATTACAAAAGTCCATAAATGATAACATAATGCATGAGCCAAGGTGGGGGAGCCTTCTGATGGTATTGGGTGTTTCATCCTGGCTATGGAAAAATAAGGATTTGAACTTACAGGAATGACTACATCTGAATGAATCGCCTGCATTGTATCCATTGTATTAATTATTATTCAAATGATCAAACTGCCTTTTTAAATCTATCCTATGTTGTCATGAATAAAAAAACTAATATTTTCTCCACTGCACTGCTTACAAAAGCCCATTCAATACATACATTTACCACAGACTTTGACAGAGTACAATTCTTCAAAAATTTGCATAGCTTCAAATAAGTAAAATGTTTCCCTTCACTGTAAATAAACGCACAGCTGCTCAGCACATCCAAGTGGCAAGAACTGAAACACTTTATCAGATTGTCATTTAGAGGTGAATCAATGTTTCAAAACAAATAGTGCTGGTACCGGCTAATGTCCAGGAAGCCATTTATGTCCAGACAAAGGTCAAACACTCTTATCAAGACTCTGACTAACCTTTCAGAGATAATCAAATAAAGCTTTCATGTTTTACCTTGTGTTTTACCGATAGTATGTTTTTAAATGCTTTGCTGAGGATTTAAAACCATATTATTTTTCGGAAAACAACCATAAAAGGATTTTCTATTAATTTTGTTATTATTGCTTTTTTTTTAAGGAGAAAAGTATAACAAAATATATTTTTAGAAAGTGGTCCAGTAAGTCAGGGGTTGCAACAAAAAATGTAGAATTTAAAACTATATGTAGTAATTGAATGTTAAACACAAATATTGTGTTTTGTTTTAGTAAAATAAATGTTTTTACATAAAAAAAGAAGTGTTCTTTTTACTTGTCCTTCAGCTTTTATAATCCACTCATCATGCATTTGCTTTTATCTTTATACTGGAGTTTAGAGATCACTGTACAATAAAAAAAGAAATGTTTCAAAAGCTGAATCACTAAGCAGGGAAATCCCATAAAGCTAGCTTTTAATTGAAAAAACAAAACAATGCTGCACCCTGGAGGCATCCATGATACTTGATAAAAGTGGTGTATGAAAGATAACTGATTACTGGAGAGCTGTTCTTGCATCTATTGATGTGACACATATTCCTGACCTTTGCCTCTTCTCTTACTCCATTCTCCGGTGATAGATAAATAATCCTCTTTTCATAACCAGGGTCTTTAAAAGTTCTGAGGTATCCATGATAATTTCTTTAAGATTGTGTCTAGGCAATGCTTGCAATTATTGATACAGATAGCCTGCAAATTTGGGGTTTGTTAGGGGGGAAGGTGTGTATTGTCAATTTCAGTCAGATTGAATTATCTAATTATCCTAAAAGTCCCTTGTCCTCTCCCTGTTCTCTGCTCCCCTACTCCTTTCTCCATTAATAGAGAAAATACTCACCCTCATGATCCACATCTCAATTAGAGAGGTAACAAAGATGAAGCAGATTAACCTATTTATAAACAGAGTTTTCAAAAATGACTCATCTACAGTACTCAATGCTCAATTTCAGCATCGCCTCTCTGTCAGACAATCCAATGTCTTTCCATAATCTCCAGAATAAAATGTAAAGTATAACTGTAATGTATAAAGCCATCAGCAAAAGTGCACCCCTTACATCTCTGCTCTTCCTCTCCACTCTGATAATGACTTTCTTCTTTCCTCCTCTTTTATCACCGCCTCTCACTCCGGCCTTCAGGACTTTTCTCGTGTTGACCTTATTCTTTGGAACTCCTTGCCTCACTCTACTAGACTTTCCTCCTGTCTCAAGGCCTTTAATACCTCACTGAAACACATCTGTTTAATGAAGCTTATCACTTTCATCCTTAATATACACAAAACATCTATCACTGTTCTGTTTCACAATCAAACCCTTTAGATTGTAAACTTGTGAGTTTTTTATTTAATAAGGTGCTTGAAAAAAGCACTTTGTATGCTAAATTCTAAGCTTAAAGACAGGGCCCTACTTTCGTTTGCTTTTTTTTTAAGCTGTTTTTGCCTTGTACTCATATGTATGGCGATGCCGAATTTATTGGCGTATTATAAATGACTAATAATAATAATAACACATGTTTTATGTTCATAGATTACACAGCTGCAAATGTTGTTTTGATATAAACTGTGCAACTTCTGTTTTTCTTGCTTAAAGCAATTTTATTGTTTACAATTCAGTTTAATAAGACTAATATTTTTGCATCAACGCATATTTATTAAACTGGTATTTTATGATATACTAATTAATATAACAATACAAGATTAATACTTTTTTAAAACTGTTATAAAATTAGTAAAACCAAAATGATTGAAAAATGAAAAATAGTGGGAAACCTCAATGACACTTTGAGGAGGCAAGACAGGATTTACAGTATTTGAGTGTCAGATGTTAAGTAGCAAGATTTAGTCCACTGCTAGGAAAAACACAGACCCCGGGGTCAACACCTTATCCACTTTCCTCTCTCTGTCTCTCTCTTTTTCTTGGCTCAGGACCTGGGAGACATAGTCAATAAAACTCAGACAAGTAATGTCTCATCAATTATGTCCACGACCCAGAAGAGAGAGCACAGAAAGGTGATAAATCAAAAAAAGGGACTTAGTGCCCTTACACAAACAAAGTTAGTCACCAGGACTCCGACCTGTGACAAAAAGTGCTTTCCTTTAATTCAATAATTTATGTTAGATATTTTTACAGAAGAGGGCGAGTATAAAAAAAGGGAACAAAACAATTTTGTTGTGTTTACTCATTGTGTTCTGGAGATTATCCCCAGACATAGCCCCAAATTGTTATGTAGGCATCCACTGCTAGGAAAAGCACAGACCCCGGGAACAACACCTTATCCATCTTCCTCTCTCTGTCTCTCTCTTCTTCTTGGCTCAGGACCTGGGAGACATAATCAATAAAACATAGAAAAGTAATGACTCATCAATTATGTCCATGGCTTTAATGACATGTTATAGGTGTATATATAGCACTTTGACATAAGCTAAATGTTGATATGATTTGCGAAACATTCTGATCTATGCAAATGTTGTTCACAGAACAAACACATACTGTATGTTTTTCCTGTGCAGACATAAGAAACAGGAAGTAACAGTTTTTGTTACTGGAACATACTGCTTAAGTTTTCCTGCAAACATCTGAAGTCAAGTATAATGGAAAAAATACAAGTGAAGCTTATATGACTGGATATATGGTAAAGATAATGCATAAAAGCCCCCTAAATACCCTAAATGATCCCTTCTTTTGTTCTAAAAGAACAATTAACTAAGGTACAATCTAGCTGATAGTGGTAGGGGAATCATTTATCAAAAGGATGCCTTAAGAGGGTCAATATTTTGGGGAAGCATGGTAACATACAAACTCTGAGGACCAGTTGAAAATTGAGGTGGCAGAGGCTTAGAGCATGACCTAAGGGCACGGGTGACGATGCACTGCAAAAGGGATAGGCAAACAAACAATGAAAATATAACAAAAAAGGCAAGTATTTTACCAAAAATTATCTTATGACCTAGGGAACCAAACCAAGAGCCAATGCCAAAGGGCCAATCAAAATCCTTAAATAAACCAGAGAATTGTTTCCTCATACGTTGTTGGATTTCCTCTAACTTATGCAGTGCAGCATCAACAACAGGGTGGTTATCAATGATTGCGACACAACAGTGGGAACCAATTATAGCACCTGTTCCTCCCTTGGCAGCTAACAGGTAGTCTAAGACCATATGATTCTGTAAGATTACATAAGGGGTTTCGGGAGGTTCTGTATTGTTAGTCAGTATATCATGTAAGTAATGGCATGTTCTGGTTTTTGCAACATTATGCTAACAGGCCAAAACAATAGGTATGTATTAGGATGACAAGATGGAAAAACAAAATGGAGGAACAATGCTGACAATACACAAAATACAAAATGGTAGACAATATACAAAAATGGCATATCTTTTCCACTACATGTCATCCCTCCCTGTGACATTACAAGTACTGCAATTAGAACATAAAAATTAATTCAAGACATAATGAGAAAGGCAAGGGGTCATCTTCAAACTGACTCCAAAAGAGACTTGTGTCCCAAAAGGAGAAAGCTAACGGGGAAACAGAATATGACAAGAGATTATTGTGCCCAGTAGAGCCACAGAGCTGATAAACCAGTATGGTTTATGTTCCATGTGATGTTCCTGTAGCAAAGCTGGAAAGTTTTTAATAATGGACTACTTTGTGCAAAGCTCACAGTCCAGGTGTTAAAAGCATGTTGGATGAGAGTCTTATCCGTGATTATGAAGCATAAGCAAACAGAAAAACAAGTCGTTAAATGTTACACATGTTATTAATTTTAGTGCAACTAGTCAGGCATGTACAGAAAGAAACAACAATGGTAAATGCAAATAAAATAGCATCACATAATGTTTACCAAACAGCACCTAAACCATTTAATTACAAATACCTAGATCAAGGGTGTCCAGTCCTGGAGGGCCACACACATGCCTAGAATTGATGATAACTCTGCTGTGCACAGGTGAGTCAATCACTTCTTCAGTCATCCTGATGGACTCACCTGTGCACAGAAAGGATATATTCAAATCCAGACCTGGGTGCTGTCCTCCAGGACAAACTTTGGCCACCCCTGACCTAGACCATAGAACCAATTTTGCCTTATGACTGTTTTTTTGTTGCTAATAGGTGTTGAGATGATGGATATGATCAATAGCCAGTAGCAAGATTATCATGATAATTAACTTCAGCTGAAACATAGATACAGCAATTATTATAATCCACTACACAAACACTTTGGAGAATAAAATGTTTCACTGATATTACTAATAACCCAGAGATTATGCAGATTAATATCTTCTTTCCCTAGTCACTCTCCTTTATCAGATGTTAGTATATTCTACATCCTAGCAAGTTGATAGAACAAGGTGCATAAGAATTAGAAGCAAAGGGACAGTATAAAAGGTAGACAGCACTAGAAAAGAGTAGAAAAAAAGTAAAAAATTATAAAACAGTGAAAACATAGGGTCAGACAATCTTCATACAAACCCAGTCGTATGCATCACAGTTAGCCAGGCCCCTCTAAGGTAAAATGGTTAAAAAAATAAAAATAAATACTTCTGGATATGAAATGCTCTGGTCAAGGCAATGATCCATCATGTGCAGATTTCAAGACACAGAACAAGGAGTATGTGACTTTCTCACAGATCTTTGCATGTTTGTATTAGATACATAAAAGAGTTTTCTTGGGTACAGAATCACAGCATATCTTGGCTTTGTCTCTTAGACAGCAAACTCTGTATCTGGGCTTTCATCTGTCATCATTGTCATCAGGAGAGTGACTTGGTAGACACTTTCTCTCATCATATACCAAAGCAAGCTTGTGGCACAGTTGTTACTTTCTTCGCTTTTTGTCTTCCTCTTTACAGGCACTCATAGAACCTCATTCAATTGCAAGCCCGCAAGTCGCAGGAGGTAGGCCATAAGTCTGTGGGCCCAAATCGTCCGCTACTAATGGGGCTATTCAATTGGCCGAGCCCGCAAGTCCTGGCCCGGAAGCGCACATTGTACACCATGCTATCGTATGTAGCATTTACGAACTTGAACATGATCAATTACGCAAGGCCGTAACTCTGGAGTTAGAAACAGCCATTAGAATCAGAGATCGTCATCATAATGTCAAAGAAAACTGGTGGTTGGATTTCAAAGTCGTACGTGAATTACGAGTTTCGATCTGACCCACATTCCAGATATAATGCAATATTGATAAAGCATTAAATATGATATTCTATTACATGAAAGTTCCATTATATGTATTAACACACTGATTCCTGGGATAGATATAACACAGAATTTAAACATGAAATAAAGTATTTTTTTGAGCCGATTTGCGAGCTTGAGAATGTTGTGCTATTATTCTAAGACCTAGCATCACTTTCCCTTTTAATAAAAGTACAGTAGTGTGTGTATATGTGCATTAAATGTGCCATGGACATGTTATTAAGCCCTTTGACTTGTACCCATGACTTGTGGTTCGACTTTTGCCATTTTCAGGCTTGATGGCTTGCTTTGCGAGGGGGAATCAGAGCAATTGAATAGCTATTTGCGATTTTAGAGTTTGCAACTCTTGACGCAGTGAAAGATCAAGGGCTTGGAGGGGAAATAACTTGCAATGTGAACCATTGCAGTGAATCAGAGGCTGGAGCCCGCAAAAAGGCGGCAATTGAATAGCAAAATAACTTGTGGGCTACATTTCCAAAGCCCAGAGGGGACGGCAATTGTGACAAAAATAAAAAGGAAAAAAAGGAAATCCAAACATTCAAGATCTGTCATATAAGATTTTTCAAATACATCTTTCAAACATACATGCTCTCATCATACACACTTATCCTAGGCTCCCCCTTAACCAGATAGGACATTTTACATATGCATAACTCTGTAATGACTCAATCAAGTGAGTAATTTAATTTATATAGGGTCTAGAACAACATATGTATATGTACAATTCATTAATTTTAACTCCGGCTAAAGCAACAAGATTGACTTTAAACAGTTATAATATTATTATATTATGTCTCTTGTAAGTGACTAGATCAATATTTGCTTTATCATGTCATAGGATATATATTGGAGTATAAACTAATAATTATTTTACTAATGTTACATAGTTACATAGTTACATAGTTATTTAGGTTGAAAAAATACTTTAGTCCATCAAGTTTGACTTTTTTAGATCCCCAGTGAAACTTTGCCAATTGTCTCAACAGGGAAAAAATATATAAAATTCCTTCCTGACCCCAGATACTGGCGATCATATTCATCCCTGGATCAATACTCCCTCTCTATTTATCCAGGATAGCTCTTAATGTCCCTTTCATATAAATATATATCCAATCCCTTTTTAAAATTATCTATAGAATCCGCTGTCACCACCTCCTTTGGTAGAGAATTCCACAGATTAACCACCCTTACTGTGAAGAACTCTTTCTTTTTTTAAGGGGAAATACTTATACTTCTAATCTCAAAGGATGTCCCTTTGTCAGTTGAAAACCTCTTGACAAAAAAAGCTCCCTTGAAAAAGCCTTGTATTGATCCTGAATATATTTATATAAGGTAATCATATCCCCTCTTAGGCACCTTTTCTCTAGAGAAAATATGTTTAATTTGGATATTCTTTCTTCATAACTTAGCCCCTCTTTTCCCTTTATTAGTTTTGTTGCCCTTCTCTGTACCTTTTCCAGCTCTAAAATGTCATTTTTATGAAGTGGTGCCCAAAATTGTATTCCATATTCCAAATGAGAGCGTACTAGGGATTTGTATAGTGGGAGAATTATATTTGCTTCCCTTGCTTCTATACCCTTCTTAATACATGCTAATATGTTACTTGCCTTTGCAGATGCTGCTTGTCATTGAGAACTGTTACCTAGGCAGTAGTCCACAAGCACTCCCAAATCCATTTCAATATGTGATACCCCTAGATTTGCTTAATTAAGATTATAAATTGCATGGCTATTTTTCCTTCCCAGATGCATAACTTTGCATTTATTCATATTAAATCTCATCTGCCACTTAGATGTCCATTCCTCTAATTAATGCAAATCCCTTTGGAGGGAAAGTACATCATTTTCTGATTTAATTACCTTGCACAAATGTGTGTCATCAGCAAAAATGGAGACACCACACTTCAATCCCACTTCCAAGTCATTAATAAATATGTTAAATAGGAGGGGACCTAATACTGAACCCTGAGGAACCCCCCTTACCACATTAGTCCAATCTGACTATGTTCCATTTACCACAATGCTTTGCTTCCTGTCTTTTAGCCAGCTCTCAATCCATAAGCAAATATTTATGTCAATTCCTGTATCCATTAGTATCAAGACCCACTCTCTGGCTGGGGTCTGTTGATCGGATTTGGGTGACTCTGGACTTTTGGATTACAGGAACATCATGTCTCAGCCCTTGGTTTAGACTGAGCAATATTGACAGTAAGTCTGACTGATCTTACTGCAAGCATATGTCCCTGGGTAAATAATACATCTGCACACAAAGTCTTGATGAAAATTATGAACCACCTTTTATTTTGGGACCAGATATTTAAACATTTCACACACACACAGTGGAGGGAGTGGCTACTCTTAGTCAAACCCTCATTCCCCTCTGGCCATTCTCACAGAAGTAATTTGTGGGAACTTATTAGTCTCCTCCCCCAGGGCCTTCCCCAGGCGTGGCTACTAGTTCATTTTGGTCTGGACCTCAGACTGGAAACATCCTGTATTGGCTCTTGAACTATGACCCTGGGCTGGTGGTTGGGAAACCCCATACTATACTATTGTCCTGCGGTGCCTGGCAGTCTGGCAAATCTATTTGGTCTGTTATCTTCTTTGTTTACACTGAAGACCATATGCCCAACTCCTGACTGAGAGTTTATACAATGGGGGAGGGTTGACTAATTAACACATAGCTCTCACTCCACAATACAATATACAATATAACACTAACATATTATCCCCCATAACACAATATACAGATGGAGGCGATTGGTATATAACAGTGCCTCCTGGTAGGCACAACTAGTGGCCAACTTGAGTTATGACAACTGCCCCCCCAAGTGTAGCCTGAGAACATCAAGGGTCCATGATTTTCTCAGCTACGCTGATACTCATAGCTCCAGTTGGCGTGATTATCCATCTGCATTTTGATGGAGTTTACCCCTACGATGCTGTATTTGAAAATTGAATGTCTGTAGTGCCAGGCTCCATCTTAGCAAACGTCCATTTTCTCCGGCTACCTTAGACAGCCAGCACAAGGGGTTATGGTCGGTGGTCACAGTGAATGGTCGTCCATATAAATAATGTTGAAGTTTGCGCAAAGCCCAAACTACGGCCAAACATTCCTTTTCCACAGTAGCATAGGTCATTTCACGCTGCAACAATTTCCTGCTCAAATACGCAACAGGATGCTCCACTCCTTGATCATCTGTCTGGCTTAGCACAGCCCCTATGCCATACATGGAGGCATCTGTCTGGACCACAAAGGGTCGGTTATAGTCCGGGGCAGCCAATACTGGGGAACAAGTCAGAGCTTCCTTGAGGCTCTGGAAGGCAGTTTGACACGCAGGAGTCCATGTCACTTCCCTGGGCAATTTCTTTTTGGTCAAATCGGTCAGTGGCTTGGCTGTAGTGCTGAAATCAGGAATGAACTTGCGGTAATACCCAGTGATGCCCAAGAAAGCTAGTACCTGCTTTTTAGTCTTAGGGATAGGCCAAGCTGCAATACCCTCTACTTTGGCTGGTTCTGGCCTTAACTTCCCACTACCTACCCAGTGACCCAAGTACTGCACCTCTGCCTTTGCCCACTGGCACTTATCTGGTCTTATGGTCAACTTGGCTTGCTTAATAGCCTGCATAATTCTAGCAATATGTTCTATATGCTCCTCCCAGGTCTGACTAAAGATGGCTATATCGTCCAAGTAAGCCTGAGCATACTCCTGGTGCCCATGTAACAATTTGTCTACCAGTCGCTGGAAGGTAGAAGGGGCATTTTTCATCCCAAAAGGCATTACCTTAAATTGGTATAGTCCAAAGGGGGTGACAAATGCGGACTTCTCCCTAGCTGACTCTTCCAACGGGATCTGCCAATATCCCTTGGAGAGATCCAGCGTGGTTAAATACTTGGCAGTACCTAACCGGTCCAACAACTCGTCCATGCGTGGAACAGGGTAGGCATCCGTTTTTGTTTTATCATTCAGCCTACGATAATCCACGCAGAAGCGAGTTGTGCCATCTTTTTTGGGTACCAATACGACAGGAGATGCCCATGGACTACTGGATTCTTCAATAACCCCTAGTTGTAACATCTTGCGTAATTCTGCTTGTATGCTTGCCCTAACAGCTTCAGGGACTCGGTATGGGTGTTGTTTTAATGGGCCACATTCCCCTGTCACCACTACATGAGCTGCTAGGGGGGTACACCCAGGGTCAGTAGTAAATAAGGGTTTAAAGGGTTTTAGTTTGCCTAAAAGCTGCTCCTGCTGCTCTGTGCTTAGGTTTTTGGCCTGGTGAAGGCCATCTTCTAGCGTTTTCTGCTCTGCCTTTTGCAACATGTCTGGTATCTGCCCTTCCTCTGGGTCATCCTCTGTGGCCCTGCAAATGGCTAACATATGAGCTGCTCGCTTTACATATGCTTTTAAGCGATTAATGTGGGCCACCCTGGTAACCACTCTCTCTGGATCTACCATAACCACATATGACTTGTTGCCCAGTTTTTTGCTAATTGTATAAGGTCCCTTCCACAAAAACTGTAACTTATCCTGGGGCTGAGGTTCCAACATGAGCACCTGCATCCCCTCCTCCAGTTCCCTGTCACTGGTTCCTGCCTTGTAGTATCTCCTATCTCTCTCTTGCGCTTTACGCATATTGCTCCTCACAATTCCAGCCAACCTAGCCATATTTTCCCTGAAAGCTAATACATAGGTAGCCACTGGTACAGGGTGGTGACTATACTCCCCTTCCCACGTCTCCCTGATCACGCTCAAGGGTCCTCTCACCGGCCTACCATATAGAAGTTCAAAAGGGGAATATCCTGTAGATTCCTGAGGTACCTCTCGGTAGGCAAAGAGCAGACAAGGCAACAATCGTTCCCAGTCTGGCTCCTGATCAGTAAAAGTACGGATCATGTGTTTGAGTGTCCCATTGAAGCGCTCACAGAGGCCATTGGTTTGGGGATGGTAGGGGGAAGCTGTAATGTGTCTTATGCCACACATGGACCATAACTGTTCGGTCACTTTGGCCATAAATTGGGGCCCTCGGTCAGACAAAATTTCCTGAGGAAACCCTGTCCTTGTAAAGATAGTCATTAATGCCCCTGCCACCTTAGGAGCTGAGATACTGGATAAAACCACCGCCTCAGGATACCTGGTGGCATAATCTACCATGGTGAGAATACATTTCTTGCCGGTCTTGCTAACCCTAGCTAGTGGCCCAACAATGTCTATGGCTACCCTTTGAAATGGTATCTCCATCACAGGGAGTGACTGTAGGGGAGCTCTGCTATTTTTTTTAAACGGCTGGGTCCTTTGGCACGCATCACAGGATCGACAGTACTCTTTTACATCCTGATTTAATCCTGGCCAAAAAAATACCTCCACTACCCTACACAGAGTTTTCTTCTGCCCCAAATGCCCTCCCAGAGGAATCTCATGGGCTATTTGTAATACCTTGCCTCTATACTGTTGTGGGACCACTAACTGCTTTCGTGGTTCCCTTTCTACCTCATCCTTCCCAGGCACCTTGATTCTGTACAACAACCCCTGTTCCCATACAAAACTGTCTAGATCATCTACTGATTTGCCCCGGGCGGCCCTGTCCCTTACCCCTGCTAAAGTTTCATCTTCCTGCAATGCTATTCTAAGTTCTTCCCCCTTTGCCCAGCCTAAGGTCAATGTCGTAGCCAGCAAGTCACTTACCCTGGGTTCTGGGTATTCCGTCTGGTCCTGGTTCATCCTGCATCCATTGGCTCTGATTTGAGCTCTTGTTAAGGGCTGTACATACTGGCTCACCATGTGACCCAAATCGTTCCCTAGCAAAACATCCGCAGGCAGGTTATCCATAACTCCTACCTCTGTAGATTTACTTCCAGTGCCCCAGTCCAATTGAATGCGAGCCATGGGAATAAGAAATTGTTTTCCCCCAGCAACCATAACCCACATTTGCCTCTGTATGCAGTCTGAGGTGCGCACCCATTTAGGTAGAACTACAGTGACTGCGGATCCTGAGTCACGGTAACCCACAGCCCTGTGACCCCGCACCCAGACTGGTTGTCTGTGCTGTTCCCCGGAGTCCTTCTGTGCTCTCCTCACCGTGTGGATCCCATGGCACCATCCCTCTGCTTCTGGCTCCCAGGGAGCTGCGTTGGGAGGTCCTGCTCCAGCATCCCATTCCCCCAGGTAATTCACTGCAGGCTGTCCTCTCTGATGCCTCTGAAGCTGAGGACAATCTCTTGCTATGTGGCCCTGCTGGTTGCACTTGAAGCACTCTCTATTGGGAAATCTGGGCTCTGGGTGTGCTCTGGGAACAGGTCCTGACTTGATACCCCGCTGTCCATATGCGTTCTGGGGCTGCGCCCAGGCCACATGGCTAGGCGCATTGCGTGCAATAGGGGCCTGTCGTGTTGTCCCCAAGTCTCTTGAGCCCCGGTCTGTATGCCCATTAGAGTTGGTAATCTGGGGAACTCTCTTAGTTCTGGTACTAACAAAATGGTCGGCCAGGCTAGCTGCCTGGTCCCCATCTACTGGCTTCTGATCCTGCAGCCAATCCCTCAATTCTGGTGCGCAAAGTTGCAAAAATTGCTCCATTAGCACTACCTCCAAAATTTGTTCTGCTGTGGTGGCCCCTTGTGTAGACCACCACTGAGTGCAGGCACGCCTTAGTTTACACATTACCTCAACATGAGTGTCCTCTGGTCCCTTGGTAGTGCCTCTGAATCTGGCCAAAAAAGTTGCAGGGGTTACGGCATATCTGCCTAGTAACACTGTACATAAATGGTTGTAATCCATGGCCAGATGTGGAGGAAGGGCCCGACAGGCTGCGCTGGCCTTTCCAGTCAACTTAGTCAATAGTAACTTGGCCCATTCTTCAGGAGGTATGTCCTGTACCTTACATTGTTGCTCAAACTCTTGGATAAATCCGTCAATGCTGTCTTTATCATCCTGGAACTGTTTAAAATTCTGATATGCCAGTTTGACTCTTACTGGCATCTCTGCAGGGTTGACCCCAAGCCTTTGCTGAGCTTGGACACTCACCCCTGTACGTTCTTCCTGTATTTGCTGCTTTATTAGGTTCAGTCCTTTAATTGTCTCTTCCAGCGTTATCTGCCCGGGGCAAAACTCCCTGGCTTCACTGAACCTGCGTCTTGCCTCCTTTAGGATATCATCTGGCTGTCCTTCTTCCTGCTGAGATCTTGGGGTCCTTGGCAGTGTGCTTCTCCCCTCACCCAACTCCTCTTGTTCCAGCTGTTCTGCATCATACCTTCTCAAGGCTGCTATCACATCTGCTGGTTGGTCCCTTTTCTTCCGAGGAATTCCTTTTAGTTTCTGCGCCTTTCTCAGTTCTGCTGAGGACATGTCCTCATACTGCTGTTCCATCCTCAGTCCTTTCCTCTAGAGTCTCCAACCGCTGCCACCAGTTATCAAGACCCACTCTCTGGCTGGGGTCTGTTGATCCGATTTGGGTGACTCTGGACTTTTGGATTACAGGAACATCATGTCTCAGCCCTTGGTTTAGACTGAGCAATATTGACAGTAAGTCTGACTGATCTTACTGCAAGCATATGTCCCTGGGTAAATAATACATCTGCACACAAAGTCTTGATGAAAATTATGAACCACCTTTTATTTTGGGACCAGATATTTAAACATTTCACACACACACAGTGGAGGGAGTGGCTACTCTTAGTCAAACCCTCATTCCCCTCTGGCCATTCTCACAGAAGTAATTTGTGGGAACTTATTAGTCTCCTCCCCCAGGGTCTTCCCCAGGCGTGGCTACTAGTTCATTTTGGTCTGGACCTCAGACTGGAAACATCCTGTATTGGCTCTTGAACTATGACCCTGGGCTGGTGGTTGGGAAACCCCATACTATACTATTGTCCTGCGGTGCCTGGCAGTCTGGCAAATCTATTTGGTCTGTTATCTTCTTTGTTTACACTGAAGACCATATGGCCAACTCCTGACTGAGAGTTTATACAATGGGGGAGGGTTGACTAATTAACACATAGCTCTCACTCCACAATACAATATACAATATAACACTAACATATTATCCCCCATAACACAATATACAGATGGAGGCGATTGGTATATAACAGTGCCTCCTGGTAGGCACAACTAGTGGCCAACTTGAGTTATGACAATTAGTATGCTCAATAGTCTCCCATGTGGCACTGTATCAAAAGCCTTTGCAAAATCCAAATAGACTACATCCACTGAGTTGCCTTTATCCAAGTTCCTACTAACCTCCTCATAGAAACTAATTAGGTTTGTTTGACATGACCTATCCTTCATAAATCCATGTTGGCTCCTACTTATAATCCTGTTTGAATAGACATATTCTTGTATATTATCCCTTATCAACCATTCGAGAAGCTTTCCCACTACCGAAGTGAGACTCACTGTTTTTGCTCCCTTCCTAAATATTGGTATCGCCTCTGCCTTTCTCCAGTCATCTGGTAAAGACCCTGTGTTGAGTGAATCTTGAAAAACTAGATATAATGGTTTTGCTTTTACATAGTCCAGTTCCCTCAGTACCCTTGGATGTATTCCATCAGGACCCGGGGCTTTATTAACATCTATTTTTTCCAACCTCTTTTGGATTTCTTCCTGCGTTAACCAGTTATTTGGTGAAGGTAGTGTAGCCAAATTATGTTGCAGTGACCCAACCACTGGTACCTTCTGAATACAGAAGAAAAGAACCTATTTAGCTCATTTGCATTTTCCTAGTCACTAATAATCAGATGGCCTGTGTCACATTGTAATGTTCCTATAGCTTCCTTCTTGGCCTTCTTCTCATTAATATATTAAAAAAGTATGTTAGGGTTAGTCTTACGTTAGGGTTAGTCTTACTCTACTTTGCAACTAACTTTTCATTTTGAATTTTAGCCAGTCTAATAGCCATTTGACAAGCCTTGTTGATTTCCTTGTACTCACATAAAGCAGTCTCTGTCCTCTCTTGTTTGTATAAGTTAAATGCTTGTTTTTTACTCCTCATCTTCATCTTTAATTCCATGTTAAGCCACATGGGTTGTGATTTGCTCCTTCTACTTTTATTTCCACATGGTATATCGTGATAAGTATGTTTATATAGTAAGGATTTGAATGTTGTCCATTTATTTTCAGTATTTTTACCTGTCAGTTCTCTGTCCCAGTCTATACGTTGTATTGCTGCCCTTAGACCGTTAAAATCTGCCCTTTTAAAATGAAGGGTTTTCGTTAGCCCCTTACAGTTATGTTTTTTTAATTCAATCTCAAATGAGACTGTGTTGTTGTCACTGTTTCCCAAAGGTTGCCCTATTTCAACATTTGATACTATATCAATATTATTTGTGATAACTAAATCCAAGATAGCTTCATTTCTAGTAGGTTCTTGTATAAACTGGGTCAGATAATGATCTCTGAGGGTACTTAAGAACCTGCTCCCCTTAGCTGAACTGCTGGTCTCATTTATCCAGTTTATTTCAGGGTAATTAAAATCTTATATTATTAGAACTTCACCATGCTTAGCTACATTTCCAGTCTGTAACAATAATTGCATTTCTTCACGTTCAATTATATTTGGGGGTTTATAGCATACTCCTACTAATATTCTTTTAGAATTTGCTGCTCCGCTATTTAACTCTACCCACAAACATTCAACATCGCTAGTTCCACCATAACTATCTTCTCTGACTATAGGCTTACATTCAGGCTTAACATACAGACAAATCCCTCCTCCTCTTTTACCATTGCCCCATCTTTCCTAAATAGGTTATAAACATCCAGATTAACAGTGCAGCCAGATTCATCCCACCACGTTTGATTGCTAATAATTCTAACTCTCCCATTTTTCCTGGAAAGCTTCTGGCATTAGCGAGCAGACACCTTATGTTATGAGTCTGTACTTCTGGAGTGCCTTCCATGGTACTTGAGTTACTTAGCAATATCTCCTCCCCCATGACTTGCTAATGAATTCCTTACCCCCTCTACACTTTCTACCCCATTACGTCTATCTCGTCCCTCCCCCCACCTACTAGTTTAAAAATCCCTTCAGCCGTTCTACTATCCTATCCACTAGCACAAAAGCTCCCTCATCATTAAGGTGCAATCCATCCCTACTATAGAGATTGTACCCAATGAGAAGTTAGCCCAGTGCTTTAAAAACCCAAACCCCTCCTTAATGCACCACATTTTTAGCGATACATTAACCTCCCTAATTTTATAATGATAAACATCTGAATTTTGATTTCATAAGTTACTTCATCTCCTATCATATTAATATCTTTGAGACCTAGAAATGCCCTATAAAAGGCTTTACCAATTATTTATTAACTAGAGACTTGCCCATCAAAAATGATGGGGCAATTCAATTTGAAGCCATGGCAATGCTGTTTGCCACACAATGTAAAGCCTTTAGTACTCTGAGGACCTTCGGCGCTCATATCGAGCATCTCTCATTGTGTACTTTTGCTCCTCTGAGCACCTTCTGCGCTCATTGCAAGTCTCTCCTCTCGTGTCCTTCTAGTTTTGTGCTTTGCAACGATCATCTTCGGTGCTCATCACATAGACAGATATATATATCTATATATTTTTTTAAATAATAATGAATTAATTAGTTACTTAATAAATGAATATATTTTACCTATTTCCAATTAATATATCCAGCAATTCAACCTGAAGAGCTAACAATCTCTTTATTCTATTTTCCTGCAGCATACAATGTACATTTGCACTGTTGCTGCACTGAGGAGAAAGTGTCATCAATGTGCCAATTGTGCAGGATAAATAGACTGGGTGCGCAAGGGCAAACTGTTGGTTTAGTGGTGTAAAGAATTTTAGTTTCGTAATGTTATTAGTTGCAAGTTAGTGTTGTAACATGGTGTCGATTGTCTATGTGTTACGCTGCTCGCGATCATTTTTCTAATAGTGTATTTTTTACCTCGCACATCCCTGGGTAAAAGTGGTACGCGGCTTGCAGTGTTTTGCACGGTTCGGGGTCGTGTACCCTCTTGTTTATTTTTTTCGCCCTCCATTTTTTCTCTCACTCAGCCGATTTTCTAGTGCCGAAACTCTGCAAATAATTATGGCTTAAATTTGCATGCAACCTCACTCCCAGACGTCCTAGCTATCGCCCCCTTGCTGTGTGTGCTATTTTTGTATTTTATTTTTTATTTTAATGTTTTTCGTGTTTTTTGATTTGCGTTGTTTGGCCGTTAACTTTGTATTTTTCCGACCTCGTATTATTTTAGTAATAAGTCCTGCGTCTCGTAATTTTTTTTTCTAGTCCCGCGTTCCTAAACTGCTTGCAGCCTAAGGCGATCCCGCGCTTCCTAACTACTTGGAGGCCAAGTCACGCGTTTTTCAATGCCTCAACAGCTCGCCTCGCTTTACAAGGCTCGCAGGAGCGCCTTCGGCGCTTATTTCTGCTTAAGGTCAACGTGTTTCCATGCCTCAACAGCTAGCCTAAGTACTCCGAGCTTGGAAGACTTCTGTGCTTCAAAGGCCCACAAGAGTAACGACGATTTGCTGTATGACAACTATTATATGTGATTTGTATTATGGCCATCATCGGAACTGGGGATGAACCCTAAGGTGTAGGTGCTAAATTTTTTACATTAAACCAGTAAGGGAAAACAAAAACATAGCACCCAAAGCATGAGACTCACTACTATCACAAGTTCCCATGACAAGGTTCTTTACCATCTCATAATATGGAATCAACAGATAAAGTTTTAGTAGGTACATAGTCCTCCATCTCTTGCCAACAGTGCTATTGCTAATCTGTTTTGGAGCACCATCTTAACCACAAAATCCACCTATACTTACAAGTCGGGGATAAATCTTTTATGCCCTGATTTAAACCTCATAACCCTTTAGGATATCATGCACTGATCAGTGACACAGGCACCCTCTATAGCATCCCCCTGGGGAGAAAACACGACACAGAGATGGTGCATATATCAGATTATGTTTGACAGAGAGAAATGTCAATCTGCTTTACCATTCCTTAAATTACAGTAACATGGGCATAAAAGAAATTACAGCTAAAAAATAAAAAAATAAACTGGCCAACAAATCAGGCCTGCAAAAAAATCTATTTCTTTGTTAAAGAAAAAGAACAATTATTATTCTGGTTTGATTGACATTTCTGACTGATCTTACATGCTTATTGTTACACATAAAATATTAGACACAGTTGGTTACTGTTATTAACCTTAAAGAGGAACATGTCTTTGAAACAAGTACAGTATTTATTATTTTACCTGTTATTGTAAATAGAGTTCATTTCAATCCATCAATAACTCTACGGAAAATTATAAAAGGCTTTTACCTGATAATTATGAAGTACTTAATCAGTATTTCACTAAAAAGATTGGTTACCAGACAAACCATCCTTCTTTTCTGTTATTTTATCACCTCAGTAATATTTAAAACAATAGGAATTACTGTATTTACTCAAATCTAATGTGCACCTTTTTTGTGAATAATCGGGTCCCAAATTCGGAGTGTGCATTTGAATCAATGGCGCACTAGAGTCGATGATTTAACCCCTTTTTCATTGACGGTAATAGGAAAATGGAAAGCACACACCAGGACATACAGGTATACACTGCAACACCACCATCTCTCGCTTACTGGCTCTCTAGAGTGGGTGACTGAGGCTCTCAAATGGGCAGACGGTGGCGGGGGGCCTCGTCATCAACGCTGGAAGAAGCGGCTCCTCAAAGACTGGCATTAAGAATGCTGTGCACTTCCTGCAGAGACTGAGTCTCCATTCTGTTGTACCTTTCCTTTGCCAATCATCAATACATTGTCTAGTCTGTGACACATTAGGACACAGATTGGCCATGGCATGTTGCACAAACAGTGCTCCCATGTCCAGGGTCAATCCACATTCTTCCAACCAACATCTCTTAAATCTGACCCAAAAATCTGAGGCTTCCTCTTTCTGCTTTCATATCAATGAACAGTAGGAGACACATCCTTCATTTGCCCATGCATATCATTCATCTTTTCCTTTACCTCCTTCCACATTCTCTCCACCTTTCTTAAATCACTCCATGAATTGTTATCAGAATCAGGGGGGTTATATTATCTTATCACAATAAACAATATAAATGCAAAGAAGGCTGTGGCTTACAGATAATATTATGCGCAACCAGCAATAAAAAAAGCAGAACAGTATATGCAATATGTATAACAATTGTTTTTAGAAGAGAGAGCACAGGAAGGTGATAAATCACAAATAGGGACTTAGTGCCCTTACACAAAGAAAGTTAGTCACCAAGACTCTGACCTGTGACAAAAAGTGCTTTCCTTTAATTCAATAATTTTTGCTAGATATTTCTGAAGAGGAGGGTAAGTAGAAAAAAAGGGAACAAAACAATTTTGTAATGTTCACTCACTGTGTTCTGGAGAATATCGCCAGATGTAGTCCCAAAGTTGTTATGTAGCAGGGTTTACTCCAATGCTAGGAAAATCACAGACCCCGGGATCAACACATTATCCGCTTCCTCTCTCAGTCTCTCTTCTTCTTGGCTCAGGACCTGGGAGACATAATCAATAAAACACAGACAAGTAATGACTCATCAGTTATATAAACGGCTTTAATGACATGTTATAGGTGTATATATAGCACTGTGACATAAGCTAAATGTAGATATGATTTCCAAACCATTCTGATCTACGTAAATGTTTTTTACATCATATGTTATTTGTGGTTTCACAGTTAGAACAAACACATATGTTTTTCCTGTGTAGACATAAGAAAGAGGAAGTAACATTTTTTTTAACTGGATCATATTGCTTAAGTTTTCCTGCAAACATCTGAAGTCATGTACAATAGAAAAATACAACTGAAGCTTATATGATAGAATATATGGTAAAGATCTCTTAATGCATAAAGATCCCTGAAGACCCTAACAGATGTGGAGGAAGCAATAGGATGTTAAGTCTCTGGAAAAGTCCAAACATAGTGTGGTCATGAAACCATGTTCAGCATTGTTTGTAACAAGATCCACCAGTTAATCTGGAAGCCCCACTAATTGATTAAAGTGTCTCCTGCATAAATGGTGATTTTAGCACCCTTTACAGAACTAGGGTATGTACATGTTTGCATGGTCCCAGTGGGGTTCTGGAGATTGAAAACTAGGACAGATAACTTGTCTTGACCTATATTAACCAAAGAAAACTCCCCTCACCCTTTTAACTGGAGTTACAGGAAATAGGTTGGCAGTGTCAGCAGTAATGGGAAGTAGTCTTAGGCTGAATCAATTTCCCTGTAGTAGTAGTCCTGAGTTTGTGTTTTTCTTGAAGTTGAAAATGTCTTAAACCAAAAAGAAGCTATGTATATTACAGCACTAACACAAAAAGTGTAATACGTTTTTTCCATCTCCAGTTCAGGTACAGATTTTATTAATTTTATCATTAGAGCTAATAGTATTGTTATAATTTTTTTGCAATGGATTTGCTAATATATGTTTTCTTTGTCCAAGTTTTTTGTAACCCATAGATAAATTGACCAAATACAGTTATATGCCTTGCTGATAGTATTAAATGCCCATTGTATTTAAAGCTGTTTAATTTCGAAAATTCACATGTTAAATAAAACTCATTTGTGCAAAGAGCCTCTGTAGTCCTGACATTTTTACAATGTATTTCTAATATGTTTTTAAACATACAACTATTTTTTGTTATGGGTTATGGTATAGAGAAGTGGCATTAACATGAGACACATTGGTATTGTTTTTTCCTTTCTTGTATGAAGAATGCAATCTCTATGGGATATTACTGGGGTAAAAGGAATATTTGAGAAAATAAGCTTTTTCCCTAATTACTTGTCAGAGATTGGTATTGATTTTGGCATTATGCGAAGGTACAGGAAGACTGTGAGAAGCCTCATATTTTAGCCTCTTCTGAGACTCGAAACAGGAGGGATGTCTGGTGGAGAAGGGCAAGAAGTTCCAAATTATAGGGGCAACACAAGAAAAGGAATGAATAGAGGTGATAAGAAGAAGGTCATTAGCAGAATGAAGAGGGAGGGTGGTGGAGTATTTTGAGATGAGAGCAGAGATATAAGGGGGTGCACTGTTACCTACACAAGGCAGAAATGGACTATCGCCAAGTAGCTTGGGAGGAAGGTGACAACAGTTGGTGCGATTATTCGCAAATGGAAGAAACACAAAATAACTGTCAGTCTCCCTCGGTCTGGGGCTCCATGCAAGATCTCACCTCATGGAGTTTCAATGATCATGAGAACAGTGGGGAATAAGCCCAGACCTACACAGGAGGTCATCTCAAGGCAGCTGGGACAATTGGTAACACACTACGCCGTGAAGGACTGAAATCCTGCAAAACCCGCAAGGTCCCCCTGCTCAAGAAAGCACATGTAAAGTCTGAAGCCTGCCAATGAACATCTGAATGATTCAAAGAAGGACTGGGTAAAAGTGTTGTGGTCAGATCAGACCAACATCAAGCTCTTTGGCATCAACTCAACTCTCTGTGTTTGGAAGAGGAGGAATGCTGCCTATAACCTCAAGAACACCATCCCCACCGTCAAACATGGATGTGGAAACATTATGCTTTGCGGGTGTTTTTCTGCTAAGGGAGCAGGACAACTGCACCGCATTAAATGGGCAATGGACGGGGCCATGTACCCTCAGCCAGGGCATTTAAATGAGCCGTGAATGGGTATTCCAGCATGACAATGATCCAAAACACACAGCCAAGGCAACAAAGGAGTGTCTCAAGAAGAAGCATATTAAGGTCCTGGAGTGGCCTAGCCAGTCCCCAGACCTTAATCCCATAGAAAATCTGTGGAGGGAGCTGAAGGTTCAAGTTAGCAAACATCAGCCTTGAAATCCTAATGAATTGGAGAGGATCTGTAAAGAGGAGTGGGACAAAATCCCTCCTGAGATGTGTGCAAACCTGGTGGCCAACTACAAGAAATGTCTGACCTCTGAGATTGCCAACAAGGGTTTTGCCACCAAGTAATACGTCGAAGGGGTCAAATACTTATTTCGCTCATTAACCTGCAAATCAATTTATAGCTTTTTTGACATGCATTTTTCTTGTTTGTTTTTTTTGGTTATTCTGTCTCTCACTGTTAAAATACACCTACCATTAAAACTGATCATTTTTTTGTCAGTATATTTTTTCCCTCACTGTAAACTTCCTGAATACAATGCCTCTTTAAGAACAGACATTTTAGATGATAAAATGTGTTCATTTCTTTGGGGGACAATTTAATTTCAGAATGCTGGTATAGCACAATATATTTGTAGGCAATGTTTTCTAAATAAATAATTACATTTTTTAATTGCTAATTTCTATTACCCTTTATTATTAATAGGAAAGTCATTTATCATTACATAATGAAATAATATCAGAAATTATTATTTTAATAACTGGTTTGCAAACCGAAATTAAAGAATAATATGTTTATTTCTCAGCACAGATTCCTCTATATACTATTTGTTACTGTACACAACAGCATTATGCAGGCTTTGTGAAATTCAATGAATCACTACATCTAATAGGGCAATATGTCAGCGTTTGTATATGAAGAGTGGAATCTCTATGGGATGTTTCTGGGGTCAAAGAAATATTTGCAAAACTGAGCTTTTTCCCTAATTACTCGTCAGAGATTAGTATTGATTTTGGTATTATGAGAAGGCACAGGAGGACTGTGAGAAGCCTCAAGTTTTAGCCTCTTATAAGACTGTTGTTTCAAATATGTAATACAGAAATTGGCTTAGTTGCCTGCCCTAAGTCCTCTCCTTAGAGGGTTGCCTGGGGCTTTAGTTCAGTGGAAACTAGTAAAATATACAGTTGGATTTTATGGGTGTATATAGCAACTGTATACATCTTACAAAACATAAAGCTCTTAGTTGTAATAAAATATCACTTTTAGAAGGCTTTTTACAATACCTTCAAATTGTTAAATACTTGACGTAAAGGCATTTGATGTGTTATTTTTATTGTGTGCTTTTGTGAAGAACTAAATAGTGCATAAAAGCACTCTATTCAGTCCTGTTGAAAGAATGAATAGTTGAATTGCCATTTGATATTGGAATTAAACAGAAGAAAAAGCACCAGCAGCATAACCCTCCCTCTCAGGCTAAGGACAGAGTAGCAGTCCAAGCATAACACAATAAGGGTCAGTAAAATTTTAGATATTCTTTAAAATGCTTTTTTGCTCATGGTTTATTTTGTTACATTCTTTACCAGCATAACATTTTTCCCAAACTGCAGATAGCTAGAGAATGAATTATTCAGCACTTTAAAATATAAAAATGTATATATTCCAGTAGCTACTGTATAAAGTAGAATCAGGATACCTTAAAAATGGCTACTTACATATTGATAGAGCAACAAAAAGTAAATAAATATAAATATTATTTTTGATATGTGTGTTATAGTAAATATTAGAATTAAATCAGAAACAATTGTGACATTAAAGGGACATGTAAGGTTTGGGGATTTCATGAGGAGTATAATATATTTATTTATCTCTTTGCTATTTTGTAATTTATTTTAGTAAGAAGCACTTTAAAGCTCTGCTTTTCTGTCCAAAATCTTACAAATAGTTATTTAATGGTTTCTCCCCTCTGCAGCTCAGTAGAGGGTTTGCACTGTCTAATAGTAACCAATCAGTGGCAACATTCTGAAACATGCTGCTTGAGAGAAGCCACTTACAGGCTATTCTGAAACACTGCAGTTCCTGTATGTGTGTTCATGAGCTGGTGAGCTACTCAGGGCAGACTAAAACAAGTACAAATTTTATGATTGTAGGCAAAAAACAACAACTTTTAAGCATATCATAATAAAATAAAGTACATAAAAGTAAAGAGATACATAAGTATATTATATTCCTAGGGAAATACAGAAACATTCCATGTTCCTTTAATTGCTATTGAAATGTATTAAATAACTTTTTTTAAATGATGGTAATCATATTGCCAAAAATACTTTTTTTACTTTTTCCCATTGACGCGCAGCATAATATTGGGGCACAAACTAATGCATTTTTGTATTTTATGAATGAAGTTATCACCCACTTAAGCATTTTAGTGTGCGTATGTTTTAGGAATATGCATATTTTAAATAACTTTATTAAACAGATATACAATATCCACAAACTGCTCTGATACTGGTACATTTCCTGGGACACAACAAATAGTAAAAAACAAATAGTAACTTGTAGCCCTATTCTATTCCCCTATATTGCAAATTACACCATGTTTAAGAGCAAATTAAAAGTACCTAGCTCTTCTATTGATCCATTGCGGGAAAAATTACGAGAGAACTACTACACGCGATTGGTGCAAAACAAATCTACAAAAACTTTTCAACTGATTATTGCACTGCCAAAATATTATGAGTGACTCTTTTTCACTTTTATGCTATTCTAATCAGCCTTGATGTCTGTATGTGTCAGCGTGTGTCACAGTGTGAGTGTGTGTCAGTGTGTGTGTCAGTGTGTGTGTCTTTGTGTGTGTGTGTGTCTATATGTGTGTCAGTGTATGTGTGAGTGTCTGTGTGTGTGTGTCAGTGTTTGAGTCAGTATATGTGTGTGTCATTGTGTGCCTTTGCGTGCCTGTGTGTGTCTGTGTGTGTGTATGTCCGTGTGTGTCTTTGTCAGTGTTTCTGTGTATGTGTGTGTGTATGTTTCAGTGTGTGTCACAGTGTGAGTGTGTGTCAGTGTGTGTGTGAGTGTGTGTATCAGTGTGTGTGTCAGTGTGTGTGTCTTTGTGTGTGTGAGTGTGTGTGAGTGAGTGTGTGTTTATATGTGTGTCAGTGTATGTGTGAGTGTCTGTGTGTGTGTGTCAGTGTGTGCCTTTGCGTGCCTGTGTGTGTGTGTCTGTGTGTGTATGTCTGTGTGTGTCTTTGTCAGTGTTTCTGTGTATATGTGTGTGTGTTTCAGTGTGTGTCTGTGTTTATGTCTGTGTGTGCATGTGTCAGTGTTTCTGTGTATATGTGTGTGTGTCAGTGTTTCTGTGTATGTGTCATTGTGTGACTGTGCCTGTCAGTGTGTGTCTGAGTGTGTGCCTTTGTGTATGTCTGTGTTTGTGTGTCAGTGTGTGTCTGTGTGTCACTGCTTCTGTGAATATGTGTGTGTCTGTGTTATTGTGTGCCTGTTTCTGTGTCAGTGTGTCTGTGTATATTGTGTGTGTCAGTGTGTCCCTGTGTGTATGTCTGTGTCTGTGTTTGTGTGTCAGTGTTTCTGTGTGTGTGTGTGTCAATGTGTGTCTGTGTGTATGTCAGTGTTTCTGTGTATGTGTCAGTGTGTGTTAGTGTTTCTGTGTATATGTGTGTATATGTCTCAGTGTGTGCCGGTGTGTTTGTTTGTGTGTGTGTCTGTCAGTGTGTGTCTGAGTATGTGCTTGTGTGTGTTAGTGTTTCTGTGTATATGTCTGTGTGTGTTAGTGTGTATGTCTGTGTGTGTGTGTCAGTGTATGTGTGTATATTACATCAAGTTACATAGTAATTGAGGTTGACAAAATACATTTAGTCCATCAAGTTTTTCAACCTTTCAAGATCTCCTCTGACCTGCAGTATGCGGATAAGTTGTTAATTGATCCAGAGGAAGGCAAACAGAAGTGAAACTTAACTAATTGTCTCAAAAGTAAAAAGATTTTTTAATTCCATCCTAACCCCAGATACTGGCGATCGGATACTTCCCTGGATAAATACTCTCTCTAAATATATATCCAGTCCCTTTTTAAAGTTATCTATTGAATCCGCTGTCACCCCCTCCTTTGGTAGAGAATTCCACAGATTAACCATCCTTACTGTGAAAAACCCTTTTCTTTCTTTAAGGTGGAATCTTTTTACTTCTATCCTCAAGGGATGTCCTCTTGTCACATGAAAACCTCTTGGCACAAAAAAGCTCACTTGACAAAGCTTTATACTGACCCTGGATGTATTCATATAAGGTAATCATATCTCCTCCTAGAGGCCTTTTTTGGGGGGAGAAAATAAGTTTAATTTGGTTAGTATCTCTTCATAACTTAGCCCCTCCATTCCCCTTGTTAATTGTGTTGCCCTTCTTTGTACTTTTTCCAGCTCTAAAATGTCCTTTATATGAAGTGGTGCCCAAAATTGTACTCCGTATTACAAATGAGGATATTCTAGGGATGTGTATAGTGGTAGAATTATATTTGCTTCCCCTTGCTTCTATACCATTCTTAATCCATGCTAATATTTTATTTGCCTTTGCAGCTGCTGTTTGCCATTGACCTCTGATACCTAGGTGGTTGTACATACATAGTCCCAAATCCCTTTCAACATACCCCTCGATTTGTTCCATTAAGATTATAAACTGCATGGCTATGTTTCCTTCCCAGATGGTTAACGTTACATTTATTTTGATTAAATCTCATCTGCCATTTAGATGTCCATTTCTCTAATTTATGTAAATCCCTTTGGAGGGAAAGTATATCATTATCTGATTTAATTACCTTGCAAAAAGTTGTGTCATTAGCAAAAATGGAGACACTACTTTCCAGTCTCACTTCTAAGTAATTAATAAATATGTTAAAAAGGAGAGGAACTAATACTTAACCCTGAGGAATGCCACTTACCACATTAGTCCTTTTGGAGTATGTTCCATTTACCACAACCCTTTGCTTCCTGTCTTTTAGCCAGCTCTTGAACCATGAGCAGATATTTACTGCAAATCCTATATCCCTTAGTCTTCAATGTGACACTGTATCAAAAGCCTTTGCAAAATCCAAAAAGACTACATCCACTGAGTTGCCTTGATCCAGGTTCCAACTAACCTCCTCATAGAAACTATTTAGATTTGTTTGACATGACCTATCCCATGTGTTTCCGTGTGTTCCTGTGTGCCTTTGTGCATTTGTCAGTGTTTCTGTGTATATGTGTGTGTCAGTGTTTCTGTGTGTGTGTCAGTGTGTATGTGTCAGTGTGTGCTTGTGGGTATGTCAGTGTGCTTCTGTGTGTCTGTGTTTGTGTCTCAGTGTTCCTTTGTGTGTGTATGTGTCAGTGTGTGTCTTTGTGTATGTCAGTTTGTTTCCATGTTTCTATGTATATGTATTTGTATGTGTCAGTGTGTGCCTGTGTGTATGTTTGTATGTCAGTGTTTCTGTGTATATGAGTCTGTATGTGTCAGTGTGTATGACTGTGTGTGTCAGTGTGTGTTTGTGTGTCCGTGTGTATCCATGTCTGTGTGTCTGTGTGTCTGTGTGTCTGTGTGTATGTCTGTGTGTATGTCTGTGTGTATGTCTGTTTTTGTATGTCAGTTTGTGTCTGTGTGTATCTGTGTTTGTGTGTATCTATGTCTGTGTGGACTAAGTGGTCATCCTGTGTGTTTGTGTTTTGTCTGTGTGTGATTATGATGTGTGTCTGGCTGACTGGCCACCTTCAAAAATATAGTACATACACATACGTTGAAATTACAATTATTATTATCTGTTATATTGTAAGGAAATGCCCAAAGCTGGTGACACACATCATGATCACACACTCACTGATCACTTATATTAGCAATGCCATTCAGTTTTATTATTAAAGGTCCACTGCAATTCAAGACACTTGTTTTTCAAGTATGTGTTAGTCATGGACATAAATATTTTTTGAGGAAATCTGAGTTTTTGTAGCCTCTGTTTATGAGTATAGGAATACATTTTGGGTTTGTTACATCACTTCATGAGAGCTGAATCATGAGGGTGTGTTTTTTTGGCTATTGTTGAAAAAAGAGTTGAGGAAGGAAGGAACAGAAAGCATTCCCGGCATATGCTAATGACGTGACGTCAAATGCGCGTCACGTCATCGGCCGGGTCAATACGCAGCAGGAAGGAGCGCGGAGGGTGGCTGCTGCAGATGTAAGGTAAGTGAGGGGAAAGGGGGGAGGTACTTAAAGTTAGTAGGGGGGTTTAGGTTGAGGATGGGGGGAGTTGAGGATGAGGATGGGGTGTTAAGGATGAGGATAGGGGGTTGAGGTTGAGGAGGGGGGTTGAGGAGGGGGGATGAGGATGAAGAGGGGGGTTGAGGATGGGGGAGTTGAGGATGGGAGGTTTGAGAATGAGGATGGGGGAGTTGAGGATGAGGATGAAGGGGTTGAGGATGGGGGGTTGAGAATGAGAATGGGAGGTTGAGGATGGGGGGTTGAGGATGGGGGGGGTTGAGAGAGGGTGGGGGGGTTGAAGATGGGGGGCTTGAGGATGGGGGGTTGAGGATGAGAATGGGGGGTTGAGGATGAGGATGGGGGGTTGAGGTTGAGGACAGGGGTTGAGGAGGGGGGTTGAAGAGGGAGGTTGAGGAGGGGAGTTGAGGATGAGGAGGGGGGTTGAGGATGGGGGTGTTGAGGAGGGGGTTTGAGGATGAGGAGGGGGGTTGAGGATGAGGATGGGGGTTGAGGATGGGGGTTGGAGATGAGTGGTTGAGGATAGGGGGGTTGAGGATGAGAATGGGGGGTTAAGGATGGGGGGGTTGAGGATGGGGGGGTTGAGAGAGGGTGGGTGGGTTGAAGATGGGGGGCTTGAGGATGGGGGGTTGAGGATGAGGATGGGGGAATTGAGGATGATGATAGGGGGTTGAGGTTGAGGAGGGGGGTTGAGGAGGGGGGTTGAGGATGAAGAGGGGGGTTGAGGATGGGAGAGTTGAGGATGGGGGAGTTGAGGATGGGAGGTTTGAGAATGAGGATGGGGGGTTGAGGATGAGGATGAAGGGGTTGAGGATGGGGGGTTGAGAATGAGAATGGGGGGTTGAGGATGGGGGATTGAGGATGGGGAGTTGAGAGAGGGTGGTGGGGTTGTAGATGGGGTGCTTGAGGATGGAGGGGTTGAGGATGAGAATGAGGGGTTGAGGATAAGGATGGGGGGTTGAGTTTGAGGACAGGGGTTGAGGAGGGGGGTTGAGGAGGGAGGTTGAGGAGGGGAGTTGAGGATAAGGAGGGGGGTTGAGGATGGGGGTGTTGAGGAGGAGGGTTGAGGATGAGGAGGGGGGTTGAGGATGGGGGGTTGAGGATAGGGGAGTTGAGGATGAGGATGGGGGTTGGGGAGAGAGGTTGAGGAGGGGGTTAAGGGTGAGGAGGTGGGTTAAGGAGGGAGGTTGAGGATGAGGAGGGGGTTGAGGAGGGAGGTTGAGGATGAGGAGGGGATTGAGGAGGGAGGTTGAAGATGAGGAGGGGGGTTGAGGAGATATGATGAGGAGGGGGTTTGAGGAGAGAGGTTGAGGAGGGGTTTGAGGAGGGGGTTTGAGGAGGGGGGTTGAGGAGGGAGGTTGAGGATGAGGAGAGGAGTTGAGGAGGGGGGTTGAGGAGGGAGGTTGAGGAGGGGGGTTGAGCATGAGGAGGGGAGTTGAGGATGAGGAGGGGCGTTGAGGAGGGAGGATGAGGAGGGGGTTTGAGGAGTGTGATAAGGGAGGGGGAGGGAAAGAGACACAGGGAAGGGATGGGAAAGGAAAGAGACACAGGAAGGGAGAGGAAGGGAAAGAGACACAGGAAAGGGAGAGGGGGGAAGAGACACAGGGAAGGGAGAGGGGGAAGAGACACAGGCGAGGGAGAGGGGGAAGAGACACAGAAAAGGAAAAGGGGGGAAGAGACACAGGGGAGAGAGTCGGGGAAGAGACACAGGGGAGAGAGAGGGGGGACACAAGAAAGGGGCACAGAGGGCACACAAGAGGGGGACACAGCAGGCACAAGAGGGACACAGGGGGCAGCACATTTCCTACCCTTGGCTTATACTCGCGTCACTATGTTTTCCCAGTATTTCGTGGTAAATAGGTGCCTCGGCTTAGACTCAGGTCGGCCTATACTCGAGTATATACGGGTAGATACAAAATACATAATAATCTTTGTGAATATGTATTGGAGGTAAAGAAAATATTTAAGGGAGTAGACATGGTAGATGCCTGAAGAGCTTTGGATCACAGTTTACATCATTATCTAGGAAACAGCAACAAAGAATATTCCTAAAAGAAAGAAAAGTAAGAAGGCAAACTGGCTATCGGAAAACCCTTTGAAAGTAACCCAGGAAAGAAGGAAAACGAAAGGTAGTGGAGATAGGAAAAGATGTGTCTAACTGAATGCAGAATTCCAGAGATAGCAAGAACAGACAAGGAGACTGTCAAGACCCACTCTCTGGCTGGGGTCTGTTGACCGGATTTGGGTTACTCTGGACCTTCAGCAGCTTTGATTACAGGAACATCATGTCTCAGCCCTTGGGTTAGACTGAGCAATATTGACAGTAAGTCTGACGAATCTTACTGCAAGCATATGTCCCCGGGTAAATAATACATCTACACGCCACGTCTTGATGAAAATAATGAACAACTTGATTTGGAAAACAACATCTTTTAAACAGGCATACAACATTACCAGGAGGGGCTACCTTTAGTCAGCCCATAACTGCCTCTGGCCAATCAGGCAGGGTCCCTACGTGGGAACCATGAGACTCCTCCCCAGGTCCACCCACTAGGTGGGACTAACTAATTCATTTGGCTCTAGCTCCCAAGAGAGAGACATCTCCCTGCCCTCTGGACTTTGCCCTGATTCTCTGAGTGGGAATCCCTGTAGACCCCCTGGGGTTATGGTGCCTCAGTGTCTGTAAGGGACCCTATTGTTCCTGACTACTATCATTTCAAGTGTTTACCTTCAGGACCATATGGGCAACTCCTGACTGAGAGTTTATACAATGGGGGAGGGTTGACTAATTAAAACATAGCTATCACTCCATAATACAATATACAATATAATACTAACATATTATAACCCATAACATATTTCCCCATTCCCTCATGGTATCAGGGTTGGGCAGGTTTTCCACGTCAATCCATTTTATGCAGTAATGCTGACTTTATTTAATGGTGACAGTGGAACCCCCTACTCATTCCCCTATCCCATACCATTCACAAGCAGTGGCTCTGTGAGCCCAAACCTTTTGTTCTTCCACATAGCAACAGCATGTGGAAGATAACCCAGCCCCAAGATGGCCACTGCTGCCAGTCACAAAATGGCCACCGGTTGATTCATGACAGAGACCTTCTACAGTGAGTAATGTAAAGCGATCAAAGAAGATAAAAGAATGGGTAAATCAAGAGAACTCTTTAAGTACATTTGGGGCCTCAAAAGTTCCTTTCATGCCAAAGTGGGCCTGATGAAAGACAAAAATGGTAGGGACTGAACAGAAAAAGATCAGATAAAGAAGACGTGGCAGGAATACACTGAAGATCTATACAGGAAGGATCTTAACATCAGTGATGGCCTCAATAGTTTTTCCTATGAGCTGGAGCCAGACAACTTGAAAAGCAAAGTGAGATGAGCCCTAAGATGTCTTGCTAATAATAAGGTTATGGAATCCCAATGGTTCTGTTCAAAAATCTACAAGATGATTTGTGGAAGTGTATCCTGCCTTAAACAATGGCCAATAGACTAAAAAAGGTCAGTCTACATTCCAATCCCAAAAAAGGCAGTGCCATAGAGTGCTCCAACTATGGAACAAATGCATTCATTTCATGCCAGCAAGGTAATGCTTATGATTCCACAAGTTAGACTCCAACAATGTATGGCCCAGGAAATACCAAATGTGCAACCAAGGTTCCACAGAGGAAGAGGCACAGGAGATCAAATTGCCAATGTCTGATGGATAATAAAGAAGGCAAGAGAGTTCCAGAAAAGCATCTACTTCTGCATAGACTATTCTAAAGCCTTTGACTGTGTGAATCACAACAAAATGTGGCATGTTATTAAAGAGATGGGTGTACCAGATCATCTCATCTACCTCCTGAAGAATCTGTATGTTGACCCAGAAGCCACATTCAGATCCGAACATGAGACAACAGAATGGTTCAAGATCAGAAAAGGAGTGCAACAAGGTTGTATATTGTTACCTTATTTATTCAACTTATATGCAGAGTACATCATGCCTAAGGCCAGACTGGATGAATCCAAAGCTGGAATCAATATTGCTGGAAGAAATATCAACAACCTCATATACGCTGATAACTTTGGTGGATGAAAGTGAGAAGGAAATAAAGGACTTATTGATGAGGGTAAAAGCAGAGAGTGCAAAAGTTGACCTGCTGCTCAACGTTAAAAAGATGAAGATCATGGCAAACAGCAATCTCAGCTCCTGGCAAATAGACTGAGAAGAAGTGGAGGCAGTGACAGATTTTATTTTCCTGGGATCCAACATCTCTGCCGACGATTACTGTTGTCATAAAATGAAAAGACATTTGCTTCTGTGGAGGAAAGATATGGATATCTTGGACAAGTTAGTAAAAAGTAAAGATATTAAACTATCAACAAAGTTCTGCATAGTAGAACTATGGTATTCCCAGTATCATAAAGAAGTCTGAATTCCATAGAAAGCCTTTAAATTGTTGTTGGTGAAAACTACTTAGAGCTCCTTAGTCTGCAAGAAGATTCAATAAATCAGTAAGTCAGGAAATCAAGACAAACTATACACTAGAAGGTATGATCATGAGACTGAAGCTCAAATATTTTGGCCCTATCATGAGAAGCCAGGATTCCCTAGAAAATACTCTGATGCTGAGAAAGATTGAAGGTACAAAAATACGAGGACAACAGAGGCTGAGATGTTAAGATGAGGTCACTGAAGCAATGAACATAAACTTGATGAAGCTCAGAAGGGCAGTGACTGAGAGATGTTCCTGGCATGCTTTTTGTTGATATCCAAAAACATTAATGATGAGAAACACATGGAAACATGAATAATGGTGCTAAAATATCATAATTTATTGTATATACAGAGCACACGCATAAACATTTCTTACCATGAATTAATATCATGGGTGTGGTGTGGGCGGATCTGAAAGGACAATAGGCTGGAAAAACATTCAAAATCTAAAGGGGTAAAGGTAATGTAGTATAATAATAATGATGCATAACATCGACTAAAGTCACATGTGGTCATGTGACTCTAGTAAATTAATAAAAATCTCATCATTAGTACTCCATTTGATAGAAGTAACCATTAATGGCCATAGCACATACATCATGTCCTCATCTGCTCCATTACACAAATGTATTAAATCATGGATTATGTTATCCAGTTCAGTTACACACATACAGTGCGATCAGAAAAGCAAAAATGAAAAAAGGTGGTCATACGCTAAAAAAGGCAGAGGAGGAGAGCAAATGAACTAAAAAAAACTGTATGTACAGTGCAGTGGTAAATAATATAACTGTAACAATAAACTAACTTACCTGAACTTCATCCACAAGCAGTACAAACCGTTCTGTATTTGTCATGAGAAATTGCTTGCCCTCACCACTCACAAGGAATGCTTAGCTTTGACCACAGTCAGTGGGCCGAGAGCACTATCATCATCTCTCCATGAAACTTTGAATAAACACTGCAAATTCTTCTTTACTCCCCTCCCAGAAGATCAAACGATCATCTATGTACCTGAGCCACATTGCCACTTTGTCTGTGTAAAAACAAGAAGTACATTACCTAAAGGCACATTTAAATGTGGTCATTTAAAATTTTGTGAGTATATGACAAAAGGAGAATCAACTACAGAAAGAACGTAAGCAATACATAAGGCACAAGAATTCTATAATTATAGTTTAAGTGGGGTTATCTACTGCCTGGAATGTTCATGCCAAAAGAGAAACGTGGCATGATAAGTAAAGATATCAGAAGAAGATTGAGGGAGCACCTTTGTAATATTAGAAATGCCCCCAAAGACCTTGAGAATGGAAAAACCCTCACTACTGTAGCCCGACACTTTCTAAGACATCATAATTCGAAACCAGACATTAAATGTTGGATCCTACAGAGGATCAAATTGGGTATCAGAACAGGAGATCTTGAATGGGAACTACTTGAGGCTGAGAGTAGGGGGATCACTCTATTGAATACCATCATTCCCGAAGGATTACATGAAAACATTAATTTCACTATATTTTTATAAACATGTGTGTTAAAGGGGGAATTAGATACCAGACCCTAATATTTGTGACTAATATCTATCCTCTACACATAACAGATCTGCCAGAACTTACAGCTAGGATATCTATAACATTTATATTTTCTCTTACTATTGACCGCTACATATTAAAATTATATGTTATTAGAGAGGACAATATACATGTATAGGCAGGCATGACCTTTATTGTTACTACAATAAATTATACTTACCTTCCACCCTGTTGTAATTTGAGTATAAGGGACAATATGGTTTAAGTGTGACATGGCCATATTTGTGGTAAATGTATTTCTCTTTGAATACCTGCTTTATCAGATAAATAGCCCATTGGATATAAAGAGCATCCTTTGCTCTCCAATTCATATATAGATATCTGTAGGTTATACGCTGTAATCAGTAAAAAGAAAGCTTTGATATGCTGTAATAAAATTCTATCTAAGATCCCCTTCCGATTTCAAGTCAATATCCGGAACCTAAGGAGTTAACTAAACTCTGACCAAACTGACATGCCTATTTAAGCATCACAATGCCATGGTCCTTCTCAGCCTTGGTAGAAGCACTTAAAATGCAAAACGCGAGCGTCAGACACCTATTGATGACATCACAGATGGTGCAACAACAGATTATGCGGCACTGAGCTGCAACCACTCATATGCAAAGAGACTCTGATCACTTATATGCTTAGTACAGTGCAGTCAGCTTTTATTAGGCAGGGAAAAACGCTATACACAGTATTAGTGTATTGAACTATAGTTAAACAGACTTACTGGATTTTGAAGTCCCTCTCACTTATGTGCCCAGAACAGTGTAGTTAGTCTGGTTTATCTATGAGTAACTAAACAATGGATTCTACCAGCACATATCAGGTGGGAAAACACTATATATCTCGCAGCATTTACCTGCACGTAAGCCATTTGATTAAGGAGGTAGGATTATTATATGAGGGGGAAAATAAATACTATGGCAATGCATAGCCATTCTATGAACCTTCATAGCTAACAGATAAAAGTTACATTTTAAATGGAATCAGACCAGATATATATCACACTCTAACATGATATACACTCACTATATACCTAGGGTATAGTTGCCCACTAGTTGCTAAATGAGCATTCTTTTTGATTGTGTACTTCATGAACTAATAGTGGACAACAAGACTCTATTTACATTCTGGTCCTTGAAAACCACGAGCGGGAGAGCCGAAAGCACTCAGCGTGGGGCTTTGATGAGCCCAGAAGGTGATCAGCGCAAACCAGGAAAGTTCAAGTACACAGAGGGAGAGGCTCGCAACAAGCACCTTCACATTGTCTGGCAAACAGCATTGCCAGCCTTACAATTTTAATCCTGTCATTTTTGACGGGCAATTTCCTAGTATATATATATATAGTACAGTATGTAAATAGTACATTTGTGTTCACATTTGAATGTCTAAAACAAGTTAAAAAAACTTGTTTCATGCCTAGAATTCAGAGAAATACAATTATTACACTGCACTCTGGGAACCTTGGCCCACAAAAGCTTCCCTTAAATATATGCCCATTGTATCAAACAGCTTTGAGCAAAGCTAGGGTTGAATTATACACAAGCTAGGAATCCCATCCACTTACAGCTTTTATAAGGTACTGCCTATTATCGGTAGTTTACCACAACAATCATTTAAGTTATGGTGGACAAAAGAGCGATAAAAGTCCTCCATCGTACAATATATAAATAGTCCATTTGTGTTCACATTTGAATGTCTAAAACTAAAACTCTGGGAACCTTGGCAGGGACATGCAAATGTGCCCACAAAGGCTTTGCCCTTGCAACCCATAACCATTTCAAACATGGCTGCCCTTAAGTATATGCCCGCTGTACCACTCACATTATTTAGTAGCACTGCTTGCAGATGAAGTGGATGCCTTCATGGACCTGAATTGTGCCTAAAAATAAAAGAACTACAAATATTATTCCTAAAGGAAAAACAAAAATTGCAACTGCCCCATCTTTTCTTAATTGCATTCCTCAGTGACAATAACATGTTGAAATGTTAAACACATTGGACGTGGCTAGGCATCTGCTTACAAAATAACACCATCACATAGGCCATGATCTCCTACTCTTTAGCCAGACTAGATTATGGTCACACTTGGAACAATAGATTATAACTGATCAGTTCTGTGAGAAGGTCCATTCATCGGTGCAGTCCCTATGTCCTCCTCCACCTGGACACAGTGCCCCCACCCCTATGCCACTGCTCCTAGTCACTAGTCAAGGGGGGTTTGAAGGGGGAGGCATCCCCCTCTGCAGGCAGCAGCACTGGTGGAGCTGGAGGCATGAAGGGAGGAAAGGAGAGGCCAGGCTGCAGGTGTCCAGGGAGGCCTCAGGGATGGAGGAGGCAATGCTGGGAACCAGAGCATGCTCTTTTTCTCCCCATCTCTCCTCTTCACACTCCTCCATCCATCACTAACCAACAAAAAATATAAGTACAAATAAAACAATGTGTATTTATTTTTGATGTAAAAAATGTATGTTTTATATTTTATATGTTGGGTATAGGGTGGTGGATAGTGGTCTAGTTGTAAGTGTATCTATATATAGTATTATTCTATGTGAATGTATATTATGTGAAATCAGTATTTATGTTTATTGTAAAATTAAGTGTAAAGTAGTATTTAATTAGCTAGAATAAGTAAAATAATACAAACCTGCGGGAAGCTCGCAAATAAATAATTTATCTCTGTTAATCAATTTTTCGTTGGCTGTTTTCTATTGGCTCCTATGGCTGTGGCAAAGCAAGAAAGTCTGTATTATTGCGTTTATTAATATAATTTGCGTAGGTGCTGAAATCCAGCCCCTTCACTGCTACTGACGAGAGTATGGTTTATGGATTTATTGCTAGGGAAATGCCCTGAATACACTTGTAACGTATGGACAAACAGACACAGGGGAGGGACAGGAGGGAGGAATAGAATAGGGCTCCAGGTTGCTCAGAATAAGTGGAACAATTGAAACACAATACACTAGTTTCAATAATGCTGTCCTATGTAACAGCACAGTAGATGCAGTATATATTAACAGCAAGTTCAATATATTCAATAACATGTTAACATCCTCAAAACTTTCTTTTACTTTTCATTTACTTTCTTACTTGATAAATGCAGTTTCTTCAGTGATTTGTGGTAAAGAAGTATTGCAAATGTACAATGTCAATGTATATGTCATACAGTATGCCAGTGATTTGTATTATAATAAAAGCTCAGAAAAACAAATGTATTTGCTTTTTTTATAAATGTATTTGCTTTAAATATATAAATAATATACACTTGTATTATGATATATAGTGGATATGAAGGACTACTATTATGAACTATTATTAAGAAAAAGTCTTAGATAATAAAGTTGAAATGTAATTATTTAAACATAAATTTTATGAAAAACTGTCACTGAGAAATATTCACGTGAAATAAATTCATTAAGTAAGTGGGAAAATTGTTTTCATGTAATTTATTTTTAAAATATTTTCATTTTAGGATTAGTTATCCTACACTTCTACTCTCTTTTTAATCAACAACCAATTGAAATTATATTAATTTATACCAGTTCTACTAAACCTCGTGATTCATCATGTTACTGGTTTAACCAACTGTTTGCCATCTCACTATCCATTCAAGCCAATGGAGATTGTTATCAGTTTGGGAAAACTTTAGCCTTTAGGGAAATGTGCTATGTGACGTTATGGATCTTGACCATTAGCATGTACAGTACCTATGTAAAGACAACAATGAGCTGGAATAGGTTGATGAGAAATAATATCAAGCTAAGATGTCGTACAGAATTGCTTTGTGCTATATGGTATATGTAAGACACATCCAGTTGAGTTCTATACAGCATATCAAAGTGGAATCTCATCAGAGTTTTACCTAGAGAAGAAAACTCTGCATTGCAGAGATGTGATGTACGATATACTGCACAGTGTTTATTTTTTTCCATTGATGTTGCCGACCTATTTTATTGACCAGCTTCATGTTTATCTGTTTCACTCGGCTCTCTTGGGTCTGCCTGCAGCTTCTTTACTGCAATGAGTAGCAAGTCTGACATAGGACTTCCATGAAAGCACAATATTCACTCCCTTATCATAATCGTGTTCTCCAAACTGATTATTATTTATTTTTTGTGATTAAATATATCCATTCATTCCTTTTTTTAGCATTACATTTATAGTCACAGTTGATAAATATTTTAGCATTCATTTCATGTAACTTACCTCTAGTGTATCTGTTGCACTGCAAGTTTGGAAACCTACAATATTTTCAATGTGTGCTTTGCCACAGGTATAGAATAAAGAAATATCTTTAAATAATATGAAGAGACTCAACAGAGAGGCTTAAGAGGATCCATGTTGAGAAATTGTTCCCTAGAACATTTTTCACATCTTATAATACATTTTTGTAAATGCTCAAAAAACCAAGCTTTTGAACATTGTACATTTATTTCTAAAAATATCAAAACTCCAGAACTGGTAGAACACATCTGCAACAAAAATTATATATATATATATATATATATATATATATATATATATATATATATATATATATACATATTTATATATTTATATATATATATATATATATATTATGTATGAAAATATATATGCATATGTGTATATATTTCTCACTCTGTATGTATGAACATTTGTCTATGCTTTATATAATATCACTTTGATCTGCAGTAATTGCTTTGATCTGCAGTAATTTTTCTAATCTAATCACCCTTTATTCATAAGTGTTTTGGAGGCATTTTGGCAAAAAAAATCCCAAGTACAGCAAGGATTCAACTTGGCCACAGAAAATACCAGCTTTATAGAGAAAACAATATTATTTTTAATAATTATAATAACAATAATAGTTAACTTTAATTAAATAAAACTAAAGATGCAGTCTTGTATTGTCAGTAATGATCCATTAACATTAATTCAGTCTTGTTTCATACTATCTAACATATCTATGATGTATAGTATCAAATATCAAGTTTTTAAAACAACCCTTACCCTTTTCCCCCCGAACACAGAGTAAAAAATACCAATGTCTATACTCACCATTTATAGATCACTTTATTGGGGTTATTTACTAAGCAATAGCAGTGTCTACGATGAAGTAGGATTTCTCATAGGAAATAGGGCACAGCAAAATCATTAAAGCCACTGCAAACTTTCTGCAATATCTATATGGTGAAAACTGAAAAAAAAAAAAGAAAGAAAAACAGCAAAAGGAAAAAAGAAAAACAAATTGAAAACCAACATTAAAAAAAAACTACAATGCCTAAAGTTATTGTTTTTTTCTTAGATTATCTAGTGTGAGGATTCGGTATATGGATAGGTAGCATAGGGTCATCATTGTGACCATAAGGGAGGGGTTTTGTTGTTTATTTAATAATTAAGAAACAACCAAAAGAGAGAAAGACAGACCCCTATTATAGTCACAAGAGATTCTCCTATTCAAAAATAATAACTTCTTACATAGACCACCATTATAATATATATAACTTTCATTGCATAATTTTAAAACATAATATAAAACAATTAAAAATTACCAAAGCATTCCTCACAGTACGTCATCATATATACCAATAGTACATTTATAATTGTTTAGGAAAGTAAATCAGCTATTATTTCCAAAGCATTATTTACATATACCGTATTGGTCCGAATATAAGCCGCACCCGCATATAAGCCGCACCCGCAAAGTTCAAGGGGAAAAAATAGAAAAAAGATAGTACTCAAATATAAGCCGCACCCGTAAAATTGGAGAGAAAAAAACTCTCAAAGTGATCAGCCATTGCAAGAAACAGGCTTTCTAATTAGCACTGTAGCTTTTTTTGAAGGTTACAGGCTTTACAGGATGTTAGAATCACTAAAACCGTAAATTGCTGTTCAATACCGGAGTCTCAAGCACGAAAATCGGCACCTTTAACTCGCAATCACGCAAATCGGCAGTCATTTTGCGTTTGCGAATAGAAGCCGCACACCTAACAAGCAAAGTTCGCAAATCAGCAATGATTTTATTTTTACGGTCACGAATATAAGCCGCACCCGTAACTCGCAAGCTCAAAAATCGGAAAAAATGTGTGGCTTATATTCGGACCAATATGGTATATATATATATATACCTGAATAAAGCCACACAAAAAATCAATATTCTTGTAAAGTGCATACAGATCAAAAGTGCAGCCACAATACATTTATAACATTATAAAGTGCTTAAACATCCCTACATCTATATCCATGTATAAAGTGCAAATGCCAAGAAATAGAAAAGGATATAAAAAAAATAAATTAAAATCAATACTAAAAACTAAAAAGTACTAGTGTAGCAGCTTTGGAGCTCGTCATAAGCTCCCTAAATAATATTACTACACTAGTCTCCTAAACCCATAATTATAGTGGTATCCCTAAACTAATATGACAAACTGGGGATCTGCCACTTTTCTCCTGCAAAATAAAAAAGTGCCTATACTCACCTCCTGCACTAAAAAAGTGATCATATAATAAGACATAAACATAGTGTTCAAGTGTTAGTAATAAACAAAGTGTCTCTTTCAACTATATAGCTGGCGTCTTTCATCATCATCGGGGGATTGTGTGCTCTTCCTAACCTGATGCGCTCGTTTCGCGTCATCGGCTTTCACCGAGGTTGGAATAAGGAAGTGAAGCATCAGGCTTTTATTTGTAAGCATCAGGCTTTTATATGTAAATTTAATTACACAAGATTCTGAGAAAAATGTGTTGACTATATATTAAATATTTGTAATTACAGTACTAGAAAGAACATATTCTAATTAGTATATTTAGCATAAATTAGCATATTCTATATCACATTTAGAATGAAAAGTCAATCCTTTCCTGCATTTGTAATTAGTATATTATAAAATGACCATAAAGTTCCAGATTTCAAAAACTGAGTTTCTAAGTTACCACAGCAAATGCCCAACTTTAACTTTTGAAGGATTCTACATTTCAGTTGTGGTAACAAGAATGTTTAATTAAAAAATATTTTGCAACAGGTGTTAGGGCCTAACCCTTATTGTAGTCAAGACAACCTCTACAAATAGTAGACAAATGTTCACCCAACCTTCTACTCAACTCTCTGGCAGTCATGCCCACATAGATTAATCCACAAGGGCATTTTAAACAAGATATTACTCTGAAAGGCTGCAATTGTAAAATCCACCAACGTTTACTAAATTACCAATTCTGTCTGTAAAATTAATATTAGATGTCATAAATTGACAGGAGTAACAATGCCCACATTCAAATGCACCATATTTGCAACGAGCCAGTTGTTTTACCTGTATTAGAGAAATGTCTTTTCACCAAATGATCTCTTAAATTGCGCGAACAGCATCAACTCCCACCAATATTATTTCCAGTCAAAGGTGCTATCACTGTATCTGATCTCAAAACTCCAACATGTTTATTCAAAATTGTATTAACTTCTCGCCACTGTCCATTAAAAGTTCCAACAAATCAAATGGGCTGTTCTGCTAATTTTCTCCTCTTAGGGAGGAGAAGTTTCTCACGCGGAGTATGTATGGCTCTGTGGTATGCCTTCTTTATCATAGTATTACTATATTCCCTACTTTTTAATCTATTTCTTAACTCCTGACATCTTAAGTTGAAGGTATCCATATTGGAGCAATTTCTACACACTCTTAGAAATTCTCCTGTTGGGATCGCTCTCTTAGGTGCTTGAAAGTGGGCACTCTGAAAATGAAGCATACTATTTGTCACTGTAGGTTTCCTATATATATATTAGTCACCACCTCACCTTGACATTTTTAACAATGGTTATGCCCAAAAAATCAATTGAATTAGAATCAATATGGTGTGTTAATTTCAAATTGAGATTATTGCAATTCAAGACATTAATGAATTATTTAAAAGTTCCTTCCCAAATTATGAAAATATCGTCTATATAACAAAGCCACATTGTGATAAAATCTGTACATTTTGTATTGGCTTTGTTAAAGATGGACTCCTTCTCCCACCACCCAAAATACATTTTTGCATATGTGGGGGCACAGGCAGACCCCATGGCCGTCCCACAGGTCTGATGGTAACATTTTCCATCAAACAAAGAAATTGTGTTTTAGGATAAAATCCCAAAATGTGAAAATTAATTCATTTTTGTCATGTTGTTCAGTAGACTCAGTATCTAAAAATTATCGTATAGCATTACATTCAATAGTATAATCAACTGAAGTATACAAGGACTCCACATAGGAAGTGGCCATTAGAGTGGTTGAGCTTATGTGTTTTTTTCCAGAACTTTAGTCCCCAGCATGACGAAAAATTGCATTCACTGGACAACTCGATAGGGGTGGATTGTATTTTGATTTTACAAATAATTTATCAATCCAATCAGAACCATTCTGTTCACTTGAAATTGGATCTTCCTTTGATCCCATAGACACTGAGTATAACAATACTCTACCACTATTTTGAACAATGCATCAATGCCAATTATCTCTTGATTCCTAATATAGTCTTCAGTCTATGTGACTAAAGACCTGGACAAACTACATAGAATTGACAACTTAACCTGACAAGGGAAGAAAATACAGCATTAAGAAATAGTCATGGGATGATGTGGTTATAAAGCCTTCTAAAAAGGGGGGATATATATAGGAAACCTACAGCGACAAATTGTATGCTTCATTTTCAGACCGCCATCTTTCAAGCAACTAAGAGAGTGATCCCAGCAGTAGAATTTCTAAGAATGCGTATAAATTGCTCCAATATGGATACCTTCAACTTAAGATGTCAGGGGTTTAGAAATAGATTAAAAAGTAGGGGATATAGTAATACTATGATAAAGAAGACATACCACAGAGCCATACATACTCCCCGTGAAGAACTTCTCCTCCCTAAGAGGAGAGAATTACCAGAGCAGCCCATTAGATTTGTTGGAACTTTTAATGGACAGTGGCAAGAAATTAATACCCTTCTGAATAAGATCAGATACAGTGATAGGACCTTTGATTGGAAATAATATTGGTGTGAGTTGGCGCCTTTTCTCGCAATTTAAGAGACCGTTTGGTGATAAAGCCATACCGTTAAAACAACTGGCTCATTGCCAGATGGTACATTTGAATGTGGGCATTGTTGCTCCTGTCAATGTATGAAATCTAATATTATTCTTACAGACAGAATTGGTAATTCAGTAAAAGTTGGTGGATCTTACAATTGCAGCAGTTTAGAACGCCCTTGTGGAATAATCTAAATGGGCATGACTACCAGAGAGATGAGAAGAATGTTAGGTGAACATTTGACTAATATTCATAGCGGTTGTCTTGACTACAATAAGAGTAAGGCCCTGGTTTCAAAATATTTTTTTATTTAACATTCTTGTAAACCACAACTGGTATGTAGAATTCTTTAAAAGTTAAAGTTGGGCATTCGCTGTGGTAACTTAGAAACCAAGCTTTTGAAATCGGAGACCAAATGGATCAAACGACTAAATACAATCATGCCTCATGGACTAAATGAGAGTCTGAACTTTATGGTCTTTTTAAAATAGACAAATTGGAAATGCAGAAAAGCTTTGACTTTTCATTCTAAATGTGATATAGAATACACTTATATTACAATAAGAGTACTTTGTAGTACTGTAATTACAAATATGTATAATAAAGACAGTCAACACATTGTTCTCAGAATCTTGTGTAATTAAATCTCGTTCAATTCATTAGATCTTCTGTCCTGAGATTTGTTTGTTTAATATAGTTGAAGACATATAAATATTGGTTGTAGATATATAAATATTGGTTGTAAATACTTGATGTTACTTAAATAGCGACACATAATGAAACGTATTTTGTAGTACTATAATCATAAATATTTAATATATAGATAGTCAACACATTCAATTCAATTTTGATCTCCTCATTAGATCTTCTGTCCTGAGATTGGTCTGTTTAATACAATTGAAGTGATATAATTATCTGTTGAAAATACTTGATGTTACACATATTGGAGATACATATATGAACAAAGTAATATATCTTAAATTTGTGTGCAATATGTACATCTTTTGAATTGCTCTCATATATATTGCATATGAACAAATGATTTACTAATTTTTATTTTTTACAAGGAAATTGCCAGTCAAAAATGACGGGAGTAAAATTGTATGGCTAGCAATGCTGTTTGCCACACAATGCGAGGCTAAGGGCCCTCTGAGCACCTTCGGAGCTCATCGCAAGTCCCGCGCTGAGCGCCATTGGCGGTCATTGCGAGCCTCTCTCCCCATGTACTTTAAAGGGCCTGCGATGATCGCCTTAGGCTCTCATTGCGAGCCTCCCCCCGTGTAGTTTAAGGGCCTTGCTTGTTTCATACTGGCTTGGGTTAAGTGTTTCTGCTTATGTTAAAGTGTTACTGTGCTGGTGTAAATATTACTGTTGCGGAGGAAGTGTTACTGGTTTTCCTTAAGTGTTACGGGTCCTGGAGCTGTTTTTTGCAAGTTTTGTCCTCGTTTTCATCCTTTTGCATTTTTTCGACCACCATTTTTTTCTTGCCTCAAATGAAGTTGCAACCTTATTCACAGGCTCCCTGGCTCTCCCCTTGTGCTGTGTGTAAGTGTGCAAGTTGATTTCCGACATATTTGTTTTTTTTTCCAGCTCTTTAGTTGTTCAGTGATTAGGCCGTTAAAGTTGAATTTTTGCAAGGCCGTAATTTTGCGTCCCCTCGCTTAGTACTGCCTTTGTCGCTCATTTCAGCCAAAGTTCTGCATGTTGCAACTGCTCGCTTTGCGAGGCTCGCAAAGCGTGACAAACCCGCAAACGTGACCAACGTCCTTGAACTGAGAACTGTATATGTGATTATACCCAATTATGACATATACTGGAATGGATTGTAATTATCAATAATGTGGGGTGCATATTGAATTAAAAACGATATAATTGTAATGATATATAATATCTCAAAAGTTCCTATAAATGCTAACAAATTAATCTAGGATAAAAGATTATATTTGGTCCATTACATCTTTCATAATTATAGATTATAGGAATAATGTATATTGCTTTAACTATTAAGGAAATACTTTAATGGATGGTTGTTTTTTAATATGTTGATTGAACAATTAAACAATTAACATATAAATATACATTAATATTAATATTAATAAGAGACATTGTTTATTTTTAATATTTGTTCCATTAACAAAATGATTTGGTATTTGTTGCTGCTTTATGTTCTCCATGGTCTTCAACTCTGTCCCTCTTTTAATATTGATAGGACCTGTGAAAAGACAAGGCATCACATCTGTTAAAATTTGTTCAGGAGAGACTTACCTATAAAAGCTTGATGCTTCACTTTCTTATTCTGGTTTCAGAGGAAGCCGATGAGGAGAAACGTACACAACAGGTCAGGATCAACACACAGTCCCCCGATGATGACGCCAGATGCCAGTGAGACGCAGCATTGCGGAGCTATCTAGTTGAAAGAGACTTTGGGAAGTAAATAAACTATACCTGTCTACAGACACAATTTGTTTATTACTAACACATGAACACTTTTTTAGTGTAGGAGGTGAGTATAGACACTTTTTTCTTTTGTCCCTACCTCGTCATATTAGTTTAGGGATACCACTATAATTATGTGGTTAGGGGAATAGCGTTGTATTATTATTTAGGGAGCTTATGACGAGCTCCAAAGCTGCTACACTAGAACTTGTAGAGTTTTTAATATAGATTTTCATTTATTTTTTGATACACGTCTCTACAATACACATCGTTCAGTGTCGGCAGCTCCTCTTTGTCAATCACTTCACTGGCTTCCCTTAGCCTCCAGAATAAAGTTTAAAATCTTGACCCTAACTTATAAAGCCCTCAACAAAAGCGCACCCCCATACATCTCTGCTCTCATCTCCAAATACTCCCCCACACGCCCTCTTCGTTCTGCTAACGACCTTCTTCTTTCTACCACTCTTGTCACCTCCTCTCACTCCCGCCTCCAGGACTTTTCTCGCGCTGACCCTATTCTCTGGAACTCCTTGCCTCGCTTCACCAGACTATCCTCCTGCCTTAAATCCTTCAAAACATCAATAAAAACGCACCTCTTTAAAGAAGCCTATAACCTTCCTCCCTAACATGCTCAGCACTACTCTCTCCCTACTGTACCGCATACACACTTCAACCTTTAGATTGTAAGTCTGCGAGTTTCAATCCTGCGCGGTGCTTTAGGGAAAGCGATATGGACACCGGATTCCAAGCTCAAAGACAGGGCCATCCACTCTTTGCAATGTGTGAATTTTGAACTTGTCATTGCCTGTAACTTAACTTATGTATAGCGCTACGGAATATGATGGCGCGTTACAAATAAACAATAATAATAATAATTTCTTGGCTATTGCACTTTATACATGGATATAGATGTATGGATGTTTAAGCAGTTTATAATGTTATAGATGTATTGTAGCTGCTATACAGCTATATTATATGTATTTGCACTTTTGATCTGTATGCACTGTACAAGAGTATTGATTTTTTGTGTGGCTTTGTAAGATAACCCTTTATTCAGGTATACAGTATATATGTAAATAATGCATTGTAAATAATAGCTGATTTACTTCCCAAATCAATTATAAATGTACTATTTATATATGTGAGAAGGTACTGTGAGGATTTTTTCGGGAATTTTTAATTGTTTTATTATGTTTTAAAATTATGCAATAAAAGTTATATATTTTATAAAGGTGGTCTATGTAAGAAGTTGTTTTTGAATAGGAGGCTCTCTCGGTGACAATAATAGGTGTCTGCCTTTCACTCTACGAAAATGTGGAGCTAAGTGGATATAAATCATAAAATAACTCCAATTTTCTATTTATTGAGCAAGGACAAATGTAGCTCAATTTGGGAAAATATAGGACATAGGCAATTAGCTTCTAGAAATATTTAAAAACATCAAGAACTAAGACTTGGACATGCTAGTTGAGAAAACAAAGTTGTCTAACTGCACAATAAGGCATACAATGGTGTATGAGATATTAAGCAAGTTGTTAGATACTGTGAAAAATAATGTTCATGACCTAAACAATAATATAAATCCTAGTGCACATGGTGCAAATGTATAAAATCCAAATTAATTAAATTAATAAAATCCAAATTAACCAAAATTACTTACAAGCACCAGACATTAATAAATGTACCCCAATGTGAAAAGAAATCATTTACTTGCTGACTATACTTCCTATAACCTAAATGTTGATCACTGATCACCTACTCTTAAAATAAAGCCTATATCTCTCCGGTAAACCGCCCAAAGCAGACAATATACTGAGCCGCACCATGAAACAGGCATCCAGAGGAGAAATGCTAAAGGGTTTTTTACTATACATTTATCACATACAACATATTGCTATAATGTTTATGTAATTCACCAGCTGCTTGGATGCAAACTGTTCAGCAAAATCAAAACTTTTCTTAAATTGTATAATAGTCTAAAAACATAAAAAGAAAAAGTCTGTTGTGTGACAGATGGTTAAATAAAAAATTTAAATATGTTTTGACAAGTATCATAATATGACATATAAATTAAACATGCTAGTGTCAGACATAAATTGGATGAGACTCGAGATGTAAAATAGGAAATTGACTCTACTGAATATTATTCAAATGATTAAGCCACAAACAGAACCCTATGTAAAAAGATGACATTTTATCATCGAAAATAGTTATTCCATAAGTTTAGTATGTTTCTTATTGTTGAAGATGGAGGACCTTAACCTTCCTGGCTGTATGATTATGTCAGTATTTAGAATGTTAATGTGGTACATTCTAAAATACTGACATAATCATACCGCCTTTAGACACCATTATCCCTTCCCCCTCTCCTCCCCCCTTTCCCCTTATCCTCCTCCATGATTCCCCCCTCTCCCCCCTTATTCCCCCATTTCCGCCCTCTCCTCCCTTATCTGCCCCCCTTCCCCCCTTATCTTCCTCACCCCCCTTATCCTCCTCTTCCCCCTCATCCTCCTCTTCCCCCCTCATCCTCCTCCTCCCCCCTCATCCTCCTCCTCCCTCGTCTTTCCTCCCTCCCCCTTCCTCCTTCCCCCCTCTCACCACTTCTTATTAGCCTCCGATCAGCTCCTGCTGCTGATCGGAGCCCCGCAGAGCGTCTTATGACTTTCTCTGGAACCGGCATATGCTAATGACGTGACGCGCTTGTGAGTCACGTCATTAAGATATGCCAGTTCCAGAGATAGGCATAAGACGCGCTGCGTGGCTCCGATCAGCAGCAGGAGCTGATCGGAGGCTAATAAGAAGAGATGAGAGGGGGGAAAGAGGATGGAGGAAGGGGGAAGGAGGTAGGAGGAGGATGGGGAAGAGGAGGGAGAAGTGGAAGATGGGGAGGAGGGAGGAAGAGGAATGGTGTGCTGAGGGGGCCCAGGCAAACTCGGCAGCACTGGGCCCCCTCCAGACCCTCCTTCAGTAACCCCCAGCATAGCTCTGGGTTACCGATTGAGGAACAGGAAATGAACCCTGAGTCATGCTCGGGAATACCGCTAGGAAGGTTAAAGGGACACTGAGGTTGCATCCATGCTATAATTCATTGCAAATGTTATTTTGCATGGAAAATTAGTACTTTAAGAGTTAGATTTATATAGAAGTTTCCTGCAATTTAAATTGTCCCTAACAAACAGGCTCAGATTAGCAAAAAATATGTATTGTATTGAAAAGTTCAATCTACCTACAGATTTATCTATAGCAGAGTGAAATTCTGATTTCCACACCCCCAGAGTGCCTACATCACCAAAATGTACTCGCCTATAACAGCACGGCATGCAAATACGGATTTTAACCTATTAGTTACTGAGCAAATGGCTGACTATAGCATCCAATTACAGGGTGGGGGGTGGGGGTCACAGCTCAGCTCACAGCACAAATGCTGTCCCTCAGAAGTAGATAAATAGAATGGACTTCATGTATATGTGGTAATTACTCAAGTATGCTTGACTGCTACATAGTTAGCTCTGCCAAAGCTCTGCCAGAGAGAGAAAAAAAAACAGCAGCAGAAGTTGATACACAGGATAGACTAACAGCTGAGGTGGTAATCATGTATGGATCTACTGCAGAGAGAGACTCTTACGTGAAAATACATAGTACCTCCTAACATGGATAGGTGCCAGACTACAAATCCCATGCTGCTTTGCAGTACGGATCCCTATACTTAATACAAATGTTGCAGCTGCATGTGTCTGCAATTGGCCAAAGCATATTAATAGGGGGCAGTAACTCTAAAATTCATCTGGCACAAAACAGAAGATATTTTGCTAATTTCCAGGTAAGTTTTTAAATATGTATTTTGGTATTTTTCATGAAAAAAAATGTTTTCATACACTACTCATTCTCCTCTATCAGATGAATTCATAATCCAGGAAACTTAGATCTGCCTTTAAGAATGTGTGTTTAATCCCCTTAAAAACATTTTTTAAAAAAAATAAAATAGTAAGGACCACGTTCTGTTTCCTTTAGCTGCATCATCTTCAACCACAAGAAGGAGTACCTGATTTTTCCATAGGACTCCATGACTTCTCTGCTGCATTATTCCATCACACCTTACATAGAATTTGCCAGAAAGAGGTCATGCCTTTGTTCCAAAACTAGTTTATAGAGATATTAAAATAACATTGTCTTCACTCTTAAAGCACTCATGTTTCATAAAAAATGTATTATTTAGAATATAGTTTTTTAAATACATGAGAACAAATGTGTGACTTCAGTGAACCTTTAATAAAAATATATATTGTAGTCAAAACTGTAAATATCTTTATATTGAGAGTTTTTGAAAATGTACTTAAATCAAAATTTAACTGTGTTTTTTCAGGTCAACTTTGTTTATTTGAAAAACCCACAAGAGATATTTTAATGGTCTTGGAGAGCCCGGAGGCCACCCCAGCCTGCTGTGGTTGGGAGTAGGGCCCTTTGACCTGGCAGGACCGGCATGGAAGGAGGTGGCTAGCTGGGGGAGGCGGAGCTGTTATAGGCTGGTTTGCCGCCAAAAGTTATCAGTAGTCCCCCAGCTAGACATGAGGGAAGATACCCACCCAGCCATCCCTAAAGTATTTTTGTTTAATGTTGATATGTTTGTAATTAAAAAATAAAAATAAATAAGTAAGTAAATTAAAAAAAAAGTAATGGATAAAATAAATAAAATGATGGTTGTACATTGTCAACTTTAAAGATTGTCTTGTTTGGTGGAGCACTTGTGATTGTTATATTGTTTAAGTGTGCATTATATGCTAACAAAATATGTTTATGTTGTTGTCACAGCAGCGGGTTGTGGGGGGAGTCGCCGGGACAGTGGAAAAATGGGTAAGATCCTACCCTACGGGGTACGTATGTTACAACACGGTAGGCCCTGGGTGAGGCTTCAGGGCGTAGCGCCTACTGTTCCTGGCCAGGCTCCTCCCCTCACGTGGTTATGTTTATTTATTATTGTTTATGGTTATTATGTTTACTTGTGTTTACCAATAAACGCTGTGGCCAGTCTTCCTCCCAACAAGTAGTCTGTGTCTAATCATTAAACTTAGCCTATGAAGTAGTTTTGGTCTAATTGTCATATGTCAGAGGTAATTGTGTTTAACCTATATCCGTACATACCAACTGGGCCTTGCTTAGGACATGTGTTGATTGAAAGCAAAAAAAAAAACAAATTAAGAAAAACAGATAAGGATCACAGAGTTGTCTGTACATAGATACTGTATACATTACTTATTTCACCTTAACTATAGGAAATAGGCATGTTAAACTAGACTGAGATAGTAAAGTTCCTGTTAAATTAAAGTATAAAAAGGAGGTGGACATGTTTTTATAAATATGTATATTTAAATTAGATAAAATAATAAATAACCTTTAAAATGGTTGGAAAACAGATTAATGTAACTAATGCCCTAAGATTTTTTCACCTAATAAGGTCACCCCTTGAGGTTAAAAAATATATATTTCACCTTAAAGAAAATGGTTCTTTACAGCAAGGGCAGTTAGGTTGTGGAACTCTCTACCAAATGGGAGGCTTTCACAGCAGGTGTAGCATGGGTTGCACAAGTCTGGACTTTGGGTAAACCTAAATATGCTCAATAGATATGAAATGATGAAATACTAAATAACATAGCTCAATTGTAAAATGAACTGATACATTGAAAAAAAAAAATTATTTGACATATGTTAAAATTACCACTCAGGAAAACAAGGATAGATGTGCAAAAAAGAAAGATAATATGTGAAATATAAAAGCATTTTCATACTACCCAATACCTTAAGGGCCCTATTAAATTCCAGCCTCGTAAATAAGAGGCTTCTACTTAAGCCCTACGTACTGCAAAGTTTCTCTAATTTACAATGCTATTACATTAGCCCTGCTGCGAGCAACGTGTGAGCTTAACAGCGTATCAACACTGCGTAAATGTACATGAGGAGTGACAGCCTGCGATATGATATCGCAGGCCCCAACTCCTCATCAATTGCTGCGGGGGTCCTAAACGGGACCTCCGCGGCAGTCCCCCACATAAGCTCTGCCGTGGGGGGTACTCCAACCACCCCCCCGGCACCTAAAATTAAACCCCCCGAAGTGTCCTCACATTAACACTTTGCTGCACGGGTCCATAGGGACCCCCGCAGCCCCCACACATTAACCCCTTCCAGCGGGGGTCCCCGATCGGCACAGATTAGGCCCCCGCTGCATTTAATACTTTTAAATTCCCCGCCGCGGCTCCTTAAAGGGCCCGCGGCACACTATTACGCAACCCCGGCCGCGGCACCTAAAATTAACCCCCTTTATGCTGGGGGTCCCCATCGGGACCCCCCAAGTGTTCCCACATTAACCCATTGCAGCGGGGCTTCCCTGATCTGAATAGATTAGGCCCCCAGCTGCATTTAAAAGTTTTAAATTCCCCGCCGCCGCTCCATAAACGGGCCGCGGCACACTATTACCCAATCCTGGCCGCGGCACCTACAATTAACTCCCCTCTATGCTGGGGGTCCCCATTGGAACCCCCGAAGTGTCCCCATATAAAACCCTTGCAGCGGGGGTCCATAGGGACCCCCACAGCCCCCCCCCCACATTAACCCCCTGCAGCGGGGGTCCCCGATCAGCACCGATCGTGACCCTGCTGCATTTCAATTTTAAATTTCCCGCCTCGCGGGTCCTTAAAGGACTGTAAAGGTCCTGAAAGGACTCGCACTAAAAATACAGATAAAATACAGATAGGTCAATACAGACCCCCATAAGGCCTTAATTAACCCTATAACTCATGGTGGTCAATACAGACCCCCATAAGGCCTTAATTAACCCCATCACTCATGAAGGTCAGTACAGACCCCCATAAGCACTTAATTAACCCGTCACTCATGAAGGTCAATGCAGACCCCCATAAGGCCTTAATTACCCTATAACTCATGGTGGTCAATACAGACTCCCATAAGGCCTTAATTAACCCCGTCTCTCCTGCTGGTCAATACAGACCCCCATAAGGCCTTAATTAACCCTATAACACATGGTGGTCAATACAGACCCCCATAAGGCCTTAATTAACCCCGTCACTCATGAAGGTCAATACAGACCACATAAGGCCTTAATTAACCCCGTCACTCATGAAGGTCAATACAGACCCCCATAAGGCCTTAATTAACCCCTTCATTCATGGTGGTCAATACAGACCCCCATAAGGCCTTAATTTACCCTATAACTCATGGGGAACAATAAAGACCCCCATAAGGCCTTAATTAACCCTATAACTTATGGTGGTCAATACAGACCCCCATAAGGCCTTAATTAATCCCATCACTCATGAAGGTCAACACAGACCCCCATAAGGCCTTAATTAACCCTGTCGCTCATGGTGGTCAATACAGACCCCCATAAGGCCTTAATTAACCCTATAACTCATAGTGGTCAATACAGACCCCCATAAGGCCTTAATTAACCCCGTCACTCATGAAGGTCAATACAGACCCCAATAAGGCCTTAATTAACCCCGTCACTCATGGTGGTCAATACAGACCCCCATAAGGCATTAATTAACCCTATAACACATGGTGGTCAATACAGACCCCCATAAGGCCTTAATTAACCCCGTCACTCATGGTGGTCAATACAGACCCCCATAAGGCCTTAATTAACCCTGTCACTCATGAAGGTCAATACAGACCCCATAAGGCCTTAATTAACCCCGTCACTCATGAAGGTCAATACAGACCCCCATAAGGCCTTAATTAACCCCGTCATTCATGGTGGTCAATACAGACCCCCATAAGGCCTTAATTTACCCTATAACTCATGGGGAACAATAAAGACCCCCATAAGGCCTTAATTAACCCTATAACTTATGGTGGTCAATACAGACCCCCATAAGGCCTTAATTAATCCCATCACTCATGAAGGTCAATACAGACCCCCATAAGGCCTTAATTAACCCTGTCACTCATGGTGGTCAATACAGACCCCCATAAGGCCATAATTAACCCTATAACTCATAGTGGTCAATACAGACCCCCATAAGGCCTTAATTAACCCCGTCACTCATGAAGGTCAATACAGACCCCCATAAGGCCTTAATTAACCCCGTCACTCATGGTGGTCAATACAGACCCCCATAAGGCCTTAATTAACCCTATAACTCAAGGTGGTCAATACAGATCCCCATAAGGCCTTAATTAACCCTGTCACTCATGAAGGTCAATACAGATCCCCATAAGGCCTTAATTAACCCCGTCACTCATGGTGGTCAATACAGACCCCCATAAGGCCTTAATTAACCCTATAACTCATGGTGGTCAATACAGACCCCCATAAGCACTTTATTAACCCCGTCACTCATTAAGGTCAATACAGACCCCCATAAGCCTCTATTTAACCCCATCAGTCCCATAAAGGTATATTATGACCATTATGGGCCTGTTACAACCCAACATTAACCACATAAGTGCCATGACGGTCCTCAAGGACCATCATGACAATAACTACAAACACTACAATATAACCCCCAATAAACCATTTAATCTAAACTAACCCCCCTCTACACTAATCTATTAACACTTACACTACCTACCTACACTACCTACCCCCTAATAAACCTACAGTACAGAAAAACAAATACATTACAACCCCCCCCCCCCCACTACAGAAAATAAAAAAATTACACACCTGAAAAGGAAAGACAGATATACACAATACAATACATACATATATATAATACATTACATACATTACATATATTACATATAATACATTACATATAATACATTACATACATTACATATAATACATTACATTACATACATTACATATAATATATTACATATAATACATTACATATAATACATTACATACAATACATTACATTACATATATTACATATAATATATTACATATAATATATTACATATAATACATTACATACATTACATTACATTACATATATTACATATAATATATTACATATAATACATTACATACAATACATTACATTACATATATTACATATAATATATTACATATAATATATTACATATAATACAAATCAAATACCCCCTATCTATCTAACATGCAATCTATTTAATATACAATAAATCCTAACTACATACACAGACCCTAATTCTAAGCTAAAATAAAATAATTACAGTCCTAACTACATACACAGACCCTAATTCTAAGCTAAAATAATTACAGTCCTAACTACACAGACCCTAATTCTAAGCTAAAATAAAATAATTAAGACCACTTACCTTTAAGATGTTGATTCAGATCACTAACCTAGAGGAAAAACAAAATACAATAATTAGTAGAAAACATTAACATTAAATAAATAAACATTATATACATTCTAAATATTCTACTCAACTTTCCAGCATGTCCCGTCATTGTTCAGCTCTTCCGGCGCGGCCCTGTTAAAAAAACACAATACATTAATACATTAATACAATATACAAACAAGAAATAAAATAAACATATAAACATCTAAATATACATTGAACTTACCTCCCCGCGATGTTCCCGGCCTTCTTCCCTTCAGCCCTGGCTAAGCCCCGGAACCATCCGCGCTCTAAAAAAAAAAAAAAAAAAAAAAAAAACTAACGGAGATCTACACTCGTAGACCTCCCCGACGCTAATGAGCCTCCCGGAGTCTTTTCCGGGAGGAAATTGGCAATGGCGGCTTGTGATATAATCTTTATTTATTTCATGTTAATGTTTTGTACTAATTATTTTGTTTTGTTTTACCCCTAGGTTAGTGATCTGAAGCAACATCTTAAAGGTAAGTGGTCTTAATTATTTTATTTTAGCTAAGAATTAGGGTCTGTGTATATAGTTAGGACTGTAATTATTTTATTTTACCTTAGAATTAGGGTCTGTGGCCCTCATTCAATTTCAATTTGCCCAATTGAATAGTGGTCTAAATAAGCACATAACATATTTTTTGAAAGAAGTTTTTAGTTACTAAACATTTATTCAAAAACAAGGTTTTCACTAACTAAAAACTTATTTTAAAAAAAAGATGTTATGTGCTTATTTAGAGCACTATTCAATTGGCCAGATCGCAATTGAATGAGGGCCTGTGTTTGTAGTTAGGACTGTAATTATTTTATTTTAGCTTAGAATAAGGGTCTGTGTATGTAGTTAGGATTTATTTTATATTAGATAGATAGGGGGATGTATTTTATATAGGATTTATTTTATATTAAATAGATTGTATGTTAGATAGATAGGGGATATTTGATGTGTATTATATGTAATATATTATATGTAATATATTATATGTAATGTATGTAATGTAATGTATTGTATGTAATGTATTATATGTAATATATTATATGTAATGTATGTAATGTAATGTAATGTATGTAATGTATGTAATGTATGTAATGTAATGTATTATATGTAATATATGTAATGTATTGTATGTAATGTATTATATGTAATATATTATATGTAATGTATGTAATGTAATGTAATGTATGTAATGTATGTAATGTATGTAATGTAATGTATTATATGTAATATATGTAATGTAATGTATGTAATGTATTATATGTATGTATTTATTGTATTGTGTAAATCTGTCTTCCCTTTTCAGGTGTGTAATTTTTTTATTTTCTGTAGTGGGGGGGTTGTAATGTATTTGTTTTTTTCTTCTGTACTGTAGTTTTTTTTCTGTACTGTAGGTGTTTTTTTTCTGTACTGTAGTTTTTTTTTCTGTAAGGTAGGTTTTTTTATTTTTTGTAAGGTAGGTTTTTTTATTTTTTGTAATTAGAGTGATGGGGTGGTTTATTAGGGGGTAGGTAGTGTAGGTAGGTAGTGTAAGTGTTAATAGATTAGTGTAGAGGGGGGTTAGTTTAGATTAAATGGTTTATTGGGGGTTATATTGTAGTGTTTGTAGTTAGTGTCATGATGGTCCTTGAGGACCATCATGGCACTTATGTGGTTAATGTTGGGTTGTAACAGGCCCATAATGGTCATAATATACCCTTATGGGACTGATGGGGTTAAATAGAGGCTTATGGGGGTCTGTATTGACCATAATGAGTGACAGGGTTAATTAAGTGCTTATGGGGGTCTGTATTGACCACCATGAGTTATAGGGTTAATTAAGGCCTTATGGGGGTCTGTATTGACCACCATGAGTGAAGGGGTTAATTAAGGCCTTATGGGGACCTGTATTGACCTTCATGAGTGACAGGGTTAATTAAGGTCTTATGGGGGTCTGTATTGACCACTATGAGTTATAGGGTAAATTAAGGCCTTATGGGGGTCTGTATTGACCACCATAAGTGACGGGGTTAATTAAGGCCTTATGGGGGTCTGTATTGACCACCATGAGTGACGGGGTTAATTAAGGCCTTATGGGGGTCTGTATTGACCTTCATGAGTGACGGGTTATATTTTCTGTACTGTAGGTTTTTTTTTTCTGTACTGTAGTTTTTTTTTCTGTAAGGTAGTTTTTTTTATTTTTTGTAAGGTAGGTTTTTTATTTTTTGTAATTAGAGTGATGGGGTGGTTTATTAGGGGGTAGGTAGTGTAGGTAGGTAGTGTAAGTGTTATTAGATTAGTGTAGAGGGGGGTTAGTTTAGATTAAATGGTTTATTGGGGGTTATAGTGTAGTGTTTGTAGTTACTTATGTGGTTAATGTTGCGTTGTAACAGGCCCATAATGGTCATAATATACCCCTATGGGACTGATGGGGTTAAATAGAGGCTTATGGGGGTCTGTATTGACCTTCATGAGTGACGGGGTAAATTAAGTGCTTATGGGGGTCTGTATTGACCACCATGAGTTATAGGGTTAATTAAGGCCTTATGGGGGGTCTGTATTAACCACCATGAGTTATAGGGTTAATAAAGGCCTTATGGGGGTCTGTATTGACCACCATGAGTTATAGGGTTAATTAAGGCCTTATTGGGGTCTGTATTGACCTTCATTGAGTGACGGGGTTAATTAAGGCCTTATGGGGGTCTGTATTGACCACCATGAGTTATAGGGTTAATTAAGGCCTTATGGGGGTCTGTATTGACCTTCATGAGTGACGGGGTTAGTTAAGGCCTTATGGGGGTCTGTATTGACCAGCATGAGTTATAGGGTTAATTATAGTTGCCTGGGGTTAATATTTTTAGTGCGAGTCCTTTCAGGACCTTTACGGTCCTTTAAGAACCCGCGAGGCGGGAAATTTAAATTTGAAATGCTGCAGGGTCACGATCGGTGCCGATCGGGGACCCCCGCTGCAGGGGGTTAATATGGGGGGGCTGCGGGGGTCCCTATGGACCCCTGCAGCAAGGGGTTTATGTGGGTACACTTGGGGGTCACAATGGGGACCCCCAGCATAGAGGGGAGGTAATTGTAGGTGCCGCGGCCGGGATTGGCTAATAGTGTGCCGCGGGCCCCTTTAAGGAGCCGCGGCGGGGAATTTAAAACTTTTAAATGCAGCGGGGGGCCTGATCTATGCAGTTCGGGGACCCCCCCCTGCAAGTGGTTTATGTGGGGACACTTTGAAGGTCCCGATGGGGCCCCCCAGCATAGAGGGGTGTTAATTTTTTGGGCCGCGACCAGGATTGGCAATGAGTGTGCCGCGGCCCCTTTAAGGAGCCGCGGCGGGGAATTTAAAACGTTTAAATGCAGCGGGGCCCTGATCTATACAGATCAGGGACCCCCCCCTGCAATGGGTTTATGTGGGGACACTTCGGGGGTCCCGATGGGGACCCCCAGCATAGAGGGGGGTTAATTTTTTGGGCCGCGGCCAGGATTGGCAATTAGTGTGCCGCGGCCCCTTTAAGGAGCCACGGCGGGGTTTAAAACTTTTAAATGCAGCGGGGGTCTGATCGGTGCCAATCGGGGACCCCCGCTGCAAGGGGTTAATGTGGGGGTGCTGCAGGGGTCCCGATAGAGACCCCTGCAGCATGGGGATGTGTATAGGGAGCAGGGGGGAGCCTCACACTGCTGTCTCGGGCTGCTCCGAGGCAGCACGCAGAGGCTTTAGGATCCCATGCGGGCACTTTTTGTGCCCGTAGGGATTCTTACGAAATGCGATAATCATGCGTAGATTTAAGGCTGCGTGTGACTACGTAGCTCTCTCGGAGCCTATTCTCAGCCATTTTTCGTAGTCATATCGCAAAGCAGGCTGCGAGAGATTCGGTACTCGCAAACAGCAGAAAAACTGCCTTTTGCGAGCACCGAGAGAACTACGAGGGATAATTTAATAGGGCCCTAAATGTCTAATAAAAAAGGACTGTGTTGATATTATTAAAAACAAAGTCTGAAGATGACACTACCATATCTATATACATCCAAAGTTCAATTACACTTGAGGTATTGCGGTAATTATGTAGACATATATATAGGAACTGTGACCTTCAAAAGGTGCCTGGAAAGCACAGTGTGATTCTTTGCCCCAAAACATACTGGTTGCCTCAAGCTGAAATACATATATATAACAAATGATCAGACATAACACACATACCATACACTGCGTACAGCAAGTACCGTATTTTTCCGTGTATAAGATGACCCCTATTTTTGGAGCCCAAAATGAAGAAAGAAAGAAATATGCAATCATGGCCATTTTGTACCGACCTTGCCCGCTAGTCCAGAGTCAGGCACCAACAGCAGCAAAGCTGCAAGATGGCACTGTGGCAGTTGCAAGGCAGGAGAAAAGATCACACATACTGGAAACATATTGGTTATTATTACAGTGCTTGTGACCATAGAAATGTGTGTTCTATAACCTCTTATTGTGCTGCACATATATTTAAGTGCACTTTCTGTCATGATTTTCACTGGATTTCATTCCAGCTCATTGTCCCTGAGAGCACATAACTTATTACTGTGTTAAACCGGAAAAAAGCAATGTACAGCTAGTGTGTGACATATGTGTGTGGTGCTTGTGTCCATAGAAATGTGTATTCTATAACACTTTTAATAGGACATGTGATATACAAATAAAGTACAATGAAATATAATATAAGGCACATTCTGTGTGTATTAGATGCCACACACAAGCTGTTTATTTTATTTTTCTGGTTTAACACAGTAATAAGTGATGTGGTCACAGGAATATTGAGCTAGAATGGAAATCAGTGAAAATCATGAAAAAAAGTGTACTTAAATATATGTGTAGCACAATAAGAAGTTATAGAATACCCACTTATATAGACACAAGCACTGTAATAATAACCAATGTGTTTCCAATACGTGTGATCTTTTCTCCTGCCTTACAACTGCCACAGCGTCATCTAGCTGCCACTTGCAGTATTTCTGTTTGCTCAGTTGTGCTGTATTCCGTGTATAAGACAACCCCCTATTTTAAACTTCAACATTTTGGCAAAAAATATTGTCTTATACACGGAAAAATATGGTAACTACTCACCAATTGGATGTAAAAACTGACATAAAGCCATGCAAAGTGGGTGTGTCTGTATCCAGCCAATCCTAATGGATGTTTCTCCATGCTTGGTGGCTTGTTAATAGATAAATGATAAATTAAACTGATAGATAAATAGATAGCATGGGGCTGTCTGCATCTTGCCACGTAGTGCCTGTCAAGTTTGCAAATTTCTCACCAACACAAATAAACAATCCTATCTATTTACATCTTCTGGATCGCTACCTTGTTATGGTGAAGGGACTTCAAAGAGTGAATGGATCTATACCATGTAGGGCCTTTTTTTCAGTCATATATATAGTCGTTATTGTGAGTTTGTCTGTAACGCTTGCAAAGTTATGGGCTTGCGCATGCGCATAGTGCATGACGCGGCTTGCAATAACTCAAAGGCGCTCAATGCGAGGCCCACTTACTGGCTCCCTGCCTCTCCCCATGCACACATTGCGGTCTTCGTCTGTCACCCTGGGCCTATTGAGGGCCTCATGGGCCAACAAGGTAGAAGGGGGACAGGTGAGGGCCTCAATGGGGGCAGGGGAAGAGGTAGGGAGCCCATAAGTAAGGTTGAAAGCTAATTTTCTATTCAATTGGCATTTTTTGACGTCCTCCGAACAGCTTCAAAGTTACAGGCTTGAAAAAAATGGCGGCTGTTAAAACTGTAACTTTTTTCAAGCCTGCAAGTCTAAAATGGGAAATGGCTTTTCAATTGCTCAATTTCTCAAAGCCCACAAACGTTTTCAAACCCGTAAACTACAAATGAGAGGGAGAGGGGGCTAAAGAGAGACAGGGGAGGGAGGGGGAGAAGGGGAGGGAGAGGGAAGGAGAGACAGAGGGGGAGAAGAGACACAGGGGAGGGAGATAGGGGCAAAGAGACACAGGAGGGAGACGGGGAAAGAGACACTGGGGAGGTAAAGGGGGGAGAGAGACACAGGGGAGGGAGAAGAGGGCAAAGAGACATAGGGGAGGGAGAGAAGGGGGAAAGAGACACACACATATATATATATATATATATATATATATATAGAGAGAGAGAGAGAGAGAGAGAGGGAGAGAGAGAGAGAGGGGGGGGAGACACAAGGGTGAGATGGGGCAGAGAAACAGGGGAGGGACAACAGAGCAAAGAGACACAGGGGAGGTAGAGTGGGACAAAGAGACACAGTGGAGGGAGTGGAGGGGAAGAGACACAGGAGAGGGAGCAAGGGGAAAGAGACACATGGCAGGCAGAGGGGGGAAAGAGATACAGGGAAGGGAGAGAGGGGGAAAGAGAAACATATATATGTATATAGATATATATTTAAGGAGAGGGGGAAAGAGACACAGGAGTGAGTGGGGGGAAGAGACACAGGGGAGGGACAGAAAGGCAAAGAGACACAGGGGAGGTAGAGTGGGACAAAAAGACACAGCAGAGGGAGAGGGGGCAAAGAAACACAGGGGAGGGACAAGGAAGAGACACAGATGAGGGAGTGGCGGAAGAGACACGGGGGGAGATTAAATATTATCCCGTCATTTGTGATTGGAGGCCTGCAACGGGCGCCAGTGGCTCCCATTGCAAGGCCTGCAATGGGTGCTGAAGGCGCTCATTGCAAGGCCTGCAATGGGTGCTGAAGGCGCTCATTGCAACTATTAAAGAGAGGAGAGAGAAGGAGAGAAGAGGGAGGGAGAGGACACAGAAGAAGGGAAGGAGAGAGAAGCCATGCATAGCGAGGCTCGCATTGCCCGGCTTTGCTGCACATGGCGAGGCACCCATTGTGTGACAAACAACAACATTGCAATTCTTGGACATTGAGGGCCCTATTAAATTCTCCCTCGTAGTTCTCTCGGTGCTCGCAAAAGGCAGTTTTCCTGCTGTTTGCGAGAACCGAATCTCTCGCAGCCTGCTTTACGATATGACTGCGAGAAAATGGCCGAGAATAGGCTCCGAGAGAGCTACGTAGCCTTAAATCTATGCACGAGTCTCGCATATCGTAAGAATCCCTACGTGGACAAAAAGTCCACGCAAGGGATCCGAAAGCCTCTACGTGCTGCCTCGGAACAGCCCGAGACAGCAGTGTGAGGCTCCCCCCTGCACCCTATACACATCCCCATGCTGCAGGGGTCTCTATCAGGACCCCTGCAGCACCCCCACATTAACCCATTGCAGCGGGGGTCCCCGATCTGCATAGATCAGGCCCCCCGCTGCATTTAAAACTTTTAAATTCCCCGCCGCGGCTCCTTAAAGGGACGGCGGCACACTATTACCCAATCCCGGCCGCGGCACTTAAAATTAACCCCCCTCTATGCTGGGGGTCCCCATCGGGACCCCCGAAGTGTCCCCACATAAACCCATTGCAGGGGGGGGCCCCGTTCTGCATAGATCAGGCCCCCCGCTGCATTTAAAACTTTTAAATTCCCCGCCGCGGCTCCTTAAAGGGACCGCGGCACACTATTACCCAATCCCGGCCGCGGCACTTAAAATTAACCCCCCTCTATGCTGGGGGTCCCCATCGGGACCCCCGAAGTGTCCCCACATAAACCCATTGCAGGGGGGGGGCCCGTTCTGCATAGATCAGGCCCCCCGCTGCATTTAAAACTTTTAAATTCCCCGCCGCGGCTCCTTAAAGGGACCGCGGCACACTATTACCCAATCCCGGCCGCGGCACTTAAAATTAACACCCCTTGATGCTGGGGGTCCCCATCGGGACCCCCGAAGTGTCCCCATATAAACCCCCTGCAGCGGGGGGCCCCAATCGGCACCGATCGTGACCCTGCTGCAATTCAATTTTAAATTTCCGCCTCGCGGGTCCTCAAAGGACCGTAAAGGTCCTGAAAGGACTCGCACTAAAAATATTAACCCCAGGCAACTATAATTACCCCATTAACTCATGATGGTCAATCCAGACCACCATAAGGCCTAAATTAACCCATTAACTCATGTGGGTCAATCCAGACCACCATAAGGCCTAAATTAACCCATTAACTCATGGTGGTCAATCCAGACCACCATAAGGCCTAAATTAACCCATTAACTCATGGTGGTCAATCCAGACCACCATAAGGCCTAAATTAACCCATTAACTCATGGTGGTCAATCCAGACCACCATAAGGCCTAAATTAACCCATTAACTCATGGTGGTCAATACAGACCACCATAAGGCCTAAATTAACCCATTAACTCATGGTGGTCAATCCAGACCACCATAAGGCCTAAATTACCCCATTAACTCATGGTGGTCAATACAGACCACCATAAGGCTCTAATTAACCCATTAACTCATGGTGGTCAATACAGACCACCATAAGGCCTAAATTAACCCATTAACTCATGGTGGTCAATCCAGACCACCATAAGGCCTAAATTAACCCATTAACTCATGGTGGTCAATCCAGACCACCATAAGGCCTAAATTAACCCATTAACTCATGGTGGTCAATACAGAACACCATAAGGCCTAAATTAACCCATTAACTCATGGTGGTCAATCCAGACCACCATAAGGCCTAAATTACCCCATTAACTCATGGTGGTCAATACAGACCACCATAAGGCTCTAATTAACCCATTAACTCATGGTGGTCAATACAGACCACCATAAGGCCTAAATTAACCCATTAACTCATGGTGGTCAATCCAGACCACCATAAGGCCTAAATTAACCCATTAACTCATGGTGGTCAATACAGACCACCATAAGGCTCTAATTAACCCATTAACTCATGGTGGTCAATCCAGACCACCATAAGGCCTAAATTAACCCATTAACTCATGGTGGTCAATACAGACCACCATAAGGCTCTAATTAACCCATTAACTCATGGTGGTCAATCCAGACCACCATAAGGCCTAAATTAACCCATTAACTCATGGTGGTCAATACAGACCACCATAAGGCCTAAATTAACCCATTAACTCATGGTGGTCAATCCAGACCACCATAAGGCCTAAATTACCCCATTAACTCATGGTGGTCAATACAGACCACCATAAGGCTCTAATTAACCCATTAACTCATGGTGGTCAATACAGACCACCATAAGGCCTAAATTAACCCATTAACTCATGGTGGTCAATACAGACCACCATAAGGCTCTATTTAACCCCATCAGTCCCATAAGGGTATATTATTACCATTATGGGCCTGTTACAACCCAACATTAACCACATAAGTGCCATGATGGTCCTCAAGGACCATCATGACACTAACTACAAACACTACACTATAACCCCCAATAAACCATTTAATCTAAACTAACCCCCCTCTACACTAATCTATTAACACTTACACTACCTACCTACACTACCTACCCCCTAATAAACCTCCCCAACACTCTAATTACAAAAAACAAAAAACCTACAGCACAGAAAACAAAAAACCTACAGTACAAAAAACAAAAAAACCTACAGTACAGAAAAAAAAACAATTACAACCCCACCCCCCACTACAGAAAACAAAAAAATACATTACAACCCCACCCCCCACTACAGAAAATAAAAAAATTACACACCTGAAAAGGAAAGACAGATAAACACAATACAATACATACATATAATACATTACATACATTACATACAATACATGACATTACATATAATATATTACATATAATATATTACATATAATACATTATATACATTACATACAATACATGACATTACATATAATATCTTACATATAATATATTACATATAATATATTACATATAATACATTATATACATTACATACAATACATGACATTACATATAATATCTTACATATAATATATTACATATAATATATTACATATAATACATTACATACATTACATACAATACATGACATTACATATAATATATTACATATAATATATTACATATAATACATTATATACATTACATACAATACATGACATTACATATAATATCTTACATATAATATATTACATATAATATATTACATATTATACATTATATACATTACATACAATACATGACATTACATATAATATATTACATATAATATATTACATATAATATATTACATATAGTCCTAATAAAATACCCCCTATCTATCTAACATACAATCTATTTAATTTAAAATAAATCCTAACTATATCAAATACATCCCCCTATCTATCTAATATACAAAAAATCCTAACTACATACACAGACCCTTATTCTAAACTAAAATAAAATAATTACAGTCCTAACTACATACACAGACCGTAATTCTAAGCTAAAATCAATAAATTAAGACCACTTACCTTTAAGATGTTGCTTCAGATCACTAACCTATGGGTCAAACAAAAAATAAAAATTAGTACAAAACATTAACATCAAATAAATAAACATTCTATACATTCTAAATATTCAACTCACCTTTACAGCATGTCCAGTCACTGTTTAGCTCTTCCGGCGCGGCCCTGTTAAAAAAAAAACACAATACATGAATACATGAATACAATATATAAACAATAAATAAAATACACAAATAAACATCTAAATATACATTTAACTTACCTCCACCGCGATGTCCCCGGCCTTCTCTCCTTCAGCCCCGGCTGGGCCGCGGAACCATCCGCACTCTAAAAAAAAAAAAGAAAAAAAACTAACGGAGGTCTGCACTGGCAGACCTCCCCGACGCTACTGAACCTCCCGGAGTCGTTTCCAAGAGGAAATTGGCATTGGCGGCTTGTGATTGGCTGAAAAAGCTGTCTATCAATTTCAGCCAATCAAAAGTCGTCAATGTGTGAGCCAATCAGGATGGGATACACCCCAATATCCCACCCTGATTGTCTTAAACACTTGTCTATCTTTCTGGGAACCAATCACAACGCTCAGATGCCTTCAGCCAATCACTATGGGATACACCCCCACGGAGTGATTGGTAGAAGACATCTGCGCATCCTGATTGGCTCCTACATTGACGACTTTTGATTGGCTGACAGCTTTTTCAGCCAATCACAAGCCGACAATGCCAATTTCCTCCCAGAAACGACTCCGGGAGGTTCAGTAGCGTCGGGGAGGTCTGCCAGTGCAGACCTCCGTTAGTTTATTTTTTTATTTTTTTTTAGAGCGCGGATGGTTCCGCGGCCCAGCCGGGGCTGAAGGAGAGAAGGCCGGGGACATCGCAGGGAGGTAAGTTAAATGTATATTTAGATGTTTATTTGTGTATTTTATTTATTGTTTATATATTGTATTCATGTATTCATGTATTGTGTTTTTTTTTTAACAGGGCCGCGCCGGAAGAGCTAAACAGTGACTGGACATGCTGTAAAGGTGAGTTGAATATTTAGAATGTATAGAATGTTTATTTATTTGATGTTAATGTTTTGTACTAAATTTTATTTTTTGTTTGACCCATAGGTTAGTGATCTGAAGCAACATCTTAAAGGTAAGTGGTCTTAATTTATTGATTTTAGCTTAGAATTAGGGTCTGTGTATGTAGTTAGGAATGTAATTATTTTAGTTTATTTTAGAATAAGGGTCTGTGTATGTAGTTAGGATTTTTTGTATATTAGATAGATAGGGGGATGTATTTGATATAGTTAGGATTTATTTTAAATTAAATAGATTGTATGTTAGATAGATAGGGGGTATTTGATTAGGACTATATGTAATATATTATATGTAAGATATTATATGTAATGTCATGTATTGTATGTAATGTATATAATGTATTATATGTAATATATTATATGTAATATATTATATGTAATGTCATGTATTGTATGTAATGTATGTAATGTATTATATGTAATATATTATATGTAATATATTATATGTAATATATTATATGTAATGTCATGTATTGTATGTCATGTATGTAATGTATTATATGTAATATATTATATGTAATATATTATATGTAATATATTATATGTAATGTAATGTATTGTTTGTAATGTATATAATGTATTATATGTAATATATTATATGTAATATATTATATGTAATGTCATGTATTGTATGTAATGTATGTAATGTATTATATGTAATATATTATATGTAATATATTATATGTAATATATTATATGTAATGTCATGTATTGTATGTAATGTATGTAATGTATTATATGTAATATATTATATGTAATATATTATATGTAATGTCATGTATTGTATGTAATGTATGTAATGTATTATATGTAATATATTATATGTAATATATTATATGTAATGTCATGTATTGTATGTAATGTATGTAATGTATTATATGTAATATATTATATGTAATATATTATATGTAATATATTATATGTAATGTCATGTATTGTATGTAATGTATATAATGTATTATATGTAATATATTATATGTAATGTCATGTATTGTATGTAATGTATGTAATGTATTATATGTATGTATTGTATTGTGTTTATCTGTCTTTCCTTTTCAGGTGTGTATTTTTTTTATTTTCTGTAGTGGGGGGTGGGGTTGTAATGTATTTTTTTGTTTTCTGTAGTGGGGGGTGGGGTTGTAATTGTTTTTTTTTTCTGTACTGTAGGTTTTTTTGTTTTTTGTACTGTAGGTTTTTTGTTTTCTGTGCTGTAGGTTTATTGTTTTTTGTAATTAGAGTGTTGGGGAGGTTTATTAGGGGGTAGGTAGTGTAGGTAGGTAGTGTAAGTGTTAATAGATTAGTGTAGAGGGGGGTTAGTTTAGATTAAATGGTTTATTGGGGGTTATAGTGTAGTGTTTGTAGTTAGTGTCATGATGGTCCTTGAGGACCATCATGGCACTTATGTGGTTAATGTTGGGTTGTAACAGGCCCATAATGGTAATAATATACCCTTATGGGACTGATGGGGTTAAATAGAGCCTTATGGTGGTCTGTATTGACCACCATGAGTTAATGGGTTAATTAAGGCCTTATGGTGGTCTGTATTGACCACCATGAGTTAATGGGTTAATTAGAGCCTTATGGTGGTCTGTATTGACCACCATGAGTTAATGGGTTAATTTAGGCCTTATGGTGTTCTGTATTGACCACCATGAGTTAATGGGTTAATTTAGGCCTTATGGTGGTCTGTTTTGACCACCATGAGTTAATGGGTTAATTAGAGCCTTTTGGTGGTCTGGATTGACCACCATGAGTTAATGGGTTAATTAGAGCCTTATGGTGGTCTGTATTGACCACCACGAGTTAATGGGTTAATTTAGGCCTTATGGTGTTCTGTATTGACCACCATGAGTTAATGGGTTAATTTAGGCCTTATGGTGGTCTGTATTGACCACCATGAGTTAATGGGTTAATTTAGGCCTTATGGTGGTCTGTATTGACCACCATGAGTTAATGGGTTAATTAAGGCCTTATGGTGGTCTGTATTGACCACCATGAGTTAATGGGTTAATTTAGGCCTTATGGTGGTCTGTATTGACCACCATGAGTTAATGGGGTAATTATAGTTGCCTGGGGTTAATATTTTTAGTGAGAGTCCTTTCAGGACCTTTACGGTCCTTTGAGGACCCGCGAGGCGGGAAATTTAAAATCGAATTGCAGCAGGGTCACGATCGGTGCCGATCGGGGCCCCCCGCTGCAGGTGGTTTATATGGGGACACTTCGGGGGTCCCAATGAGGGGGGTTAATTTTAAGTGCATAAGTTAATAGCATTGTAAGTTAGAGAAACTTTGCAGTACGTAGGGCTTAAGTAGAAGCCGCTTATTTACGAGGCTAGAATTTAATGAGGCCCAGAATGTTTTTTTTTACGGGCAAGTCGCTAGTAAATCATTTAAAGGTCCATGTAACGTCAGCAACATTGAAAACATGTAATTGTTAAACTTTAGTAAAATAAACTTTTTTTTTCCGTATCTAGGTCCTAATTGTTGTTATAAAATTGCTCTGGCTAATTAAAATTGGCCTTTATAAGTAAAAGCCCCCAAAAGAAGTGGAAAACAAGATTTAGGGCCCTATTAAATTCCAGCCTCGTAAATAAGAGGCTTCTACTTAAGCCCTACGTACTGCAAAGTTTCTCTAACTTACAATGCTATTAAATTAGCCCTGCTGCGAGCAACGTATGAGCTACGCAGCAGGGCCGTACGTATCTACACTGCGTAAATGTACATGAGGAGTGACAGCCTGCGAGATGATATCGCAGGCTCCCACTCCTCATCAATTGCTGCGGGGGTCCTAAAAGGGACCTCTGCGGCAGTCCCCCACATAAGCCCTGCGTGGGGGTACTCCGAATACCCCCCCCGGCACCTAAAATTAACCCCCCCTCAATGCGGGGGTCCCCGTCAGGACCCCCGAAGTGTCCTCACATGAACACCTTGCTGCAGGGGTCCATAGGAACCCCCGCAGCCCCCACACATTAACCCCTTGCAGCGGGGGTCCCCGATCTGCATAGATCAGGCCCTCCGCTGCATTTAAAACTTTTAAATTCCCCGCCGCGGCTCCTTAAAGGGACCGCGGCACACTATTACCCAATCCCGGCCGCGGGACTTAAAATGAACCTCCTCTATGCTGGGGGTCCCCATCGGGACCCCCGAAGTGTCCCCATATAAACACCCTGCAGCGGGGGGCCCCGATCGGCACCGATCGTGACCCTGCTGCAATTCAATTTTAAATTTCCCGCCTCGCGGGTCCTCAAAGGACCGTAAAGCTCCTGAAAGGACTCGCACTAAAAATATTAACCCCAGGCAACTATAATTACCCCATTAACTCATGATGGTCAATCCAGACCACCATAAGGCCTAAATTAACCCATTAACTCATGATGGTCAATCCAGACCACCATAAGGCCTAAATTAACCCATTAACTCATGATGGTCAATCCAGACCACCATAAGGCCTAAATTAACCCATTAACTCATGATGGTCAATACAGACCACCATAAGGCCTAAATTAACCCATAAACTCATGGTGGTCAATACAGACCACCAAAAGGCCTAAATTAACCCATTAACTCATGGTGGTCAATACAGACCACCATAAGGCTCTATTTAACCCATTAACTCATGGTGGTCAATACAGACCACCATAAGGCCTAAATTAACCCATTAACTCATGGTGGTCAATACAGACCACCATAAGGCTCTATTTAACCCATTAACTCATGGTGGTCAATACAGACCACCATAAGGCATAAATTAACCCATTAACTCATGATGGTCAATCCAGACCACCATAAGGCCTAAATTAACCCATTAACTCATGATGGTCAATACAGACCACCATAAGGCCTAAATTAACCCATTAACTCATGGTGGTCAATACAGACCACCATAAGGCCTAAATTAACCCATTAACTCATGGTGGTCAATACAGACCACCATAAGGCCTAAATTAACCCATTAACTCATGATGGTCAATCCAGACCACCATAAGGCCTAAATTAACCCATTAACTCATGGTGGTCAATACAGACCACCATAAGGCTCTATTTAACCCCATCAGTCCCATAAGGGTATATTATTACCATTATGGGCCTGTTACAACCCAACATTAACCACATAAGTGCCATGATGGTCCTCAAGGACCATCATGACACTAACTACAAACACTACACTATAACCCCCAATAAACCATTTAATCTAAACTAACCCCCCTCTACACTAATCTATTAACACTTACACTACCTACCTACACTACCTACCCCCTAATAAACCTCCCCAACACTCTAATTACAAAAAACAAAAAACCTACAGCACAGAAAACAAAAAACCTACAGTACAAAAAACAAAAAAACCTACAGTACAGAAAAAAAAAAAACAATTACAACCCCACCCCCCCACTACAGAAAACAAAAAAATACATTACAACCCCACCCCCCACTACAGAAAATAAAAAAATTACACACCTGAAAAGGAAAGACAGATAAACACAATACAATACATACATATAATACATTACATACATTACATACAATACATGACATTACATATAATATATTACATATAATATATTACATATAATACATTACATACATTACATACAATACATGACATTACATACATTACATATAATATATTACATATAATATATTACATATAGTCCTAATCAAATACCCCCTATCTATCTAACATACAATCTATTTAATTTAAAATAAATCCTAACTATATCAAATACATCCCCCTATCTATCTAATATACAAAAAATCCTAACTACATACACAGACCCTTATTCTAAACTAAAATAAAATAATTACAGTCCTAACTACATACACAGACCCTAATTCTAAGCTAAAATCAATAAATTAAGACCACTTACCTTTAAGATGTTGCTTCAGATCACTAACCTATGGGTCAAACAAAAAGAAAAATTAGTACAAAACATTAACATCAAATAAATAAACATTATATACATTCTACATATTCAACTCACCTTTACAGCATGTCCAGTCACTGTTTAGCTCTTCCGGCGCGGCCCTGTTAAAAAAAAAAACACAATACATGAATACATGAATACAATATATAAACAATAAATAAAATACACAAATAAACATCTAAATATACATTTAACTTACCTCCCCGCGATGTCCCCGGCCTTCTCTCCTTCAGCCCCGGCTGGGCCGCGGAACCATCCGCGCTCTAAAAAAAAAAAAAAAAAAACTAACGGAGGTCTGCACTGGCAGACCTCCCCGACGCTACTGAACCTCCCGGAGTCGTTTCCGGGAGGAAATTGGCATTGTCGGCTTGTGATTGGCTGAAAAAGCTGTCAGCCAATCAAAAGTCGTCAATGTAGGAGCCAATCAGGATGCGCAGATGTCTTCTACCAATCACTCCGTGGGGGTGTATCCCATAGTGATTGGCTGAAGGCATCTGAGCGTTGTGATTGGTTCCCAGAAAGATAGACAAGTGTTTTAGCCAATCAGGGTGGGATATTGGGGTGTATCCCATCCTGATTGGCTCACACATTGACGACTTTTGATTGGCTGAAATTGATAGACAGCTTTTTCAGCCAATCACAAGCCGCCAATGCCAATTTCCTCCCGGAAACGACTCCGGGAGGTTCAGTAGCGTCGGGGAGGTCTGCCAGTGCAGACCTCCGTTAGTTTTTTTTTTTTTTTTTAGAGCGCGGATGGTTCCGTGGCCCAGCCGGGGCTGAAGGAGAGAAGGCCGGGGACATCGCGGGGAGGTAAGTTAAATGTATATTTAGATGTTTATTTGTGTATTTTATTTATTGTTTATATATTGTATTCATGTATTCATGTATTGTGTTTTTTTTTTAACAGGGCCGCGCCGGAAGAGCTAAACAGTGACTGGACATGCTGTAAAGGTGAGTTGAATATTTAGAATGTATAGAATGTTTCTTTATTTGATGTTAATGTTTTGTACTAATTTTTATTTTTTGTTTGACCCATAGGTTAGTGATCTGAAGCAACATCTTAAAGGTAAGTGGTCTTAATTTATTGATTTTAGCTTAGAATTAGGGTCTGTGTATGTAGTTAGGACTGTAATTATTTTATTTTAGTTTAGAATAAGGGTCTGTGTATGTAGTTAGGATTTTTTGTATATTAGATAGATAGGGGGATGTATTTGATATAGTTAGGATTTATTTTAAATTAAATAGATTGTATGTTAGATAGATAGGGGGTATTTGATTAGGACTATATGTAATATATTATATGTAATATATTATATGTAATGTCATGTATTGTATGTAATGTATTTAATGTATTATATGTATGTATTGTATTGTGTTTATCTGTCTTTCCTTTTCAGGTGTGTAATTTTTTTATTTTCTGTAGTGGGGGGTGGGGTTGTAATGTATTTTTTTGTTTTCTGTAGTGGGGGGTGGGGTTGTAATTGTTTTTTTTTTTTCTGTACTGTAGGTTTTTTTGTTTTTTGTACTGTAGGTTTTTTGTTTTCTGTGCTGTAGGTTTTTTGTTTTTTGTAATTAGAGTGTTGGGGAGGTTTATTAGGGGGTAGGTAGTGTAGGTAGGTAGTGTAAGTGTTAATAGATTAGTGTAGAGGGGGGTTAGTTTAGATTAAATGGTTTATTGGGGGTTATAGTGTAGTGTTTGTAGTTAGTGTCATGATGGTCCTTGAGGACCATCATGGCACTTATGTGGTTAATGTTGGGTTGTAACAGGCCAATAATGGTAATAATATACCCTTATGGGACTGATGGGGTTAAATAGAGCCTTATGGTGGTCTGGATTGACCATCATGAGTTAATGGGTTAATTTAGGCCTTATGGTGGTCTGGATTGACCATCATGAGTTAATGGGTTAATTTAGGTCTTATGGTGGTCTGGATTGACCATCATGAGTTAATGGGTTAATTTAGGCCTTATGGTGGTCTGGATTGACCATCATGAGTTAATGGGTTAATTTAGGTCTTATGGTGGTCTGGATTGACCATCATGAGTTAATGGGTTAATTTAGGCCTTATGGTGGTCTGGATTGACCATCATGAGTTAATGGGGTAATTATAGTTGCCTGGGGTTAATATTTTTAGTGCGAGTCCTTTCAGGACCTTTACGGTCCTTTGAGGACCCGCGAGGCGGGAAATTTAAAATTGAATTGCAGCAGGGTCACGATCGGTGCCGATCGGGGCCCCCCGCTGCAGGGGGTTTATATGGGGACACTTCAGGGGTCCCGATGGGACCCCCAGCATAGAGGGGGGTTAATTTTAAGTGCCGCGGCCGGGATTGGGTAATAGTGTGCCGCGGTCCCTTTAAGGAGCCGCGGCCGGGAATTTAAAAGTTTTAAATGCAGCGGGGGGCCTGATCTATGCAGATCGGGGCCCCCCCCCTGCAAGGGGTTTATGTGGGGACACTTCGGGGGTCCCGATGGGGACCCCCAGCATAGAGGGGGGTTAATTTTAAGTGCCGCGGCCGGGATTGGGTAATAGTGTGCCGCGGTCCCTTTAAGGAGCCGCGGCGGGGAATTTAAAAGTTTTAAATGCAGCGGGGGGCCTGATCTATGCAGATCGGGGCCCCCCCCTGCAATGGGTTTATGTGGGGACACTTCGGGGGTCCCGATGGGGACCCCCAGCATAGAGGGGGGTTAATTTTAAGTGCCGCGGCCGGGATTGGGTAATAGTGTGCCGCGGTCCCTTTAAGGAGCCGCGGCGGGGAATTTAAAAGTTTTAAATGCAGCGGGGGGCCTGATCTATGCAGATCGGGGCCCCCCCCTGCAATGGGTTTATGTGGGGACACTTCGGGGGTCCCGATGGGGACCCCCAGCATAGAGGGGGGTTAATTTTAAGTGCCGCGGCCGGGATTGGGTAATAGTGTGCCGCGGTCCCTTTAAGGAGCCGCGGCGGGGAATTTAAAAGTTTTAAATGCAGCGGGGGGCCTGATCTATGCAGATCGGGGCCCCCCCCTGCAATGGGTTTATGTGGGGACACTTCAGGGGTCCCGATGGGGACCCCCAGCATAGAGGGGGGTTAATTTTAAGTGCCGCGGCCGGGATTGGGTAATAGTGTGCCGCAGTCCCTTTAAGGAGCCGCGGCGGGGAATTTAAAAGTTTTAAATGCAGCGGGGGGCCTGATCTATGCAGATCGGGGACCCCCGCTGCAAGGGGTTAATGTAGGGGTGCTGCAGGGGTCCTGATAGAGACCCCTGCAGCATGGGGATGTGTATAGGGTGCAGGGGGGAGCCTCACACTGCTGTCTCGGGCTGTTCCGAGGCAGCACGTAGAGGCTTTCGGATCCCTTGCGTGGACTTTTTGTCCACGTAGGGATTCTTACGATATGCGAGACTCGTGCATAGATTTAAGGCTACGTAGCTCTCTCGGAGCCTATTCTCGGCCATTTTCTCGCAGTCATATCGTAAAGCAGGCTGCGAGAGATTCGGTTCTCGCAAACAGCAGGAAAACTGCCTTTTGCGAGCACCGAGAGAACTACGAGGGAGAATTTAATAGGGCCCTTAGCAAATAAATATTTTTTAAACTGTAATTTTCAAAATCTATCATTGTATAGACTGACTATAGCCTATTAAACACCAACAGTCCAGACTATTTTGATTTCTCTGTGTATTCAAGTTCCTCAGTGCAAATGGGAGCCCTGGCGGAGGAGCCAAGCTCCGAGCAAGTTTTAGATGCTGGATGGGGGGATGGAGCATGCTAAGTTAGAGATAAGGGATTAAGGGAGAGAGAAAGAGAGATAGGGAGGAGGAGGGGAGAGAAAGAGGAAGAGAGAGAAAGGTGAAAGAGCTGGAGGAGAGGTAAGAGAGGAAGAGAGAGAGAAGGGAGAAAACATTAGAAGTGAAACAAGGGCATGCACAACAAGGTATGGGGGCGCATGCACTACAGAAATTACATATATATATTAGAACATATGGGTTACTGTGCTTGGGCAGTCAGATGTGGAAATCCTGGAAACCCTACGATTATGTTTTATTTAATGGTATTTGCTTTGTGCAGAATTTTACTGAAAAAGCATTAACACTGGACCATGCACAAATATTACAGGGCTGTGAGTGAAGAGGTTAATATGGACTTGGAAATGAATGCATGCAAACAAAATAATTACATTTCTTGGATATCCAGATCAGCAGCTGGGCTCTCCCAATATAACACACTGGCCGCTATTGGCTAAGTCAGATGTGGCAATTAAATTCCCATTAACATGCTCACTCCAGGAGTGGCCAGAGGTCATTTGGGTTCCTCAGACATGTGTTTGGGCTTCCTGAATGTTTGCTGTCAGTGACTGCTGATTGTTCCAGCCATTGCTTGCAGTGTGGGATCCATTTGCAATGCATGTTTGTATTTCAGAACAATGTCACCACTCAATCTGTCCTCCTAAGCATTGACTCTGTTAAAGCATGTCAAACAAAATTGACTTCACATTACAGAACTCAACTTCTGACAACCTTGAAAGGATGCTGGGTTTGTTTTGCCTGCCTGTCTGTAACGTTTCAGATACAGCACCTGACGAGCTCATAACTGACTGCTACTAAAATATTCTGACTACCATTTAACAGGAGGATAAAATGAGCTTTGTTTTTACCTTTCTTGACCTCTAGCGAATTTGTTTAGTAATATCACATTTTATTATAGCATGACAACAATGTGCAACATTATAACATGGTGGATTTAACATTGGCTGTTATACATGTATGATTCAGTTATTGCACAACTGCAGTCTTAAAGAGTCGCATGTATTCCTCGGGCACTTGCCATGTGGCCCTCAGTCTGGATCAATGCCACTCTTCATTATATATGAAGAGTAGCTTATATACAGTAGATTATAGCTCTCTAAAATTATCAAATATTACCCACTTTTATTTCTGAAGACATCTCCTTTGTACTAACAATCAATTTGTTTCTTAAAGAAATGTTTGCATTGGCTAAAAAGAAAAAAGTATAAATCACTGTAAAGCATTAAGGACTCAGGGGCTGCCTATGAGGCCCTTTAAGTGAAATAGGTTGCCAGTCACTGGTCAAAGTTGATCACAGTTATTTAAGAAAATACTTCATGACCTTAATATATACATATATTAGAGCTGTGGTTCTCAATCTTTTTTGGGCCGTGGACTTTCTGGTCACCTTCCATTGCTCATAAGGACGGGTTAAGAGATCAAGAACATGTTTAACAAGTTGATGCCTCATGCTTTTCTCTGAATCAATATCAAGCTGTGCAGTGATTTCAATAGAGCACATTTTAACTGCTTATAACTTCCTCTACAATCACATATATAGTTGTGAGCAGGCGAGCCAGCCAGAGCCGTTGCTGATGCCATTTTACGACAATGCGGAAGTACACAACTATGCTAACGGTTTGGACTCGCGCACGCACACTATTAGACTGCACACATTCATCACGCTTACACAGCAGCTCCACACCACTAATGCTCCAGCAACATCAAAACAGATTGCCAGCTCTTCAACACAATGCTTCAAAATAGGTAAAGTATATTTATTTATTAATGTATTATATATTTCATTATTATACACCAAACAGCATTAGCTACCTTACAATTTCATTGCCGTCATTTTTTGACGGGCAATTCGCTAGTATATATATAACTGTGACTGAAGTGTTAGACTCTCCTTGTCTCTGAAGACTGACAGATGAGGTTTCAGGGACCAACACTCGTCCTAGGACTAGCTATTGAGAACCATTGGCTTACAGGATAGGAGATAGTGGGGTGATATGATGAAAACCTTCAAAAATATCAAAGGATTTAATAAAGTTGAGGAAGTATACTACAGAAAAAGATGCATGAAACAACAAGAGATCATGAATCATTGAAGTCAGTGATTATATAAAAAAGCACCACTTTACAAAAAGAGTAATAAGTGGAAAAGCCTTCTGACAGAAGTAATGGGACAAATCCAGTTAAGTAATTTTAGCATGACTGGGATAAGCTTCCTGGATCTGTAATAAGTTTTTATGTAGATATAATTGGCAGATGAGATGGGCCTTTTTGGTTCTTATCTGTGGTCAAATCTAATACGGTTCACTCTTTTGATGAACTACACCTGTGTATAAAATGTTCTTAGGAAGCAAACAAAATATGATGAAATTGTAATATATTACAGTCAATTATGCTACTCTATGAGCTGCCATTGTATTTCTGTTTATCATCTTCAGCAAATGTTAAAGGACCACTATGATCATATATTTCTTGTGAGTAAGCACAATTGATAGTATTCAAAATATTCTAGAAAGAAAAATAAATATAAAATAAAAATATATGCATATAATCTTTACATTTGTATATTATATTCAAATTATTTTCTGACCTGATCCTATTTGCTACTTTCTCAGGAGGGTGTGCCCTTGTAAACTAATGAGCTTTCCATTAGTCCTGTGAAAAGCACTGACAGTTTTAGCAGTCACGTGGCCACTGTGCAGACAGAGCTGATTAATTTTGACATTCTTCACTCAGTCTCCTCTCACCTTAGTATGTTGATCAGCAGAAACAAAAATGGTAGTTTGCACATCAGCATAATTTAATATGAAAGATAATATATTAGAGACTGTTTATTTTTTGCAGATAGATGCTTCCTCTGCATGTTACCGAATTTCAAAAGAGTTCTATTTAAATATGAAAGTACGCTGGTCCTGCTTCAGATAAAAAGTTGCAATTGGCTGTGCCAGTGATTTCAAAAGAACTACGTGGCATTGCACAGAAATTTGCATCTAAAGTCATAGTCACTGTTCCTCTGCCAAAAACCTCCCCCACTCTAATAATTGTACTTGCTCTTAAAGTTTTTCACAACCAAGTCATTTAAGTACCTAACTTTAAATACTAAAAATAAAACATTTATTTTAGTCTGCTATTACACTCTTCCCTGTGTTGCTTTTAATGTTTCCTTTATTAGCTAGCTATCAAGGGACTGTATTTAAAATGTATACAAAACAGTGAAACTTTTTAGGTAATTATCAACAAAATACTAGCTAAAAAAATCTTAACTCTTCACTTTTGTGAAATAAATAAATAAATACATAAAATAAAGTTTAATGTACCCAAAATATAAAAAAATAGAGCTTTTAAAATACATTTGGGAATTGAATAATTAATAAGGAAAATTCTGTTTTCTAGGTATTTAGAATAAATTTGCATTTTGGAGCCACGATAATATACGAAATTCCTTTTGTAAGTTTGTAGGTTATCTTGCACAGTGGTACATTGGTACTCAACCTTATTTTGTTCCAGATGGCAGGCAGCGTACCAAACAAGCATTTCCCAAAGGGATCAATGTAAATTTAAATAATCCGCTCTGAACCCCAGAAATTTCACATTTTGGTTTGAACTGATAATGTTGTTTCTTGATATAAAACCTTAAAAATAATCAAACATAAATAAAAAACAATAATTAAATAAAATAGAGTTTAACTTTACTTTAACTGTACTGAGAGGACTTCTGGACCCAATGGGGAAGAGGAGGAGAAAGAGGAGGAAGAAGAAGCAGAGGAAGAAGATCAAGAATAAGGAGGAGAAGGAGGAGGAAGAAGAAGGAGGAGAAGGAAGAAGAAGGTTATTGCTTGAAATGGGAGTCCTCGTCCAATAAAACATCAGGTACTTGCACAGGAGATCTTTCTCTTTTATTTCTCTTTACACCTGCTGGAGACTCTGATGTAGGGAGTTTCATTAAAACTATGAAGACAAACTTGCTTCTGCCTTAGTTTAAAAATATATCTGAAGTGAGACATTGTTTGATCATTAAACAAGTTTACATTTCGGCTTGCTAGAGCTTTCGCAAAGTGATACTTTTCCACAAACTTTTGTAATTCATCCGATTAGCACACATTTCTTTGATTTTTACCTGAATACATTTCCTCAGCAATCTGTTGCTGCTCCCTTTGAAGTTCCTGCAGCTCCTCAGTGCTGAGCTCTTGCCTGTTCTCCTTCACTAACTCTTCAATGTCTTCATTACTCATCTCCAGTCCCATGGGCTTGTCCAGAGACACAATGTCCTCCTCTATGGGGCTTGGTTCAGCCTCCAAGTTCCACAGAGTAACATCTAGATTTCCCCAAGCCTGGATGGTGAGCAAGAGCATTGTCCATTATTAAATGAGCCCTCAAATGCAGTTTCCTTCAAATATTGTTTGACAGTGGGGCCATGTCCGGATTACCCATTAGGCCAACTAAGAAGCCACCCAGGGGCACTTCACTGTGAAGGGCACCACTTTTAAAAAAAACATAATAATTATGGTTGCTGGCTTTAAAAAAAATAAAAAAAAATGCTGCAGTTCTTAAACTGGCTATTATGGGGTAACCACTTAGAACAAGAGCATTACAACAGAGAAAGGAACACGCACAGAAAAGGCAAAAATGGGTCAGTGCATACTCACGCTCACAGGGGCTCCTCCACTTCACTGCCTATGGGCTCCAAAAAGGTGGATCCGGTACTGAGTGGGGTCATAACACTTTGTTCATCCATTCGATGAAGAACTACCTGGTTATCTAGGCTTTGCTGTTGGCCCTCCACATTACACTTAACTTGCTTTTTATCACATGTGCTAGTCTATTAGAGGCTTAATTTATAAAATCCCTATCAGCATTACCACACACCAACAGAGTTAGCCTGTCCGTCATCTGCTTGTGCCCTGGCAATGTCTTCTCTTCTTGAGTGATGTAAGTTCTGTTTTCTTCTAAAATAAACCAGTCTGTCACAGTAGAAGACTTGTTGGGGAATAAACGCTTCAGCCTCTACATAGTCTCTAAACTCCCTAACAATGGTTTCAGCAGCTTCTTTGTCAGCACTGGCTGCCTCTCCATGCCTCACCACACTGTGAAAGCCAATTCTCTTTTTAAAATTCTCAAACTAACTATGACTGGCTTTAAATTCTTAAATTCTGCTTTCACCACTTTTTGTAGGCTCTGCCTTTACCAGATATACAGGCAATTGTTTTACCTTCTTACAAATGATTGCTTGGAAAAATACTTTTATCCACAAACTGTTTTGTGTTAATCCAAATGTTCCACAATTTCTCCACTTCATATATATATATATATATATATATATATATATATATATATATACTAGTGACTTGCATGTAAAAAATGATGGGGCAATAAAATTGTAAGGCAGGTAATGCTGTTTGCCAGAGACATTTATTTTTTTGGTGGTCTGAGATCCTTTGGTGCTCATTGCGAGCCTCGCACTGAGCCCCTTTGGCGCTCATTGCGAGGTTCTTGGTTGTTATATTTTTTATATCAGAGTCGCTTTTGCTGTCATTGTAAGGTCGGCGCTGATCTGCTTTTTACCCTTATTGCTAGGCTGTCACCTGGTGTAGTTTGAGTGCTATGAGCAGCGTTGGCGCTAGTTGTGAGGCACGTAGTGAATGGCTTTTGTGTTTATTGCGATAGTGTTTTTTTTTTTGTGTATATGTATTTTTGTATGCTAATGAAATAATTAATACATTAATAAATTAATATACTTTACCTATCTGTAAATAATATATGCAGGAAGCATTATGCTGAAGAGCTGACAATCTGTTTTGATGTTCCTGCAGCATACAATGTAGGTTTGCACTGTTGTGGAGATGAGGTGTGTCAGCAATGTGTGCAGTGTGTAGTGTAAATAGGCTGCAAGCCGTTAGTGTAGCTGTGTAGTTCCGCATTATGTAAGTTAGTGCTGTGAAATGACGGTGAATGTGTATGTGGTACGCGGGCATAGATGATTTAGCGTCCTTGCTAAAAGTGTATCTTGTACCTTGTACGGCTTTTTGGAAAAGCCGTATGTGCTTGGTGGTGTTTCGCGGCTTTAGGGTCTTGTAGCCTCGTTTTCATTTTTTTGTGTAAGTCCTTATTTACTCATTGCGTGTTTTGTGATTTTTTTTCGACGTCCCGCTTCTGTGGGTGTTTGTAACCGCTTGTGAGGCGCCGTAGAGCCTCCACCTCCGTAAATGCGGCCCCTCACTATTCAAGGGTCTGCATTTGCGGCATGCAATGAGCCTTCGGCTAGTTGCAGTCGACATTGGAGCCTCCACCTTCTGCAAATGCGGCCCCTCACTTTGCGACGATTCATAGTTTGACAACTATTATATGTGATATATATATATATACTAGCGACTTGCCCATCAAAAAATTACGGCAATTAGATGTGTATGTTTGGAAAGTTGTTTAATTATTAATATCCGTATTTCAGTGGCGGCTGGTGACTTTTCAAGTTGGAGGGGCGACAGGGCGAAACATAGCCAATCCCCCTTTTCAAACCACACCCATTTTCATAACTCCTCCCCCTGACGTCATAATGACCTTTATAAGCCCCGCCCAATGACCTTATACTTGTGAAGCCCATTGAAATACATGATCAGCAATGCAGAAATGTCAAGAAGTAAAGTAACAATGTGTTAAATTCATTGGTATACAATATAGATTGAAAAAACTCATGTGACAAGACTACAGCAATATCATAATTGCACCTATACGTATTAACAGAAAAATTAAAGGAGTGACACCTACCATTAGTCGGGTCTTCTTCTCAGGGTATTCATGTTCATTAAGTTGACCAACGAGTAGAAACAAATCTGCAGCCACATAGGGTTTGCACCTGGGGATGAAAGAAAACAAGCAAATCAATCAGACCATTCAAGAACAAAACCATAATTAAAAAACATTAAACGACCAAGTGGAACCATATAGGCCCCAAACATACCTTAGAAGACCAAGTGTGACCATATAGGCCTCAAACATACCTTAGCAGACCAAGTGTGACCATATAGGCCTTAAACATACCTTAGAAGACCAAGTGTGACCATATAGGCCTCAAACATACCTTAGAAGACCAAGTGTGACCATATAGGCCTCAAACATACCTTAGAAGACCAAGTGTGACCATAGGCCCCAAACATACCTTAGAAGACCAAGTGTGACCATATAGGCCTCAAACATACCTTAGAAGACCAAGTGTGACCATAGGCCCCAAACATACATTAGAAGACCAAGTGGAACTATATAGGCCCCAAACATACCTTAGAAGACCAAGTGTGACCATATAGGCCTCAAACATACCTTAGAAGACCAAGTGTGACCATAGGCCCCAAACATACATTAGAAGACCAAGTGGAACTATATAGGCCTCAATCATACCTTAGAAGACCAAGTGTGACTATATAGGCCCCAAACATACCTTAGAAGACCAAGTGTGACCATAGGCACCAAACATACATTAGAAGACCAAGTGGAACTATATAGGCCCCAAACATACCTTAGAAGACCAAGTGTGACCATATAGGCCTCAAACATACCTTAGAAGACCAAGTGTGACCATAGGCCCCAAACATACATTAGAAGACCAAGTGGAACTATATAGGCCCCAAACATACCTTAGAAGACCAAGTGTGACCATATAGGCCTCAAACATACCTTAGAAGACCAAGTGTGACCATAGGCCCCAAACATACATTAGAAGACCAAGTGGAACTATATAGGCCCCAAACATACCTTAGAAGACCAAGTGTGACCATAGGCCCCAAACATACCTTAGAAGACCAATCAGCACTGTATAGGCCCAAACCAGTGGATCTTGGGATTCAAGAAAACAACAACATTTAACTTCTGTTTAGACAACACAATAATCAATGTCAAACAAACACGTTGAATTAGCATATGGATAACCATATGAGCAGTAACGCCACGCCAAGGCTTCAACAATTGTTACTGACCATTCACACACCTTTCCTAGCTCCTTCAATATGCACACCCACACACCATTCATACTTTACTTACCACTAGTTATTTTTGGTAGTGAGGTGGTGCCATTTCTGAGAACTTTACGTACCCTTGAAGGTGCCTCCAATTTCTTCAAACCAATGCATTTAACCGCTACAGGGCCATGGTGCTTTTTAATTACTTTTTTGATCCTCTTCAATGTGGAGAAGCATCTTTCTGGTTCTTTAGTTGTGAGGTGGTGCTGCTTAACGCAGTTTATCTTTGCACACCTTGAAGGTATGCATTCTTCTTTGCTTCAATCACTTGTATTTTAATTTTGCACGGCGATCTTTCAAAGAAGAAAACTTCTCAATGGTTTTTTCATTGAAGTCTGGGATCTCGGAAATCAGTTGCTTTTCCATTGAGAGCATCGCCAATGCATTCAACCGCTCCAGGGACATGGTGCTTCTTAACAAGGTTTTTATCCTCTTCAATGTGGAGAAGCATCTTTCTGATTCTGCAGTGGTCATCGGTGTTGTAATCAGGATTCTTAATAATTTTACTGTCTCTGTGAAATCATTCTGCAGATTAAACTGATGGAAACGTTTGTGCAGAGCAACAGCACTTGTACAAGTATGAAAATCTGTCTTCCCATACAGAAGTGACAGCTCAGTGCGTAATTGTTCCTTCTTCAGTATTGGATATGCTTGCACGGTGTCTTCCAGAGCTTGGGTTGGAAAGCAAGTGTCATGGGTTTTATACAAGTCACTTTGAACAAGTTTGGCACTGACTAGGTGATTTGAAAATGAAAAACGTTCTTTTGCATGAACCACCACTATGTCACATACCTCTCTTGAAAGTTGTCTCAAGGTTGAGATCTCCGCACTCCGTCTGTTGACTGTTACATCGCTCGGCAAACTTGCTTCTATCTCTTCAACAGAATTACAGATTTTCTGGATGCTGGCGACAAAGTCTTCTGTGACTTTTTTGATATAAACAGTATCCGTGTCTCGCTTCTGAAGCTGACTATAGAGGATGTCAACATGTGGCATTATTAAATGAAATAATTTAAGGAAGTAAAGGAACTCCCTGTCTTCCAGCATTCCAATGAAACCTGCGGCTTCCCGTATAGATGTTGGATCAAAGTTTAGACATGCTTCAATTGTCTGGAAACACTCAAGTAGCGCATCTCTGTTCTCGTAGATCACGTTCACGGTCCTAACGTTGAAGTTCCATCGTGTTGGTGCACCTCTTGGAAGTCTTCTACCAACTACCTCATCCAGAACTCCAGTCCTTTTTGGAGAGCGTGAAAAAAAAGATGGTATGCCGCCTATGTTGGAAAAAAAAACTCGAACTCTTCCAATCCTTGAAACTGCTTTCTCCATTATTAGGTTCAGTTGGTGAGCATAGCAATGGACGTAGTGTGCGTTCGGGTACACGTCTTTTATTTTTCTTTAAACTCCTCCTTGATCTCCACGCATCACACTGGCACCATCGTAGCTTTGAGCTATGAGTTTCTTCTTGTCTTCTGGCTCTGGGAGAACAGTATTCAGTGTTTCCAGCACAACAGCAGCAATCGAGTCTGCATCCGTTGATTTCATTTCCGTGAAGCCATCAAATCTTTCCACCACTTGATGCTTCTTGTCAATGTAGCGATAGACTACAACGCACTGTGTCCTAGCGGAAATATCGGTTGTTTCATCCGCTTGGATTGCCACAAACTGGGCTTCCTTAAGCTCTTGGTGAATCACTTCCTTAATAACTTCATGCATGCAGTCCAGTAGCTCATTCTGCACGGTTTTGGACGTGCCCTTAAACACAGTTGCAGTCTTCAAATGCTGTTCCATTGCACTATCGATACTGCCAACCAAATCCACCAGGCCTCGAAACACTCCTGGATTTAGCGATGTTTCACTCTCGTCGTGTCCTCTTAATGCCAGTTCAAAAGCGAACACAATCAATTATCTTGGAAAGGATGTACCGGTTCTTAGCCACTTCTTCGTTGTGTTTTTGAATGCTGACTTGGTATCCTTGGTCCAGTTGAACAGCAATGTTCGCCTGTCCAAGCATCTCAAACTTGATCCTGTTATCCAAGTGAGCTTTAGAACTTTTGTGTTTCGCCAATTTAGTCACTCCAGTTTTGGTCCAAGCAGCGTCACCACCAAATAGGATGCATGGGAAACAATATAAGGACTTCCTAGAAACGCTTCCAGAAAGCCAGTCGTTCTTCTTGTACCATTCAGTATTGAAATTACGGACATATTGCTTCCCTCTATCTCTTGCGATTTGCTGCAGATTTATCTCTGGTTGGTCAGCTCCTAACCGTTTTACTTCCACCTTCTCCTCATAGGTTAGGGTGCTGAAAGGCTTCACAAGTAGAGAGTCAATAGTATTCATTTCTGATATTGATACCAATAGAAGAAAGAGATCACGGTATATTAATTTATATTATGTCACAAAATTACTTTAAAATAACAGTGTGTTGATTTCATTGGTATACATTACAGATTGCAAACCCTCATGTGACAAGACTACATCAACATCAAATTTGCACCTATACACATGGACAGAAAATTAAAGGCAATGATACTCACCAACAGTTGACTCTCCTTCTCGGGGTATTCACGTCCAGTAAGTCAACCAACGAGTCCAAACAAATCTGCTTTCACAGATAGTTTGCACCTGGGGGGTGATAGAAAACAACAAAAAAAAACATTAGAACGTTTAAGACCCAAACCGTAACTTTTAAAACCTTAAAAGAGCAAGTGTGACCATATAGGCCCCAACCGCACCTTAAAAACCCTAAATAACAAATTGGGACCATATAGGCCCCAACCGCACCTTTAAAACCCTAAATAACAAATTGGGACCATACAGTATAGGCCCCAACCGCACCTTAAAAACCCTAAATAACAAATTGGGACCATATAGGCCCCAACCGCACCTTAAAAACCCTAAATAACAAATTGGGACCATATAGGCCCCAACCGCACCTTTAAAACCCTAAATAACAAATTGGGACCATATAGGCCCCAACCGCACCTTTAAAACCCTAAATAACAAATTGGGACCATATAGGCCCCAACCGCACCTTTAAAACCCTAAATAACAAATTGGGACCATATAGGCCCCAACCGCACCTTTAAAACCCTAAATAACAAATTGGGACCATATAGGCCCCAACCGCACCTTTAAAACCCTAAATAACAAATTGGGACAATATAGGCCCCAACCGCACCTTAAAAACCCTAAATAACAAATTGGGACCATATAGGCCCAAATTGTAAAAAAAATAAAATAATATATATATATATATATATATATATATATATATATTGATTGATAGATATATTGATTGATATATATATATATATTTATATATATATATATATATATATATATATAAAAATTGATATCAATATATCACAATAAATATATATATATATATATATATATATATATATATATATATATATATATATATATCAAATTGATATATATATATATATATATATATTTATTTATTGTGATATATTGATATCAATTTTTATATATATATATATATATATATATATATATCCAAATATATATATATACGCATAAAAAATACACATAAATATACATAAACATATACATACAACAATATATATTAATTGATATTTATTATTTGATTAATTGATGTTCTTTATTACTTGTTATATTATATTGTTCATGCATTTCTATTACACATTATTTTTTATACATATTACAGTGCTATTTTTTGGCTATACATGTTACAGGATATTATCCTGTAACATGTATATCACATAAAATAGCCCTGTAATATGTATAATACATACAGGGTCAAACAAGTTCACACTAACCTTTTTTACCCTTACAGGCTTCCATACCTGCTTGCTGATTTGCTAATTTTTTAAAGACTCTCATTGGTTGAAATCGATGTCAATCAAAAATTTCAGCCAATCAGAGTCCTTCAAAAATTAGTATATATAGCAGACCGTGGGGAAAAAACAATTAATCACGGGAGGGGCTCCTTGTAGGAGGAGCTCTTTTAGTTTTTTTTTTGTTTTTTTTAGAGCGTCGTTTTTTTTTGTGGAGGCCTCTTTCAATGGGCCAGAATGGATGGATGGACAATGGCTTCAATCAACATTGGATTATTTGACCAGTGGCTTCAATCAACATTGGATTATTTGACCATTGGCTTCAATCAACATTGGATTATTTTATTTGACCATTGGCTTCAATCAACATTGGATTATTGTATTTGACCATTGGCTTCAATCAACATTGGATTATTTGACATGGGCTTCAATCAACATTGGATTATTTATTTTTCATGACTATATCCAGAGGACAGAAGGCCAACGCTGGAGGGGTCAATTTGACAGGTAAGTATGTGCTGTTGTTTATTTTATTTTTTATTAATGTTTGTTTAAAGCTGTTTATTTTTGTATAATAATGTGTTGGTTTTACATACTGTGTTAATGTGTTTGTTTACTGTATTTTTTTTCCCTTCCCTTATTTTTATTTTATCTTTAAAAGTGACAGGCACATATACATGCCTGTTACTTCTAAAAATGGAATAAAAATAGGGGGGGGGTAGGTATTTGGTTCAGGGTGGGGTCGGTCACGCTCAGGCGCCCATCGGTCGCCCATCGGACCGCGTAGGCCAGGATCAGGGGTAATCGGGCGGTGCTAGCATAGGCCGCATCGGAGTGGTGTTGATCGGGCCTCGGGGGTGGCATAGGGCGGCGACATGGAGGTCATCAGGGGTGGCACAGGCCTCATCAAGGGGGTGATCCGATCACCCCCATGTGGGCCTGTGCCACCCCGCTCACCACCCGACTACCCCGATCCCGTGATCGGGGTAATCCGGCGGTGGCATGATGGCATAGCATAGGGCAGGCCTGATCGGGGGTGGCACAGGCCACATGGGGGTGATGGCCAGGCTGGGGGTGGCACCAGGCATTGCAGGCCTAGGGTCGTCGGTGGTAGTTGGTGGGTGGCTGGGTAGGTGGCAGGCCAGGCAGGCATAGTGGGGGTAACTGGTCACCCCTAACTTTTATTAGGGGCTACTAGGGGTTTTGGTTTGGCCAGGGGCAGGGCAGGTGCCAGGCAGGTAGACTTACTGTGTTAGGCAGGCAGAGCAGATGTGAGTAGATTCAGCCAGGGAGGTCTCTCAGTCTCAGCGTGACCAGGGTCAGGAAACAGAAAGGGGGAAGGGACAGGCAACTGGTGGTTTTATTGACTGTATCAGTCAATCAAAATGATAACTCGAGGCCCTATTTGCTGGCGGGCGCTCAGGGCTAAAGGTCTGGGTGGGTTTAGATTGATCACTAAGTAACTGGACAGCCTTCCATCATTGATTGGTCAATGATGGAAGACTGTCAGTTATTAATTGATACATTTATGACCGCCCATGCATATGGTCACTGTGATGGTGGGCGGCATGCATTAACGGTCAGGGGGCCAGGCCAGGACTCATTGAAGAGAAGAGAAGAGTCTAAAGGTTAGTGTACACAGTAACTAGTGTAATTTGATCACACAGGGTGCAGGCAGGGGGCTATATAGATACACAGCATTAGTTAATGTAGCGCAAGGGTTATTTTAAAGTGACAGTGTCCCTTTACTAACTTTACTTCATTTTTAATACTATTGAGACTTGAAATGATGATGTACACCTTATATTTATTTGTTTTGGGGTTATACTAATACATTGTTGTGTTTTTTTTATTGCAGGGTGAAGAAAATATTTGGGGGGCGTTTGCCCTGACGCCCCAATGGACGGGCCGCCCCTGCCGTATTTGAAATTTCAGGAACCGTTTCTAAAAAATGACGGTCAATAAAAGAAAGTGTTGAAATGCTGTTTGTACTGTGTGCCTCAAGTAACTAAATTCCTCAAAAAGCAGAAATCTATATGACATAAAATAAGAAAAACTAAAATCACCAAAAATAAAAAATGTACATTACAGAACAAAAAAAAGAAACCTAAATGACCAAAAATAAAAAAAGGAACATTACAGAAAATAAAAAAATACATTACAACCTCCCATCACTACAAATTTTTTTTAAAAATTACACACCTGAAAATGAAATACATATAATACATACATATAATACAATACAACAGAATTAAATAAACTAAAATACAACACAATTAAATAAAATAAAATACAACACAATTCAATAAAATAAAATACAATACAATTAAATAAAATACAATACAACCCTATGTAATATACATGCCACAATCTACTATACATGCCACTATCTACTATAGATGCCACTATGTAATATAAATGCCACTATGTAATATACTGTAGATGCCACTATGTAATATATATGCCACTATATAATGTAATATACATCGCACTATGTAATATACAATACTACATAATAATACATCCCTCTATCTATGTAATATCCAATACATGCTATCTATCTATCTATATATAGCTACGCTAATTGTAACCTACAATCAAATAATTAAGGCCACTTACCTTTGAGATGTTTTTTCAGATCAGCAACCTACGGTAAAAAAAGATTCCAAAAATTAATACAACACGTTTACATGAAATACCTAAACATTCTAAACATTCTAACCATTCTAAACATTCTAAATATTCTAAATATTGTAAATATTATACTCACCTTTCCAGCATGTCCCATTCCAGCATGTCACGTCCTCCATGTTCCGTCCGCCATGTTCCGTCGGCCATCTTTACTCCTGTCAAAAAAAACCATTACATTAGTAAACATAAAGCAAAGTAAAATAAACACAATCTACATTATACTTACCTTTCAGCGATGTCTCCGGCCTACTCGTCTTCTGCGGAAGCATCCGCGACTTAAAAAAAAAAAAAAAAAACAACACACATTCGCCCTGGCGGATGTCTCGGACGCTAATGACCTTCCTATGGTGTTCCAGAGTAAAATTGGCAATGGCGGCTTCTGATTGGCTGAAAAGGCTATCTATCAAATTCAGCCAATGAGAATACCCCATTTTTGAACCAATGAAAAAAGTATACACCCCAAAATACAACGCTGATTGGATAACACACCTTTCAATCTTTATTTGAACCAATCCTAAGGCTTTATTGCCATCAGCCAATCACAATGGAATATACCCCCACATACTGATTGGTGAAGACATCTGCGCCTTCACATTAGCTGTAATATTGATTGATTTTAACAGTAGCCAATGAGAATGCGCAAATCCTTCAACAATCAGTACGTGAGGGTGTATTCCATGGTGATTGGCTATTGTCAGTGCAACCAATCAGAATGCACAGAGGCTCCAAACAATCACCCTGTGGGGGTGTATTCCATTGTGATTGGCTGAAGGCATCTGCGCCTTGCGATTGGTTTAAATAAAGATTGATAGGTGCATTATCCAATCAGAGTGGGATTTTAGGGTGTATTCCTTTCTGATTGACTCACACATTGGCGCCTCCTGATTTGGTGAATTTGATAGACAGCGTTTTCAAACAATCAGAAGGCACAATTGCTTATTTTCTTCCGGAAAATTCTCCTGGAGCCTCATTAGCGTCGGGGATGTGCGGGAGTTCGGATGTAAGTATATATATATATATTTTTTTTTACAAGGCGTGGCAGAAGAGGATCCGGAGGAGGCCGGAGACATCGCGGGGAGGTAAGTATAATGTAGATTATGTTTATTTTATTTTAATGTATGTGTATTAATGTTGTGTTTTTTTTAACAGGTGCCGCCCAGGAGAAGGATTGAAAGCATGCCGGACGGGACATGGCGGAAAGGTGAGATGAATCTTTAGAATGTATATAATGTATAGAATGTCTGGAATGTATAGAATGTATATAATGTTTATTTTATAAGTGTAAACGTGTTGCACTAATTTTTTGTATTTTTTTTTTCGTACGTGGCTGATCGCAATGAACATCTGCAAAGGTAAGTGATCTTAATTTTTTTATTTTAGCTTAGACTTAGATTAGTTAATATATAGATAGCATTTATTGTATGTTATCTAGGGGTTTTATATAGATAGCATAGGATGGATTGTATATTCAATTGTGTTATTTATTTAGATAGATTGGGAATGTATTATTATATAGATAGGATGTCTATTAGATTATGCTATTTATTTAGATAGATTGGGTATGTATTATTATATAGATAGGATGTATATTAGATTATGCTTTTTATTTAGATAGATTGGTTATGTATTATTATATAGATAGGATGTATATTAGATTATGGTATTTATTTAGATAGATTGTGTAATGTATATTAGATAGTGGTGCAATGTATTGTAATTGTATTTAATTGTATTGTGATTGTATGTTTTTGTATTGTATGTATTTGTATTGTATGTATTTGTATTATATGTATTTCCTTTTCAGGTGTGTATTTTTATTTTTTTCTGTAGTGAGGGGGGGTTGTAATGGTTTTTTTTTGGTGACTTAGGTTTTTTTATTTTGTGTAATGTAGTTTATTTTTTTTGTGAGTTAGTTTTTTATTTCATGTAATGTAGATTTTTTTTTGGGACTTTAGGCTTTTTTATTTTCTGTAATTAGAGTGGTGGGGGTTAATAGGGGGTAGGTAGTGTAGATGTTAAAAGGTTAGTGTAGAGGGTGTAGAGGGGGTGGTATAGTGCAGTATAGTGTTAATACTTAGTGTCATGATGGTCCTTGATGACCATCATGGCACTTATGTGGTTAATGTAGTGTTGTAACAGGCCCATAATGGTGTTAATATACCCTTATGGGACTGACGGGGTTAAATAGAGGCTTATGGGGGTCTGTATTGACCCCCATTAGAGTGGTGGGGGTTAATAGGGGGTAGATAGTGTAGATGTTAATAGGTTAGTGTAGAGAGGGTTTAGTTGATCTGTAATGTTTTATTGGGGGGGGGGGGTATAGTGGAGTATAGTTTTTATACTTTGTGTCATGATGGTCCTTGAGGACCATCATGGCACTTATGTGGTTAATGTAGTGTTGTAACAGGCCCATAATGTTGTTAATATACCCTTATGGAACTGATGGGGTTAAATGGAGGCTTATGGGGGTCTGTATTGCCCTCCATAAGTGACTGGGTTAATGAAGGGCTTATGGGGGTCTGTATTGACCCCCATGAGTGACAGGCTTAATGAAGGGCTTATAAAGGTCTCTATTGACCCCCATGAGTGACAGGGTTAATGAGAGTTTTATAAGGGTCTGTATTGCCCCCATGATTGACAGGGTGACAGTGTATTTTTTTTTCTTTTACAACGGGTCCTTTAAGGACCTTTACGGTCCTTTAAGGACCTGTAACGCAGGAATTTTGAATTTTGATTGCAGCTGGGGTCCCCGATCGCGTGCAATCGAGACCCCCACTGTGATGGTTAATGTGGGGTTAATGCAGGGCTCGGAGCTTATCTCGGATCCCCTACGGTTAATCCGGGTTTCCGATCTTAACTCGGATCCCTTCTTGGGTAAGTTGTAGGTGGCTGAGCGATCCTGGGTCTTTGAGCCTCTTTTTCGTTTTTTTTCGGCGGCCATTTTTTCTCTCGCTTAGGGGATTTTCGTGTGTTTGAACTCGGGAATTTGGAGTTAAATGGAGGTGTAACTTCACTTTCAGAGGTCCTGGGTGCCCCCCCTTGCTATGGGTAAGTCGTTTGTGTGTGTGTGTTAACAAAGCCGACGTTGGAGCCTCCACCTCCGCAAATGCGGACCCTCACTTCGCGAGGATCCGCATTTGCGGGGACGTTACGTTGGTTTTTTTTGGGCTGGGAGGTTGGGTTTTTTTTGTTAAAAAGTCGTGTTTGTGGTGTGTTTGTGTTAACACAGCCGAAGTTGAGCCTCCACCTCCGCAAATGCAGACCCTCGCTTCGCTAGGACCCGCATTTGCAAAAAACTGCGTCCTTCGCTTTGAGAGGGACGCAGTTCTTGCGGGCTATATATGTGATATATATATATATATATATATATATATATATATATATACTTGATTAAATATTGTAAATATAATTATTATATAATATTATAAATATCTGCATTGCAGTGACCTCTGAGTCGTTTACTCCTCACCATGCTATTACCTGTTAAATGATAATATAAGAAACATCCTCAATTAAGGGGTATAAAGACAAGACATCCTCCCTACTTTGGCTATTATTTGACTATAATTCTGCAAAGTGGTTTGACAAACAATACTCTGTCCCAAATGTTCCTTAGAAAAGTTATCACAGCTTCAGTGAACCTCTCTGTGAAGCTTAGTGAAATTAGCTCTTTGTATTTTTTAACTGGTTCAGCTAGAGCAGGAGTCAACAATTCTCTCCTAAATGAGAACTGTAGAGAACATACAACTGGGTTTAATGTTTTTATTTAACAACTGATTAACAAAAAAATCATTACTTTAAGAAAAAATATAGCTTTTAAAACTTATATTTGAATGTTAGCATTTAATACTCAAGCATATTTTAACAGATTTTAACAGTTTACTTCCCCACAGGCAGTGCATGCAAAAAAATTGTGTAGAAGAAAAAAAGGACAACCTCCTGGGCAAATCATTACCCACGACACAGCATTGGGTGAGGGGAAGGAGATAAAGCCCCTAAAACACTAATGTTTTATTAATTTAGTTACTTCAAATACTTATTTTGTTGCTACCCATATGCTAAATAATCAAAAGAAATCCTTTTGTGTAACCACTACAGTACTTACATTTTTTGGCTTTCGAAACCCCAAATCAAGGATTTTCCTGCTTTAAGTAGGCAACTTTTGTAACTTTTCAAATACTCTCTTTTAAAGAACCGCTATAATAAGCCAAGAGGAGCAAGTTGTTTTAATTATGAATGTGTTCCTAATAATGATTTTGAAATAGCAATATTAAATATTAAATTAATTTTCAAAGATTAGAGTATAAGCCTCCATTTATTGTCTCCACCTTAATAAGGTTATCAAAAGTGAAGTGGGGGGCTTGGCTTGGTGAGACAGTTTAAAGTAGTGGTTCTTCTTAAACCAGTGCCGTTCCCTGAGATCTTAGGAAGGAGGAGTGCTTAACACTTTACACACCATGGTCACAATTAGACATAGATTATAGAGGAATTTAGTTAAACTGTAGTCTATTTAAATCAGTGCACAACTTTTAAACATGTTCTGGATTTCAAAATCAGTCTCCAGACCAAAAAGAGTTCAGGTTCACAAGTCTAATGAGTTTTATAAAAAAACTGATTAGATAAGGAGCCAACAATCTTTGCCAAGGAAAACTCTTTAAATACAGAAGTCTCCAGCCAATTTTGTTGATAAACTTTGCTCGTAAAAATTAACCCTCCCAGCTAAATAAAGCCGTCTCTTCCATTGTCCTTATATTGCAGTGAGACCAGCATCAGATGAGAATTTGAAAGTTCATTTAATATTGAGTGTTATTGTTTTAAATAATTGAATATGCATTTTGTTTTTTAAAGAAATGGCCAATTATAATATCTAGCGCCTGCTATTCGGCCAGTGCTGTGGCCCTTTAAATACATGGTATACAGTATGAACACTCCATTCTTCTGATAAAATTTCATTACAAACCCAAACTCTCACTTCTTGAGATTTTTTCACAAGGAAAATAATGTGACCAAACACTTCACCTGCTACGTCTTTCACCTTCCTCAAACACATTAACACAGTTATGCCTCATGGTTAAAAGATGCTGTGTTTGCAAGCTGATAATTATTATGTTGGTTGCTCTGCAAAATCTAACCACCTGAGAATTCCAAGCTTAAAAATAAAGTCCATGTAGCTGTTATTGCGAATCAGATTTTGATGTGATAGCTTCATACAATTATAGGAATACAAAAGCAAGTGCACTTATTTATGTTTGAATTTGCATTGCTTTTTAAAAAATAATTTATTTTATTGGCATCCCATATGAACAGGGTTGATTTTTGGTCATTTTTTACGAGTAATTACCAAATAAGAGCGCCGTCATAACCTTCTGGGAATGCTCTATATCTAGACATCGTGATTAAATCAACTGTGTGGTTTGGGCTGTGTAATAACATTACATACATGAGCAGTTCTGCAGTCATTTTGATTGTGAAAAATTAAAACAGACTTGCAGCGGATTGTCATGTTTCTATAATCAAAAAATAAATATTACAAATAAAATGTGTAATGGTATTTGCAGGTGGCAAACAGAGAAATATATATTGCATTTCTTGATTTTTTGATGAAATATTTAGTAGTAATTACTTATACTTGTGTGAATTACCACATGCAACTGACTATGGGCCCCATTCAAATCTTTTCTGAATGCGTTACAGTGCATGTTGCACTATAACGTATTAATGTCCCGAAGAAAAATGAGCATTTGTTTCTGCTCTGCACGAAAGCAAATCTTAATTGGCAAAAATGCTCAGTTTTAGCAAGTCCCATTCAAATTTCCCTCCAAGCAACCAAAATTGCTTTTAACTTGGCTACATGCAATTCACTTGCTACTACTAAGCCCTTTTTTATAACCTATACTTACGCAAAGTGAAACCCACCCGTAGAGGCAAAAAATGCATCTGAAAATGAATCAAGCATCAGATTTGATGCTGAAAACACCATAACCCCTCAATTGAGTTGGATATAAGGCTTGATTCCATATACCCAACACATCCGATTAATTAAAAAGTGCACTAAACAGCACACAATCTTGAGGGATCCCATGGATCCCACTCTCCCGACACGCCTGCTCCCATGAGCCTAGGAAGCCTACAGTAAATATGTGAACCCCAGGGATTCCCCCCTCCCATGCAGTGATGGGAACCCCTGGAGCTTCCACCCCCTACTGAAACTTGATCCCCACTATTAACAATAGCCATGGGGTCTAATTGCACTGCTGCCTGGGGACTGCAGCATTATCAGGACGGTGGTCAAATAGCCCAGATGCATGGTCCCCACTTCATGGTGAGGATTTTGGAGTTGAAATTTTGATCTCTACGTTACCTGCAGATACATAGTGGATTTTGATCAAGCCCTATGTCTTTAAGGGACTTTGCCACTCCAAAAGTAAGCTGTTTTTAAGTTATTCTTAAAGAGCATGAAAAGTTAGCTATATATTTAGCTAGCCATTTACATCTAAAGTGACTTTTTACTAAGTTAATCAGTTTCATTTATGTATTATTATGCAAATGAGCAAATTATTAATATTAACTGCTTTAATATGCTGATTATGAATCTGTTTGTCATTTCTGGTGGCAAAACAATACTCCTATAAGGTTATCATACTCTTAGATCCCCACCCTCCTCAAGCACAGTGAGCCACAGACCTACGTGGCAGCATGGTGGTCCTCAAGCATCCTACATATTGGATCCCCATGTAAACAAACTAGTCCCTAATAGTCCTTAGGTCTAAAGTTACATTAAAAAAACACATTACATTAAAATACATTACTGAAAAAAAAAAAATTGACAGACACCTTCCCAGCTGCCATTCAACTCTGACATCAATGGCACGTGGTGCTCCACAATTTCTACACCGTGTTTTTCGCAGTTGTGCCATTTGTCCAGTCATGGTACACTTTAACCACAGCAGCACGCAAACAGTTCACAAACTGAGCTTTTTCAGAAATACTGCCACCCTTGGCCCAAAAGCCAATCACCATCCCCTTTTAAAAGTTGGATAAATCGCATGTTTTACCCATGACATTGATGGTTGATATGTTTGTATAATCCCTATATGTTATATGTTTTTATTTTGTAAAAAATAGTGGGGTGGGTGGTTTAATAGGGGATTAGGTAGGTAGTGTTAGGTAGGTAGGTAGGGGTTAATAGGTTAGGGTAGCGGGGGTAGTTTAGATTTAGTGGTTTATTGGGGGGAATAGTGTAGTATACTGTTTGTACTTAGTGTCATGAGGGTCCTGGAGGACTAATCAACGCTAACCCATCAGGAATGGCCGCAAAATCATACGGAGGCTGTGCAGAGGCACGTGTATCAACAGCCAACTCATCTCCATCAGGGGTAATCTCTGCTATGCCCATCCTGGAAAGTCCCAGGTCATTGCTGGTGGCCATGTGCCAAGATGTATACCCATTCCCATTTGGTGATGTACCATTATGTTTTGCTATTCATCAATTTACATTAGTGTGGTGTATGTTCCCCTGGTCCCCTTCTGGATTGTTAAGTCTTGGTGGTGAAGGTGCTTGTGTATCTGAGTGGAACTGTGAGCTATACCATGTAGGGCCAATGTAGGTGGGCACGTCATAGTAGAGAGATCAGAAAAATCACAGTCCACTAGAGAAGGAACTGGCAATCCAGTCTAGTATCACCTGTCATATTGTTAGCAGGCCCTGAGGGGAATGTTGATACTCCACAGTATCACTAATTGGACTTTGCAGGTGTATTAACCCTTTATTTTGATTATATATGAGATATATTATTATACTAGCTACTTGCCCGTCAAAATTGACAGGACAAAAATGTTAAGACTGGGAATGCTGTCCCTTCTGCGCTCATCGCGAGCCCCGTCTACTTCACGGGCCTTGCGATGGGCACCTTTGGTGCTCTTTGCAAGCCTCTCCCCACTCTCTGACATTTTTGTCTGTTTCCCCCTCTCACCTTTCCCCTCCTCTCGCCTATGTCTCTTTTCCTCTGTCTCTCAGCCCAGGGTCTCTTTCTACCCTCTCCCTCCCCTGTGTCTTTCTCCTCTGTGTCTCTGCTAAAGTTTTGCGTGTCTCTCATGATGAGTGCTGTTACTTCAGGCTTTGGCTAAGTGTTACTGGCTTCAGGGTCGTTTTTACTGGCTTTGGCCTCATTTTCATCCAGTTACGTTTTTTCGGCCGCAATTTTTTTTCTTGCTTACCTGATTTTTGTTGCCAAACTTGCCAAACTTCAAATTAACTTCCAACCTCACTCACAGGCTCCCTGGCTCTCTCCCTATGCTTTGTGTGAGTGTGTAAGGATTTTCTTTTTATTTATTTGGCGTTTTTTGTTGTCTTTCCAGTTAGGTGGTTCGGCCGTTAAAGTCGTAATTTACTGTCTTGCAGCCAAATCCCATGAGCCTCGCGATCAGTGCCTGCGGCGCTAATCATGAGGCCTGCAATGAGCGCCTTCGGTGCTCATTGCAGCCCCGCAACTGCAAACCTCGCCAATCGAAGCCAGCAATTTTTAACATGGCTTGACTGACAATCCGCAATTACCACAACTATATATATGATTATATCTAATGCTATTATGACTATTATTATTGTTATATGTATGGATCTATTGCCTAGTAACTAGGGCTCATTAGTTTACATATATAGGAATGTGACACAAATGTGATGTATGTGGATGTCCCATAACCCCAACACCATTGAAAACACACTGACACGGTTAGAATGGTATAACAAAGCTGTATTTCATACACAGAGCACAATCAAAAATGGTCAATACTGTGCATTAATAGGACACAAAGGTCAGCGGCCAGATTCACTGCTACTTACATCAGACCCAAGGATCTGTTCTCAGACAGATATTGAGGTCAGGATCATATGCTTCACTAGTGCATATATCAATGTTGGGAGATAAAAATCGGTGGTAGAGAGATAGGGGAGAGACATTGGGGGAGAGAGACATGGCGAGAGAGAGAAGGAGGAGAGGGGGGAGAGAAGAAGGAAGGGGAAGAGAGAAGTAGGAGGGGAGGTGGGAAGAGAGAAGAAGGAGGGGATGGGGAAGAGAGGACAAGGAGGGAGAGAGAGAAGGAAGGATGGAGAGATAAAAGGAGGGAGAGAGAAAGAAGGAGGGAGGGAGAGAGAGAAAAGGAGGGAGGCAGAGACAAAAGGAGGGAGAGAGAAGGACTGAAGGAGAAAGAAAGATGGAGAGAGACAGTTAGGGCACACAGAGAGAGATGGAATAAAGACAGAGAGATGGCACACAGAAAGAGAGGGAGAGAGCGCAGAGAGAGAGGGAGAGGGTACACAGAGAGAGACGGAGAGGACGCTCAGGGATAAAGAGAGAGGGCACAGATAGAGACAAAGCACATCAAGTATTATACTATCATGGGCAAACAACTAGTAATTAATAAACAAAATACATTTTAGTTGTCTGTCACTCTTAAAAACGTTAACATTTTTAGAAAACTGCCATATAAATACAAGCCACTTCTTTATCTGAGATCAACAAAGAGTACAATACTTAAGTGGAGGCGACATAAGGCTAGAAAAGATGCTTGACTTTATTGTCAAAACTTTAAAGGGAAGTTTTCCACAATTGTTTAGACCAGATTTTTATTCTTTGAAGCAGGAAATTCATAGTATTAACTCAATATTTGCCAACTTCTTAAGCTTTTATTTACTTGCAAATGTGTATGAGACGAACTGAGCCCAAAATGAATTATAAGTGTACAGGCACTACTTTTCACTGATTATCGTCTGTCACAAGTAGGGACCAGATGCACTGGCAAATAAATGGATCCCACCTGGTATGTCCTCTTCTCTGTGGGTTTCTTTGTATCAGTGCTAGGGATTCCCCTGGAAAGAAGATTGTTTCAGGATCTGTGGAGTGTCATGAATCCATTACACTTTTTAGTTCGCAATATTTATAGACTCTTCTTTAGGAACTATTGTAACTTCTCACAATTGCAACAAATTGACTATGAGCTCAGTATTATTACAGTTTACAACTTCATATTTTTAACCTATTAAGATCTTTATGTGACAATATACTTGTAATCATCAGTATCAGTATTTTCTTTTAATTGAGACCCTTGAATTGTGTATTATGCCTTTTCACGTTTCCTACGTTGAGAGTTTAATTAATGTAGTGCATGTAATTATAAGTAACAAAGGCCTCCATGCTAATCCCCTATATCACAGAAAACACCATGTTTATGAGCACTGACAAAAGAGTATATGCTAATGATGCGGAGCGCATGTGACGTCACATGCGCGCCGGGTCAAGACGGAGCAGAGGCCGGAGAAGAAGCAGGTAAGTGAGGGGGAGGTATTTAGAGGGGAGACAGTGAGGAGGGAGTTAAGGAGTCGGTTAATGAGGAGGAGGGGGGTTGATGAGGAGGAGGGGGGAGGGAAAGAGACACGGGGGGTAGAGAGACACGGGGGGTTAGAGAGACAAAGGGCGGTAGAGAGACACGGGGCGGGGGGGGAAGAGAGACACGGGGGGGTTAGAGACACACTAGGGGGAGTGACTCGAGTATAAGCCTAGGGGGCCCTTTTTAGCCTTAAAAAATGGGCTGAAAAACTCGGCTTATACTCGAGTATATACGGTATATATATATATATATATATATATATATATATATATATAGTTTCTTGACACAGTTATGGTGCTTGTTTTCACTCATTGTGATAATCATGACGTTGTCATTTTCTGTTTGTTCCTAAAGCTGTTTGCTTGTTTTAGTGTAATATACTGAGTGAACACATACTTCTACACTGAAATCTCTAGTAGAGACAGCAGGTTAAACGGATATAGCCTGAGTGCCATAATATTGCAGTGAAAAGATGAACATAAACATGTAACATTGGGGAAAAAAATCTCTTGCAGCTGATATTAGGACATACAGCAAATTGCACTGCTCGATTAGTATAGTGGTCACAGATACTTCTTATAATTATCTGAGAACTAACGGTGTTAATCCACCTCAAGCGGATGTGAAGACAGTAGGAATATGATATACCTATTTATCTATGTACTTTTATGTACTTTATTTTATTAAATAGTGCTTAAAAACTATTTTTTTCTCTGCCTAAAATCATACAATTTGTACCTGTTTGGATCTGTCCTTTGCAGCTTATGCAGCTCCTGAATACACATGGTGTGAAGTGCAGTTTTTCAAATAGTGACTAGAGATGTTGCAAACAGTTCGCCCGCGGACTATTCGCAGCGATTTTGGCATGTTCGCAGCGGACGGCGAACACATGCGCTTTTCGGTTCGCCCCCTATACTTTATCATTGAGGAAACTTTGACCCTGCACCTCACAGTCAGCAGACACACTCTAATTGCATATGCCTGCCTGCCAGCGTGTGTGTGTGAGAGGCTAACACCTAACAGCTTATATTGTGCTTATTTTCACTAATCATACCTGGGGGTGTACCATACATTGAAAACAACCAATTTTTTCCTGTAATCTAATTTCAGTTGCCTGCCTGTGTCAGGCTCACAGCTTATATTGTGCTCAGTGAAATAAAACAATTTTTTTTTTACTGTAATAGATTGAATAGCAATTGCCTGCCTACAGGCGTGTGTGTGAAGCCTATTGCATCTACTCTGCCAACTTTTGCCAGTGCACAGTGTTACTTCATATCTGGTGCAACCGTAGTGTACAGTGACATAAAACAACACTTTTTTGACTGTAATCGATTGAATATCAGTTGCCTGCCTACAGGCGTGTGTGTGAGGCCTACAGCACCTACTCTGCCAACTTTTGCCAGTGCACAGTGACACTCCTATCTGGTGGCACCTTAGATTGCACGCGCAGTGCCCCAAATTTGAAGTGGGAGGACCGACCAAGCATCTTTTTCCATCTCCCTGTTTAAAAAATCAATGCCATATACACATCCCCTAATAGTGGACGTAACAGGGATTAAACCAATAGGAAAAGTACTACTTAACAGTACACACCTTATAATAATGCAGACAGAGGCAACGCAGAGAGAGGAGTCTAAAGAAGAGAAGCAGAGGAGGAAGGTGGCTTTGAGGAGGTGGAAGACAAACACAGCAGGCGTCCCAGGGGGCTTGTTGTCACCTTTCGGGGACCCTTGGTGACTGGGTGGAGGAAGAGACCTTCAATGACATCAGTGAGGACAAGGAACGGAACATGGCTCACTTGGTATCCAACCTTGTGCAAATGGGGAGTTTGCGGTTGTGCAAAGAGACTGTTTGCGGTTGTTTGTGGTGCATTAAACGGGGAGATTGCTCTGTTACTGTGAAGCGGGTGTAACCCTTACACTACCTGATCGATACAACATCATACCTGATGTTTTAAAGCATGTTATTTCAAACAATTTAGGAATGTTAGGTGATTTATGCCCTTTGTGGCTTAAAACCAGACTCTGCATCAACTATGTAATTTTCCATGGGTGATTTGCCATGGATCCCCCTCCGGCATGCCACAGTCCAGGTGTTAGTCCCCTTGAAACAACTTTCCCATCACTATTATGGCCAGAAAGAGTCCCTGTGGGTTTTGAAATTCGCCTGCCCATTGTAGTCTATGGCGGTTCGCTGGGTTCGCCCGTTCGCGAAAATAAGATGGAAGTTCGCGTCCGCTGTTCGGGAACCTAAAATTTGATGTTCGTGACATCACTAATAGTGACTATATTCCTAGTGAAATAAAGAAACATTGCATGTCCCTTTAAGTGAGCTCTACAGACAGCAGGAGACTGGCTAAAGAGCTGTCCCCCATAACTTTAGCTCTGAGGGATAAGGGGAGAGTACTGGAAACAATGTAAACATGACATTTTCAATGTAAGATGACTCAGCTATAAAAGCTTCATACTAAAAAATTCTAATTAAAAATCTTATTAATATAACAAATATAATATTCTGTGCCATGAAGTAGGGTCCCTATATACCCATAAACAATAGAAATTTTATATCTATACAATTTTGTACTACTTGTTTATGTATTTATGATATTGCTGTTTATTCATTTTTTATAATCCCATCTGATCAAAAGACTCATTATCCAATGGAACATTTGGTGTTGTGAGAACCAAAGATTTGGAACTTCTGCTGTAGGTGTTTCGGACCTATCCTGTTATATGTACGCACGCATTTGTTATGTATGCACACATTTGGTGGAAGCCATGCCATTACACAGGGGTACCCTAGCTGAATGCACCCAGATCTTGCATCCAGCTTTATTTACCCATTTGTGCCATGCCTTTATACAGGGATCCCAGAACCTGCAGCCAGCAGTATGTACCCAAGGGTGCCATGCCATTATGTAGTATACCCAGACTTTGCACCCACCTGTCAGGCTGTTGCAGCAGTCTACCTCAATGCCATCCACTGCCCCCCCGCGAGGCTCCCTGTCAGGCTCTGACTTCCTGTGCAGCCCCTTGAGCTCCAGTAGTGCCCGGTGGTACTTGCCGATTGCGTCCCGGAACTTCTTATCCTTGTAGCACTGCGCCTCCTGGGTCTTGAAGTCCAGTGAGCTGTGGATCAGCTGCCCCGGATCTTCCATAGCGCTCTGGGTGGGCGGCAGTGACATGCTGTCCCCGAGGACAGGGTGAGCTCAATACCTGGGATCCCCTGACGAGACCGAGTGATACACTGATTATAGGTTGGGATCCAGACCGAGGGTTATAGATGATGGGTGAGATCCACAGCCTTGGGAGACTGCAGAACAGATCCGAATGAGTCTGTACATATAACAGGATTGCGCTTCCACCAAATGCGTGCGTACATAGAACAGGATAGGTCCGGTGTTTCTTTGAAAATTTAATCTAGCAGATCAGTTAAAAGGCTACTGTCATATTTGAAATATACTTTCTTGAAGAACAGCACATAACAGACACACTTGTTTTAAAATGAAAAATATGCCGCATTTTATTTATTGCCTTTTATGTGAAACTAGCAACTTGCTGTCAAAAAATGACGGTCAATAAAATTTGAAGCCATGGCAATGCTGTTTGGCACACAATGTTAAGCTTTTCATACTCTAAGGACATTCGGTACTCATTGCGAGCCACTCCTCGCGTGTCTTTTGGCTCCTCTCTCTATTTTTTTAAATCCTAATTAATTAATTAATTGCATAATAAATTGATATAGTTTACCTTTTTCTAATTAATATATGTAACAATCAATAGCCTGAAGGGGTAACAATCTCTTTTTATTGTCCTGCAGCATATAATGTCCAGTGAGACTGTTGCTGGCCAGAGGAGATAGTTTTATGAATGTCCCAACTTTGCATTAGAAATAGGCTGTGTGCGCGAGGGCAAACCGTTGTTTTTTTTCTAAAAACGTTCGTCAATTGCTTGCAGCCTAAGGCGAGTTTCCTAAGTGTTTGGAGGCTAAGTCCTGCGTGTTTCCTTGCCTCCATTGCTCGCCTCACTTTTCGCTCATCGCCCAAGTGCTGCGAGTTTTAGTGGCTTAACAGCTCGCCTCCCTACTCGAGGCTTACAGGCGATGAGCGACTAGGGCCTGACAGTGGTATTTAATAAAATTTCCAAAATATATATATTTTAATTTAAACCAACTTTTTTTTTATGTTCGGCCGTTAACTTCGTATTTTTTCCTATTTTTTTTTCTAAGCCCCGTGTCTCGTATTTTTTTTTTCTAATGCCCGCGTCTCGTAAATTTTTTTTCTATGTCCCGCATCTTGTAATTTCTTTTTTCTCTAAGCAGTCTAAAGGGATCCCGCGTTTCCTAAATGTTTGGAGGCTAAGTCCCGCGTGTTTCATTGCCTCCACTGCTCGCTTCGCTTCCCGAGGCTCGCAGGCAATGAGTGCCTTTGGTGCTCATCGCCTGTGCTGCACGCTTTGGGGGTTTAACCAGTTGCCTCGCTTTGCGAGGCTCACAGGCAATGAGCGCTAAGGGCTGCAAGTTTTATTGGCTTAGCTCACCTCGCTACGTGAGGCTTGCTAGCAATGCGCGCCTTCTGCGCTCATCGCCTAAGTCATACACACCACGGAAATTGTAACAACGTCTCGTAATTTGACAATTATTATATGTGATAATGCTGCAGTGGAATCTGCCATCCATCCCTCGTGGTGCACACTGCTCTATCCTTCCACTAGTTTTCTTATTTGACTATAAAAACAAATCCAAAAACGTATTCTTTAAATAAAGTACTTACATATTAAAGACTAAGGACTAATGAGAGTCCAGTTCTCCACCCCTCTAGCCCACACTATATGCACAAACAGAACAATTTGACAAATCAGTTTGCACTTTTCCTAACTGTGACAGGCTTTAATATGAGGAGGTAAATAATGGTTAAGCAGTTAGAGAGTTCATTAACTGCCTTTTCTTAATGAATGAAAGTGACTCTGTAGATCACTCATATTGAAAGCAATGTATAGTTAAATCATAGTCTTAAATGCATGTTAAAAAAATTGAGGCTTCAGTGTAATGTTAAATTACATTTTCTGTGATAGTGTTTCTTTAATAAAAATTCAATAAATATTTTGAAACCATTTCCTGTGCAGGAATATGCTAAATTAGCAATGCTAAAATACTTTTTCTCCAGAATAAGTTCTCAGTGCAATTCCTCTGGGTAGATGTCATCAGGGAATTCTTAAATGTGAAATATAATATTTAAACAAATCTAAACAAATATTACTGTAGGGAAAAAAGTTCACATAACACAGTATTATATTGATGATGCTACAATGCCAAGTGAGGTCAGGTAAAACATGAATTTAATACATACATTAAAAACCTCATTGCTTTACCAATGGAGTAGAAACAATGTTCTGCCTTTCATTTGCATCAGAGATCTATGCAATATAAGGAATTTATTCTGTTTGTGACTTGGATGTTTATGCACAGTAAACTTGGTTATGCTTAGTCATTATGCATAATTTCCTCCTTTTGCCAAAGTCATTTGTCTTTCCACAAACTCTTTTCATTTTTACCCACAAAAGGTACTACAACTTAGGTACAGTACTATTGCCGTAGCACTTGTGGTCAAAAGTGGAGTAAAGAGGGTCTGACATGCTTAATATCATACAATAGGAGGTGAAAAAACAGTAATTCCTAAAATAATCACTCTTTAAAAGGTACGCCTGTTTGGTGTACCTTTAGTGTCCCAAAAGACTTAACAGTGAGAGATGAATTAGCACCAAAATGTCCGTCATATATGTGCGATGCACCTGCATTTGTATTGTCCCTTTTCATATGTAGAGGAGCATTTCCAAAGTGGTAAGTTACTGCACTATAAGGATGGAGGTTAGTGCAGTTAAAAAATGATATATAATAGTAGAAATAAAGTAAAGATTGGTCAACTCACAATTTCAGACCTCATCAAAATTAGGTATGTATTGCACCTCACAGGAATATCCCTCCAAAAAAATGGTGGTTCAAACACAGAGGATCATTGAGGAACACAGCTGTACATCTAAGTGCTAACCTTATCATGGATGGCTTCAGTGAGAAAAGACAGGTGTTTAAAGCCTATTAATTGGCATGAATCTTTAACATGGAATTGTGTGAGTTATGAGTGAGTTGCCAAGTCCATCTCTTTAAGGTAGATTGATCTGTGTTGCAGACAATTTGGCATCTAGCATTGCCAAGGACTGCTTCTTAATGACAGATGTCTGACATTGAAAAGATCCAGGGTAGTTTATGTTAATCCAATTAATATCTTCATGTTGTGAATTAGTCTAAACAATATATTCCCACTAGCGACTTGCCCGTCAAAAAATGACGGTCAATAAAAGAAAGTGTTGAAATGCTGTTTGTCACACAATGTGAGTGTACTGTGTGCCTCAAGTAACTAAATTCCTCAGAAAGCAGAAATCTACATTAGATAAAATAAGATAAACTAAAATCACCAAAAATAAAAAATGTACATTACAGAACCAAAAAAAAAAACCTGTCACAAAGAATAAAAAAAGGAACATTACAGAAAATAAAAAAATACATTACAACCCCCCCTCACTACAAATTTTTTGTAAAATTACACACCTGAAAATGAAATACATATAATACATACATATAATACAATACAATACAATTAAATAAAATACAATACAATACAATAAAATACAATACACCCCTATCTAATATACATGCCACTATCTAATATACATGCCACTATATAATGTAATATACATCCCAATATGTAATATACAATACTATCTAATAATACATCCCCCTATCTATCTAATATACAATACATGATATATATATATATAGCTACCCTAATTGTAAGCTACAATAAAATAATTAAGACCACTTACCTACCCACTTACATTACATTAGTAAACATAAACCAAATTTAAACACAATCTACATTATACTTACCTTTCCGCGATGTCTCCGGCCTCCTCGCATGAAGAGAAACATAAGAAATTGAAAAAAATTAAAAAAGCGACACACATCCGCCCTAGCGGATGTCTCCGACGCTAATGACCTTCCTATGGAGTGTTCCAGAATAATATTGGCAATGGCAGCTTCTGATCGGCTGAAAAGGCTGTCTATCAAATTCAGCCAATGAGAAGACCCCATTTGTGAACCAATGAAAAAAGTATACACCCCAAAATACAACGGTGATTAGATAACACACCTGTCCATCTTTATTTGAACCAATCCTAAGGCTTTATTGCCATCAGCCAATCACAATGGAATATACCCCCACGTACTGATTGGTGAAGACATCTGCGCCTTCCCATTGGCTGTAATATTGATTGCTATTAAAAATAGCCAATGAGAATGCGCAAATACTTCACCAATCAGTATGTGAGGGTGTATTCCATTGTGATTGGCTATTGTCAGTGCAACCAATTAGAATGCGCAGAGGCTCCAACCAATCACCCTGTGGGGGTGTATTCCATTGTGATTGGCTGAAGGCATCTGCACCTTGTGATTGGTTTAAATAAACATTGACAGGTGCATTATCCAATCAGAGTGGTATTTTAAGGTGTATCCGTTTGTGATTGGGTGAATTTGATAGACATAGTTTTCAATTAATCAGAAGGCGCCATTGCTTGTTTTCTTCCGGAAAAGTCTCCTGGAGCCTCATTAGCGTCGGGGATGTCCGGGAGTGCGGATGTAAGTATATATACATATATATATTTTTTTTTTTTACAGGGCGTGGCAGAAGAGGATACGGAGGAGGCCGGAGACATCGCGGGGAGGTAAGTAGAATGTAGATTATGTTTCTTTTATTTTGATGTATGTGTATTAATGTTGTGTTTTTTTTAACCAGTGCCGAGCCGGAGAAAGATGTAAAGAATAAGGACGGGACATGCCGGAAAGGTGAGTATAATATTTAGAATGTATATAATGTATAGAATGTTTATTTTATAACTGTAAACCTGTTGCACTAATGTTTTTTTTTTTTTTTCGTAGGTGGCTGATCCCAAAGGACATCTGCAAAGGTAAGTGGTCTTAATTATTTTATTTTAGCTTAGACTTAGATTAGTTAATATATAGATAGCATTTATTGTATGTTAGCTAGGGGTATGCGTTTTATATAGATAGCATAGGATGTATTGTAGATAGATTGTGGTATTTATTTAGATAGATTGGGGGAATGTATTATTATATAGATAGCATGTATATTAGATTATGGTACTTATTTAGATAGATTGGGGATGTATTATTATATAGATAGGATGTATATTAGATTATGGTATTTATTTAGATAGATTGGGGATGTATTACTATATAGATAGCATGTATATTAGATTATGCTATGTATTTAGATAGATTGTGTGATGTATATTAGATAGGGGAGTATTGTATTGTAATTGTATTTATTTGTATTGTATGTATTTGCATTATATGTATTTCCTTTTCAGGTGTGTATTTTTTTTTTCTGTAGTGAGGGGGGGGGGTTGTAATGTTTTTTTTTATTTTCTGTAATGTTCCTTTTTTTTTTTTTTAGTTAGGTTTTTTTATTTTGTGTAATGTAGTTTATTTTTTTTGTCAGTTAGGTTTTTTATTTCATGTAATGTAGATTTTTTGTGTGACTAGGCTTTTTTATTTTCTGTAATTAGAGTGGTGGGGGTTAATAGGGGGTAGGTAGTGTAGATGTAAATAGGTTAGTGTAGAGGGTGTTTAGTTGATCTTTAATGTTTTATTGGGGGTGGTATAGTGCAGTATAGTGTTTATACTTAGTGTCATGATGGTCCTTGAGGACCATTATGGCACTTATGTGGTTAATGTAGTGTTGTAACAGGCCCATAATGGTGTTAATATACCCTTATGGGACTGATGGGGTTAAATAGAGGCTTATGGGGGTCTGTATTGACCCCCATGAGTGACAGGGTTAATGAAGGGCTTATGGAGGTCTGTATTGACCCCCATGAGTGACAGGCTTAATGAAGGGCTTATGGGGGTCAATATTGACCCCCATGAGTGACAGGGTTAATGATGGGTTTATGTGGGTCTGTATTGCCCCCCATGAGTGACAGGGTTAATGAAGGGCTTATGGGGGTCTGTATTGACCCCCATGAGTGACAGGGTTCATGAGGGTTTTATGGGGGTCTGTATTGACCCCCATGATTGACAGGGTGACAGTGTATTTTTTTTTTTCTTTTACAACGGGTCTTAAAATTTAGAATTTTGATTGCAGCGGGGGTCTCCGATCGCGTGAAATCGGGACCCCCACTGCGATGGTTAATGTGGGGTAAATGCAGGGCTCGGAGCTTATCTCGGATCCCCTGCGGTTAATCCGGGTTTCCGAGCTAATCTCGGATCCCATCTTGGGTAAGTTGTAGGTGGCTGGGTGCCCCCCCCCCCTTGCTATGGGTAAGCTTTTTATGTCGTTTTTCTGAGTATTTGGTGTGTTTTGACTGTTTTTAGGTGCGCTCGGTTCCGCTATTTTTCTTGCGTGTGGGCGTGGGCAGTGGGCGAGGGCCTCAGTTGCTTGCATGGGGCGCCGAAGGCGCTCCTTGCCAGCAACTGAGGACCTCGCGAAGCGAGGGCCGCAGTTGCTGGCATGGAGCGCCAAAGGTGCTCCATGCCAGCAACTGCGACCCTCGCAAACTTCACGTCGCAACGCAAATAACACGACACACAAACTACGACACTCGCTAAATTTTACGAGCAACGCAAACAACATACGACACACGTTCACACACATTACGGCCTCGCAACACTTGGACGCAACTCGCGAACATTACAAAATTTAAAACACAATACATACACACAGCACATACATAAAAAGCTTACCTACAGCAAGAGGTAGCATCCAGGACCTCAAAAATGCAACTTACACCTTCATTTTACTCAAAATAAAAGAGTTTAGACACTAAAAAATTTGCTAAGCGAGAGAAAAAATGGCCGCCGAACAAAATGAAAACGACGCTACACACTTAAACACCATACGAGACACGTTACCAGACATTACGACCTCGCAAACATCGGACGCAACACGCCGACATTTAAAACACAATACATACACACAACACACACATAAAAAGCTTACCAACAGCAAGAGGAACCATCCAGCACCTCAACAAAACCAAGTTACACCTTCATTTAAATAAAAATAAAACACTTTAGACACTAATAAAATCGCTAAGCGAGAGAAAAAAATGGCCGACGAAAAAAACGAAAACGAGGCTACAGCACTCTCAACACGTAAAACACCACAACACACTCACAAAACACCACACGAAACTCGAAAAACACCACAAAGCACCGACGGAAAATCCGCAAAGACGCATACCACAAATAACCCGCCATTTTACGCCAATGCGGAAGTACACCACTACGCTAACGGTTTCGTCTCGCACACGCACAGTATTACACTGCACACATTCAGCACGCTTACACAGCAGCTCCACACCACTAATGCTGCAGCAACCTCAAAACACATTGACAGCTCTTCAACACAATGCTTCAAAATAGGTAAAGTATATTTATTTATTAATGTATTATATATTTCATTATTATACACCAAACAGCATTAGCTACCTTACAATTTCATTGCCGTCATTTTTTGACGGGCAATTCTCTAGTTTGGTAATAATCTGCAAATGTAATAAAGGAGCCACATGTACTAAAGGGTAAAGTATTGGAGCACTCTTGAGGATGCAAAATCTTTGTACATATTGCCAAAATAATACCTTAAAAGCCCACTTAATTCAGCACAATTTGTAGCACACCACTATAAAGATCTCCTAAAAACATGTTGACATACATTTAGACTTTTTAAAACATTTGCCTTTTTCACTGAAAAATTAATAAAGTAAATCTCTGTTTACATGACTCACTAACAAGCCCCCAGATAGACCCAGAGCAACAGTTCTGTGTAGTAAGCATCTGTGCAGAGAATGGAATGCTGAAATCACCTACAGTAAATAGGTCAGTGGTGGGTTAACTGTTCGCTACATTGGTATGTTCAGGGGAAAAAATGGTATAAATCTTTGTCTTCATCGTGCCTTCACTGCACGGTTTGGCATATGTTATTAATCATGGAACAGTCTGTAGGTAGGACACAGTGGGTTTGTAAACACACCTAAAATTGTAGATTTTGTTAGGTTTTACTCGTGTAATAAAATAAATTGATCATTTCAACATACAATCTTGTGCTCTTTCACACCAAGAAGAGCATCTGCAGTGTGGCAAATGGCCCTTTAAGCTTGGTGAGTTTGTCCAAGAGTTATCTAGAGTCCAGATCTATAGTCTCACCCAGGGCTTTTACAACCTGTGGAAGAACAGAAAGCTTGTTTGCCATCTCATGTAATATTTAATTGTGTATAATCATTTTCATTTGTTACTTATTTTACAACTATTTAAAACAATTTGCGTTGAACCCTTGGATCTGTTCAAATATATTCAGATGCAACTCTTACATTTATGTTATACCAGCTATGATTTGAAGCTCCATGTTTCTAAGCTCTATGCTGTACAACAAAATAGATACTTCTGCTCTACATTGAAAAAAAAATTGTTTTCAGTGACACCCTACAGAACGGTTAATACCTACTTTTTGTGTTTTTCTTAATTAAGATATCTGAAAGTAATAGGCAACTATGGTAAGGTAAGAACATGTATACTTAATCCAATCATTTATGTCCAAGTATGGTAAATTTATTTTAACCTAGATTGTACTGTATATACACTTGAATACTTAGTATGCATTTTTAGAATGCTAAAATAAGAGACGTTCCATTTAAATATATAATGAAAAGCAGCACCAATTGAAAAGTTTATATATGTAAAGACTAAAAGGACAAAGAACACAACTGTTTTTTTTATCATTTAAAAGATCGTTTTTTACCTGAAAAAAATATTACGTAAAACCTGTTTAAACTTCAGTGAGACAAACAGGAAATGAATAGAGCATACGTTAGTCTGTAGATCTCATTGGCTAGCGGTGGGCAAGCCCACCAAAGCAGTCAAACCTTTTAATTTTTACTAGATCTCTGTGTATATTTCACATTAGAAATCTGAGCCTGTAGCTAACCATACTACATGCTCAGAATGCTAAAAGCACAGAAAAATGTAAATGGCACATCGCTACACAGAGCTAGTAATGGCAAATTACACAAACAACTTTAAAGGACCACTGTACTATTAAAATAATGACTGCAAGTACATGCATAATTAAACTATATTTATATTGTTAAGACGTTGTAATGATAGTAGTTATACTTTAAAGCTCTTACTTTTATAGGTTTCGGCCCAAAACACTGCACTGCTTAGCTCCTCTCCTTTCAAAAAACTAGGCCATTATTTTTATAATACAGTGACCCTTTGAAGGTATATAAATGTTTCATGGATTATGAATGCATCTGAGGAGAATCAGTGTATGAAAACATTTTACACATGAAAAAAATCCCCAAATAAACAACAATCAACTTATCTTAAAGTTTAAAATGTCTTCAGTTTTCTTGCAGTTGAGTTTGAGAAGGATGCCCCTTTAATCCAAGGTAAATTTGCATAAAATGCATAGTTTGTTGTGATAAATCAGAGGCAGCTACAACGCTGTTGCAATGTCTGAGGATTCAGTTTCTGAAGCAAAGCATCATGGGATGTGTAGTCTTTTGTTCCCACCACAAGGAAGCATGAAAGCAACTCAGACAGTGCTGCTCTGGATTTTTGCACTGTGCCGTTGACAAGAACATTCCTCGGTCTACAATATCTCAGAAAGTGATGTAACCAGACAAGAAGAAAACTTTCTATAGAAGTTAATTCTTTCTCTACAAATCTTTTTGGGCATTAGGTTTAAAGAGCTGCTATGTTGTTACTCTGTTGCATGCTTCACAAAAATGCCAGCTTTTTACAGGGTTCCTTTAATTCCTGTTCATGCCATAAAATGGCATATTTAAGTTTCATGGATTATGAATGCATCTAATAGAGAAGAATCAGTAGGTATGAAAACATATTTTGCATGCAAAAAATAGCAAAATAAACCTTATTAAACTTACCCTAAAGTTTGCTAAATATCTTGAGTTAGCAAGCAGTTGATTTTCAGGGTTAACACCCCTAAAAATCTCTGCTAGAATTAGCATAAAATTCATAATTTGTTTTGGCCAATCACATGCAGCTAATACATTGTATCACTCTGTGATGGTAGTTTGTACAGGAAGGCATCATGGGTTGTGTAGTCCCTTGCACAAGTAAGCAAGGAGCCAGACATTGATGTGTGAATCTCTGCATTGTTTCTTCTGTTGGCTTGAAGGTTAGTACAGGGTTACAAAAATGTAGCCGAATTGAGTGTTTCTATTGGTAGGTACAATGTGCCTATGAAAGCAGCTCTGGGGATGTGGAAAATAAATCTTATTTTACAATAAAATAAATCTGTATGTGTATAGAATGACTCAATGTAATGTGTGCTTCTGATATAATTCTAGAACAGAACACGTTAGCCAGATAAGGGTGGCCTCAAATAATGGCTCCCTAAAACATCTTGTACTCCAAAGACTCTACTTTTTCAAATGTAGCAACCAAATCTAATAAAAAAATAAAAAAAATAATATGTACATAAACTACATAAACTTTATTATTTAAACAACGCTGATAATTATACACCCAAATTTTTTTTTAGATACAATATTTACAAGGAGGTCAAATCTGTATACATCAGGTAAACTGCCCTTAGTGAACCCTCATGTGTGTGTCTCATTACATCTAGCACTAGCATTTACTTAGATGGTTACTAATTACTGCAGTAAGTAACAATATAATATAGATAACTCAAGGCAACACAAGTCTAATTCATGAAACTTATGTTCCTACTTATGTTCCTTGCTTATGTTTTATGAACTTTGAACTCTAAAATATATTATGATCCCATACCAGTTTAGAGGTACTTGCCTCATGTCTCCACTCTGACTCAGAAGCTCACACTACAGTCCAGTGTGGCTCTCTGTCAGTGTGTCAGAAAAAAGCAAGCAAATATTACCTTACTAGCTAATTGCCCGTCAAAAAATGATGGCAATGAAATTGTTAGTGAGCTAATGCTATTTGGTGTATAATAATAAAATAACTAATAGATTAATAAATTAATATACTTTACCTATTTTTAAGCATTGTGTTGAAGACCTGCCATCTATTTTGATGTTACTGGAGCATTAGTGCTGTGGAGCTGCTGTGTAAGCGTCCTGAATGTGTGCAGTGTAATAGTGTGCGTGCGCGAGACAAAACCGTTAGCGTAGTTGTGTACTTCCGCATTGTTATAAAATGGTGGCTAATGTGTGGTATGCGTCTGTAGCGGAATATCCGTAGGTGTTTTGTGGTGTTTTGCGTGTTTCTTGTGGCGTTTTGCGTGTTTAGAGTGCTGTAGCCTCGTTTTCGTTTTGTTCGGCGGCTATTTTTTCTCTCGCTTAGAGAATTCTTTAGTGTCTAAGCGGGCCGTACGCTGCGGGCAAGGGCCTCAGTTGCTGGGATGGAGCGCCGAAGGCGCTCCATCGCAGCAACTGAGTCCCTTGCCCGCAGCCCTCGCTACGTGAGAGCCGCTGGCTCGCTACGCGAGCCCCCAAGCTTGAGCAACGTCCCGTACGCTCACAACTATATATGCGACTAGCGACTTGCCCGTCAAAAAATGACGGCAAGATCAAGTTTTTTCCAAAACATTTCTCCCTCCCATGTCTATTTCCCTCCCCCTCCTGTTTCTCTTTGCCCTCTCTCTCCCTCCCTTGTCTCTCTTTGCCCCCTCTCTCCCTCCCTTGTCTCTCTTTGCCCCCTCTCTCCCTCCCTTGTCTCTCTTTGCCCCCTCTCTCCCTCCCCTGTCTCTCTTTGCCCCCTCTCTCCCTCCCTTGTCTCTCTTTGCCCCCTCTCTCCCCCCCTTGTCTCTCTTAGCCCCCTCTCTCCCTCCCTTGTCTCTCTTTGCCCCCTCTCTCCCTCCCCTGTCTCTCTTTGTCCCCTCTCTCCCTCCCCTGTCTCTCTTTGCCCCCTCTCTCCCTCCCCTGTCTCTCTTTGCCCCCTCTTTCCCTCCCCTGTCTCTCTTTGCCCCCTCTATCCCTCCCCTGTCTCTCTTTGCCCCCTCTATCCATCCCCTGTCTCTCTTTGTCCCCTCTCTCTCTCCCCTGTCTCTCTTTGTCCCCTCTCTCCCTCCCCTGTCTCTCTTTGCCCCCTCTCTCCCTCCCCTGTCTCTCTTTGCCCCCTCTCTCCCTCTCCTGTCTCTCTTTGCCCCCTCTCTCCCTCCCCTGTCTCTCTTTGCCCCCTCTTTCCCTCCCCGGTCTCTCTTTGCCCCCTCTATCCCTCCCCTGTCTCTCTTTGTCCCCTCTCTCCCTCCCCTGTCTCTCTTTGTCCCCTCTCTCCCTCCCCTGTCTCTCTTTGCCCAATCTATCCCTCCCCTGTCTCTCTTTGCCCCCTATATCCATCCCTTGTCTCTCTTTGCCCAATCTATCCCTCCCCTGTCTCTCTTTGCCCAATGTATCCCTCCCCTGTCTCTATTTGCCCCTACTATCCCTCCCCTGTCTCTCTTTGCCTCCACTCTCCCTCCCCTGTCTCCCATTCTCCCCATCGCCCTCCCCTGTGTCTCTTCCCCCTCTACCTCCCCTGTGTCTCTTTCCCCACTCCCTCCCCTGTACCCCCTCCCTCCTCTGTGTCTCTTTGCCCCTTCTTTCTTCCCTGTGTCTCACCTACCTCTCCTGGCTCCCTTCCCCCATCCTGTCTCCCTTCTCCCTGCTTGTGACCCCCACTTCATTACCTCCTGGGTTCTTCTCCCACTGGATCTCTGCAGATGGCTGTCTGTGTGGGGAGCAGTGGTGGGCTCAATCCTCATCTCTGTCCTGTCTGCTTGTTGAGGCAGAGATGTGAAGCAGATGCGTGGAGCTGCCGAGGAGGGAGCCCTGGGGAAGAAGCCAGCCGCAGGCCCAACCAGCACAGGCCCAGATCTGAGCACCGCGGCTCCATCTCCAGGAAAGGCTCCTCCTTGTACACCCAACGGGGGTAATTTTATTGCGGGCCTCGCGATCCTCTCCCCCCTCTGCAGCCTTAGGCCTGTGGCTCATTTATCAGATCCCCGCCCCCTGCGGCCTGTCCTCGGAGCCCAGCGCAAGGAAGTAGCTGGGGAAGAACCCAGCTGCAGGCCAGACAGCACAGGCCGGGATCGGAGGCTCCTCCTTGTACCCCCAACTGTCCTGCCTCCCTGGAGCTGCATCCTGCAGCACTGATACCTGGAAGTGCTGGCTGGGTGTCTGAGCTTCCCGTGCAGGTGCCTGGGGTGATGTGGGCTGCTGGGGAGCATCAGTGGCAGGGTCCTGTCAGTGCTGGCTGGGTGTCTGAGCTTCCCTGCAGCCTGGGGTGATGTGGGCCGCTGGGGAGCATCAGTGGGGCAGGGGGTGCCGTGCAGGCGCCTCGGGTGGTGTGGGCCACTGGGGAGCGTTGCCAGCAACTGCGGCACCCGCTTCGCGAGGGCCGCAGCGTTAGCAACAACCCGCATGCTCACAACTATATATGTGATAGAGCACTCACTCACAGCCCTACTGCAGAGAAGACACAGACTGAACAGCACACACTCTAGCGAATTGCCCGTCAAAAAAATGGCGGCAATGGAATTGTAAGGTAAATAATGTTGTTTTGTGTGTACTACTGAAATATGTAATCCAAAATAATAAATGAATATACTTTACCTATTTTGAAGCATTGTGTTGAAGAGCTGGCAATCTCTTTTGATGTTCCTGCAGCATTAGTGGTGTGGAGCTGCTGTGTAAGCGTGCTGAATGTGTGCAGTGTAATAGTGTGCGTGCGCGAGCTGAAACCGTTAGCGTAGTTGTGTACTTCCTCATTGGAGTAAAAGGCGGGTAATGTGTGGTATGCGTCTTAGCGGAATATTCGTAGGTCGTTTGTGGTGTTTTGCGTGTTTCTTGTGGTGTTTTGCGTGTTTAGAGTGCTGTAGCCTCGTTTTCGTTTTGTTCGTCCGCCATTTTTTCTGTCGCTTATCAAATTTTTTAGTGTCTAAACTCTTTTATTTTTAGTTAGGTGAAGGTGTAAGTTGTTTTTTTGAGGTCCTGGATGCTTCCTCTTGCTGTAGGTAAGCTTTTTATGTATGTGCTGTGTGTATTTATTGTGTTTTAAATTTTGTGATGTTTGCAATTTGCGGCCGATTTTTGCGATGTCGTAATGTTGGGTAACGTGTCTTGTATGTCTTTTGTGGTGTTTAGCATAGTTTTCGTTTTGTTCGGCGGCCATTTTTTCTGTCGCTTAGAGAATTTTTTAGTGTCTAAACTCTTTTATTTTGAGTTAAATGAAGGTGTAAGTAGGTTTTTTGAGGTTGTGGATGCTCCCTCTTGCTGTCAGTAACCTTTTTATGTATGTGCTGTGTGTATTTATTGTGTTTTTTTTTTCATGTTCGCGAGTTGCGGCCGATTTTTGCGAGGTCGTAATGAGTGTTAACGTGTCTCGTATGTTGTTTACGAGGGTCGCAGTTGATGTGTCGTGTTGTTTGCGTTATAACGTAAGTTTTGGGAGGGTCGCAGTTGCTGGCAAGGAGCGCCTTCGGTAAGATGTCATACAGCACATATGGTAAGGTATTATAATGCACATAGTAATGTCCCATACTGCGCATAAATTAGGTTCAAACACAGTGCTTATAGTAAGAATATATACAGTGCATTAACTAACATCATTAGTGTATATAGCTCAATCCCAGACAGCACATATGGTAAACACATCTATGGGGCATATAGCAGCATGATATGGAGGTCACTATTTACGTTATATAAAATACTTTTAAAAAGATCATGTGCAGAACATATGGTAAGTTCAGATACATAGAATCCTATAAGCACACATGGTAAGATCAGAGGCAGAGTATATAACTGAATCCTATAGGTGCAGGTATTTCCATGTTATACAGTTGATACAATCATATAGTAAGATCCATTCCAACCTATATGATAACATTCTAATATTAATAGGTTATTTCACATGCAATATGTGCAGACCTCTATATCTCCATATATATCACCCCAGCCATCTATAGGAGACCCCATCTACTGCTACCTGACCCTCAACAGGCCCACATAGCAATGCAGGGGTTAACCCTCTCAGTGCCTTAGCCCATGCATTGCTGGGCACACTCACCAGTAGAGTCTGCCCCTGGAATCTCCGTGCCGTGGGGCTGCTGCATGATCAGTGTCCTAACACCCCCCGGGGCACAGCATCCACACTGGCACAGCCTCCTCTTCAGGCATAGTCCCACCACAGCACTGGCCATCATGACAGCAGCAGTGTCCTACAGGAGACACGAGGACCGCGGGCTTGCATAGCCCTCGCTTCGAGGGCCTCAGTTGCTTTGTGAGCATGCGCAAGGGCCGCGGCTCGAACAGCCTCCTCCAGTCCCACCACAGCACTGGCCATCATGACAGCAGCAGAGTCCAACAGGAGACGCGATACAACTCAGCAACTGAGGCCCTTCGAAGGGCCGCGGCTCGCTGCGCGAGCCCGCAGCCCTCGCTTCGAGGGCCTCGGTTGCTTTGTGAGCATACACAAGGGCCGTGGCTCGCACACCCTCCTCCAGTCCCACCACAGCACTGGCCATCATGACAGCAGCAGAGTCCAACAGGAGAAGCGATACAACTCAGCAACTGAGGCCCTTCGAGGGCCGCGGCTCGCTGCACGAGCCCGCAGCCCTCGCTTCGAGGGCCTCGGTTGCTTTGTGAGCATACGCAAGGGCCGTGGCTCGCACAGCCTCCTCCAGTCTCACCACAGCACTGGCCATCATGACAGCAGCAGTGTCCTACAGGAGACGCGATACAACTCAGCAACTGAGGCCCTTGCCCGCAGCCCTCGCTACGCTGCGCGAGCCTGCAAGCGTGAGCAACGGCCCGTACGCTCACAACTATATATGTGATGCAGTGATGCTTGCTATCTCTATGCACAGATGCACAATTGAGAGTAGTTATATGAGGGAGCAGTTGCCTTCAGACGCACGTTTCCCTTGTGTACTTACTACAGATTCATCAGGGAATACCGGAATGTCAATACCGAATGTTAATTAGTGTCATTAAATGTGATGATGTCACACGTTCTGGCACATTTGGTTGCTAGGCAGATTATTCTTTTAGCCTTGCTTTCAAAAAACAGTAGAAATGTTTATGTGGTTAATTCGTATGGCGTTTCTACTTATTAAGATGTTCTAATTAATTCAATGTTATTTATAGTGTATCTACCTCTGGGGCTGGAACAAGGAGCCTCACCAATTGTCCTTAACAGCACTTTTTAGTTGATTTCTCACTTGATGCTTCATTAATTGTGTTATTTCGACCCTGCTCCAAACATTTTTTCTGGCCAATCATATTGCTAACAGCTTTCTGTTACTGAATGAACTTTCTATAACTAAATTATGTTGATACCATTATAACTGCACTTAATGTGCGGCTTCATTGTATTGTATTTGAATTTAAATAATAACTACATATTTCACCACTACTCAAGGCTGATATTAGGGTTCTTTAATCTAGACCTTTGATAATCTGTCTAAATTATGTAAATAGTACTGATCTCTAAAGGCTTTGCTAGCTAGTTTTTGTAGTTGGGCTAGATTCTTTCCCTACTTCTTATAGCTTCTTCTTTAGACTTGAATAAACAACTCTCCTGGTAAAATGTATTAATACTCCCTGCTTTAATAAGTTTCTAAATATAAATAACTCAGCAGAAAATAGAAACATTTAATAGGGAGTATCAATTAGTTGTTAATAGTAAACAAAAAGGAAAATTTGAAAAAACAGGAGAGATTAATGATGACCAAACCAAATAAATGGAGCAAATGTAAAACCTTCATTAAAGCCCAAAGGGGCCAAACTCTTCAAGTGAAAATCCACCAAGCTTCTCTCTGCAGTAATCTCTGCTCAATATTGCCACAGCGAACAGGAATTTTTACTTTCTCAAGGCGTACAAACTTCAACGACATAACATCTCCAGCATGCAGGGAGATCACATGAGGTGCCACTGGAACATCCAAATTATTATGTATTGAATTAATATGTCTCATTGTTTTCCCATCATACTTTACTCCATACCGACAATAAATTAGGTACACAACTGATGTTGGTCTCCAATTGATCGTATCTTTGATCTTATATTTTTGTTGATCTACAAAATTCATTATCTCATCCTTTGGGTGCATGTGTATGCAGGCCTTACATGAGCCACAACTTCTTGATCCTGTTCTTGTCTTTGCTAGCCACTCACAGCATCTTTTTTGGGGGCTTCATAATGACTATGTACTAGTTTATCATTAATGTTAGGGGCACGTTGAAATGACATGGAAGCTTTTTCACTTATGATGTTTTTCAGATCACCATCTGCCTGGAGAATGTGCAAATGCTTCTGTATGATGTTATTTTTTCACTATGTACATTAAATGTCCCAATGAGTCTAATCTGGTTTGCGGATTGCTGCACTGGTAGGGCATTGTTCATCAGCAATTCACTTTGTGTCTTCATTTACGCTTTTGCATAGGCTTTTTTATGCATATTATGTGAACAGCCCCTATGGCGGAATCTGAGATACAGTTACTTTGCCTGTATCTCAAAGTCTGAAATTAATGTTCAGTTATGCCTCAGATGCAAATATTGGCTAAACGGGATGCTGTGAATTAGATGTTTTGGATGATGGCTGGTAGCCAAAAGTAAACTATTTGTTGCGGTTTCCTTTCGATGGGTTCTAGTTGTCATTCTATTATCAGTTGACCGGATAATTACTAAATCCAAGAATTACATTTTGCCGAACTGACAGTATGCTCTTAAACCCACATCATTCCGGTTTAAGATAGATTTGAACAGTAATAATTTCTCAATGCTCCCATTCCAAATGAGAAAAATATTGTCTATGAAACTAATCCATACAGGGAGTGCAGAATTATTAGGCAAATTAGTATTTTGACCACATCATCCTCTTTATGCATGTTGTCTTACTCCAAGCTGTATAGGCTCGAAAGCCTACTACCAATTAAGCATATTAGGTGATGTGCATCTCTGTAATGAGAAGGGGTGTGGTCTAATGACATCAACACCCTATATCAGGTGTGCATAATTATTAGGCAACTTCCTTTCCTTTGGCAAAATGGGTCAAAAGAAGGACTTGGCAGGCTCAGAAAAGTCAAAAATAGTGAGATATCTTGCAGAGGGATGCAGCACTCTTACAATTGCAAAGCTTCTGAAGCGTGATCATCGAACAATCAAGCGTTTCATTCAAAATAGTCAACAGGGTCACAAGAAGCGTGTGGAAAAACCAAGGCGCAAAATAACTGCCCATGAACTGAGAAAAGTCAAGCGTGCAGCTGCCACGATGCCACTTGCCACCAGTTTGGCCATATTTCAGAGCTGCAACATCACTGGAGTGCCCAAAAGCACAAGGTGTGCAATACTCAGAGACATGGCCAAGGTAAGAAAGGCTGAAAGACGACCACCACTGAACAAGACACACAAGCTGAAACATCAAGACTGGGCCAAGAAATATCTCAAGAATGATTTTTCTAAGGTTTTACGGACTGATGAAATGAGAGTGAGTCTTGATGGGCCAGATGGATGGGCCCGTGGCTGGATTGGTAAAGGGCAGAGATCTCCAGACTCACTCAGACGCCAGCAAGGTGGAGGTGGAGTACTGGTTTGGGCTAGTATCATCAAAGATGAGCTTGTGGGGCCTTTTCGGGTTGAGGATGGAGTCAAGCTCAACTCCCAGTCCTACTGCCAGTTCCTGGAAGACACCTTTTTCAAGCAGTGGTACAGGAAGAAGTCTGCATCCTTCAAGAAAAACACGATTTTCATGCAAGACAATGCTCCATCACACGCGTCCAAGTACTCCACAGCGTGGCTGGCAAGAAAGGGTATAAAAGAAGAAAATCTAATGACATGGCCTCCTTGTTCACCTGATCGGAACCCCATTGAGAACCTGTGGTCCATCATCAAATGTGAGATTTACAAGGAGGGAAAACAGTACACCTCTCTGAACAGTGTCTGGGAGGCTGTGGTTGCTGCTGCACGCAATGTTGATGGTGAACAGATCAAAACACTGACAGAATCCATGGAAGGCAGGCTTTTGAGTGTCCTTGCAAAGAAAGGTGGCTATATTGGTCACTGATTTGTTTTTGTTTTGTTTTTGAATGTCAGAAATGTATATTTGTGAATGTTGAGATGTTATATTGGTTTCACTGGTAAAAATAAATAATTGAAATGGGTATATATTTGTTTTTTGTTAAGTTGCCTAATAATTATGCACAGTAATAGTCACCTGCACACACAGATATCCCCCTAAAATAGCTAAAACTAAAAACCATCTAAAAACTACTTCCAAAAATATTCAGCTTTGATATTAATGAGTTTTTTGGGTTCATTGAGAACATGGTTGTTGTTCAATAATAAAATTAATCCTCAAAAATACAACTTGCCTAATAATTCTGCACTCCCTGTATAGGTATCAGGTCTGTAAATTCCCGAAGGTCTTCACCAAAGACAGTGAACTCTTCCCACTGCCCCAGATGGAGATTTGCATATGATGGGGCACAGGGAGTCCCCATAGCAGTCCCCTTTGTCTGCTTATAGAAAGTTTTATCATAGATAAAATAATTTCTATTTAAGACAAAGTCTAACAATTTGATGGTAAATTTGTTATGTTTACCATGTTGTGTTCCCCGGGTTCCTAGAAACTTTTCCACAGCCTTCATGCCCACTTTATGTGGGATTGAAGTATTGAGTCCTTCTACGTCCAATGTTACCAAGAGTGGGTTGTCTTCAACATATACATTGTGTAATCTTTTCAGGACCCTACTTGTGTCCTGGACATAAGATGTTAGAGATTCCACGAAAGGATGTAGAATTTGATGCTCAGACAGGCTGGTGTTTTTCCGAGATTATTGGTCTTCCTGTTCCCTTTTGCATATTCTTGTGGGCCTTGGGGATTGAGTAGAACGTCGAAATAGTGGGACCGTCATTCAATAGAAAATTATACTCAGGTCTCAAAATTACTTTGTTCCATCATTCAGAATTAATTAATTTTAATTCTGATTTAAATTCCAACGTTGGGCCATTCCACAATTTACAGTAGGTGTCAATATCACTCAATAGGTGTAGATTTTCCTGATGGTAACTTATTTGTTTCTGTATAACCATTGTTTGTGATATAAGCTTCATGTGTTAGAATAGAAAAAGTTCAATTAAAAACAGGGAAATTTAGATAAACTTTTAAGGATCCCTCTATTTCTCTCCCCACCCCATCAATACCTTTAGCCACTATGTAATATTACTGCAGGCCCTCTCGTGACAATTTATTCTCCCATCTCTTATCAATATAATTTTCTAAGCACATCTGCATTGAGTTCCAACTTTCTGTCTTATTTGTTTATGGTTCATTTATGTTTTTAATGTCTGTTATAAATATTCAGTTTGTTTGAATATTGACTCTTTTGCAGTGTTGCATTCATTATTAGTTTAAATGTAATCTCACTGATGTATGAAGAAGTCTAGTTTATTGAAGAATGGTAACCATCAAGTGATAAATAAAATAGCCATTTGAAAGCATTAGGTCATAAAGATATTAATGAGTAATAAAGAAGTGTGATAAATGAAAAAAAGAAAAATAGTGAGAGATCTTGTGTTAGATTTACAGAGGACTGAAAAAAATTACCATGTAATGTATACTATAAATAAAGTGATGGCTCGCAAACAGAAAACTTCTCTTCCTAAAAGTTTGTAGTTATATGGCTTGCCAGCACCAAAGTTAATAGAAGGTAAAAAGTTGACACAAGAAACATGGAAATGTAAAATTATTTCTCATACATTTAAGGAGCTGGTTTTAAACTATATATTTTTAGACAGACATGCTTGTGTTCCTTCCTGTTCTGTGCATGTGAGGGCGAATGCAGGAAAAACATGATTTGAAGTGAAAATAACTGTAATTTAGCATGCTTGGGGTGATATGAAATGTTAAATTTTGAACTCTCTCACTTATGATGACACAAATCCACCTACCCCAACATCAAAACTATCTTTAAAAAAAAAAATTGTTTTGAAAACATTATTATTTTTACTTTTTTAAACAACACCGCTTTAAAAGATTTCTGCTTATATCTAGGCAGAAAAGAATAGTTGAGGTAGAGACAGGTCTATGATCCTCAGTGGGATGCCTGCTTGGAAGGCATAGCTAGTCTGATGCCTCAAATCTTACTCAATTCGCTATAATGTCCTTAGAAGGTAGAAAAAGGTTACATTTGTAGAGACCCTATTAGATTAAGATACAAAAAGTCCCTGACTGTTCCCAAGCTGCCTACCAGCTGTTTTTCCCCTAGCAACCTTTTATGTCTTAATCGATAGGGTCTCTACATTTTCAACCTTTTTTTCACCTTCTAAGGATCGTATAAGGAATTAAGTCAAATGTGGGGCACCAAACAAGCTGTGTCTTCCAGGCAGGAGGCATCCTACTGAGAATCACAGGCCTGCCTTAACTATTGTCTTTTGTTCTAGATATTATCAGGAAACTTTGAAAGTTTTCCTATTTTTTTACATATATATATATATATATATATATATATATATATATATATTGAAGAAGTGTTAAGCACTTGGAATTAGTGGCTCAGAAAGTGCAACTTCAAAACTTAAAACAAAAACATTGGAAAAAAATGTCACCTTAATCTCCAGGCCTTCAAGCAGAATGAAAGCAATCTAATATGGAAACCACTGGGCTCAAGCAGATTCTGCAAACATTAATATTTTCTAAAAAAATAATATTATTGTATAGATATTTACTGATATGGGGCCTCATTCTAATGATTGCCGTAGGAGGTGTGTGGCCGCAAGCTACTTCCCTATCCTAACCCCCTGCGAAAGAGACCCCTGCGGGGTGCACACATTAACCCTATAATTCAAGGGGGCCGAATGGGACTCCTGCAGTTTCCTAACATTAACCCTATTAATGCAGGGGTCCCAATTGGGACCCCTGCAATGTGCACACATTAACCCTTGCTGCAGGGGTCTGATCGTAACCCCTCCAGGCTAGACATATGTAACCCTAACTGGACCTATTTAACCCATTCTAGACCTATGTAACCCTAACTGGGCCTATCTAACCCTACTGGGCCTATTTAACCCTCTCTGGAACTGATAACCCTAAATGGGCCTATCTAACCCTAACTGCGCCTATTTAATCCTAGCTGGAACGAATAACATTAACTAGGCATAGCTGACCATAACTGGGCCTATTTAACCCTAACTGGGCCTATGTAACCCTATGTGGAACTAATAATCCTAACTGGGCCTATCTAACCGTAACTAGGCCTATTTATCCCTAACTGGGCCTATTAAACCCCTTCTAGGCCTATTTAACCCCATCACTTATGGGGGTCTATACAGCCCACATCAGCCTCTATTTAACCCCATCAGTCCCATAAGGGTCTATTAAGACCCTTATGGTACATTTAGAACCCTAATAATAACCCCATAAGTGCCATGTGCCATTACACTAAGTTCAAACAGTACACCTCACTACACCCCCCAAATAAACCACTAAATCTAAACTACTCCCCTCTACCCTAACCTATTAACACCTACCTACCTAACACTATCTACCTAACCCCCTATCAAACCGCCCACCCCACTAATTACACAAAATAAAAAAAAATGTTACAAAATAAATAAAGAACATTACAACCCCCACTACAAAAAAAAAAAAAAAAAATTACACAGCCAACAGTACAAAAAAACCCCCCAAAAAACATTACACAACCGCCACTACAAAAAATAAAAACATAATAACAAACCTGCAAAGAAAATACATACACAAATATACATAATTACAGTACATTAATAAATACATTACAAAAATACCCCTAACTATAATACATTTCCCCTATCTACATTACATATCCCGCTGACTACAATACATATTGTATATATATATATATACATTACGCCCTATCTATACAACATTACCCCCTATATATATATACTTTACCCCCTATCTATACAACATTACCCCCTATCTATATAACATTACCCCTATCTATACAACATTACCCCAATCTATAAAACATTACTCCCTATCTATACTTTACCCCCTATCTATCTACATCCCCCGTGGGGGTGTATCCCATTGTGATTGGCTCCAAGCATCTGCGCCTTCTGATTGGCTGTTGTCACTGTCAATCAGATAGTAGCCAATCAGAAGGCGCAGATGCCTTCAGCCAATCAACCCGTGGGGCTGTATCCCATTCTGATTGGCTAAGGCAATAGTGCCTTTTGATTGGTTTAAAAATGATTTACAGGTCCATCAGCCAATCACAATAGAATATAGGTGTGTTTCCCACTCAGATTGGCTCACACTTTCTAATTGGCTGAAATTTGAAAAAAAAAAAAATTTCAGCCAAACAGAAGGCTCCATTCCGTTTTTTTTACTGAAAAAATTGCTAAAGGCATTTTTTTTTTTAGAGCGGCAGGTTTTTCAAGGGCTCAACCGGGACAGAAGAGGAGAAGAACTGGAACATTGTGGCAAGGTAAGTTCAATGTATGGTATGTTTATTATGTTTCATGTTGTGTTTATGTGTGTATTGATGTTACGTTTTATTTATTTCAGGGGTACAGTCGGAGAAGACAAGAAGAAGGCAAGGGACGTGGTGGAAAGGTAAACGTAATATTTAGAATTAATGATGTCACGAACATAAAATTTTTAGTTCGCTATCCGCGAACGCCACCCGCCGCAAATGTGCGCGAACCGGCGAACCCGGCGAACCGCCATAGACTTCAATGGGCAGGCGGATTTTAAAACCCACATGGACTCTTTCTGGCCACAATAGTGATGGAAAAGTTGTTTTAAGGGGACTAACACCTAGACTGTGGCATGCCGGAGGGGGATCCATGTCAAAACTCCCACGGAAAATTACATAGTTGATGCAGAGTCTGGTTTTAATCCATAAACGGCATAAATAACCTAACATCCCCCTCCATCATCATCCTCCCCTGTATCTCTTTACCCCCTCCCTCATCATCCTCCCCTGTGTCTCTTTCCCCCCTTCCTCATCATCCTCCCATGTGTCTCATCCCCCCTCCCTCATCATCCTCCCACCTCTCTCATCATCCTCCCCTGTATCTCTTTACCCCCTCCCTCATCATCCTCCCCTGTGTCTCTTTTCCCCCTCCCTCATCATCTTCCCCTGTGTCTCTTCCCCCCCTCCCGCATCATCCTCCCCTGTGTCTCTTTCCCCCCTCCCTCATCATCCTCCCCCCTCCCTTGATGATTAGGGGGGGAAGAGAAACAGGGATAAGGGTGAGGGGGTTAGGTGTTAGGGTGAGGGGTGTTAGGGCTAAGTGTGAGGGGTGTTAGGGTGAGGGGTGTTAGGGATAAGTGTAAGGGGTGTTAGGGTGAGGCATGTTAGGAATAAGTGTGAGGGGTGTTAGGTCTTAGGCATAATTATGAGAATGTTAGGGTTAGGTGTTAGGTTGATGGGTGTTATGGATAAGTGTGAGGGGTTTTAGGGTTAGGTGTTAGGGTGAGGGGTGTTAGGGATAAGTGTAAGGGGTGTCAGGGTTAGGATGAGGGGTGTTGGGGATAAGTGTGAGGGGTGTTAGGGTTAGGTGTTAGGGTGAGGGGTGTTAGGGCTAAGTGTGAGGGGTGTTAGGGTTAGGTGTTAGGGTGAGGGGTGTTAGGGATAAGTGTAAGGGGTGTTAGGGTTAGGGTAAGGGGTGTTAGGGATAAGGGTGAGGGGGTTAGGTGTTAGAGTGAGGGGTGTTAGGGCTAAGTGTGAGGGGTGTTAGGGTGAGGGGTGTTAGGGATAAGTGTAAGGGGTGTTAGGGTGAGGCATGTTAGGAATAAGCGTGAGGGGTGTTAGGTCTTAGGGATAAGTGTGAGAATGTTAGGGCTAGGTTGATGGGTGTTATGGATAAGTGTGAGGGGTGTTAGGGTTAGGTGTTGGGGTGAGGGGTGTTAGGGATAGGTGTAAGGGTGTTAGGGTTAGGGTAAGGGGTGTTAGGGATAAGTGTGAGTGGTGTTGGGGTTAGGTGTTAGGGTGAGGGGTGTTAGGGATAAGTATAAGGGGTGTTAGGGTTAGGGTAAGGGGTGTTAGGGATAAGGGTGAGGGGGTTAGGTGTTAGGGTGAGGGGTGTTAGGGATAAGTGTAAGGGGTGTTAGGGTGAGGCATGTTAGGAATAAGTGTGAGGGGTGTTAGCTCTTAGGGATAAGTGTGAGAATGTTAGGGTTAGGTGTTAGGTTGATGGGTGTTATGGATAAGTGTGAGGGGTGTTACAGTAAGGTGTTAGGGTGAGGGGTGTTAGGGGTGTTAGGGTTAGGGTGAGGTGTGTTAGGGATAAGTGTGAGGGGTGTTAGGGTTAGGTGTTAGGGTGAGGGGTGTTAGGGATAAGTGTGAGGGGTGTTAGGGTAAGGGTGAGTGGTGTTAGGGATAAGTGTGAGGGGTGTTAGGGTTAGGGTGAGGGGTGTTAGGGATAAGTGTGAGGGGTGTTAGGGTTAGGGTAAGGGGTGTTAGGGATAAGTGTGACGGGTGTTAGGGTTAGGGTAAGGGGTGTTAGGGATAAGTGTGAGGGGTGTTAGGGTGAGGGGTGTTAGGGATAAGTGTGAGGGGTGTTAGGGTTAGGTGTTAGGGTGAGGGGTGTTAGTGATAAGTGTGAGGGGTGTTAGGGTAAGGGTGAGGGGTGTTAGGGATAAGTGTGATGGGTGTTATGGATAAGTGTGAGGGGTGTTAGGGTTAGGGTAAGGGGTGTTAGGGATAAGTGTGAGGGGTGTTAGGGTTAGGGGTGTTATGGATAAGTGTGAGGGGTGTTAGGGTTATGGTGAGGGGTGTTAGGGATAAGTGTGAGGGGTGTTAGGGTTAGGGTGAGGGGTGTTAAGGATAAGTGTAAGGGGTGTTAGGGTGAGGCATGTTAGGAATAAGTGTGAGGGGTGTTAGGTCTTAGGGATAGGTGTGAGGGGTGTTAGGGTTAGGTGTTAGGTTGATGGGTGTTATGGATAAGTGTGAGGGGTGTTAGGGTTGGGTGCTAAGGTGAGGGGCGGATGATGATAAGGGGGGCAAGAGACACAGGGGTGTCCTTGCAGCAGAGATCAAAAGAGTCCTTCACGACTGTATTGCACACTGTGTACAGTAGCCTAGCTATGGTTTTCCCTATTGATGCAGTATCAGCTACACTCAGCCTCCTCTCAGTAAGACTGCAAGTTAGTTATGATTCCAAAATGTCTGCTGTCCATGAGTTAGAAGGGTCTGGGGTAGAGGGGGTTAGTTTAGATTTAGTGGCTAATTAAGGGGGAATAGTGTAGTGTTTGTACTTAGTGTCATGAGGATCCTAGAAGACCCTTGTGGCACTTATGGGGTTCATATTATTGTACTAATTGTCCCATGAGGGTCTGCATATACCATTATGGGACTGATGGGGTTACATAGAGGCTTATGGGGTCTGTATAGACCCTCATAAGTGATGGAGTTAGATGGAAGCTTATGGGGGTCTTTATAGACCCCCATTAGTGATGGGATTAAATAGGCCTAGAAGGGGATAAATAGGCCCAGTTAGGGTTAAATAGGTCTAGAAGGAGTTAAAGAGGCCCAGCTAGGGTTAGATAGGCCTAGTTAAAATTAGATAGGCCCGGTTAGGGTTATTAGTTCCAGATAGAGATAAAAATGGTCCCAGTTAGGGTTAAATGGGGCCAGATAGGTTAAAAGGTTAATGGGGTATAGTTAGGGTTAATAGTGTAGTGTAGTGCTTAGACTTTGTCATGAGGGTGCTGGAGGACCCTCATGGCACTTATAGGGTTAACCTAGGGGTTAATAGTGTTCTATAGGGGTCTATATATTATTGGACTGTGGGGGTTAGTTTTAGTCTCATGGGGGGGTCTATATGGGGGTTCCCCGTCAAACACATAACTTTCGGGCCTTTGGAGCTCATAGCGAATGTGCAAGCCCGTAACTTTTAACATAGCGTGACCGACAAATCGTAACTACTACAACTATATATATATATATATGATACATACGGACTTACACAAGAAAATATAAACCGCAGGACTTAGAACGAAAAATTTACGGACTTAGTCTAAAAAAATACAAGATGCGGGACTTAGAAAAAAAAACATTACAACCTCGCAAAAATACGACCTTAACGGCCAAACCGCGCACACCTGAAAACATTAAAAACACAATAAATACACACAAAAATCACCTAAAAAGCTTACCCACAGCAGGGGAGAGGGGGCACCCAGGACCTCTGAAACTGAAGTTACACCTCAATTTAAGTCCAAATTCCCGAGTTTAGACACACGAAAATCCCTTAAGCGAGAGAAAAAATGCCCGCCGAAAAAAACGAAAATGAGACTACAGCACCCTAAAGACGCAAAACACCACCAAGCACATATGCTTTTCAAAAAACCCGTACGAGGTACAAGATACACTTTTAGCAAGGACGCTAAATCATCCACAGCCGCGTACCACATACACATTCGCCGCCATTTTACAACACTTACTTACACAATGCGGAAGTACACAACTACACTAGAGCGCACGCAAACTATTTACACTGTCCACACATTGCTGACACTTACACCTCAGCTCCACAACAGTGCAAACATTGTATGCTGCAGGGATATCAAAACAGGTTGTCAGCTCTTCAGCACAATGCTTCCTGCATATATTACTTCCAAATAGGTAAAGTATATTAATTTATTAATTATTTTATTAGCATACAAAAATACATATACACAAATAAAAAAATCACAAGAAACACAAAAGCGATTCACCCCGCCACTCACAACGAGTGCCAACTCTGCTCATAGAACACAAAGCCTTGCAATAAGTGCAAAAAGCAGATCAGCGCCAAACAAACAATAACAGCAAAAGCGCCTATCAGAAAAAAAAATACAACAACCAACAGCCTCGCAATGAGCGCCGAAGGATCTCGGACCACAAAAAAAATGAATGCCTGGGGCAAACAGCATTACCTGCCTTACAATTCTATTGCCATCATTTTTTGACGGGTAAATCGTTAGTATATACAGTGGATATAAAAAGTCTACACACTTCTGTTAAAATGTCAGGTTTCTGTGCTGTAAAAAAAATGAGACAAAGATAAATCATTTTAGAACTTTTCCCACCTTTAATGTGACCTATAAACTGTACAACTCAATTGAAAAACAAACTGAATTTTTTTAGGTAGAGGGAAGAAAAAATATAAACATAAAATAATATGGTTGCATAAGTATGCACACCCTTAAACTAATACTTTGTTGAAGCACCTTTTGATTTTATTACAGCACTCAGTCTTTTTGGGTATGAGTCTATCAACATGACACATTTTGACTTGGCAAGATTTGCCCACTCTTCTTTGCAAAAACACTCCAAATCTGTCAGATTGCGTGGGCATCTCCTGTTCACAGCATTCTTCAAATCACCCCACAGATTTAAATTCGGATTCAGGTCTGGGCTCTGACTGGGCCATTTCAAAACTTTAATCTTCTTCTGGTGAAGCCATTCCTTTGTTGATTTGGATGTATGCTTTGGGTCATTGTCATGCTGAAAGATGAAGTTCCTCTTCATGTTCAGCTTTCTAGCAGAAGCCTGAAGGTTTTGTGCCAATATTGACTGGTATTTGGAACTGTTCATAATTATCTATCTTAACTAAGGCCCCAGTTCCAGCTGAAGAAAAACAGCACCAAAGCATGATGCTGCCACCACCATGCTTCACTGTGGGTATGGTGTTCTATTGGTGATGTGCAGTGTTGTTTTTGCTCCAAACATATCTTTTGGAATTATTACCAAAAAGTTCAACCTTGGGTTTAACAGACCATAACACCTTTTCCCACATGCTTTTGGGAGACTTCAGATGTGTTTTTGCAAAATGTAGCCTGGCTTGGATGTTTTTCTTCGTAAGAAAAGGCTTTCATCTTGCCAATCTACCCCATAGCCCAGACATATGAAAAATACTGGAGATTGTTGTCACATGTACCACACAGCCAGTACTTGCCAGATATTCCTGCAGCTCCTTTAATGTTGTTTGTCACGACCGGCCAATTTGGGGGACCATGCTCACCCCAAATCTCCCTCTCTACCGTCGCAACTTTTTGTTCAGATCTCGACACCAGCAGACACTTCAGATGACAGCATCATTACTGCAGAGACATGCACCTCAGACCCCTATTCTTAGGATCTAAGAATCACGCACCATGTACCTTGGATTAGTTCAAACAGACTCTGACACCACCTGTGTTTAGTGTGGCCAAAGTCAGACTGGCTACTTTTTTATTGTTACAAAGATATATAAAAAAACAGAAAGATGACACAAAACACCAAAGGCTGCCCCCAGTTCTAGCCCATCCTCCTAGGCAAATAGCTTGCTCTTCCCCCTCGCCCACATGATTTCCAGATGTAGAGAGGCATCTGGCTTTCTTCTAATTACACCTTTTGTTTCTCCTCTTACAGAGCCATAAAACTTGTTCCCCCTTTCATGAATAAAGCCAGAGCCTTCACACGTGGCCGACTGCTGGGCCATAAAAATTGCACTATCCTATTTCTAACATAGATACAGTATTCCAATGTTAGTCAATGACAGCACCACATGCACATATTACATCCATGATATAAATGTTAAGCAAATTGTTAGCACCTTCTAACCACACATATAATAACTGATGAACCCCAAATAGTCCAGTGGGCCCTTCTGTTCATAACATTGTTGTAGGCCTCTTGGTAGTCTCCAAGACCAGTTTTCTTCTCGTCTTTTCATCAATTTTGGACGGAGCTCCAGTTCTTGGTATTGTCACAGTCGTGCCATATTTTCTCCACTTTCTTCACTGTGTTCCATGGTATATCTAATGCCTTGAAAATTATTTTGTACCTTTCTCCTGACTGATACCTTTTAACAATGAGATCCCTCTGATGCTTTGGAAGCTCTCTGTGGACCATGGCTTTTGCTGTGGGATGCGACTAAGAAAATTTCAGGAAAGACCAACTAGAGCAGCTGAACTTTATTTGGGGTTAATCATAGGCACTTTAAATGATGGCAGGTGTATGCTGACTCCTATTTAACACGATTTGGAATGTGATTGCTTAATTCTGAACACAGCTACATCCCCAGTTATAAGAGGGTGTGCAGACTTATGCAACCACATTATTTTTCTTTTTTTTTTCTTCCCTTCACCTAAAATATTTCAGTTTGTTTTTCAATTGAGTTGTACAGTTTTTAGGTCACATTAAAGGTGGAAAAAGTTCTGAAATGATTTATCTTTGTCTCATTTGTTTACAGCACAGAAACCTGACATTTTAACAGGGGTCTGTGTAGACTTTTTATATCCCCTGTATTATTAGTTAAAAAAATTGAGCAACAAACATATAATTTACACTTGCTTTATTTTAGCAATACTTTCATGTTTAGCTGTTTGTAATATATTAATTCATTGAATAATTAATTAGTAATGTACATTTATTTATTAATTATTAATTAGTAATCATTATGAAAAATAAATGTATAAAAAAAGTGCCTAAAGTTTATTAATACATTAATGCTTACCTCTTTCCAATAAATTTAGACATTGATTCATTAATTATTAATGTACATTATTTTATTAAATAATTATTTGTTATCATTATGAACAAAAAATATTCTATATTTTACAATGCATTTAGTTTAAAAATATTTAATGCTTAGCTCTTTAGAATACATTTACCGTAGTCATTGATTAATTGATTATTAATGAACATTAATTTATTGAATATTAATGAGTAATATTATGTGGGAAAAAAGGACCATAAACAATTTGTATATTTTACTATGCACTGATATATCCATGTTGCTGCTGATTGCCTGATATTACAAATGCTTTACATCTTATTTGACAGTTTTATCGTCTCTGCAGCTGACTGAACACAGAGAGTGACGTTTGCAGCCTTTGAACAGCATAGAGATCACCTTTACAGGTATATCATTTAATTATGTTCTTATGGAACAAAAAATCATTAAGTCTTTTTATTTTGAATTGATGACAGTTATTGATTAATTAACGTATATTAATATTTCGATTAATTAATAATTAATAATCAATGAAAAAAAATACATTTTATACTGCAATAATAGTAATTACAATTTTTAACCTGCACTTATATATCTGCCTTACTGCTCATTCATGTACATTGCTGTTGGAACTAATAATTAACAATAATAAAAAAATAAAAAATAAACATTTATAATAGATTAAAAAATATGTACATTTTACAAAGCACTTACATATCAGCAGTGCTTATAATTGTCTGACAGGGATAGGACCTTCAAAGCACTTAAATATTTAAAGCACTTCCTTAGATTCTGACATGTGATACATTTAAAATTTTATAATGGTTTAATTTATGAATAAATTGATGATTATGCGTTTATGTTTTGCATTTATGCCAATTACACATCATAGTTTCAATGACTCACAAATTAATTTTATACAAACATTAAAAATGACTGAATGACTGAAGACAGATAGTGAATTCTGTGGGATTTTTTCTAAAATAACATTAATTTCATGATGCCCTTATTGTTTTGCATTGATGACAGTTAATGATTAATTAATTAACCTATATTTATTTAGTGTCTCATTCAATTGCAGTTTGCAAAATGTAATAGGGCTCTACATAAGGACAAAGCATATTTTATTTACATACATTTTTAGTTAATAAACATCTATCCAAAACTAAGGTTTTCACAAAATAAAAACTTACAAAAAAATATGCTTATATAGTGCCCTATTGCATTGCACAACTTGCAAATGAATGAGGCCCTTAGTATGCATACATGTATGCTTACCTAATTCACTTGTAAAGAATGTAAATTATACCTCATAAATCAATTCATTTCATCAATAATTAAATTACAATATTTCACATTATTTTAAGCCTGATCTATACTTTGCTCATAGCTCTTTTTGTTTGCCCTTCTTTAGGAAAACATAGTTACCTCTTTAGGTTTACCATTGATGTCAGTTATTGATTAATTCATTTACATATATTCATTTATTATTGACTTAATAATTAATTATTACAAAAAATAAAATAAAATAGTTATCAATATATATATATATATATATATATATATATATATATATATATATACGGTATATATATATATATATATATGTGTGTGCAGTGCTTTCCTTTTTAATGTTTGCCAATAAAAAAAAACTAAATGGATTAATTTATTTCATGGAAAAATTCTAAATGCTTTGCAAATCATTGCATTCTTTCATTAATGCTATTTAGCTTTGGATTGAGAACAGCTAGAAACAATTTGTACAATACAAAAAGCATTACATCTTACACTTGTATTTTTGAACGCAAAAGAAGTGCAGCAAGGGAAAGGGCAAGGGAAAGGAAGCAAAGGTGGAGAGATGCACAGTCGCCCGAGACTTCCCAACTCTTAAGAGAAGAAGATCGCCAGAGACTTTTAAATAAAAGAAAAATGAGTAAGAAAGCATAAAGTGAGTGTGCTGGAACTTCAAAGAAAAGAAAAAGTAAACAAAAACAAAAACATGTCTGTGAAACATTGCCTAATGATCCAATATTGCCTATTGATACGAATGTTCATACACATGACACAATGTAGATATAGAAAGTTGTAGTGATATCTATGTTGAGGAAGCTCAGAAAACTGCTTTCATTACAGCATTAACAGTAGACACTCATTATTGTGGATTACTCAATGTTAGTCAGTTTTGTGGGGCCTATCATTTTCCCAAGGAAAGACCAACTGATGGAGACTTCATTAGTTGCTGTCAGAAAGGAAATGGTAAGACTTCCACAAAGACACACATTTCAAGATTACTTAAAAGGTATCATAGTTACATAGTTACATAGTAATTTAGGTTGAAAAAAGACTTTTAGCCCATCAAGTTCAACCTTTTAAGATCTCCTCTGATCTCTGATTAGTTGTTAATTGATCCAGAGGAAGGCAAACAAAAAAAACACAGTGAAACTTTGCCAATTGTCTCAAAATGGGGAATAAAATGAATTCCTTCCTGTCCCCAGATACTGGCGATCGAATTTAGCCCTGGATTAATACTACCTCTCTAATTAACCAGGATAATAAAAAAAATATATCAAATCTCTTTTTAAAGTTAGCTATTGAATTCGCTGTCACCACCTCCTTTGGTAGAGAATTCCACAGATTAACCACCCTTACTGTGAAGGAAAAGCTCCTTTGACAAATATTTATACTAACCCTGGATGTATTTATATAGGGTAATCATATCTCCTCTTAGACTCCTTTTTTCTAGAGAAAATAAGTGTAATTTGGTTAGTCTTTATAACTTAGCCCCTCAATTCCCCTTATTAGTTTTGTAGCCCTTCTCTGTACTTTTTCCTGTTCTAAAATGTCCTTTTTATGAATTGGTGCCCAAAACTGTACTCCATATTCCAAATGAGGGCATACTAGGGATTTGTATAGTGGCAGAATTATATCTGACTCCCTTGCTTCTATACCCTTCTTAATACATGCTAATAGTTTATTTGCCTTTGAAGATGCTGCTTGTCATTGAGAACTGTTACGTAGGTGGTTGTCCACAAGCACTCCCAAATCCTAAATTCCTGTATCCCTTAGTTTGCACAATAGTCTCCCATGTGGAACTGTATCAAAAGCTTTTGCAAAATCTAAAAAGACTACATCCACTGAGTTGCCCTGATGCAGGTTCCTACTAACCTCAACATAGAAACTAATTAGGTTTGTTTCACATGATCTATTCCTCATTAATCCATGTTGGCTCCTAATTAATCATGAGCGATCTAACATTTCCAAATTATACCAATTTAAAAAAAAAAAAAACACATCAGGTCTTATAACAGTGCAATTTAATTTGCTTCAATTGGTGCTACATTAGCAGAAAATGTCCCAGGACATGGTCCTTACTGTTTTAGAGTTTAAGGAAAAATGTACCACCACACTTCACATTTACACCCACAAGAAGGAGAGCAAATGACATTTGCACAGTTATATGTCTTAGATACAATGGAAGCTGGTGAACAAAGGATGACGCGTCCGGAAAATAAAAAGTGTTTGCGCATAGTCTTTGAACATCTGGATAAAATTATGGCCAACAATGCATACAGTCAAGCATACAAACAATTAGCACAGGTTGAAAAAGAACAACAGCAACATGCTCAAAGACATCAATAGACAACGTCAAGAGTAGGCTCATTGCAGGCCGCAAATGGGGTGGGGGACATAAACTGCAATAAGCCGAAGGCTCATTGCAGGCCGCAAATGCGGACCTCGTGAAGCGAGTGTCTGCATTTGTGGAGGTGGAGGCTCTATGGCGCCTCACTCTCAGTAAAAAAAAAAACAGAAAAGAAGAACTGTAAAAAAAAAAAATATGGCCCGCGGGACTTCGAAAAAAAAACCCTGTGGCATGAGGAAATTGGGACATAGAAAAAACAAAAAAAACAAATACAAGCTCGCAAAAATACAAAAGGAAATTGGGACTTAGAAAAAAAATATGAGCTGCAGGACAGAAAAAAATAAGAGATCGCAAAAATACGAAGTTAATAGCCAAAATACATCAAAAAACAACCAAAACACAGCAAAAAAAAAAAAAAAACAGAGCATGGGGGGGTTGGGCCACAGCCAGGATGTCTGGGAGTGAGGTTGCACGCAAATTTAAGTCGAATTTAAGCATTTACGGCTCTTGAAAAATGGCTAAGCGAGAAACAAAATGGCGGAAGAAAAAAAATGAAAACGAGAATACACGTCCCCTAAACATGCAAAACAACGTCAAGCACATAAGACTTTTACCCAGGGATGTACAAGGTACAAAATACACTATTAGGAAGGACGTAAAATGATCCACACCAGCGTAACACATAGACAATTGCCGCCATTTTACAAAACTAACTTGCAACTAATAACATTACCATTCTAAAATGGCGGTTTACACAACTAAACAAATGGTTTGGCCTCGCACATGCAGCCTATTTACACTGCACACTTGACACATTGCTGACACTTACACCTCAGGTCAGCAACAGTAAAATGTACATTGTAAGCTGCAGGAAAATCAAAATAGATTGTTAGCGCTTCAGTATATTGTTGGCTGGATATATTAATTACGAATAGGTAAAGTATATTCATTTATTAGTTAATTAATTAATTAATTAATTATCATAAAAAAAAAAAATATATATATATATATATATATATATATATATATATATATATAAATATAAAAAATAAGCAGGAGAGAAGGCACTCAGCGCAGGGCTTCCAATGATCGCCGAAGGTGCTCAGATGAGCAAAAGTACATGAGGGGAGAGGCTCGCAATGAGCGCTGAAGGTACTCAGAGGACCAAAGGCCTTACTTTGTGTGGCAAACAGCATTAACCTGCATTACAATTTTATTGCTGTAATTTTTGATGGGCAAGTCGCTATTATATATATATTTATCATAAATGTGCATCAGCGTGAGAATGCAGAAATTCAGTATTGATTTTTTTTCCGTTTGACTAATTAAAATTAAAGTTCCAATTCCTGGATGTTGCTCTCTTTTTCATGCCAAAAATTACAGCTAGCAACATGGCATATATCCCAGAATTCCTGGTGGGACAAAACCAAAATGCTGTTCTGTGCAAACTAGGTAAACATAAAAGCACAGTGTCTAGAAGTTATGAATCCAGAAAAGTAACTGTCATGCTTTGTCGGCTCAATTTAGTGAAACTCGTATTTAACAAAACCACACAGGGCTATTAAATAATTTGGCTGACATTTTAATACACAGGAATAATTATATAACATATTCATAGTCATACATATTTTAATTTATGATGCCACTAGGAAAACACATTCTGGTCAACTTCATTATTAGCATCTAGTGTAAAACCAAAGAGTTGGAATAAAATAGTTCATGGTGAATATTCGATAATTATTTTAGTTGTATAAAGCAACTGCTCAAGTAAATAGATACTGGAGTATTGCAAAACAAAACAAAAATCTACAAGGTATATATAAATTGTAACATGCACAAAATATGTGTAGATTGTAAATAACTTGGAGATACAACCTCTATATCTATTTATGGGTTCTTTAAACAATATGGTGGGTTATGATACCATATTTAGGACCTTTCCTGTTTTGTGCTAGCACACGTGCACACGCGCCGTGAGCATGTGCACAGCAATGGGAGCCTCCTGTTGCCTGGTGCGCTCACGTCCCAATGTGCTCCCTAAGCCGCTAAACCCCTACACGCCTTGCAAGCCCTAACCCTAACCCCCTACAACAGTTAGCGGGCCTAACCCTAAATCTAACCCCTTACACCTCTTGCTGGCCCTAACCATAATCCTAAGCCGCTACACCGCTTACCAGCCCTAACCCTAACCCCCTACACCAGTTACCGGGTCTTACCCTAAACCTAACCCCCTAACCCTAAGTCCCTAACCCCCTACACCCCTTGCCGGCCCTAATCTTAACCCCCTACACCACTTCACAGTCCTAACCCTAATCCCCTAACCCCCTACACTAACCTCCTAACCTTCTTAGCATAACCCTAACTCCCTACACCCCTTCCCGACCCTAACCCCCTAACCCTGTAAACCTAACCCGAAAAACCCTAACTACTTACTAACCACAAGTAGACAGCATCATCAGCGCAGGGCAGTGCAGCATGCGTATGTTCACATAACAGATGAACGTGCACGTGTGGTAGCATAAAACGGGAAAGCACCCATATTTATCCATATGTTTCATCAAGGCTCTGGTCCTCACTGACCCACACTGTAATTTACATGGTTAGACCAGAGATTTGTGTTACAACAATTTTGTAAAAGTGGCACCCAACCCAAGGTGATGGCTAAACCTGGTGCCACCATCCTGCTCAGTTTTCAGATCATCATTGAGGACTAGAAAACAGAGAAGCAATTTACGTATAGTATATTTCTACAAATAGAAGCGCTCTATAGTATACCTACTGTGTTTACACAAAATAGTCAGAAAAAAATGGTTAAATCCAATAAGAGATTTCCATATATATGAACTATATAGATGTGTCTACATAGAGTTCCTCCAGAGAAATACACAGATGGAAATCAGAGTAAATGTCTGTCCATATAAGTCCAGAGGTGTGCAGCTTCTTCTCAGGACACCGTTCCCACTGTGTCCAAGTAACTAGTAAGGATGATAAGAAGAGTAGAGGAAAGACAGCGCGCCACCTCCTAGTGCAACATGAGTGTATAATAGTCACGTCAAAACATCAATCATAGAGTGTTTCACTCACATGTGATAAGTTATGAGGTATCTGTATGGATTAAAAGGGGGACCTGGAAGTACCCGATGTCCAATCCTCAGATCTCGATCCCTGGCACAGGATACAATCCAGATAATCTTCCAGTAGGTATAGTTGGATCACCAATGCTATTGGGTACACTATTATATAGTGTCTATAGAACAAAATATGATACCAACTCCTTATGTCTACTAAAGGGGACAATTGAAACACACTAGTACAAACAATAGTGTGTTTATCATATATTTATTGTACCATGCAATCCAAAGTACATGCCATATATGGCCAATAGGGATAGGCACAATGAAAATGAATACAATCAATAATCTAAAAACATCAAATAGTATCGAACGAGTGTCACCAAGGCTTCCTCAGTGATATAAAAACATAAACAGTATGTAAAAATGTATTTAAGTACTGCTCATATCAGCACTTACTAACATCAAAACTCCCTTTTAATCCATAACTTTGGGGTTATCACATGTGAGTGAAACACTATATGATTGATGTTTTGAAGTGTCTATTACACATCATTGAGGACTAGGTCAAATAGTACCATTGAACAGCCTGTTGGATAGTTTTATCTATTTGGTAGCTTTAAATAAAACAATCAACATTAAATGACTTTGTAATATTACAACTGACATTTGGGCAAAATTTACAACTATTAGGAGTAATCATAATCTTGTTCATTCTCAATGGCCTTGCCTAGCAAGTAATTATGGTCTGTCTGTAAAACTACAGCAGAGACCATGTTAAGAAGTCATAGCTAAGATGTGCTAAGAAATGCTGCAAATTGATACATGTTTTTTTCTCTCTATTTAACAGTTATAGTTATATTGCATTAAATACATGTTAAAAGTGAAAAAAAATGTATCCTTGTCTTTTCTTTCCATATAATTCGTATTTCCATGTGTAGGTGATAAATACAAAGCCACATGGATTGTTGATATTTTTGTTTAGACTAATTCAGGTGACGTGAAAGTGGAGTGTTTTTTTTATCCATGGCACTGAATAATTATGCATGGACATCAATTCTAAACATTCCTTTGAGCAAAGTGTAATCCATTTATCTTTTTGAAATTTAAATTCCGACCCTCAAGAACCCTTATATCTGCATTCTAGCATTCTACTGGATACCAAAGGTCACTTAGGTACGAGATAATTTATTAAAGGTAACTTATCTTACAAGATAATTTATTTGGTATTACATGGCTCCTGGTGCCTGATAACCGGTAGCAAGGGGGTTAGTCGCATAAGGATAATAGATTGTGAGTTCTCGCAGGTATGACGTTGTGAGTCAGAGGCAATAAACCAACATATCAACCCCAGTAAAGTAAAAGAACATCAGTAGTGTGACTTCACATTAGTTCGGTGTCAGGGTTTAATTGCGTGAACAGGTATTTGTAATTCACAAGGTTTTGTCTCAATGAGAGCACTCAAAAAGCCTTACAAGAACACTTAAGATTCTCAGTATACACTTATGGCAATTACAATTACAGTAAAATATCCCATAGAACCGGAAACTGTTCACATGTAGCGATCAGTCATAAGGATTTGCTGCTGGTGGAATGTTATATCTAGGTTGCTCCCAACGTGTTAAGGTCACAAGCAAGACTTCAGAGAAGAGCCTTGTAATAAAGCCCAATGTTGGCACTAAATGAATAAAGATTATTAATTACAATAATAGTGTATGTATACTGTACAACAAATTAAATAGTCACAAATCACACATATGGTACAAGGGTGTGCAAATTCAAAATGTCTATTCTTCCAGTTAGAAGCAGCATAAAGAGCAAAGCAAATATGGCCTCATGTGTCCCATTAATGTGTTTATGTCACTGTAAATCTGAGATTCACATAAAAATATATTGTGCACCTAAAATCTGACTGCAATATTTGATAGGCGATGTGGTAGCAATATCCACATTGGATCCCTTGGTGGTAAATATCTCCAAAAATATTTGAGGCAGACTCAGGGCTTTACTAATTGGACCAGGGGCTAATGGATCAGCCAAAGCTTAACACCTCTGCTGAACTGTATTATTACTGCAATAACTGAACATTATCTGTGCTCTTAAGAGCAATTATTTTCTATTACATCCTCTTAAACTGCATTTAGAAATGTGGCAGTAATATACTGTAACACTAATCATCCAAGGCTAAATATATAGTGTACTCTGCCATATAAAATCATGACTATTTTTCTTGTAGCTGTACCAGTATGTTACAATACCCATTGTTATTCTGACACTTTTGACTCCTGGTATAATTGTCCTGCTATTTTAATGACAATATCCATGTGCATTTCACTATATACCTCCAAATGGATATTGTATATTGATTTTTAAAAACCCATTTACACAACAATAGTCTTATTATATTTATAATTCATAGCATGCTCACACAATAGAGTCCACATTAAGCTCAACTGAATGTTAAGGTATATTATTCCTGGCTGGATATTTTTCATTCATTCTATGAGTTTAACAATTTGCAACAATACTAGGTTATTTCACATTTAAATACTGTATATATTTTCTAGCATATACAATAATGTTACTGGTCCAATGAAAAGTCAAAGTCATTATTTTTTTTTTTTTTACACAAAACACATTTTCATATTTCACAAGGGCTATTTGTTTATTATTAGCTTTTGTCGGTTACACATGTCACAAAGGACACTTTATGTCTGCTCAGGTTTATGACGATAATCCTACCCTGCTTCCAATCAGGCCTCCACTTTACGGAACAATATATCTTCTATAATGAGTAGAGGTAAAGAGCGAGGCCATAATATACACGATTGATAGCTTATTACTGCTACAAAGGGGGGAATGTGCTGGTTTTATTTTCAATCTCCTACAGGAGATAAGAGATAAACAGATCTAGTGTTTATTTTGCTAAAATCATGGCATATAAATGAAGAAATAAACTTGAATGTCAGTGTCTGTAAATCTATGCAATTTTATTAGTTTCTTTAAATTATGATGAGTTTTTTCAATTGTGTAAAATTGCACTAAAATTAAATAAGATGAAAAAGAAAATAGTTATATATCTTTAGTTTATTTTCAGTATATTTAGTAATTTATCTCTGTTTTGTTATTGCTTAAATGTGTAATTTGATTGTGACAAGAGTATCTGCTTTAAGGTTAGGTATAAAATAAATATGAGAACCTTTGAGGCGAATTGTTTAAAAAAAGCACCTCCTGCTAGAACATTTAGCTATTATGGCAAGCCATATATTTTTGGGATCATTGGTTGGATTCACTAAGCTAATAACCAACATGGAGAAATGTGATGACAATTTCCTCACTGAACAGACTTTGCAGCCTTCAGTATATATCATAGTGAGTCTCGGGGTTTGTTTGCTTCTTTGCTTTTTTATTTATTAAGGCCCTTGATAAATTAGTTTTAGATCCTCCTACTTTACATGCTATATGTGAACAAAAAACAATATAAATAGATATTTTGAATGAGTAAAATACATATATTGATTTATACATACTTAAATGTAACCCGTGCAGAGTAAATCAGTCTATCTCTGCATTATTGTTGTCTGGAGAAGCATTCCTTAAAGGGACATGGAGGGTTTCTGAATTTCACTAGGAATATGATAAACTAGAAAAATCACAGTTTATACTAGTAATACTGGACAATACCACAAGATATCCAGATGCTATATCACTGCACACAGCAACTTCAAATCATGTAGCTAAAGAACTCATGTATTGTTGGGTGAGAATACTAAAGGAAAATCTGGCAGACCAAGTAGTGCCCTTAGTATTAAAATTAATGAAAGATATGTGCAAACTTCTAAAGATCAACAGCCTTATTAAATTGCGATTTGGCCAATTGAATAGGTCTCTGTATAAGCACAGAGCATATTTTTTTTTACATAACTTTTTAGTTAGTTAACTTCTATCCAAAAGCAAGGTCTTCACTAACTAAAAACTTCTGTAAAAAATATGCTCTGTGCTTATATTGAGCCCTATTCAATTGGCCGAATCCCAATTTAATAAGGCTGCAAATCTGTAGGAACATCTGTCTACAAATGACATATGCATGGAATGGATTTAATAGGAGCTTGAAGAGCATGCTTAGAAAGGTTGTAGAATGAGATGGGAAAAACTGGGACCTACTTTTACCTTATTTAATTTTGTTATCAGGGAAGTACCTCAAGCCTATATTGAATTCCCCCCTTTTCAGCTTCTCTGCGGTCATCACACAATAGGGATTCTGGAATACTGCGAGAAGATTGTGAAGAGCAAGCAGCGCCAGTTGAAAATACTGTAGAGCATATGAAAAATATCAGGGAAAGAATTTCACAAGTTGCCCCTCTGTTATGATTTGATATGGAAAAACTCCATATCAACCAGAAGGACCAGCAAACATATTATAATGACACTGCACAAGTAAGTAAGTTTCAGCCAGAAGACAGAGTTCTAGTGGTAGAATCTACACCTAAGAACACAAAGGTCCGGCTAGATGGCAAGTCCCCTTTGAGATTACTGAGGCGTAGGAGAATATTCTAAAGTGAGGCAAACAGAGCTGCAGAAACCAGAGGAGATCTACCACATAAACCTGCGAAACCCTGGAGAGAGCTGGCTGTAGCTGTGGAAGTTACATATTTGGCTGAATAGATATCAGCAAAACAATTTGCTGTGTAGAATCTTTGTAGTCATCAGAAGTAAAAGATGTTTGAACAAAACAAGGATGTTTTTCATACAAAGCCATTTTACACTACTTCCATTAACCATTACATTACCATTAAGTCATACCTGAGGCTAAAAGAGATGAAATAAAAGTGTAAGTTAATAAAATGCTGGAACTGTGAATCATGGAAAAATCCCAAAGTGAGTGGCGCAGTACTATTGTGATCGTTCAAAAGGCTGATGGTACTGTTATATTCTTCTGTGAATTTTGCAAACTAAAATCAGTATCACAAATTGATGCGTATCCCTATCCCAGAGTGGATGTACTGAAAGATTGGCTTGGAAACATTCTTAACACTGGATTTAACAAATGGATATTGGAAGATACCCTTGACACAATGTGCAAAAGAAAAAATTGAATTTCTACGCTAGATGTTCTGTTTCAGTGTAAAGTCCTGCCATTTTAACTATGTGGAGCTCCAACAATGTTCCAGGGACTAATAAATACACTTTTACAGCCTTAGTGTGAATACATGTCTGCTTACTTAGATAACATAGTCATCCTTGCTACTGATTGAGAAATACATTTGACAAAAGTCAAAGCAGTACTGGAAGACCTGAAACAGTCAGGGTTCATGGTAAACCCTGTAAGATGTGCTATATGACTGAGTGAAGTATCGGGATTATCTGTAGGAAGAGAATAAAGCTAACCAAAGTGGAGGCAATCTAAAATCGACCACAACCTTTGAGGAAATCCAAACTGCTTGAGTGGCTCATCAACAATCACCCTACACAATTTATCTCCTCCAACTCCTTTCTTGACACCTTCCAATCTGGCTTCCGGCCCCAACACTCCACTGAGACAGCTCTCCCAAAAGTCGCTAATGACTTGCTCACTGCCAAGTCAAATGGTCACTTTACTATTCTACTTCTCCTGGATCTCTCTACTGCCTTTGATACAATAGATCACCCTCTACTAATCCAAAATCTCAGCTCCCTTGGAATCAAGATCCAATATTTACTGTTTCCTTCTCTCACATCTCTCTTCTTCTCCTCACCCTCTGTCTGTGGGCGTTCCACAAGGTTCAGTCCTAGGCCCTCTTCTATTCTCCATCTATACATCCTCACTTGGAACTCAAGTCTACCTCTCACCACCTGATCTATCCCCTCTCTTTTGGCACGTGTTCCCAATTGCCTCTCATGCATATCCTCCTGGATGTCAGCCCACCATCTCAAACTCAAGATGTCTAAGACCAAACTCTAAATCTTCATACCACAGAGTAAATTCCTCACATCTACTGTCTACAATGCCATCACCACCTGCCCAGCACATTATCTTGGGGTTCTATTAGAACCTGCCCTCTCAGAATCTCGTCTCTCCAAAATACATCACTACCTTACACAATACACAACTAATATTCTAATACATTCCCTTATCATATCTCATCTTGACTACTGCAACTCACTTCTGGTTGGCCTACCCACCACCCGTCTATCCCCATTTTAATCCATAATGAATGCCTTCACTAAACGTATCTACCCTACTAAATGCTCAGGGCCTCATTCAAAAACAGGGCCCTCCATTTTTTATAATGTGTTAATATTGTTTTGCCTTGATCACATCAATAATAATTATAATGATGGCAATGCTGATGTATTATTTTGCATACTCTGCCTCATGTATATACATATATATACAGTGTACACGATCTCAGTCCCAGTCCTTGTCAGCAGTTATCCCCTCTCAACAGCCATCCCCACAAAGCACCCAAGCCCTCTCATCACCCACCACACATAGCACCCATCCCATCTACATTGCTCCTCCCTCACATAACTTATCCCCACTGTACTTTGCAAACAACCAGCCCTTGCACTCTCTCACCTCTTCCCTGAGCCACCTCACCAGCCCCCAACTCAAAAGGATTTTGCTTGAAAGTGGAGCTATCAACATCTTCTAGGGAACTGTGCTGCAGGACGAGGAGCTTCCCCCAGGCAGGAGTTAGGGATGGGGGACTGTTATGTGAAAAGGACCATCTATTGAAAGGGGTCTTGGGGGAAGCAGCTATGGGTCTTGGGGGTGGGGTGCTTTTATGGGAAGAGGTCTTAGGGTGGGAAGTTGCCATGGAAAAGGGGATTTGAGTTGGTACAGGAGGGCCAAGAGCAAAATATATTTTAGAAACCCCGTCAGGGAGGGGAACTTTTTTTTTGCACCGGGGCCCTCCATTCTCTAGCTCTGTCACTGATCTAAACACATCTGAATTTATTTAGAATATTCTACTTATGTCATAGGTGCTTTTATTTTGGACTAGTAGTTGGCTTGTAGCAAGAGGGGAAGGGAGATCCTGTTAGAAGTTGTTCTGCAATTTAATTCTGTTTCCAGTTGGTATTTAAACATATCTGGAGATGTGATCTAGGTCCAGGTGTCTAATCCTACTAGAAATAAGGTCAGAATGTCTGCCGCCATTACTTTAAACTTTAACACAATACTACACTGCAAAATTAAAATGCAATAGTTTAAAAATAAAGGCTGTTTATTTATTTGATATGAGTATACTATAAATATCACAATTCAGCTGCAGTCCTTTAATTCTATGATGTCTGTTTGTCCCCACTTTTACTCAATTTAAAAAAATATACCCCAGCGTCATTTGTCAATCGCATATTGAAGATATGTCAAAATAGCTAAAAATGTATCCATAATAGAGATGTCGCGAATAGTTCGCCGGCGGACTGTTCCCAGCGAACATAGCATGTTCGCTTTTGCGGCGAACTGCGAACATATGCAATGTTTGACCCGCCCCCTATACTTTATCATTAAGCAAACTTTGACCCTGCACCTCACAGTCAATAGACACATTCCAGCCAATCAGCAGCATACACTCCCTTCCAGAGCATTCTACCTCATGGACAGCAGCCATTTTGGAATCATAACTAACTTGCAGTCTTACTGAGAGGAGGGAGAGTGTAGGTGATGCTGATTGAATAGGGAAATCAATAGCTAGGCAAATTTATTCAGTGTCCAGTGCAGTGCTGAAGGACTCATCAGATCTCTGCTGTAAACACAGCACCCCAAAAAAGCCCTTTTTTTTTTTTTTTTTTTTCTGTCTAATTTAACTTCATTTGCCTGTCTCCCTGCTAGCCCCTGCTAGCAAGTGTGTGTGTCAGGCTCACAACTTATACTGTGTGTGCACAGTGCAACCAATACAATCTTGTTTACTAGTTGTCTACTTTTAAAAAAACAAAACTTTTATTTTGTTAAATCTTAGTTCATTTGCCTGACCGCTAGCCAGTGTGTCAGGCTTACAAGTATTGTGCCAAGTTCAACCAATCCAATCTAGTGGTGTACCTGCAGTCTACATTTAAAAAAACAATAATTTTATTTTCTTAAATCTAAGTTCATTTGCCTGACCGCCAATCTAAGTTAATTTGCCTGATGCTAGCCAGTGTCTGTGTCAGGCTTACAAGTACTGTGCCAAGTTCAACCAATCCAATCTGGTGGTGTACCAGCACTCTACATTTAAAAAAAAACAACACTTTTTTTCTGTGTAATCTAATTTCATTTGCCTGCCTGCCAGCCAGTGTGTCTTAGGCTCACATCGTATACTGTGCCCACTTGCCCAGTCAGTGCCACCACTCATATCTGGTGTAACAGTCAGTAGTGCACATTTAAACAAAGAATACAATTTTGACTGTAATACATTGAATAGCAGTTACTTGTCTGCAAGCGTCTGTGTCAGGCCTACAGCGTCTACTCTCTGCAAGTGCACAGTGCCACTCATATCTGTTGTCACAGTAGCTTGCACGCATAGTACCAATCTGTCAAAACCTGTAATGATGAATGAGGTCTAGAGTAGCCTGGTTCCCTTATCCTCTACAGGTTGAGACCTAATGTTTGGGTGACTCCAAGCAGCACACAAACTCAAAGCCGCCATCCTCCTCCTGGTCCAGCATCATCAGCCACATCAACCACTGCTGTCCTCCTTGCCCACTCTCAACCATCCGCCACTCCGTCTCTCGCCTTGAGCAGTTCCTGCTCATCTGCCCATAGTCAGGTGCCTGTAAAGGACATGTTTGAGCGTAAGAAGCTAATGTCACAAAGTGCCCCAAATTTGAAGTGATACGATCAACCAAGCATCTTTTTCCATCTCCCGGTCCCAAAAATCCAGGCCTTATACACGCCCCCTGATAGGTGCTGTAACAGGTATTAAACTGATAAGAGTAGTACTTACAAACACGCCACTCCTATATGGTGGCACCTTTGATTGCACGCGCCGTGCCCTAAATTTGAAGTTATACGACCAACCAAGTATCTTTTTCCATCTCCCGGTTCCAAAAATCCAGGCTTTATACACGCCCCCTGATAGGTGCTGTAACAGGTATTAAACTGATAAGAGTAGTACTTACAAAAACGCCACTCCTATCTGGTGGCACCTTTGATTGCACGTGCCGTGCCCCAAAATTGAAGTGATACGACCAACCAAGCATCTTTTTCCATCTCCCGGTTCCAAAAATCCAGGCCTTATACACGTTCCCTGATAGGTGACGTAGCAGGTATTAAACTGATAAGAGTAGTACTACTTAACACACCTTATAATAATGCAGAGAGAGGCAACGCAGTGAGAGGAGTCTGAAGAAGAGGAGTCAGAGGAGGATGGTGGCTTTGAGGAGGTGGAAGACCAAACACAGCAGGCGTCCCAGGGGGCTTGTTGTCACCTTTCGGGGATCCTTGGTGGCTGGGTGGAGGAAGAGACCTTCAATGACATCACTGAGGACAAGGAACGGGACATGGCTAGCTTTGTATCCAAAGCTTTGCGGTTGTTTGTGGTGCGTTAAACGGGGAGTTTGGTCTGTCACTGTGAAGCGGGCCTAACCTTTACACTACCTGATCGATACAACATCATACCTGATGTTTTAAAGCACGTTATTCCAAACAATTTAGGAATGTTAGGTAGTGTATGCCCTTTATGGCTTAAAACCAGACTCTGCATCAACTATGTAATTCCGTGGGAGTTTTGCCATGGATCCCCCTCCAGCATGCCACAGTCCAGGTGTTAGTCCCGTTGAAACAACTTTCCCATCACTATTGTGGCCAGAAAGAGTCCTTGTGGGTTTTAAAATCCGCCTGCCCATTGAAGTCTACGGCGGTTCGCCGGGTTCGCCGGTTCGCGAACATTTGCGGCGGTTCGCAAACCGAAAATTTTATGTTCGCGACATCACTAATCCATAATAATTAATTGGCTTTCAATTTATGGACAAAATAGAATAAAACTTATTGCTGTTTTTCCCTTCTCTGAAATGTTGACTGTCATAATATAATTTGAAAAATGTATTTTGTACACCCCACATGCTTTCTTTTAGTCTTTGTTTTTCTATTTCAGGAAGAGATTGCGTCAAACAAAACAACATAAGTTTAGTAGGTTCTATAACATTAGTTAGAATTGCATTTCTAAGCAAGAGGACCAGCTGAGTAATATACAAGGCTGGAGGGGACCTGTCAATGAAAAAAACACTTATATTACAGTTTTTATTAAGGTAAGATTTCAAGAAACCTTTTAGGAGTGTAATCATAGCATGACAGGATCTATGAAAACGAAAAAAAAAAAAAAAACATACCGATAATCCTTTAAGGTGTAATATTCCTAGGGAACAACTAAAATGCAAAAGAATGTTTACTGTTAGAGAAATGAGTTTGGGCCTCATTCTATTATCGGCCGCAGCCGTTGCGGGGCCGCAAGGACCGGCCGCAAGCTATTCGGCTATTCTATTCCCTTACGGCCGGGGATTCCGGCAGGCTTGCGGCCGGTGCCTTGCTATCTCTTGCGGCCGCTCGCGCCGGAGGAAAGCCTTTGATCTAAAACGGCCGCAAGAGATTTGCAATTCAATTGCTCCGGGAAACCTCTCTGCAAGGCTAAAAGCGAGCCGCAGTTACTTGCAGGAAAAAGGTCTCGCTAGCACCAATTAAGCACATAAAATACCTCAAATAAAGCCATCCTGCACTTTGAGAAGACTATAAAGGGATTTTAGGTGTTAGAAAAAATAGCACATAATTATCCTGTACTCAAATCCGTAAAATATTTCATTTTTAATATCCGTAAAATATCCATGTAAAAAGTCCAGAGTGCTTGGAGCACTTCAGACACGCCCACGCCGCAGCCGGAAAATAAACAGTTAATTTGAACTCGGGTTTGGGCAGATGTGCAAGCTTGAGAGTGGGTTCCTTTTAATCCTCATGTCCCCCAATATGATCCCTAGCATTTACAGAGCTGTACAGTGCAGGCTTGAATTTATTTTTGCGTTTTTATATTTCACAGATTACGGCCGGTTCCAAGATATGCGGCCGGCCGTAAAAGGAGATCCTTGCGGGGCCGTATAATAGAATCGCGAGTTAACTGAACCCTCGCAAGGAATCGCAGCCTTACGGCCGAATTACGGCCGATAATAGAATGAGGCCCATTGTGTCTAACTAAAGTGTCCAGTTTAGAGTTTAATTTTATACTAAATTGGGCTTGATAATGGGAAAAATATTTTAGAAATGTATCAATATAGTATTTAATTTTTTTTTGTTTTAAATGTTCTTAAAGTAGAATTTCTTAAAATAAAATCGTACATTTAGTAGACTTTACTTGTGTCACGGGGGCTTCCATTTTGGATAGGTAATTTGCTTACCTCTTCTGGATCGGTACCTTTTTGTGGTGAAGGGGCTTGTGTACCTCAATGAAGCTGTGAGCTATACAATGTAGGTTCACCCCTCTCATAGCAGAGAGGTCAGCATAATTGCTGTCCACTGGAGAAGGAACTGACAACCCACTATATTTGCCAAGACAAGACTGAAGGCCTTAACAACAACAATTTGCTTGGAGCTTGAGAGTGAGGGAATCTCACTGAGACCTACTGTCAAGTATCTTTTCACGTCTTGCAATAGAAAAGAGATGTTATCTGGATCCAATGTTCCTCTCAGGGGTCTAATACTGTTACAAACAAAAGCAAATGTCCAGCACCATTAAATGGACATGGAATACAATTATATTTTTAATGCTTTAAACAAAACAAAACTTTGACTTATTAATATTCCAATTTTGAAAAATTATATGAATCTCAGATTGAGGGTTGATGAGAAATGCTGACTGACAGCTGAAAATGGCAAACTTCAATTTTGTTGACCTTTCAAAATGCAATTTTTTATATCATACTGTCAAGGCTTAGGTAAACTGTTAGGGTGAGGTTCAGGGTTGGGGTTAGGGTGAGGGTTAGGGTTAGTTCAAGGGTTAGGCTGACGTTATAAGCTTAGAACTTCTATCACATATCGGCAACGCTGCAAAATATTGGCAGCGCCATCTAGCGTTTGGAGGCTGCACTGCAGCGACGGTCCTGTCCCGACAACATAACAGGATAGATCCCAGTGTTTTTATGATCATCAAATCTTTGAAAACCAGTTATGAATTAATATTAATCTATCTCTGAAAGAAAACAAGGCCTGTAGTCATTTTACAGGTTGAACTAATATAGCAATTTTAAAATCCTCTTAATGCAGAACTTATACACTCTTTAATCTGATAATAATTGCTTTTATTTTACGGTGGATAAACTCAGGGTAGAGACTTTTTAATTAGATTTACCAATCCAATCATGTTTTAAGCTGCACAAACTGAGCATATATATTAGAGAACTATTCATCGAGATATCTTATATATTTCCTACATGTCCGCCCCAATGTTTTGACAAAGATACTGTTGCTCGGTAATTCATGAATTCAAACAGTGTGCCTTTTAGCTATTTAAATAAAGTACATATCCTCAGTGTGTATGAATTTCACATGACAGATCCACCTGGGTGGGGATTAAGGTTATATCCTATTACTATGGTACATTTTTTTAGAAATTAAACAAAATTTAAGATGAACATATGGCTGACTATGATAAAACTGATTTTGCATTAAGCTGAAATTACATTTTCCCGCAGAACTATATCCTGTAATTGCTAAAGTTTGTAAGCAGTGCATGAGTACATGGAATGTTAATGTCCAGATATTAAATATCCTTATGTACAATAACAATATTTGATATTTTTACGATTGTAGACAGGATAATATTACGAGTTACATCCATCATTTGCAGTAGGATTTCTGTATTTACTATAGTTAGACACAAAATGTTATATTGTAAATCTCTTTTATTACATTAATACTTTAATATGAGTTATTCTTTGCTGTGCGCTGGTCGGTTGCCAGATTTGCATGGAAATGGGATGTTGATTTCTGAAGTCTGCATTCATTTTTATTGCTAAAATTTTGAAAGCTTCTGTTAAATTGTTAATCATTCAAAACCATATGTCGTCTATGTGTTTAGTGTGCAGATCATAATTGCATCTCTTTTTGATACAAACACGTCCACAAATAATAAACATTTTAAGCTCCATCACACAACAAACTTTGACTCAATCAGAGCATAATTAAGCTGGAAAAAAGTATACATCTAGAGTCTCATTCAATTTGAAGACCACATCTTGCGGTATACAGGCCGTATGTCTGCGGGCCTGCTGGTTGCTTGCGGTCTGCTAGAAATCCGGTGTTATTCAATTGAACAAGCCAGCAAGTTATGGGATGAAAGCCTAAACCATAAACCATGCAATCGTATGTAGCGTATTCAGGGAGGGAACAGGATCAATTAAGCAAGGCCGTAACTACCCATTTAGAAACAGCCAATAGTAAATGAGACCGTCATCATTAGGTCAGTAAAACATGGAGTATACATGTCAATCAATTAGTGTTTAGGGGTCGGATATGCGATCATACTCGCAATCCTGCAATGTACATAATAATAAAAATGAATGAAGGAAATGTTCTAGTCCATGTGGGTGGCTACACTACCTTCACCAAATAATTGGTTAGCGCAGGAAGAAATCCAAAAGAGGTTGGAATAAATAAATGTTAATAAAGCCCCAGGTCCTGATGGAATAAATCCAAGGGTACTGAGGGAACTGGGTTCTGTAATAGCCAAACCATTATATCTAATTTTTCGAGATTCACTCAACACTGGGTTGCTACCAGATGACTGGAGAAAAGCAAAGGTGATACCTATATTTAAGAAGGGAGCAAGAACTAATCCAGGGAATTATTGGCCATGTAAGTCTCACTTCTGTAGTGGGAAAGCTTTTAGAAGGGTTAATAAGGGATAATATAAAAGAATATGTCTATTCAAACAGGATTATAAGTAGTAGCCAACATAAATTTATGAGGGATAGGTCATGTCAAACAAATCTAATTAGTTTATATGAGGAGGTTAGTAGGAACTAGGCTCAGGTCAACTCAGTGGATGTAGTCTTTTTAGATTTTGCATATGCTTTTGATACAGTGCCACATGGGAGACTATTGTGCAAACTAAGGGATACAGGAATTGCAGTAAATATCTGTACGTGGAGCTGGCTAAAAACAGGAAGCAAAGGGTTGTGGTAAATGGAACATACTCTGATTGGACTAATGTGGTAAGTGGGGTTCCTCAGGGTTCATTCAGTATTAGGTCCTCTCTTTTTTAACATATTTATCAACAACTTAGAAGTAGGACAGGAAAGTATTGTCTCCATTTTTGCTGATGATACTAAGTTGTGCAAGGACATTAAAACAGAAAATGATGTAGTTTCCCTCCAAAGTGATTTGCAAAAATTAGAGAAATGGGCAATTAAATGTCAAATGAGATTTAATATGAATAAATATAAGTTTATGCATCTGGGAACGAAAAGTAACCACCTACATAACAGTTCTCAATGCCAAGCAGCCTCTGCAAAGGCAAATAAAATATTAGCATGTATTAAGAAAGGTATAGAAGCCAGGGACGCAAATATAATTAAGTATATTTTCTCTAGAAAAAAGGATTCTAAGAGGGGATTACCCTAGATAGACACATCCAGGGTAAGTATAAAGATTTGTCAAGGGAGCTTTTCATGCCAAGTGGTTTTCAACTGACAAGAGGACATCCCTTGAGGTTAGAAGTAAAAAGATTCCACCTTAAAAAAGGAAAAGGGTTCTTCACAGTAAGGGTTGTTAATCTGTGGAATTATCTACCAAAAGAGGTGGTGACAGCAGATTCGATAGATAACTTTAAAAGGGGATTGGAGATATTTTCAAATAAAAAGGGCATTCAGGGTTATCCTGGTTAATTAGAGGAGGAGTATTGATCCAGGGATGAATCCGATCGTCAGTATCTTGAGTCAGGAGATGTTTTTTCTTTTTCTGTTTGCCTTCCTCTGGATCAATTAACAATTAATCTGCATATTGCAGATCAGAGGATATTTTAAATAGACAACAAAACTATGGCCCTTTGTGGTGCAATTCAATTTTACTCCCAGGACAGACAATCTTCAAGGGAAGAGAGGGCAGGCCAACCAATGATTATAAAGAAAATATACAGTAGTGGTGCTCTACACAATATAAACTAAATGTGTTAGAATATCAAAAGATGGTACTTATCCACCAATAGTGGAAGCAGTAATCTGAGGCTATACAGAATTTTCCCTTAATGCTAATGGCATCAGTACAAGTCTATGAGCCTCATTCAATTCAAAGATCACATCTCTCTTTATATAAGCTGTATCTCTGCGGGCATGTTGCGGGCTCACGGTCGGCTACAAATCTGGTGCTATTTAAATGAGCAAAGGCGCAAGTTACAGGCCAAGGCCTCAAATGTAATGCTTCTGAGTATCAGATCCAATGAAGCATGCCAAAATCGAATAAGTCTGTAATTTGCAATCTCGTTGCAGGTCAATTAAACAATAGGAACCGGAGAACCATTCAATGCTGCAGAAACAATTTAAAAGGCTGCTAAAAACCGTCAACACAAAGGTCTAGGCGTTGGTGGGTTTTTGAGAGAGATATAGATAGAGTGAGACAGAGACTGCGAGTGACTGAGAGATAGAGTGAGTGAGTGAGTGCTAGAGAGAGAGAGAAAGAGAGTGCTAGAGAAAGTAAGTGAGAGTAACTAAGGAATAGAGATATATAGAGAGAGTGAAACAGAGATAGAGAGAGAGAGAGAGAAACACTGGAGGAGAAGAGGAGGAGAGTGAGGAGGGGAGGAGAGGTAGACGTATGGAGAGAGGGAGAGGACGAAGCAGGTCAGGGAGGGTAGGAGAGCAGGAGGAGCAGGGGTCTGATCCCAGGAGGATAGGTAGTGGGAATGAAGTTAAGCTTGTGCAACCAGTGGTGGTCCATTACCTACTGTGGATGGGAGTGGATTCTGAAGGAGTGGATAGATCCAGCAGGAGTAGTGGGCCTTCCAGGATAGCTGGTCACTTGCTTTCAGGAAACCCTGCAGAGTGAGTATCATGTACACCATCACACCATCATATGCACACACATGAACCCCACACACATAGATAACTGACAAACAATAGCACTGTAAGATCTCAGGTTATGACTACAGATAAATGGGGCAGCAATTACCATGTACATCCAGGAAGCAAACATAATCATAATTCTTATCAAGGAAATGTCTGCCCAATACCTGCAGTTAAAATGGATTATGAATAGCAGTTGTCAATGCAGTTTGTGTTAGTATTATGTTTGCTGTTTGTTCAAAGTTCATATAAAACAAAACAGTTAAAATATAAATTGCAACTGTGTATTTTTGTCATGATTTCCCCTATTCCTATCTTCCCCATGTTAAACTGCACCGTTTAAAGCTGTTTCGCTTAAGACTCCTACTGCTTGGAACCTATCCACAGTGTTAAACGAGGAATAGCTGGAGATCAAGATTGATTTGACATCCAAAAGAGAATACATGTATGGGTGTGCGCACTGCAGCATATGCGGATACAGACTCTGAAGGACTGCATGTGATTGTCATGTACTAGCCTAACCTGGACCATCTCTCATAAGCCTGTTAACACACATTGCTGAGAATTGGTCACAGATTGGTCAGTCTCACACAGTCTGCACAGCAGATTCAGATGAGCACATGTCCTAATGAACTGCAGATGGCACACCACACCAGCATTACATATATTGATATGAGCCATGATCCACAATGCTCATGATACAGCTCAATGTTTATCTGCGTAAAACAATCACCATGATGTCAGGGATATGGAAACACACAGCAAACAATTGTTTAGAGAATCAATACTCAAATACTATTGTCCTCTCATTTCAGTACCCAGGAGGAATACCCTGGCCGCAGAGACCCAGGCGGTGGCTCCACAGGAGGAGGAAACACAATAACAAATGCAGGACCATCACAGGAGGCAGTCCCATCAGCAGCAAGACCATTGTGGGAAACATCCCCCGAGCCCTCACACTCATCATGGGCACGTTCACAGCCATGTGAACCAATAGACATGTCATGGAGACATCAACCTCCTGACAACAGATGTTGTCCTAACAGTTGATGCCACATCAGTTGTTGTCCCAGCAGATGTTGTCCCAACAGATGATGCCGCATCAGTTGTTATCCCAGCAATTGTTGTTTCAGCAGTTGATGTCCCAGCAGATGTTGCCCCAACAGAAAGAGACCAACACCATCAATACTCCATTAATGGAGTTGTTATTTATTTCTTCTTCTGCATACATGCTCATGTTTTCTGCAAATACTTACAATGTAGTCAACATTGAGATAGCTGGTGTTCTGTTGCTGCACACAATGTTTTTAGTTGTCTTTGTGGTTAACCGTTGATTTGACACATGGCAGCACTTCTGTAATGGCAATATGATGAGATTATTAGAGTCACACATAATCCATTGTAATCATATTGATTTCAACATTGATTTCTACTTTAATATGTATTCACATGTTTGGGCCCTTTCCTGTTATCTGACCGTGACTGCTGGTGGCAGCATTTGCAGTCACATAAGAGGAAAATCCCCTCTTTGTATCCCATGACGAACATTGATTATCATTTAAAATATGCTGGTATGTTCATATTTCCAGATTGCTATTAATTGCTTTTGAAGTGGATAAGCATGATCAGACAATAGGAACATTCCTTTTCTGTACTGTGAAGATGTTTTCAAATACGATTGTGGGGCCTATATACATTGACATTGTGGAATATATAATCCCGTCCATTTTGCTTAGTGTATGGGAATGTGTGCATACTTACCATGAATAGATAGCATAGCATGTTCTAGTTGATTCAGTGTTAATCAATAATGCATTGTGAGACATACTGTACATCATATAAGGAGGCTTTCCTCTACTGTGGACTGTTTGATATTCTGTATGACAATGGGGAAGGAGTAAACTCCTCGTTATCCGGCACCTATGGGGATTGCCTATTGCCGTATAAGTGTAGTTGCTGGTTGCTTGAGAGTCGCTATTTTAAAAGCCCTAATTAGCACTAAACCCCTAAAAAGTCTTAAATTATCTATACAACAGTTACTGCTAACTAATCTGAGTCATTTAAAGCTAAAAAAAAGAAGAGAAAAAAAGTTGATTGAAAAAAATATTGGATGCTGGTTGTGCCAGTTAAAGCCGATTAAGTGAGAGTTTTTGTCAAACAGAGAATACAGTTCCGGTTAGTTGAGTGTCAGATAATTGGGAGTTTACTGTACTCACACATAATACGGGCATGTTGTTGTGACCCCTGAACATTATCCACAACAGGGAGAGGTAGAGGCTCTTCCTCGTGATGGAGATGAGCCTCATCAATGTCCCCCAGACAGTTGTCGTGTACTGCTATATTGTGCAGACAACAGCAGGCCATGAAGATCTGACAAACCTTATCTGGAGTATACTGTAGCGCCCCTCCAGTGGAATGTAAACATCTGAAGCACATCTTGAGCACACTAAATGTGCCCTCTATTACATTTCGGCATTTTGTATGGGTCGCATTGTACCTCTCCACCGCCTGTGTATGAGGATTGTTCACAGGGGTCAAACATCCATATCCTGCATCAACTGAAGTAAACAAAATGGGAGATGTAGATATAAATGTGATGTTGTGATATTTGTTAAAGCGTATGAACGTATACATAATGATTCATGTGATGTTAGTTTATGGATATGTGGTTTTGAACTTTATACTTCTATGACCAGATAACACAACAAGCAATGATGCTATGATGCAATGACTCAGGCAGTGTTACTCCCTTAGTCACATGTGAATGTCAGAGCTATACAATGGAACATGATTTACTGTATATGTTAGATTATTCTCTCTTGGTAAGATATGCTTGCCTGGGATTACGTATGGGTACTCACCCAGTAGCCAACCAGATGGAAATTAACCAGACTGCAAGTAATGATAGGTGCAGGATTGATGCAGGATATGGGCACCATGAGCACTTCTAGGGAAGCCTGCAAACACCCTTTGTATGTGCAGGTTTGCATGGCAAACAACCTGTACATTGATAGAATGATAGTGTTTGCGTTTTCTGAACAGCGCTTTCTTATCTTTAGGAGGTATGTGTGGCACCTCCTATTGGATGGAAATCAGATTTCCCCTTCAAGGTCTCTTCCACAGTGTTGGGGAAACTGGTGTATCTGGTAGCTTTCAGAACAATAGTATAGAAGAATGTGCTCAGACACCTTGAAAAGCTTTCCTGAGACATTGCTCCTACTATACTACTAGTGTTCTGGAAACTACCAGATGCAAGTAAGTCTATTGCGGCTAACATCCATTTCATTCCTGGGATGGCTCTATTGGTCCATGAGGATGGCTCAAGGTCCCCCCTCTGATTTTACTCTCTCCCTGTATAATTTGGGTGCCCGGACCCTCCTTAAAGGCTCCTGGGCCTGCTCAGGCGCCTGTGGGTGTTGCAGTGAAGGAGCCAGCACTTCAATGTCATCCTCCCTGTCTGCAGCTTCCCCTATATCCCCCTGTCCCTGTGCCACTAGAGCTCTGTCCCCTACCTGACCCTCGACCATGATCCTAGGCATATCCTGTGGTAATTTATGTGCATGACTTGGTTCTGGACCACCATGGATCACATTAGCATGCTCACCCACATTCACTCCTAGACGTGCCTCTCTGTCACTCCTCAGCCACTCCTCAATCACACACCTTGCATCAGTGTCTCCACTCAGCAACATTCAGTACCAATATTCATGCTTCCTACCTCACATGCATATGCACATCAATCACATTGCGGCAATTCATGATGGGTCAGACTTGCTGATGGCTTGTTAGGGTTGGGGTTATATAGCTTGTTGACTAATATCCAGTTGGATTTCAGGTTTGGATTTGCTCACTTGTGTATTTTAGACTTATTTGGCATTACAGCTGATTTAGGCTATGGCTATGGGAATCTAGAGCATGATAATCTGATGAACTTCCCTGCTTTTGTATTGTTTTTGCCAGTCCTATTTGTAACCCATAATGTTTTGGCCTACATTCGTTTTTGTTGCTCTGGTACTTGATATATGTGACGTGGTGGTGTAATTTGGCAACTATTTGTTTTCCCAATGTAGATGTGATGAGTGAGATGTATATGAGATGATCTTTGTATTTTTATGGTCCACATTAGAGCATCTGTGAGTGAGAAAGGGTTAATATGGCAGCCATGTTCATTTATATGTGTTGCAACTTAATGAGGTAGTGTGTCTTTAATAGCTTTCAGCATCTTGCAGCATGACCTCTCCTATTGGCATATGCATGACCATTACAACATATGAAAAAAATATATATATTTTAAACTATTTGATACTTGGGAGTTGTTGTGCAAGTAATTCTAATGCCTTCCATTGCTTTGGCAATATTTTAAAGTGCATTGGTGTGTTTTGCAGTTTTTCAAACAAGTCTGTAAACCCTTTGCGGGTCCTGTTTGGAACCCATAAGATTTGCAATTAGCAATTTGCGATTTTAGCGATCGGAACTCTTGCAGACGTGAAAAAAGATCAAAGGCTTCTACCAAAGGCTATGAGTTCCTGGTTTTAACAACCCCATGGATTTCATGTATGTTGTTTTCAGTTCGCAAAAGTACTCCAATTGAATAGCAAATTAACTTACAGCCTCCTTTACAGGCTACTGTAACTTACAATTGATCAATTGAATGAGGCTTTAACAGCCCTATTGAATTAGAAGTCCGTAGCGGGACGGCCACAAGGACTGCGGGCTTGAAATTCGGCTGCGTTACATAGCTATTAAATTAGAACAGGAAGCAAGTTAGGGGCTTGAGACGCAAAGCAGTAAAAAATGTTGACAACATTGGATGCGCAGTCGTGAACATGATCAATTAGTCAAACCCGGAGTTACAGGTTTAGATGGAGCCAATGGAAACAGAGATCGTCATCATTGCATCACAGAAAAATGGAGGTTAGATTTCAAAGTCTTACGGGGTTCAATTACGAGTTACGATTGGAACCACATTTCAGATATAATGCAATATTGATAAAGCCGTAAATATGATATTCTAGTCCATGAGCATTCCATTATATGTATTAACACATTGATTGCCGGGATCAATATAACACATAAATTAAACATGAAATAAAGTATTTTCATTTGCCGGTTTGCGGGTTTGTGAATGTTGTGCTATTAATTCTAAGGCCTAACAACACTTTCCCTTTTAATAAAAGTACAGTAGTGTGTGTATATGTTCATTTACAGTTGTATGGATTGGACCCCTCTTGCAAGTCCTCTCTAGTACCTGTTGGCTTTTGGGCTACATTTGCGGGTTACAAGCTTCAACTCCAGTGAAACTGTTTCAATTTAATAGCATGATTGTAAGCGTAACAGTTACGGGCTTGGCAGATCAAAGATTTGTGGCCGCGCAGTTAAAATTTGAACGTCATATAGCCTTTTTTCGCCCTTAAACTGCAAGTCGTTGACATGTTGCTTTACGGGTCTAATTTAATTGCTGTAAGTCTTGCGGGCTACGTTACGGGATACGGTTTTACATGTTGAACTAATTTAATAGGGCTGTATGTGTGGATGAATGATGAGCGGCTATCCTGAAGATTTTTGGTGACCTCCCCGCAGAGTAAATCAACTTCATGAAAAATAATTTGACAGAGAGGACAAAAAAAAGAGAGAACCCCCCCCCCCCAAAGAAAAAGAAATGGTGAAGTTAGTTTGCCTTATTTTAATACGTGCATAAATATTGTACTTACAGAACATAAAAAAAATGGTTATCTACTGAAAACTAAAAAAAACATCAATTATTTGGCATAAAACATACGTAGAACATATTTTTAGTTTTTAATTAAAAAAGGGGTTCTACATATGTATTATGTCAGATAATTGACTGTATTAAGTAGATAACCTTTGATTAACCTCATATACTGTGACTATAAGGTCTATTTATCTTACCAATACTTTTGTCTATACTGTCAGAGATTGTGGCGATGTTCCTGCAGTTTTTATGTTTTGTAAGCACAATCTTTCATGTGTGCATTAAAATAACCTAAACTTACATCACTTTTTTTCCACTCTTCACTGAATACTTTTTTTTTATTTTTTTGCATTAAAGGGATAGAAGAAATCAAGAGATGCTAAAGAAGGGTTTATGCTGCTAGACATGTCTAAATGTTCCCCTTGTAATTTTATACATATAACTATAAACAGTGGCATAGCTAGAGCTTTTGCAGCCAGGGGCTACCCCGGAGTTCCCCCCTCCCCCCCAAAAAAATAAGGCTCAGCCATGGGCAGCAAAAGTGCACACACAGACACGCACTCACAGACACACACACTCACAGACACAAACTTACAAAGACACACACTTGCTTATATACACTCACAGACACACACTTATCCCCCCAGACACACACTCACAGACACACTCATACAGACACACTCACAGACACACTCACACACACACTCACACACAAAGAGGCACTCAAAGACACACGCGAGCAAACGCACAACGCATGCGCAAGCGCCGCAGTTCGTGCCACCCCCAAGGAGGTTGTGATCGGGATGGCCCGCACCCCTCCCTTCCTACGCCAGTGACTAAAAATAAACAACATGTATTCAAAGCAGACAAAAAACTGATTCATAGGAAAACATAGAAATGTGTCTGTGCTGTAGTCATGGATGGTTTAGTTTTGCTAAAATATTATTCATATCATATATCATATCACTGCATAACACAGGCTTCCTCCTACCACACTATCATATCACTGCATAATACAGGCTTTCCTCTTCTTACTATCATATCACTGTATAACACAGGCTTCCCTCCAATTTTAATCCTCCATGATACTTTCTGAAAGGAGAATAGTGTGTGTGAGGGTAGGTGGGATATGGGTGATGTATGAAAAAAGGGGAAAGGGAAGATAAATTAGTGAAGACCAAGAAGGAGAAGCTGGGAGGGGAGATAGAAAGTGAGAATGGGAAAAATGAATACTGGAAAAAACAGAAGAAAGAAGAAAGAGTAGAAATGAGTTGGAAATATATGAATCAACTGAATATATTGCAAGATTAAAAAAACATACAAAAGTCAGGTGTTGTGGTACAAAAATACATGCCTGAAAAAGTATACTATACTAGAAATTTGTAACTACAATGTAGTTTGACTGTTTTTTTTAAACTTTTGGTCAGGTAGCCTTCTGAGTCATGGCTGTGCATTTTATCCTCCCTGGGTTGTTAAAAGAGGGGTAACGTATGATTACGTTTCATTTTGCTATTTTGTGTGTTCCCTATTCATATAATCTGGGGGTTGATTTGTCCCCCCCATTCCCCCAGCCCTTGGTTAACGTGCATATTGACATAGTAACTATATTTATTTACATTCTATATCTGCCCCATGTAATACAAACTTTATGAATAGTTTTACTATTGTATTAATTTTCCATTCCAGTATGATTTCTATTTTAATATAACACAGTGATATACTTTTTAATAACATAGTTTGCTATAGCTTGTTACCTTTCATATCTATAGTACGGCTCTACCAATACAGTGATTACCATTAATCTTCATCAACAATAAACATGCATGTGCAGTTGGATTTGCTACAGAGATGAAGTAATAAAAGTAAGTAAGTAGGTGAAGAACTTAGATGGCATTGCACATTTTATTAGAATAAAATAAGTGCTGCGACCAATAAGGCTAAGAGTACATGAGGCTTGATCAATGTCCATATGGGGTCTTGGTAGCTGAAAATAATACATTGTATTGATAGGGCCTGAGACAAGTGGATTTTCCTTTACAGGTAAAGGCTGATAAATTGGAGAGTGCACTAATTGTGCCCAGATGAGAGGGGTGTGTCTTGACTGTTAAACTAGTATAAAAGGTTTGTGAGCTGTTTGGGGCTGTTCGCAAGTGGATTTTCCTTGCAAGTAAAGGCTGATAGAGCACTAATTGTGTCCAGGTAAGAAGGCAGAAGCTAATATAAACAGGAGAAGGCACGAAGTTGTGAGCTTGCGAACATTTTCAGTATCAAGTGCAATTCTAGAAAAAGCGTAGGAGTTTAAATAAAAGGAAAAGGGAGGGCAGATTCATAGTGAAAAGGAGGAAAACTTTTTACAAATATATTATTTTATATTCTTTATTTTTCCCAGTGAAATTTTGTAGACAATAATATTAATTATGAGTCAGTCCAGTGGCAACCTCACTCAGTGTACATCCTGTCATATGTATGCAATACTGGAACAGATGATCCAGGGTCCATACCTCTGTGACAGGTGTGAGCATGTTGCCTCTCTGGAAGCTCAAATTGGAGATCTGGAAAGGAGAATTGTAGCACTTAGTGATATTGCTCCACTGGAAAGGGGGTTGGTGCTTATTAAGCACAGTTTAGCTGGGCCGGGCATGGAGGGTGGAGCTGGGGCTAGTGAGGATGTCCATGGAGGTAGCTGGGTTACAGTTACAAGGGGAAGCAGGGGGAACAGGAGGAGGCAGGCCAGTTCTGAGTTGGCAAACACCAACAGATTTACCAGATTACCAGATTGAGTGAAACTGTCTGGATGTCCAATCAGGAATGGCAATGCCAGATAGAGCTGTTCCCTCTAACAGCCGAGAGAACAGTTCGACTGGAGGATTAAGAGGGCAAAATAGGCAGAGCAACAGACAGGTTTTGGTTGTAGGGGACTCTATATTAGGAAGGTAGACAGGGTGATTTGTCACACAGATCCCAGCAATCGAACAGTTTGCTTTCTCCCAGGTGCTTGGGTTCGTCACGTTGTGGATCTGGTAGACAAATTATTGGGAGGGGCTGGAAATGAACCTGCGGTCTTGGTACATATTGGTACCAATGACAAAGTTAGTGGAAGATGGAGTGTCCTAAAGAATGATGTTAGAGTTCTAGGTAATAAGCTGAAGGCAAGGACATCCAAGAAAGTATTTTCTGAGATACTACCAGTGCCACGTGATAGCCCAGGGAGGCAGAAGGAGCTTAGGGAGGTTAATGTGTGGCTAAAGATGTGGTGCAATAAGGAGGGGTTTGGGTTTTTAGAGCACTGGGCTGACTTCTCACTTCGGTACAATCTCTACAGCAGGGATGGATTGCACCTTAATGATGAGGGAGCTTTTGTGCTAGGGGATAGGATGGTAGAAAGGCTGGAGGAGTTTTTAAACTAGTAGGTGGGGGGAGGGCCTAGATATAAGTAATGGGGTAGAAAGTGTAGAGGGTATAAGGGATGAATTAACAATTCATATGGGATGAGATGGGGGAGGGGTAGTATAGTCAATAGGGAGGTAGTACTAAGTAACTCAAGTACAGTGACAGGCACTTCAGAACTACAGACTCATAACATAAGGTGTATGCTTGCTAATGCCAGAAGCTTGCCAGGAAAAATGGGAGAGTTAGAATTATTAGCAATTAATGAAAAATGGGATTTAATAGGCATTACCGAAATGTGGTGGGATGAATTTCATGACTAGACTGTTAATCTGGATGGTTATAACGTATTTAGGAAAGATAGGGACAATGGTAAAAGAGGAGGAGGGATTTGTATGTATGTTATGAATTTAAGCCTATAGTCAAAGAAGATATTTATGGCGGAATTAATAATAATGTTGAATGTTTGTGGGTAGAGCTAAATAGCGGAGCAGCAAATTCCAAACTAATATTAGTAGGAGTATGCTATAATCCCCCAAATATAGCTGAAGTAAGGCAATACAATTATTGTTACAGATTGGAAATTCAGCTAAGCATGGGGAAGTTCTAATAATGGGAGATTTTAATTACCCTGAAATAAACTGGATAAGTTCAGCTAAGGGGAGCAGGTTCTTGAGGACACTCAGGGATCATTATCTGGCACCGGTTATACAAGAACCTACTAGAAATCAAGCTATCTTAGATTTAGTCATCACAAATAATATTGATATAGTATCAAATGTTGGAATAGGGCAAACTTTGGGAAACAGTGATCACAACACAGTCTCATTTGAGATTGAATTAAAAAAACAAGATTTTAAGGGGCCAACAAAAACTCTTAATTTTAAAAGAGCAGATTTTAATGGTCTAAGGGGAGCAATACAAAGTATAGACTGGGACAGAGAACTGATAGGTAAAAACACTGAACATAAATGGACAACATTTAAATCCTTGCTAAATATACATACACATCGGCATATACCATGTGGGATAAAAAACTAAAAGGAGTAAATCCCATCCACTGTGGCTTAACAATGATTTAAAGATCAAGATACGGAAAAAAAAGGCATTTAAATTATACAAACAAGAGGGGACAGAAACTTTACGGGAATACAAGGAAATCAACAAGGCTTGCAAAAGCGCTATTAGACTGGCTAAAATAGAAAATGAAAAATGAATTGCAAAAGAGAGTAAGACAAACATGAAAAAATATTTTTTAAGTATATTAATGGGAAGAAAGCGAGGTAGGAAGCTATAGGAACATTACAATGAGAAACAGGCCATCTGAAAATTAGTGACCAGGAAAAGGCAGATGAGCTAAATAGGTTATTTTCTTCGGTATACACAAGGGAGGTATCAGTGGTTGGGACACTGCAACATAATGGGGCTACACTACCTTTGTCAAATAATTGGTTAACACAGTAAGTAATCCAAAAGAGGTTGTAAAAAATAAATGTTAATAAAGCCCCGGGAACTGATGGAATACATCCACGGGTACTGAGGGAACTGGGTTCTGTAATAGCCAAACCTTTATATTAAATTTTTCAAGATTCACTCAACACAGGGTCTCTACCAGATGACTGTAGAAAAGCAGATGTGATACTTATATTTAGAAAGGGAGCAAGAGCAAATCCAGGGAATTATAGACTAATGAGCCTCACTTTTTTATTGGGGAAGCTTTTAGAAGGAGTCAGCATGGATTTATGAGGGATAGGTCATGTCAAACAAATTTAATTCATTTCGATGAGGAGGTTAGTAGGAACCTAGATCAAGGCAACTCAGTGGATGTAGTCTTTTGGGATTTTGCAAAGGCTTTTGATACAGTGCCATGTGGGAGACTATTGTGGAAGCTAAGAGATACAGGAATTGCAGTAAATATCTGCTCTTGGATTGAGAGCTGGCTAAAAGACAGGAAGCAAAGGGCTGTTGTGAATGGAACATACTCTGATTGGACTAATGTGGCAAGTGGGGTTCCTCAGGGTTCAGTATTAGGTCCTCTGCTTTTTAACATATTTATTAATGACTTAGAGGTAGGATTGGAGTGTGGTGTCTCCATTTTCGCTGATGACACAAAGTTGTACAAGGTAATTAAATCAGATAATGATGTGCTTTCCCTCCAAAGGGATTTACATAACATTGAGGAATGGGCATCTAAATGGCAGATGAGATTTAATACGAATAAATGTAAAGTTATGCATCTGGGAAGGAAAAATAGCCATGCAATTTATAATCTTAATGGAGCAAATCTAGGTGTATCAGATATTGAAAGGGATTTGGGAGTGCTTGTGGACAACCATCTAGGTAACAGTGCTCAAAGCCAAGCAGCAGCTGCAAAGGCAAATAAAATATTAGCATTTATTAAGAAGGGTATAGAAGCAAGGGAAGCAAATATAATTCTGCCACTATACAAATATCCAGTACGCCCTCATTTGGAATATGGAGTACAATTTTGGGCACCACTTCTTAAAAAGGACATTTTAGAGCTTGAAAAGGTACAGAGGAGGGCAACAAAACTAATAAGGGGAATGGAGGGGCTAAGTTATGAAGAGAGACTAACCAAATTAAACGTATATTCTCTTGAAAAAAGGTGTCTAAGAAGAGGTATGATTACCTTATATAAATACATCCAGGGTCAGTATATAGAAGTAAAAAGATTCCACCTTAAAGAAAAAAAAGGGTTCTTCACAGTAAGGGTGGTTAATCTGTGAAATTCTCTACCAGAGGAGGTGGTGACAGCGGATTTGATAGATAACTTTAAAAGGGGACTGGATTTATTTCTAATTAAAATGGGAATTCAGGGTTATCCTGGATAATTAGAGAGACAGTATTGATGCAGGGAGAAATTCGATCGTCAGTATCTGGGGTCAGGAAGGAATTTTTTTTTTCTTTGAGACGCTTGGTCGTTGGGTTTTTTGTCTGTTTGCTTTCCTCTGGATTAATTAATAATAAAAAATAAAAAAAACATAAATAATTGATTAATGATTAATTAACAACTAATTAATTGATATTTAATATGCATATTGCAGATCAGAGGAGATCTTAAAAGGTTGAACTTGATGCACTGAAAATCTTTTTTCAACCTTAATTAATATGGCCCTCATTCAATTGCAATTTGGCCAATTGAATAGGGCCCTAAATAAGCACATAACATATATTTTTTAAATACGTTTTTAGTTAGTAAGCATCTATCTAAAAGCAAGATTTTCACTAACTAAAAACCTCTTTAAAAAAATATGCTATGTGCTTATTTAGGGCCCTATTCAATTGGCCAAATCCCAATTGAATGAGGGCCTATGTAACTATGTAACTATGTGTTGAGGCTGGTGGATGACTAGGATTGTCCAGGTCACATTTCTAATATGCAATACATTGAGTAAGTTGAAAATAGCTGATAAGCAAGGTCAAGAACAAGAGACTAAGAAAAAAGAAAAAGTCAGCACTTCATACTGCCAAACTGGGTTTAAATACCTGCAGGATGCTGAATCTGAGAAATCAGAACCAAAACCAGAACTTTTGTTCTTATTTAAGGTGGATAAGGTCACATGTACATACTTGTATTTGGCTGCTAACCATACACCAGATTCAAATTTATGGTGAATTTAACCCAAAAAATGTGGATTATTTGAACATTTTAGATTTAGGCAGATATTAATTTTAAGCTATTTTTACAGTCTAAAATATAATGACTATACTTATTTATTCTAAAGCAGTATATTATTAATGGGTTTTCAATGTCCCTTTCATCCACATATTTTTAGAAAGAGCAGATGTGCAGTAGAGTTGTAGGTTTTATTTACATAAATATTTATTTCCAAAAGGTATTGGAGACTCCACAGTTTCAGTCGGTGAGGGGCCTGCTATCAAAATGATCACATGCTGTTCCAGTCTGGTGAATCCATATGGTACGGAATAAGGCCGCTCAGGAAAGAATCTTTCACGCCTGCTGTTCCAACTGAGAATGTCTGCAAAAGCCCAGGTTATTTTCAGGACCAACTTTCCTTTCATTATGTTGCAAATATAAAATACAGAACATTTGAAAGGGAAATGTTAACTTATTTGTTGTAAATATAAGAGGTAATTTGTAAATTATGTTGAGATCCCTTAGATGAGGAACACATCAATATTACAGAAAGATATTTGTTAAAGCTAACAAATGGTAGAGGGAATTAATGAGCAGGGTGCTCTTCTAAATTTGGAAGGATATGATTACCTTCATACAAAACAGCCTTGTTTATTGAGAACCAGTATGGGCAGAGTTTCATCACGGCCATTAATGCTATGTTAATTAACCAATGTGGTGCTATCTATCTCAATGTGTATTTATTTAATGGTCTATCTGTATATCTGTTTATCTATTCATCTCTCTGTTTGACTATCAAAGCCAGCTGTGTTTTCATCCATCTACAGCAAAGGTAGTCATTGATTTTTTAATAAAATTCACCAAGCTCCAAATCTATTTATGAAAATGGTTATGTTTATTATTATTACACACACAACTAATTTAATATAATGACACAGGGCACAGGAAGGAAGTTGTAAAACTGAATACAACTTTGGTTACAGACCACCATTTCACTCAATGCTTATTTAAGGTGTTTGAAGTTCCAGGTGATATGATATTATGATATAATTTACTAATGCAGTGAAAGACTGGAGGAAATGGTATGAAAGTCCTGATTCAGACCCAGGTCCACCTATTGCCTACACTGATGTAGAATATCTACTTCAGCTGTTGAGTCTTTCCTATTTTCTGCCTTTAGGTTATCTGCCTGCTACTTGTTGTTAACTGATGAAATCCCATATATCACCCCATTACCACAGACTGACCCCCCCTTTATCACCCCACATCCCTATCCCAGCCCTGGTACATCGCCCCCCCCATCCCGGCCCTGGTACCTCGATCTAGTGGATGTGATGAACCCATCCCTCCAGAAGAACTTGATCAGGTTGGTGAGGGTCCCTAGGTTGGACATCTCCTTCAGATTCCTGGCCAGGGCCACCACTTACTGCTGTCCTTTCTGTCCTCCTGTACCTGGCTGTCAGCTAGTGGCTCGGGCAGCCAGTGCGATACAATTTCTTATTTGTCCACTACGTTGTTCTTAACTTGTAAATAAATCACATATATCACCCCATTACCACAGACTGACCCCCTTTACCGCCCCACACCCCTATCACCTAACACCCTATGACAGACCCCCCCAACCCGTCCCCTGGAAACTTTAATTAGTGGATGCTGCTGAACCCATCCTTCCAGAAGAACTCAATCAGGTTGATGAGGGTCCCTTTACTGCTGCCCCTTCTGTCCTGTGTACATGGCTATCAGCCAGCAGCTCAGACAGCTCCAGACCCACAAACCTGCCTCCAGCATCCAAAAGTGGCAGCCAGATAACAGAAAATAATCTCAAGTGGTGGGCAAATAACAGGAAATATCCATGCTGTTTATTATGTAATACATCTAATTTGTCTTTCTATTACCTAATGTCACCAGTTTTTTATAATAAATGCAAATAAAAGAATGTAGCAAAATTCTCTATTCAGTTTTTTAAAAGTAACATGAAGTTCCCTGAACAAGAGCACATTTCCTTCAAAAACATTTTAATTATAATTGTATCCCAGTCTTGCCTTGTATTGTAATGTTCATTCTGTAAATTATCATACATTTTTCATTTGTCTTTTTACCTACATTGATCTCAAATATAAAGTAATCAATCACTCTTTAATTATTACATTTTTAAAGGCATTTAGAGGATTTTTTAAACACACTATTTGAACTAGATGCTTAAGGTCATAGAAAAGTGACTGTTTAAATCTCTCTCATACATCATTTTCCATAACCGCTATCCATAGGACCAATTTGCCCTCCCATAATTTAGCAATTAAATTAATCTGAATGCCTATTTGAATTTAGATGCATTCCTGGCACTATGATTACAGCACGCATGAAGTCTTCTCTAGGGAGCAAGAGATAAGTATGTCAGCAGTAGCAGCTGGGGAATGCTAATTTAGAAGAATGTTGATAACCTTGAAGGATATTTAGAACTTTAATGTATGGCGCCATTAAGTTCTCACTTGTGAAAACCCATTCTGATAACTGAACCTGTAGTGCCCTAGCTTAGTATTTACACCTTTACAAACATTATGAGGGTAAATTTGTAGGATAAAAAGTAGGGATAAGTTGAGTTCAGAAGATACAATGTATAAAAACATTTTTTATACTCGTTTGCAGAAATTGGCATCATACTTTTTGTGATGGGACTTGAAACCTACAACCCCAGTTTCCACCTAAACTTAAAGGGACATGGAAGGTTTATGGATTTTACTAGGAACATAATATATTTCCGTATATTTTTACTTTGTGTATTTTCATTTATTAACAAGAGCAAAAATCTTACAAATAGCTCCTACTTGATTTCTCCCCTTTGTAGACAGTGTACTTGTAAGTACAGGGTGTGCATTGTCTCATAGCAACCAATCAGTGGCAGCATTCTGCAACATGTTACTTAAGAGTGGTCACTGATTGGCTAATTTGAAACACTACACTTTGCAGTCTATGTATTCATGAGCAGCATGAGCTACAGAGGGCAGACCCTAAGAACGTCTTAACAAAATCAAGCACATAAAGACAAATAGTTACATAGGTATATTATATTTCTTGGGAAATCCAGTAACCTTGTTCCGTTGGGATTCCTTTACGTTAAAGAGCACACCTATAAAATATTAATTATCAATGTAAATGGTGTGCCCAATGTTTGAGGAAAGCAGGAGATGCCATTAGAAGCTAATATTGTTTTCTATTGTTGTCTCTTGACCTTTTGAACCAATCAGCTGTGTGATCTGATTAATACAAAAGGTCAAGAGACAATTTAAATCCAATCAAGTTCCAGACTGTGGCAGTTGCAGTGGTATTTTTCCGAATCTTTCAGTGGCTCACATCACCTAACATACAGAGGTCTTGTAGTAATAAAAGGCCAGAGCTAAATGTGCCCCGGGATACAGATGACCCGACTTACAGACAACTCGTACTAAAGAATAGGCTACCAAGGGTTTTTATATCAGTTTATTTTTATGTTCTGTTTGCTTGAATTAAAAGAGCATAATAGTTTCTGTAACTTATTATTACATTACAGGGGTATTATTATCATTACAGTAGTACACTATATTATTATTACCACATATGACCCATTATAGTATTGTTGCTATCATTATTATTATTCATCAGAGATCTGAGTTACATACAAATCTGACCTAAAAACATTCTCAGGAACGTATCTCGTCCGTAACCCGGGGACTGTCTGTATATGAAAGAGTACACGAATAAGAGCAAGTTTTGTTTAAGCACGGTTAGAATAAATAGTATCCCAACTTACTGTTTTTAATCCTATTTATCAGACTTCAGAGTCCCATGTCCCTTTAAGGAATAAGCTACCTATAAACCACTATAGCAAATTCACTCATGTCAAATAAGGACACAATTCCATTCATCTTTAATTTAATAGTTGTTTGCAGATTTAATCTTATGAGGTATGTTTATAATATAAAGCAAATGTACATTTGGATAATGCAAACAAATTCACAAGAGTAACATTAGCATTTTATTTCCCCTCATTATTTGGAAATTCAATGTTTTCATGTTCTGTATATGTCAACTAATTTGTATATCAAGAAACTATATAAAATTGCACTAATGATATATAATGGCAAAAGCTCTATAAGTCAAATAAAAATATAATTCTTAAGAAAATAAAAAGTAAAATGATTTTACCTAACTCATGCAATGTAAGAAAATTGCCATCTAGCATTGCACTACTTTGTTTGCTAAAGGTTTATATTTCTGAAAAAGAGGTTTTAGAAAAATTACAGTTTTTTGCTCTTTTATTTGTGACTGTAAAGGTTCGTTTTGTTGATATTTGTGTGAATGCTTAAGAGGCTAATAACTGAGTTTTAGTAAAATAACTGTTATTTTTTAAGATGGAAATGTATTGGTACTTTTTTGTATAAAAAACATTTGATATCAGGGGATGCTTTTTGGGCAATTTAAATAAATTGCCGGAAAGAATATTTATTATATAAGATTTCTTTAAAAAATATATATTCATTTTTTTAACATTTTTAGTTTAAATTCCATATAATTCCAAATATCAGTTATATTTTTTAAAAGAAATAAACATTATAGAATACAGATAAAAAAAAATCTGGATAGGGAAGAAAGCACAAAGTCTCCAAAAACTACAAATCAGTTGTTTTGTATTTTTATGTCTAATTGCACTGTTGGAAGGCTTTGTATTTTCTTCCCCATCCCCCTTTTTTATCTGTTTTATACACAAACATGTGCTTATGTCAGAAGCAGCAGGCTTAGACTTAATTGAACCACCATTTGAATCTGCACTGTCGGAAACTCTACCATTGTCGGCTGAGCAACATCTTCTATACAGTTCCGGACAACTTTGTAAAGATGGAGGGTACAGCTCTGCTATTGGTGATTGGAACAACTCAGTATTAAATGTTGGGCAATTTATATAAAGGACTAGTTTTTGCTCATGTGACGCCCAGGAGGGCCCACTGGGCTTTTTGGGACTAAGGACTGCTTTGGGCTTTGAGGGGAACCTGGTACCAGAACACAGCTCCTTCTCTTTCTCACCAAGAACAATGCCCAAACACCCGAATACCGGGACTGTGGTTGCTATGTTGGCCTAAGATGGATAATGTTATTACAGATACACATATTGTGTATTGTGGGCAATGTTTTACTGTCAAGCCATCCTGTTAGTAATGATCCATGTTATACTTTTTTAATTTGTGATATACACTTATGGTTGTGTGGGTAAGCCTTGTTGTTCATGTAGGCGGCTACAATGGGGTTAATCATAGTTATTGTATGTGTGTGTGCTATACACAGTGCAGAGTGTGTATTATAAGAAAATGTAGTGTGTGTGTATTATGCAAGAAAATACAGTATATGTGTTTGTGTTACACAGGGCAGAGCATGTGTGTGTGTGGGTATTATACAGGGCAGTATATGTGTGTGGTCATAACAGGCAGGAATTATTGTAATGTTGTGTGAATTTATTGTGGTTTTGAAATTCTGCATTTTCCCCAGAGAGGTTAATAATGTGTATTCCCAGGGTGCCTGGGGCAGAGGGTTCACCAGTTTCAAGTTGCTTGGTTGTCGCAATCCAGTACAGTGGGGAAAGAGCTAGCTGGCACCAGGGGGCAGTGGACACTTAGGTGTAAATGGGGAAGCATGCTGGACATATGGAGGGTCCTGTACATCACTGAATGTCTCCACTCCTGATCTGATCAGATACCCCCTGTAAATCCATAATCAAAGGGCTAGTTAGCTTGAGTGAGAGGGAGGGGTTACATCACTGATGTACAGGCCTCAACAAACATGGTCAGGATGGGGGCTGTTGGAGAATGGGTGCACTGGGTTGTGTAAAAATGTTCCATGCATCAATAAAGGAGTTATAAATTTAAACCTAGATAAACAAGGTGTATGGGTTATTCTGATGTAATATAATACATTTTAATCACTGGAATTATTACTACAGACTCTGCCGGCACTATACTGTTAACCACTGATTACCACTGCTAAGCTTGCTTCCTGAGGTTGTGCATGTATCCTGACTCAGGGGTGTTCTGTAAGCTGAAAGCAGGAGGGTTTGGAGCGTACCTGGTCCCTCGTCCCTGGGTAATGACACCCCATTTATCATTTAGTCCGGGATCAATCTTGTATTATTTTTATTGATCTTGAATTAATTGGTGTATATATATATATATATATATATATATATATATATATACAGTATATATACCATGGCCAACCTTGCTGCCCCAGCCATGCCCCTCCTAATCTCCAGCCCCTCATTGATTATCTCCAGCCTGGCATGTCCTAATCCTCAGGGTCCTTTCAACTTCGCCAGCTTCGGCAATGCTGCCTCCACTGCTGGCGTGTCTTCTTTTGGGGCTTGTATATGTGACGTCATTTGGGATTTCCTGCCCAGGCCAAAAGATGCCTGCAGGGGAGATAGCAGTGCAGAAACTGGCGAGTCTGTGGGAGCCAACTGGGGAGGGCCAGGAGGAGCTGGGCTTGAGGAGCCATGAGGACACAGGCTGTAAGGGACTGGTCTGGAGGAGGCAAGGATGGGCTGGGCTGCAGCGAGAAAGGAGGAGCCCGGGCACAAATTGTATAAAAAAATAGAATAAAACAATAGGTAGGAGATAGCCTTTTCTGTAACATAAAAGTAGAATATTTGATTACCTGCAGCAAAACAAATTGGGACAATGAATTGCATTGTAGAAAAATCTCTATGTTTTTTAATCCATGAAATAGATTGCTGAAATATAAATATTTTGGTATGATCCAGTGTATAGTATTGGAATTGATGTGTTCATCTCTTCATTGTAGAATAGAATAATTATCAGCTTCTATTTCTGCATTTGATATCACAGAATATTTCTTAACTGTCTCATCTTAATTTGATGCCAGGAAATGAGAGTAGGAGTAAATATGGGGTTATGAATAGTTACCTGATAAACAGAGCTATCAATTTTCTTTGAATTGGGGAATGTCCCTGAACCTTACATTACATTGAACATTTAACTAGATTATCCAATCACAATATACTGTATTATTGACTTACTATTTCTCCTGAGATTAAGACACATTGTTTATTATTACCTATTTATAACAGTATTATGTTATCAATATGATCTTTACAGTAATGACATTAAACACACAACTCAGCTGTTGTGTCTCAGTCACAAGATACTTCTTGGGACAATAATTAGATAACATCTAGAAGTCCGGGTGCAGTTCTTGAGTTAATATTTGCTCTCCCCTCAACCTTTTTAGTTGTTGGCATAGGTAGGATATAAATGATGAGTAAACCCTCCTTGTCAACCAACTCCTAGCACTATTAAAAGACCCAATTGAAGAGTTTGATAAGGGGTGTAGTAGAACCAAAACTTGTAGAAAGCTTGGTTTGCGGGATCACTGTGAGTGTGAATGTTGATTAATGACCCGTGATATAGAAGATGAGAAGTTTGTTATCACTGTTTTTAATAATGATCAGATTTAGGTGGTACTATTTATTTTCTTCTACATGTACTTTATGTGGAAAAGTTTTCACAAAGTGCATTTCTGATCTGTGCATGTCTGGAAATACTGTGTGTCTTTTGCCATGTCTTGTATAGCTGTTCAGAAACATGTCATGTCTAAGAATACTTACTTGTTTAATAAGATTATTTGAGAAAAAGAACCTAGATCAACCACAACACTTACATCTAGTCCCCAGGGAAAATACAAGGAGAGCAGTGCACCATCAGCATTTTACCCCTGGTTTTATATCAAAACCACCACAGGTCAGTAAAAAAGGAACGTACAGACTATCACATATATAGTTGTGAGCATGCGAGTTGTTGCTAATGCTTGCGGGCTCGCGTAGCGAGCCGCGGCCCTCGCATAGCGGTCGAGGGCCTCAGTTGCTGGCATGGAGCGCCTTCGGCGCTCCATGCCAGCAACTGCGACCCTCGAAAACTTTACGTCGCACCGCAAACAACACGACACACCAATTTCCACCCTCGCAAACTTTACCTCGCTACGCAAACAACATAAGACACACGTTAACACACCTGGCAACACTCGGACGCAACTCGCAAACATTACAAAATTCAAAACACAATAAATACACACAGCACATACATAAAAAGCTTACCTACAGCAAGAGGGAGCATCCAGGACTTTAAAAAAGCAACTTACACCTTCATTTAACTCAAAATAAAAGAGTTTAGACACTAAAAAATTTGCTAAGCGAGAGAAAAAATGGCCGACGAACAAAACGAAAACGAGGCTACAGCACTCCAAACACGGAAAACACCACAACACACTCGCAAAACACCACAAGAAACTCGCAAAACACCACAAAAGACCTACGGATAATCCGCGAAGACGCATACCACACATTACCCGCCATTTTACGCCAATGCAGAAGTACACCACTACGCTAACGGTTTCGGCTCGCGCACGCACAGTATTACACTGCACACATTCACCACACTTACACAGCAGCTCCACAGCACTAATGCTGCAGCAACATCAAAACACATTGACAGCTCTTCAACACAATGCTTCAAAATAGGTAAAGTATATTCATTTATTAATGTATTATATATTTCATTATTACACACCAAACAGCATTAGCTCACTTACAATTTCATTGCCGTCATTTTTTGTATGGAGCGAATCCTGTCTTCTCATGATATGGCCAAATTATTTTTCCTTTAGCCTCATGATTATACCTTCCAGGGAACAGTTTACCTTGATTTCCTGTAGTACTGAGTTATAAAACTGTGAAATGTGCATCTATTTTATATGCTGTATTCAAAAAGTTATTTTTCACATGGCTTTTATCTCTCTGTTTGAAGTTTTAGAGCAGTATTGGCAAATTGCTTGTACCTTTCATCCATTTTTATTGGTCCAATGAAAGTACCAATGGATTGTGTGTGTTTTGGTTTTTCTGATTGGCTGTTTTCACTGTCCAATCACCAACAAGCCTATAATGTATTACATACATTTCTAGAGACATTTTATCAAAAGGGTGAAGTAAAGAATATTTAGCGAGAAAACCTTTTTGAATGATCATTGAGTCAGTTTGGTTCTATAAGGTCTTTTGATTAGCTAAACTTGATAATGGATACAATGTTTTTAGAAAGCAAAAATAAACAAAACCTTTATAGTTTTAACTTTTGCATTCAATTATTCTTTACTTTGGGGTTCCATTATTATTATTTCCTTTATTTTTTACGTGCCAACGTATTCTATAGAGTGATACAGGGGTAAGTTAAAGTCAAAACAATATTAACACAATGAAGAAAAGAAAATGGAGGGCCTTGTCTTTGAGCTTAAAATCAAATGTACACAGCGCTTTCACTAACCTGTCAGTAGGGTAGTCCTTGTAAACTGATGAGCTTCTAATAGTCCTAACAAAAGCAATGGCAGTAGTAGCTGACATGTTCCTATCATGCAGATAGAAGCTTGCTATTCATTTAAAGTCTCCTCCCACCTTAGGAAATTGATCTGCTTAAACTAATACGGTAGATTCCACAGCAGCATTATTACTTATTACCGGTCATAAATACGAGGCTATAGTACAGTGGTACCTTGGTTCAAGTCCTTAATCCGTTCCGGATGGCAGGATGCGAACCAAACCGCATGTGAACCATGCAAGCATTTCCCATAGGAATCAATGTAATTTGAAATAATCTGTTCAGAACCCCAGATTTTTCACATTTTAGTTTGAACTGATGGTCTTGTTTTTTTATACAAACCTTAAAACTAAACAGACATGAATAAAAAAACAATAATTAGATCAAATAACATAAAATTTAACTTCACTTTAACTGCACTGAGAGGTCTTGAGGGCCCAATGGGATGGTGGCGATGTAGAGGAGGAGAAGGAGGAGAGAGGTTATTGCTTGGAACTTTTCTTCTTATACGCACAGGCTACACTTTGGTTCTTGTAAGCACAGGCTGGGCACATTGGCTCTTACAGGCTGGGTACATTAGCTCTTACATACAGAGGCTTGGCACATGGGTTGTTACAAACACAGGCTGGGCATGTTAGCTCTTACAGGCACATGCTGTGCACATTGGCTCTTACAGCCTGGACACATTGGCTCTTACAGACACAGGATGGGCACATTAGTTCTTATAGACAGTCTGGGCACATTAGCTCATACAGGCACAGTCTGGGCACATTAGCTCTTACAGGCCGGGAACATTAGCTCTTACAGACACAGTCTGGGCTTGTTAGCTCTTACAGGCACATGCTTTGCACATTGGCTTTTACAGGCTGGGCACATTAACCCTTATGTGCACAGGCTGGGCACATTAGCTCTTACAGACACAGTCTGCACACATTAGCTCTTGCAGGCACAGACTGGGCCCATTGGTTCTTACAGACACAAGCTGGGTACATCATTTCTTACAGACACAGTCTCGGCACATTAGCTCTTAAAGGCACAGTCTCAGCACAATAGCTCTTACAAGCTTGGCACATTAGCTCTTACAGACACAGACTGGGGAAATTAGCTCTTACAGGCACAGGCTGGGCACATTGGCTCTTACAAACACAGGCTGGGCACATTAGCTCTTACAAGCTAGGCACATTAGCTCTTAAAGGCACACGCTAGGCAAATTAGCTTTTACAGATACAGGCTGGACACATTAGCTCTTACAGACACAGGCTAGGCATATTAGCTCTTACAGGCTTGGTACATTAGTTCTTATAGGCACAGGCTGGGTACATTGCCTCTTACAGACACAGGCTGTACACATTAGCTCTTACAGACACCGGCTGGGTACGTTGAGCTCTTACTGCAGAGAGCGTACCAAATTTGACGTGAACATGAGCGGATGTGAACAGGGGCGGGCATGAACCAAGGTACCGCTGTATTTCTTACATTCTAAAAACATATTGCTTAATTTGAAAACAATTTCTTTAAAACAACATATGGAAAAAAAAATAATCACAGTGGCGCTTAAGGTGTTAACAAAAATCCAGCATATGTATTAGTATACAATTTTGAATTACTGCTTTGTGGAGTTCCTTGTCAGTTTATTATCCTTTTTATATGTTTAAAATATTTTTAAAATGCTCACATTGTTAAATCTTTCTGGTTTCCTGTAAATATGAACTGTAGCTTTATGAATGAGACAAACACACAAATGCTCAGTCTATTCATTAAACTGCAAGTCTGCAAATCCCCATGCATGGGTCAACGAGAAAGCGACCCTATTGGCATATCGTTCTCCTTAACTCAACAGTCATTTTTCATCTACTTTAGAGAGGTGAGAATTCTGCCAGTTTCTTCTCTGTAATGAAGCAAAAAGGGCTAAAAGGAAGATACTAATTGTTTTTCTGTGAGATTTCTTAATGCAGCGATACAAGCTCTTTTTAATTGCTGTTGTTTTCAGGCATCTTTGCCTTGATACAATTTTCCTTTAATGAATAGGCCTTAAAGGAATAGTAAAGTCCCACAAGATTTGTTTTGTCTTAATAAGAGCATATTTAAAATATACGAAAAGGATATTTGCTCATAGTAAAGTGCATTGTATTATTTATATTGCAACAAATATATAAAAGTATATACAACCAAATGTACATGTACAGTATGTATGTTATTACAGATGTGCACAGAAAGTGTTCTATCTCCTTTACTTTCTAAAAAGTGGTGTGGCTTATTTATCAGCAGCTACACTAACCAACTGGGATGCAGATATGGAATAATTAAAGAGATACTTTAATGACAACAGTAAACTGATTCCATCTTAAAGAGAAATAAAAATTGGTTTTACAATTTACCAGATGTTGTTTTTCTTTTAAGCAAAATATTCCTGAGATGTTCAGTATTATTTCTGTGCTGTTATTCATGCGTATGTGAAGCTCCATATATGGTTTGTTTCACAAACCCCCAGAACTATTGGGATTTTGGGCCTGGTGATTGGACCTCTACATTCTCTAGCCACATACTCTCGCAAAGGCATTCCCAATAAAGGACTATGTCACTTTGTTATAGGTATAGGATGAGCCAATCTGTGGGAAGGATCAGTCTAATGACCTCTTCAAGCCCAACGAAGAATGCTTTGTGTCAGTTAGTAACTCGATAAATATCGGTAGAAGGTCACATATATGAAATTCTGCATGTGCAACAGCATAATCAAGTGAAATTATAATGCTATATATGATGATTAACCAAGAACATTTCTACTGAGGCTCCAATAGGTGGCAGTGTTGAGTAGTTCAGCAGGCTGGGGATGTGTATCAGGAAAATGTGAGAGAGCAAGGGCTGCAAAGTGACAGCGAAGTACAGGGGGGACTGGTTCTGTTAAGGAGATTAAAAGGAGATAGGGATGGGTACTATGTGCAGGGGTTTTTGAGAGGGTTTGGCCGATGTGATGAGATGGATGCTGAGAGGAGAAGACTGCTGACAAGGACTGGGTGCTATGTAGAGATGCAAAGAGGTGGGTGGATGTTGAAAAGGACCAGGGACAAGTTCTATTTAGAGATAATATATATGTCTGTATAATATATATATATATATTTATATATACTGTATATATTGTGACACCATTACAGAAAAATAATATAGGGCAGATATGTGAGCCTGAGACAGAACAAAACCATTTGCCCAATCCAGACCAGAAGGGGTTATCCTGGAGGGAGTTAATAGGCCAATGCAAATAGCCGCACTTGTGGGTGGCAACAGTGCTTTTTAGACCACAAGTGTCACTGGGCCTGGAGAGGAGAGAGCCTCAATCTAATAGAGGAAGTGCAAATAGAAAGTTTTGGAGACAGAGGAAAGCAGTGACCTGTGTGAAGCTACAAAGACAAAGAGTGCAAGAAATTGTGTACAGAGGATTCACATGCAGAGTTGCCTAAGAGGAGCTTCATGCAATAAAGACAAATCAAGAGACGTCTACTGCCATTTTGGAGCTGCCAAGGCTGACAGAGGCACTGAATGTAAAGGCACCAGATTTATTCTATATATATCCCAGGGATACTTTTCTTTGCAGTAAAATAAGTATATTGCCATATCAAAGGGTCCCTGGGGTGGAGCACTTGGAGTGACAGGTGAGCCAGTACACCACCCACTGTTATTGCTTTAAACAGTGAAAAAGATTCCTGCATGAACAAAGACTAAATTGTGCATGTTGTGTTTTTCCTCCCGTGACAGACAAGCTGCCCAGGCACAGTGAGGGTGTTCCTGTAGTAAGCCAGTACGTATATGTCGATTTTTATTTTCTTCAATTCATTATTACTTTTTTTCTTGTTACGTTAAGATCTTGTTACATTAAGATACATTAAGATTCCTAAAACTCATATTGGGCCTTTGGATTATTATTGTTGGAGCTGTGATCAGAGGACAAGTGGATTCTGAAGGGTTACTTTGTCACAATATAGAGATAAATATATGTATGTATATATGTATGTGTATATATATAATTTCTGTAGCGTAGCCCCACCATAATGTAGAGGATGTTGCTGGAATCTGGAGCACACCCTGGAGCTTGCTGCATGTAGAGGATCTAGGGAAGAGGGCAACTATGGGGAAGGGTCTTGGGGAGGAGTGCTGCTATAGGAAGGGGTGTTAGAGAGGGGAGGTTTTATGGGAAGGGTTATTAGGGAGGGGCTCTAAGTGAGTTGATACAGGGGGTGGGGGCAGCGCAATTTTTTTTTGCAGCAGGGCCCACCATTCTCTTGCTCCACTAGTGGTATACTTTTTCTGATGTAGTCAAATTTACCTTTTATTTTTGCATTATAAAGGTTACAGTATAGCATAATTATTGCTTATGATAGCTCACTGCAGTTATTTGCTCTTACATTAGTTTCATATTTATTGATTGGCTCATTTCAATTAGATAATGTAAGAGACCTTTGTGATCGACCTTTGTGAATCATATGGGATTTTTGATTTTGCTAAACCTCAAAAAGGGTTTACGGTTTCACTCTGTCAATTTTTTTTTGGTCAAGGACCTTTATAAGCAAAAACAATTTTGAATGTATAATTCAATAATGTGACAAGCCCCAAAGGTCAGAAATATGAGGAAATGATCTCCACGTACATTGCACACTGCAATGTTTCCTTTTTTAAGGATGTGTTTTTTATTTAATATTTTTTGTTTGCAAAATGCATCATTTGTAGTGTTAAACATTCTTTATTAAACATTTTGCATTTCAGGTCCCTTAAAAAACATGAACAAGAATGCACACTTAGCATTAATTGCATTACAACTATTTTGTGAATACTACTTAGTATGGTCAACAGATTTTGTTAAATGCTGATATTTATTTATCTGGCCACATGGAATATTCATGTTTTTCAGTAATAACTTGTTAATAATGTTAAGTCTGATTTTAAGTCTATAGTCAGAGAAGATATTTATGGTGGACCTAGTGATAAAGTTGAATGTTTGTGGGTAGAGTTAAATAGCGGAGCAGCAAATTCCAAAATAATTTTAGTAGGAGTATGCTATAAACCTCCAAATTTAGCTGAAAGTGAGGAAATACAATTACTGTTACAGATTGGAAATGCAGCCAAGCATGGGCAAGTTCTAATAATGGGAGATTTTAATTACCCTGAAATAGACTGGATAAATTAGACCCGCAGTTCACCTAAGGGGAGCAGGTTCTTGAGTACACTCAGGGATCATTATCTGACCCAGGTTATAAAAGAGCCTACTAGAAATGAAGCTATCTTAGATTTAGTCATCACAAATAATATTGATATAGTATCATGTGTTGGAATAGAGCAACCATTGGGAAACAGTGATCACAACACAGTCTCATTTGAGATTGAATTAAATAAACTAATTGTTAAGGGGCCAAGAAAAACTCTTAATTTTAAAAGGGCAGATTTTAACGGTCTAAGGGCATCAATACAAAGGACAGAGAACTGATAGGTAAAAACACTGAACATAAATGGACAACATTTAAATCCTTACTAAATATACATACACATCGGCATATACCGTGTGGGAATAAAAGTAAAAGGAGTAAATCCCATCCAATGTGGCTTAACAATGATTTAAAGATCAAGATACGGAGTAAAAAACAGGCATTTAAATTATACAAACAAGAGGGGACAGAGACTGCTTTACGGGATTACAAGGAAATCAACAAGGCTTGCAAAATCGCTATTAGACTGGCTAAAATAGAAAATGAAAAATTAATTGCAAAAGAGAGTAAGACTAACACTAAAATATTTTTTAAAGTATATTAATGGGAAGAAGGCCAGGAAGGAAGCTATAGGAACATTAGAATGAGACACAGGCCGTCTGATAATTACTGACCACGAAAAGGCGGATGAGCAAATTCGGTATACACAAGGAAGGTACCAGTGGTTGGGGTACTGCAACAAAATGGGGCTACACTACCTTTGCCAAATAATTGGTTAACACAGGAAGTAATCCAAAAGAGGTTGGAAAAAATAAATGTTAATAAAGCCCCGTGTCCTGATGGAATACATCCACGGGTACTGAGGGAACTGGGTTCTGTAATAGCCAAACCATTACATTTAATTTTTTAAGATTCACTCAACACAGGGTTTTTACCAGATGACTGGAGAAAAGCTGATGTGATACCTATATTTAAAAAGGGAGCAAGAGAAAATCTGTGGAATTATAGACCAGTGAGCCTCACTTCTGTAGTGGGGAAGCTTTTAGAAGGGTTAATAAGGAATAATATGCAAGAATATATCTATTTAAACAGGATTATAAGTAGGAGTCAACATGGATTTATGAGGGATAGGTCATGTCAAACAAATCTAATTAGTTTCTATGAGGAGGTTAGTAGGAACCTGGATCAAGGCAACTCAGTGGATGTAGTCTTTTTGGATTTTGCAAAGGCTTTTGATACAGTGCCACATGGGAGACTATTGCGCAAACTAAGAGATACAGGAATTGCAGTAAATATCTGCTCATGGATTGAGAGCTGGCTAAAAGACAGGAAGCAAAGGGTTGTTGTAAATGGATCATACTCAGATTGTACTAAGATGGTAAGTGGGGTTCCTCAGGGTTTAGTATTAGGTCCTCTCCTTTTTAACATATTTATTAATGACTTGGAGGTAGGATTGGAGTGTGGTGTCTCCATTTTCGCTGATGACATGAAGTTGTGCAAGGTAATTAAATCAGATAATGATGTGCTTTCCCTCCAAAGGATTTACATAAAATTGAGGAATAGACATCTAAATGGCAGATGAGATTTAATACGAATAAATGTAAAGTTATGCATCTGGGAAGGAAAAATAGCCATGCAATTTATAATCTTAATGGAGCAAACCTAGGTGTATCAGATATTGAAAGGGATTTGGGAGTGCTTGTGGACAACCACCTAGGTAACAGTGCTCAAAGCGAAGCAGCAGCTGCAAAGGCAAATAAAATATTAGCATGTATTAAGAAGGGTATAGAAGCAAGGGAAGCAAATATAATTCTGCCACTATACAAATCTCTAGTAAGCCCTCATTTGGAATATGGAGTACAATTTTGGGCACCACTTCATAAAAAGGACATGTTAGAGCTGGACGAGGTACAGAGGAGGGCAAAAAAACTAATAAGGGGAATGGAGGGGTTAAGTTATGAAGAAAGACTAACCAAATTAAACTTTTTTTCTCTAGAAAAAAGGCATCTAAGAGGAGATATGATTACCTTATATAAATACATCAAGGGTCAGTATAAAGATTTGTCAATTGAACTTTTTGTGCCAAGAGGTTTTCAACTGACAAGAGGACATCCCTTGAGGTTAGAAGTAAAAAGATTCCACCTTAAAGAAAGAAAAGGGTTCTTCACAGTAAGGGTGGTTAATCTGTGGAATTCTCTACCAGAGGTGGTGGTGACAGCGGATTCAATAGATAACTTTAAAAGGGGACTGGATTTATTTCTAATTAAAAAGGGAATTTGGGGTTATCATCGATAATTAGAGAGACAGTATTGATCCAGTGAGAAATCCAATCGCCAGTATCTGGGGTCAGGAAGGAATTAATTTTTTTTTTTCTTTGAGACGATTAGCTAAGTCTCACTTGTTTTTTTTTTTCTGTTTGCCTTCTTCTGGATTAGTTAATAATTCAAAATAAAATAAAAAATAAATAAATAAATAAATAATTGATTAATAATTAATCCGCATATTGCAGATCAGAGGAGATCTTAAAAGGTTGAACTTGATGGACTGAAAGTTTTTTTTCAACCTTAAATACTATCCCTCATTCAATTGTAATCTGGCCAATTGAATAGGGCTCTAAAAAAGCACATAATATATTTTTTTAAAGAAGTTTTTATTTATTAAGCATCTATCCAAAAGCCCGGCTTTCACTAACTTAAAACTTCTTTTAAAAAAATATAAATATGTGCTTATTTAGAGCCCTATTCAATTGGTCAAATCACAATTGAATGAGGGCCTAACTATGTAAATATGTAACTTCATCATACCTTTATTAGTGCAAATAAAAATATAATAAACACATGCTGTCAGTCAGTTTAATATTTTTTAGTTACCAGGCAATGACTACATTAATAACATGTGGTTTTAGTGAGCCATTTCAAACACATTAATACATAATAAAATCACAAACTGAATCATAGTATATCTCATTTGTGAATGGTTCTAATCGTTTAAAATAAAGGTTGCAGAAAATGAAGTGTTAGACTCTATAGAACTGAACTGTCAAAATGCACCATATTTTTGTGTATTAATAGAGCTGGTGGGTGGCTGAAAGTGGGTTATAATTAATAAGGATTATTTGAATAATACAAATTTATTGGAAGAAATGTATAGCAAGCATAATAATTATTGATACACAAAATGTCAGTATATACTGTATGTTCAAAAAAAGAAATATGTGTATATAAAATGATTACACAAATGAAAAAATAAAAAATAAACTTTTTATTATTTTGACATTTTATATATTCTTCAGAATATTTAGAAGTTATTATTGATATTAATATATTGTATTACAAACAGTGCCCTAGCTCTACAGAATATGTTAATGTTTTATAAAAAAAATATAATAATATTAATATTAATTAGAAAACAATGCTTAATTATAATAATGCCAACAGTTGATTATATGATTAAAATAATTTACCCAGTCTGAACTGGGCTTAACCAATTGGTTCTTAAGCTACGAGAATGGTCTTATTAAAATGTCCATGCATTTATATCACTTATTGTATATTAAAACACAAAGTTTTTCACTTATATCAAATACAGCAAATATTTTAGCATCAAAGTAATTCTGGTTAACAGAAAATATTGTTTGTATTTAATGTTTGTAAGTATAAAATAAATAGGGTATTATAAATAGAAAAATATAAATATAAATAATTATCCTTTTATCTTATTAGTGACAATGATGTGAAATAAATAGTTATTCTTATAAATAATTATCATTTTATCTTATTTGGGACAATGTTGTGAAAAAGCTTTTAAAAAACAATATTTTATTTTGGTCAAAATGAACAATGGTCCTTATAAGAAATCCTTAAAAGAAATCTAGATTGATATGTATTCCTAAATTTCAGTAATGCCCAAACAGGAAAAGAAAAATCTAATAGTCCAACATAATATGATCAAGGTGTCGCTCTGTAAAATTTTGATTATTACTTAAATTCTTCACAGGAGTTTTCCAAGCTCTATGGATCAAAGCATAATGATATGTATATGGAATCTAATGTCTACCTCCTCTAATGTTTGGACACTTGCCTCTGAAAAACCCTCTGTAAAAAATAATGATATATATACTGTTTTTTTTCTTGAAAAAAATCCTATATATAACGCCTTGTACTCCAGATATAAGTGAGATACATAAGACTTCACAATAGCACTTGGTTGTCAGTCTCAGTATTCAGTCTAGAAGTCTGTGTCCATTTGAAATAGTGAAATTCCTATCAATCTTTACTCTATAGACAATTATTTTGCTTGAAAAGCAACCATTTTGTACTATACCTATTTATAAAAATCAGATTATTTTTGGATTGTGCTGAGGACAAATTTGTATTAGTCTACATGAAGGAAAATTAGAAGAGAGAACCCTCCTAATTATCACTTACTGGTAGTTAAAAGTGATATCTGACAAATATTTATAACATGGTAATGTTTTTTCACTATAAAAATGTATAGGATACAAAAATAATCAAGGTGGTCAAGGGTCACAGAACCAGTGTAAAAGCTAGGACTTCCATCCCAGCACCAACAAAGATACATTTTCCATTCATCTCTCCCATACTCTGCAATTACTTTACTGCACATCTATATGTAAAATTGTTGCTGGTAATTATCCATCAATACAAAACATTGGAACAAAAAGGCATGCGCAAGTCCAGAATATTTAAATCACTTAAAGAAAAATAAATAAATAAATATATATATTGTAACCGTTTGCCCCCTAGAGGATGGTGCCAAGTAAAGTAGTGTAAAGAGTTCTTGACAGGAGTGACGGAGTTAAACTTCTAAAGAACTCCTAATTGTTGCAGGTGCAACTTCACTTTAAAGCCTGGAAAGCAGACATGGGGGAGTGTCTGATTAGGCTCTGGCCTGAGTGCCGTGAGGAGTCTGTGTGGAGCTGCAGTCTATGGGAGAACCTGTGAGGTGAGACAGTCAGGAAGACTGGATCCTGAGAGCTGAGCTAATATAAGCTCTGAAGTAAGACAGTCAGGAAGACTGCTTATAATACAGATTAAAGTACAGAGAGACACTGGCAAGTAAGTTGGATTGCCTGGAGAATACAGCCAGTAGTTTAAGAAGAGACACTGAGTGTTTCTGTGTGACCTGAGAGAAGAACGAGACAGAGCTCCTGAACAGGACCTACCAGGACTTACAGAGCAGCACAGGAGGTTGCCAGTAAGAGGAACAGTCTGTGTGACTGAAACAACACAGAAAGAGACTGAACTTAAAGGTACCACCCCTCTGTGTGAACAGTTATTGTTTACCGAGAAGCGGTCTCAGGGCTAGCCAGGGTGTTCCTGAAAACTAGCAAGCCCATTTCTGTAGATGTTTCTAGAAGTTAAGCTATTGTTTGTTTTGAAAGCCTGTATTAAAGTAAAGATCAAAGTACATCAGACTCAGTGGTTTATGAGAAAATCACAGGAGCAACCAGTAGCCAAAGGCCGGCCCTGTCACACTGGTGTTAGAAGTGGGATTGAAAATTGTCTGTGTTTAAGAAGACAGCCCACAGTACAGTATAATAATGGAGGAACTATTGAAAGCCCTGTTAGATGCCACTACATACCAGAAAGTGGGCGTAGTTTGTCAGCAAGAACATCAATAGAAAGGGCTGAAAGAAATTGCAGAGGACAGAGCCCATGCTGCAAATGATGCTCAACTAAGAGATGCTGCAGCATTTCTGAGAGAGGCCACAGAGAAATGGCAAAGACAAGCAGAAGAGGACATAATCCGCATGCGTGAGGCCACAGAGAAATGGCAGATACAAGTGGAAATGTACAGAGTACACATGAGAGAATCTTTGGAAGCACAGAAAGCTCATCTGCAACTGCAGATCAGAAAAGAACACTGTGGCTTCAAATTAAAGCAGGATTATGAATCTGAAACACTTCCTAAAGAAGATGACCAGTAAGGATGATGTAGAAACATACCTCCTGAATTTTGAAAAGATTGCCACTTGGGAAGGTTGGCCTAAACAGCACTAGGCCACAGTCCTGGGTCCCTATCTGTGTGGAGAAGCTCAGAAAGCATATGTGTTTTTGCCAGAAGAAAAGGCAACTACTTATTGTACTCTAAAGGAAGAGATCCTTACCCGAATGGGAGTGAAAGGGGTACAGCGTTTGCACTCCTGGGATTTTTTTCATGAACCTATTTATCACTATCCAAGGGACATGCTTATCTACCCAAACTAAAAAAGCAGTTTCCCTGTTAAGGGATGGCAAACAGATCATGATAAAAAAGAGACCGCAGGAGAGGCTAGAGAGACCGCAGAGGGCGCCGCAGAGATGGTAGAGAGCGCCACAGAGACGGCAGAGAAAGCAAGTGATCCTGCAGGAGCCGCAAATGAAATGGCAGAGAAAGCAAAAGTGACTGCTGAGATGGTGCACGAGACTAGTGAGATAAATGCAGCTACAGACATGAGCAAAGATTATAAAGAAAATATTAAGTATCCCGGGAGCACTTTGTTTCAGGTCGCAGTAAAACAAAGTGCTATGGACAAGGAGAGCCAAGACAAGAAACCTTTAAAGCAAGATGTACAGATGAACCCTATCACATGGGGACTGGAAAAGCCTACAATGGAAGGCAGGCAAGTTGCTATGAAAATGAATGGTATCAGGATGATACCGGATTATATTCCTGAATGGAGAAGGAAGACCGCACTTGAGGACAACCGAGTGTCCTATAGGAAGAAGACCCAGGTGTCTAATGGGGAGCAGTGGAAGAGTCCTACCGTGCATAAACTGAAAGAGGAATATATGCAGAAGCTGCCGCAAAAGGACATACAGGAGAAGCAAGAACTCCTCACTATCCATGCAGCTCAGAATATGATCGATCGCTCTAATAGGGAGGCACAAGAGAAGGCGGAGGAGCATCTCAATTGGGAGCCGAATAAACAAATTTGGCACAGCAAGTAAAAGGTCTATGCTCCCAACTACAAGAGCAGAGGATGGACGCTCTGTCTGATAAGGAGATCCGGTTGGAACAGGGTGATGCATGTCCAGAAGAGACTAACCCTGATCTTCAGGAACCATATACACAAGATGCTGTGTTGAACACAGAGATACAGTATGTCCAAAGGAAACTCATATACATGACATAGTGAAGGAACTTGTACCAGAGAGACAGAAGGATGAAGAAAGGGTGGCAGAGCTGCCAAAGATATCCTGGGAGGACCTGAGCAAACAGAGAGAGGAACTTCTTCATTTGCATATACAGTCAGAGATCCAGTGTCAGCAGAGTGAACCGGATTTACAAGCTAATGAGGAGAAAATACAGCTGAAGCAAATAAAGATTGAGGCAAAGCAAGCAGAAAAAACAGAGAAAAGCTGAAGAGCAACGATTAAAAACAGATGTATTATGGGTGAAAGCTGAGGATGCTGAAACTACCAGCTTTTCTAAAGAAACTGATTATTCTAAAGGTTTCTAACAAGTGTACTAGCATATGGGTTGAGTGCAAACCTGAAGTTGCTGTACCGCTAGAGATGTGCCAGCAAGATCAGAAACTTGAGAAACATGTCCTGGCAGAGTTAGAGAGACGCAGACCTTATTCAATTGGAGGCAGCATGATATCGAGGATGCACGGTTGGTGTCTAGAAAGGAAACCATACCAGAACAGAAACAAGATGGCGATGGGAAGCTGGTCGAGTCTGGTGAGAATTTCCAAGCATTCAATGGGACCACCTGGAACTGCAAATTTAATTGGGAGGAAAAGCTGGAAGCGAAACAGCCTGAACAGTTGCCATCTTATAACAACTATAAGAATGGAGATGGGGAACCTAGAAAGAGAGAGTTGGAGACTCTGACTAAAATACTGAAGAAAGGAGCCCAACCAGCTCAGAATGTCACAGAGCTTGTCCAAGGGGTACACAGACTGGAACTAGATAGTCAGTTGTTACCCGAACCAAACACCGACCCCCATCTAGAGACATTAAAGGAGTAATGTTGATGTGTTGGAGAGAGAAAAAGTCAAACCCCATTTGTTATCCAAGCTAAAAGCACAGAACGAGAAAGATGTCTGTGGGCAAGATGAGGTGCAGAAGCTTCAAAGTTCTCTAGTGAATAAAGAAGTCATGATCCTTAGTGTAAAACAAAACACTCTAGTCCAAAGCTTTAAAGAGAATCAGAGTGTCCCGAGTTACACAGAAGTGGTTTGTGAGATGGACTTGGGACTGGCAGACATGGAGAACTCTGAGTTTTTGGGGAGTGCGGAGACACCAGCACATGATAGGGAGACACCAAGAGAGACCAGTCCAGGCTGGGCCAGGGCCTCAGGCTCAGATTCCAAAATAGATGACCTCTAGACAACAATGTTGAAATGGAAGAACCGTCCCAATTGGTTCATTGTAGAGGACGCTATCAATAAGAATAACAGCATGGTGTTGCCATCTCAGGTCAAGATGTCTGAGCTTCAATTGTTCCAAGCAGACACGGTTCTTCTGAAAGGGAAAAGGAGTCGAGAAGCTCTATATATTGTTCTTTCAGATGACACCTGCTCAGATGAGAAGATCTGGAAGAACAGAGTTGTAGGAAAAAACCTGAGAGTGCAGCTTGGAAAAATTATCAGTATCCAGCTATGTCCTGATGTGAAGGATGGCAAACAAGTCCATGGGCTACCCATAGAAGACACCTTGGAAGAAATCACTGGAAATCGATTTGAGGAGTGTCTCAAGCCTTGCTTCTTGAAAGCCTATGGCCCAAACAAAACACACGACTTCTTCATTGTTCAGGATGAGATGCGCGCCATGGTGTTGCAGGCGGTAGTGACAGACCTTGTGAACTGCTGTGTAGTAGAATATGAGGATAGAGAGAAGATGGATTTACAAATGGCCAGTCAATCGCAGCCTCATACCTCAATGCAAATGGCACAGAGGAGGAATGTTTTGCATGGCAAAGAGTTCTTGAGTGGTGAATGGCTCTACAGGATGCAGGGGTTACTGCACGAGAGATGGCAGTGTGTCGATCTGGAACTACAGTGCCTTCTACGCCATGTGGTTTCCGTGTACCGAATTTCTGGCCTCTCGGCATGTCGCTCAACACCATGTTGTTCAGCTGAGGGGGAGGGTATGTAACCATTTGCCCCCTAGAGGATGGTGCCAAGTAAAGTAATATAAAGAGTACTTGACAGGAGTGATGGAATTAAACTTCTAAAGAACTCCTAATTGTTGCAGGTGCAACTTCACTTTAAAGCCTGGAAAGCAGACATGGGGGAGTTGCTGATTAGGCTCTGGCCTGAGTGCCGTGAGGAGTCTGTGTGGAGCTGCAGTCTATGGGAGAACCTGTGAGGTGAGACAGTCAGGAAGACTAGATCCTGAGAGCTGAGCTGATATAAGCTCTGAAGTAAGACAGTCAGGAAGACTGCTTATAATACAGATTAAAGTACAGAGAGACACTGGCAAGTAAGTTGGATTGCCTGGAGAATACAGCCAGCAGCTTAAGAAGAGACACTGAGTGTTTCTGTGTGACCTGAGAGAAGAAAGAGACAGAGCTCCTGAACAGGACCTACCAGGACTTACAGAGCAGCACAGGAGGTTGCCAGTAAGAGGAACAGTCTGTGGGACTGCAACAACACAGAAAGAGACTGAACTTAAAGGTACCACCCCTCTGTCTGAACAGTTATTGTTTTACCTGCAGACGAGAAGTGGTTCCAGGGCTAGCCAGGGTGTTCCTAAAAACTAGCAAGCCCATTTCTGTAGATGTTTCTTTTATGCTGAAGTTAAGCTATTGTTTAATTTTGAAAGCCTGTATTAAAGTAAAAATAAAAGTACATCAAACTGAGTGGCCCTGTCACAATATATATATATATATATATATATATATATATATATTTATATATATATATATATATATATTGAAGAGTGAAGCAGCCATGAATGTCCAGTAATTTTAGTAATTTAGTAATTACTAATCCATATATATACATAGATTAAAAATGAGTATTGCAATATAATTTGATAGCTTTTGTATTGGACAAACGTCTTATTTATAATGACGAGCTTTTCGACAGGCTTAACCTCCCTTTATCAAGTCTCAAGCAATACTACATGAGATGGAACCCTCAGTTTGAATAATAACAGCAGATGCAGAGAGAGAGTTGGGACAGCATCTGACATCATCAGGTAAATTCAAATATGGGGAATAAATACAACATAGCAAAGGAAACATATATACACATATTATATACACATATACATCAATATATACATGAAAAAGCAGAGCACTGTAGTCCACAGTGATATCTTTCCTGTTGGACAAACACCTCATTAAGAGAGCTAAGTCTGTTATAGTATAAGAAGAAAAAGAAGAAAAATTACATGAAATTCTGATAATGTGTAAGAAAGCCCAAGTCTATATTAAGTCCTGTGTTTTTAGAGTTGAAGAATGTGATCATCTTTATTTCAAATGTTTTTCTCTCTTGGATGCTTTTAAATTTTCCTCTGAGTATTTTGAATTTTAAGTTATGGATGGAGGGATCATTCTGGCTAAAATGGTGTCCTACTGGGGTACAATAACTGTCTTCATTATGTTTTCTTATTGAATGCCTGTGTAAATTCATCCTTAAATGCATTTTTTGGCCGGTTTCTCCAATGTAACAGACCGTGTCACATAAAGTACATTGTATCATATAAACCACATTTGACGATGTACATGAATATTTTTTTTATTTTTTTTTATTTGATCTTATTACTTTTTTCTGTGTAATCTAATTGCATATGCCAGCCTGCTAGCGTGTGTGTGAGGCCTATTGCATCTAGTCTGCCAACTTTTGCCAGGGAACAGTGACACTCATATCTAGTGCCACCGTAGTGTGCAGTGAAATAAAACAACCCTTTTTTTACTGTAATCGATTGAATATCGGTAGCCTGCCTAAAGGTGTGTGTGTGAGGCCTATTGCATCTAGTCTGCCAACTTTTGCCAGTGCGCAGTGACACTCATATCTAGTGCCACCATAGTGTGCAGTGAAATAAAACAACCCTTTTTTTACTGTAATCGATTGAATATCAGTAGCCTGCCTAAAGGCGTGTGTGTGAGGCCTATTGCATCTAGTCTGCCAACTTTTGCCAGTGCGCAGTGACACTCATATCTAGTGCCACCGTAGTGTGCAGTGAAATAAAACAACCCTTTTTTACTGTAATCAATTGAATATCAGTAGCCTGCCTAAAGGCGTGTGTGTGAGGCCTATTGCATCTAGTCTGCCAACTTTTGCCAGTGCACAGTGACACTCATATCTAGTGCCACCGTAGTGTGCAGTGAAATAAAACAACCCTTTTTTACTGTAATCAATTGAATATCAGTAGCCTGCCTAAAGGCGTGTGTGTGAGGCCTATTGCATCTAGTCTGCCAACTTTTGCCAGTGCGTAGTGACACTCATATCTAGTGCCACCGTAGTGTGCAGAGAAATAATACAACATTTTTTTACTGTAATCGATTGAATATCAGTAGCCTGCCTACAGGCGTGTGTGTGAGGCCTATTGCATCTAGTCTGCCAACTTTTGCCAGTGCGCAGTGACACTCATATCTAGTGCCACCATAGTGTGCAGTGAAATAAAACAACCCTTTTTTTACTGTAATCGATTGAATATCAGTAGCCTGCCTAAAGGCGTGTGTGTGAGGCCTATTGCATCTAGTCTGCCAACTTTTGCCAGTGCGCAGTGACACTCATATCTAGTGCCACCGTAGTGTGCAGTGAAATAAAACAACCCTTTTTTACTGTAATCAATTGAATATCAGTAGCCTGCCTAAAGGCGTGTGTGTGAGGCCTATTGCATCTAGTCTGCCAACTTTTGCCAGTGCGCAGTGACACTCATATCTAGTGCCACCGTAGTGTGCAGTGAAATAAAACAACCCTTTTTTTACTGTAATCGATTGAATATCAGTAGCCTGCCTAAAGTCGTGTGTGTGAGGCCTATTGCATCTAGTCTGCCAACTTTTGCCAGTGCGCAGTGACACTCATATCTAGTGCCACCGTAGTGTGCAGTGAAATAAAACAACCCTTTTTTACTGTAATCGATTGAATATCAGTAGCCTGCCTACAGGCGTGTGTGAGGCCTATTGAATCTAGTCTGCAAACTTTTGCCAGTGCACAGTGACACTCATATCTAGTGCCACCGTAGTGTGCAGTGAAATAAAACAACCCTTTTTTTACTGTAATCGATTGAATATCAGTAGCCTGCCTACAGGCGTGTGTGTGAGGCCTATTGTATCTAGTCTGCCAACTTTTGCCAGTGCGCAGTGACACTCATATCTAGTGCCACTGTAGTGTGCAGTGAAATAATACAACCCTTTTTTTACTGTAATCGATTGAATATCAGTAGCCTGCCTACAGGCGTGTGTGTGAGGCCTATTGCATCTAGTCTGCCAACTTTTGCCAGTGCGCAGTGACACTCATATCTAGTGCCACCGTAGTGTGCAGTGAAATAATACAACATTTTTTTACTGTAATCGATTGAATATCAGTAGCCTGCCTACAGGCGTGTGTGTGAGGCCTATTGCATCTAGTCTGCCAACTTTTGCCAGTGCGCAGTGACACTCATATCTAGTGCCACCACAGTGTGCAGTGAAATAAAACAACCCTTTTTTTACTATAATCGATTGAATATCAGTAGCCTGCCTAAAGGCGTGTGTGTGAGGCCTGTTGCATCTAGTCTGCCAACTTTTGCCAGTGCGCAGTGACACTCATATCTAGTGCCACCGTAGTGTGCAGTGAAATAAAACAACCCTTTTTTTACTGTAATCGATTGAATATCAGTAGCCTGCCTAAAGGCGTGTGTGTGAGGCCTATTGCATCTAGTCTGCCAACTTTTGCCAGTGCGCAGTGACACTCATATCTAGTGCCACCGTAGTGTGCAGTGAAATAAAACAACCCTTTTTTTACTGTAATCGATTGAATATCAGTAGCCTGCCTAAAGGCGTGTGTGTGAGGCCTATTGCATCTAGTCTGCCAACTTTTGCCAGTGCGCAGTGACACTCATATCTAGTGCCACCGTAGTCTGCAGTGAAATAAAACAACCCTTTTTTACTGTAATCGATTGAATATCAGTAGCCTGCCTACAGGCGTGTGTGTGAGGCCTATTGAATCTAGTCTGCAAACTTTTGCCAGTGCACAGTGACACTCATATCTAGTGCCACCGTAGTGTGCAGTGAAATAAAACAACCCTTTTTTTACTGTAATCGATTGAATATCAGTAGCCTGCCTAAAGGCGTGAGTGTGAGGCCTATTGTATCTAGTCTGCCAACTTTTGCCAGTGCGCAGTGACACTCATATCTAGTGCCACTGTAGTGTGCAGTGAAATAATACAACCAATTTTTTACTGTAATCGATTGAATATCGGTAGCCTGCCTACAGGTGTGTGTGTGAGGCCTATTGCATCTAGTCTGCCAACTTTTGCCAGTGCGCAGTGACACTCATATCTAGTGCCACCGTAGTGTGCAGAGAAATAATACAACATTTTTTTACTGTAATCGATTGAATATCAGTAGCCTGCCTACAGGCGTGTGTGTGAGGCCTATTGCATCTAGTCTGCCAACTTTTGCCAGTGCGCAGTGACACTCATATCTAGTGCCACCATAGTGTGCAGTGAAATAAAACAACCCTTTTTTTACTGTAATCGATTGAATATCAGTAGCCTGCCTAAAGGCGTGTGTGTGAGGCCTATTGCATCTAGTCTGCCAACTTTTGCCAGTGCGCAGTGACACTCATATCTAGTGCCACCGTAGTGTGCAGTGAAATAAAACAACCCTTTTTTACTGTAATCAATTGAATATCAGTAGCCTGCCTAAAGGCGTGTGTGTGAGGCCTATTGCATCTAGTCTGCCAACTTTTGCCAGTGCGCAGTGACACTCATATCTAGTGCCACCGTAGTGTGCAGTGAAATAAAACAACCCTTTTTTTACTGTAATCGATTGAATATCAGTAGCCTGCCTAAAGTCGTGTGTGTGAGGCCTATTGCATCTAGTCTGCCAACTTTTGCCAGTGCGCAGTGACACTCATATCTAGTGCCACCGTAGTGTGCAGTTAAATAAAACAACCCTTTTTTACTGTAATCGATTGAATATCAGTAGCCTGCCTACAGGCGTGTGTGAGGCCTATTGAATCTAGTCTGCAAACTTTTGCCAGTGCACAGTGACACTCATATCTACTGCCACCGTAGTGTGCAGTGAAATAAAACAACCCTTTTTTTACTGTAATCGATTGAATATCAGTAGCCTGCCTACAGGCGTGTGTGTGAGGCCTATTGCATCTAGTCTGCCAACTTTTGCCAGTGCGCAGTGACACTCATATCTAGTGCCACCGTAGTGTGCAGTGAAATAATACAACATTTTTTTACTGTAATCGATTGAATATCAGTAGCCTGCCTACAGGCGTGTGTGTGAGGCCTATTGCATCTAGTCTGCCAACTTTTGCCAGTGCGCAGTGACACTCATATCTAGTGCCACCATAGTGTGCAGTGAAATAAAACAACCCTTTTTTTACTATAATCGATTGAATATCAGTAGCCTGCCTAAAGGCGTGTGTGTGAGGCCTATTGCATCTAGTCTGCCAACTTTTGCCAGTGCGCAGTGACACTCATATCTAGTGCCACCGTAGTGTGCAGTGAAATAAAACAACCCTTTTTTTACTGTAATCGATTGAATATCAGTAGCCTGCCTAAAGGCGTGTGTGTGAGGCCTATTGCATCTAGTCTGCCAACTTTTGCCAGTGCGCAGTGACACTCATATCTAGTGCCACCGTAGTGTGCAGTGAAATAAAACAACCCTTTTTTTACTGTAATCGATTGAATATCAGTAGCCTGCCTAAAGGCGTGTGTGTGAGGCCTATTGCATCTAGTCTGCCAACTTTTGCCAGTGCGCAGTGACACTCATATCTAGTGCCACCGTAGTCTGCAGTGAAATAAAACAACCCTTTTTTACTGTAATCGATTGAATATCAGTAGCCTGCCTACAGGCGTGTGTGTGAGGCCTATTGAATCTAGTCTGCCAACTTTTGCCAGTGCACAGTGACACTCATATCTAGTGCCACCGTAGTGTGCAGTGAAATAAAACAACCCTTTTTTTACTGTAATCGATTGAATATCAGTAGCCTGCCTACAGGCGTGTGTGTGAGGCCTATTGCATCTAGTCTGACAACTTTTGCCAGTGCGCAGTGACACTCATATCTAGTGCCACCGTAGTGTGCAGTGAAATCAAACAACCCTTTTTTTACTGTAATCGATTGAATATCAGTAGCCTGCCTAAAGGCGTGTGTGTGAGGCCTATTGCATCTAGTCTGCCAACTTTTGCCAGTGCGCAGTGACACTCATATCTAGTGCCACCGTAGTGTGCAGTGAAATAAAACAACCCTTTTTTTACTGTAATCGATTGAATATCAGTAGCCTGCCTAACAGCGTGTGTGAGGCCTATTGCATCTAGTCTGCCAACTTTTGCCAGTGCGCAGTGACACTCATATCTAGTGCCACCGTAGTGTGCAGTGAAATAAAACAACCCTTTTTTTACTGTAATCGATTGAATATCAGTAGCCTGCCTAAAGGCGTGTGTGTGAGGCCTATTGCATCTAGTCTGCCATCTTTTGACAGTGCGCAGTGACACTCATATCTAGTGCCACCATAGTGTGCAGTGAAATCAAACAACCCTTTTTTTACTGTAATCGATTGAATATCAGTAGCCTGCCTACAGGCGTGTGTGTGAGGCCTATTGCATCTAGTCTGCCAACTTTTGCCAGTGCGCAGTGACTCTCATATCTGGTGTAACAGTAGCTTGCACGCATAGTACCACTAATCGTAAAGAAAATGACAGGCAGAGGCAGGCCCCCCCACAGGGGCAGTCGTGGTCATGGTGCTGTGATTCCCTTTGGCCCTAGAATAATGCCCAGTTTTCAGAGGCAACGTACCCTGAACTTGAACAGTTCTGAGGACATGGTTGACAAGCTAACACAGGACACCCAATCTTCTACAGCTTCCGCTCGGAACCTAGACGCATCATTCTCCTCCAGCTTAGCTTCGCGCACCTCTCCAGTTACCACTCGCCCGCCTGCCGCCACCTCCAACACTAGCACCACAGCCGCTTCACTTGATCCGTCAGCAGAGTTATTTACAGATCCGTTGGAAGAAATGAGTGATGCACAAACATTAGTGACAGAGGATGTAGATAACAGGGATATGTCCCAGTCAGGCAGCATTACACACATGGACGTACGGTCTGATGATGATGATGATGATGATGATGTTGTACCCGTTGCTGCTTCCTTTGTTGAGTTGTCAGATACAAGTGAAGCGGTTGATGATGATGATGATGCGTCCGAGGATGTCATGTGGGTGCCCGCTATAAGAGAAGAAGAACAGGAGGAAAGTTCAGATGGGGAGACAGAGAGGAGAAGGAGACGAGTTAGAAGCAGCGGGAAGTCGTCGAAAGTAGCTAGTGGTACAGTCAGACAGCATGCATCGGCACCCAGGGTCAGCCAGACAGCACACCAGTCAACGCATGCTTTTGCCACCACCAGAATGCCGTCATTGCAGAGCTCAGCAATTTTTTTGTGTGTCTGCCTGTGACAACAGTGATGCCATTTGCAACGTTTGCAAAAAGAAACTGAGTCGTGGGAAGTCCAACACCCACCTAGGTACAACTTCTTTGCGAAGGCACATGATGTCACATCACAAACGCCTATGGGATCAACACATCTTTACAAGCAGCACACAAAGTCAAAGCCGTCATCCTCCTCCTGGTTTAGCATCTTCAGCCACGTCAACCACTGCTGCCCTGCTTGCCCCCTCTCAACCATCCGCCACTCTGTGTCTCGCCCTTAGCAGTCCCTGCTCATCTGCCCACAGTCAGGTGTCTGTCAAGGACATGTTTGAGCGTAAGAAGCCAATGTAACAAAGTCACCCCCTTGCCCGGCAACTGACAGCTGGCTTGTCTAAACTCTTAGCTCACCAGCTATTACCATACAAGCTGGTGGAGTCTGAGGCGTTCCAAAATTTTTTAGCTATTGGGACACCGCAGTGGATGGTACCCGGCCAAAATTTATTTGCACAAAAGGCAATCCCCAACCTGTACTCGATTGGGCAAAAGTAAGTAATGGCATCTCTAGCACACAGTGTTGGGGCAAGGGTTCATCTGACGATGGATACCTGGTCTGCAAAGCATGGTCAGAGCAGGTATATCACCTACACTGCGCATTGGGTAAACCTGGTGACGGCTGCCAAGCATGGAATACGTGGCTCTGCAGAGGAGTTGGTGAAACCACCATGACTTGCAGGCAGGCCTGCTGCCACCTCCTCTACTCCTCCTACTCCATCCTTTTCCATAACCTCCACTGCTGAGTCCTCTTCTGCTGCTGCTATGTCTTGCTCCACATTAACGTCACTACCCCAGCTCCACAGGTACTATTCCACATCCCGGATACGGCAGTGTCACGCCGTCTTGGGGTTGACTTCCCTGAAAGCAGAGAGTCACACCGGACCAGCACTCCTGTCCGCCCTGAACGCACAGGTGGATCAGTGGCTGACTCCGCACCAACTGGAGATCGGCAAAGTGGTTTGTGACAACGGAAGAAATTTGTTGGCGGCATTGAATTTGGGCAAGTTGACACATGTGCCGTGTATGGCACATGTGTGTAATCTGATTGTACAACGCTTTGTGCATAAGCACCCAGGCTTACAGGACGTCCTGAAGCAGGCCAGGAAGGTGTGTGCCCATTTCAGGTGTTCCTACACACCCATGGCGCACTTTACAGATATCCAGCGGCGAAACAACATGCGCGAGGCGCTTGATTTTAGACAGCCCGACACGTTGGAATTCAACACTCCTAATGTTCGACCTCCTGCTCCAACAAGAAAAGGCCATTAACGAGTATTTGTATGACCGGGGTGCTAGGACAGCCTCTGCGGAGCTGGGGATTTTTTTGCCACGTTACTGGACGCTCATGCGCAATGCCTGTAGGATTATGTGCCCTTTTGAGGAGGTGACAAACCTGGTTAGTCGCATCCAGGGCACCATCAGCGACATCATACCATTTGTTTTCTTCCTGGAGCGTGCCTTGCGAAGAGTGCTGGATCAGGCTGTAGATGAGCTTGAAGAGGAAGAGGAAGAGTTGTGGTCACCATCACCGACAGAAACAGCCTTATCAGCATCACTTGCTGGACATGCGGCAATGCTGGAAGAGGATTTTGAGGAAGAGGAGTCAGAGGAGGAATGTGGCTTTGAGGAGGAGGAGGAAGACCAACCCCAACAGGCATCCCAGGGTGCTCATTGTCACTTATCTGGTACCAGTGGTGTTGTACGTGGCTGGGGGGAAGAACATACCTTCAGTGAGATCACTGAGGACGAGGAACGGGACATAACTAGCTCAGCATCCAACCTTGTGCAAATGGGGTCTTTCATGCTGTCGTGCCTGTTGAGGGACCCTCGTATAAAAAGGATGAAGGAGAATGACCTGTACTGGGTGTCCACGCTACTAGATCACCAGTATAAGCAGAAAGTGCCTGAAATGTTACCGAATTACCACAAGTCGAAAAGGATGCAGCACTACCAAAATAAATTAAAAAGTATGCTTTACACAGCATTTAAGGGTGATGTCACAGCACAAAGGCAATCTATCAGCGGAAGAGGTGAACATAATCCTCCTCCTCCCACGACCACGACGGCAAGGAGAGGACGCTTTACAGACGTGTTGTTGATGGAGGACATGCGGAGCTTTTTAAGCCCTATGCATCGCCACAGCCCTTCGGGGTCCACCCTCAGAGAACGACTCGACCGTCAGGTAACCGACTACCTCGCCATAACTACAGATATTGACACTATGAGGAGCGATGAACACCTTGTCTACTGGGTGTGCACGCTTGCCCTGTGGCCTGAGCTATCGCAATTTGCCATAGAACTTCTGTCCTGCCCCGCTTCAAGTGTCCTGTCAGAAAGGACCTTCAGTGCAGCAGGAGGTTTTGTCACTGATAAGAGAAGTCGCCTAGGTCAAAAAAGTCTAGATTACCTCACCTTTATTAAGATGAAGAGGGATGGATCCCGAAGGGACTGACAGTGGGCGATACATTCGATTAAAAATGGCCTGATAGATGAGCTGCCTTGAGCTAATAATGGTCCACACGCTGCTGTATTTTATCCCTGAAAGCCGGATGACTTGCGTCACTTATCCGCCACTAACTAGGGTTCAAGACGCAATGTTTTAGGGCACTTTCTGCCTGGCAAACTAACATCAATTTTTCTGGTCGCTGCAACAATACCTAATTTTTGCATTTAAATTCTTTTATTGTCAGAAGGCGTACAGCATGTAATGAAAAATAAAGCATTTTTGAACAGTATTGCATAACAGTTGTGCAAAAATACATATTTACAATAGAGACATTTTGTGAAAGTAAGCTGGCTATTCCTTCTTATTTTTACTTTTTAGGTTAATAATTTTTCTTATTTTTTACTGTGATTACAATTTAAGAGATACCTAAAACATGGTAAAACAGACAATAGTAAAGAGTATATCTGCAGGAAACACCAAAGTCATATTAGCTATCATCCCTCCAGCAGTATTAGCTTATTATTTACAATATCTAACCTGGGCAATCACCCTTGGGTTACCCAAGGGCAGGCTTCAGTAAGCGACCTCTACTTTCCTGGGATGATTTTGCCGCCGGTTGCTTCTGAAGGGTCTCCAGGGCTCCCCCACTCCGGTCCTTCCCCCAGTGTCGCTTCAACCAGTAACAAATATTTTATATTTGTAAAGCGACCCAATGATCCCCCTTGATAGAGGTTTATTTTTACAATTTTTGGAGAACCAATTTAAGACCGGTGTCCCCTGTTTCTGGGTCAGGGAGTGTGTGAAATGCCTCAGCCTACAGTAATTGTAATGTTCTGAGCATCTGGCCCTTTACTAACCAGTCTCCCAGTCTATCTAGTTTACTTGACCTCCACCAGTGTTGTGATGTTGTGCTCATGTGTTTCAGGGCCTAAGGGTGGTCAAGAATTGGGGTCATTTGGGTGGATACAGGGAACAAACCCTTGTGTTTCTTGGCCCTTTTCCAGTATCATAGTGAGTGAGTCTGATTAAGGGGTTTGGCGAGTTTTTAAGGCTCTGAGGCAATTCTTAGATTGCACGTACAGTGCCCCAAATTAGAAGTAGGAGGTCCGACCAAGCATATTTTTCCATCTCCCTGTTCCAAAAATCCATGCCATATACACGTCCTCTGATAGGTAACGTAACAGGTATTAAACTGATAGGAATGAGTAGTACAACTTAATACACCTCTCCTAACTGATGGCACCTTAGATTGCACTTGCAGTGCCCCAAATTCGAAGTAGGAGGTCCGACCAAGCATCTTTTTCCATCTCCCTGTTCCAAAAATCCATGCCATATACACGTCCCCTGATAGGTAACGTAACAGGTATTAAAGTGAAAGGAATGAGTAGTACAACTTAATACACATCTCCTATCTAGTGGCACCTTAGATTGCACATGCAGTGCCCCAAATTCGAAATAGGAGGTCCGACCAAGCATCTTTTTCCATCTCCCTGTTCCAAAAATCCATGCCATATACACGTCCCCTGATAGGTAACGTAACATGTATTAAACTGATAAGAATGAGTAGTACAACTTAATACACCTCTCCTATCTGGTGGCACCTTAGATTGCACATGCAGTGCCCCAAATTCGAAGTAGGAGGTCCGACCAAGCATCTTTTTCCATCTCCCTGTTCCAAAAATCCATGCCATATACACGTCCCCTGATAGGTAACGTAACAGGTATTAAAGTGATAGGAATGAGTAGTACAACTTAATACACCTCTCCTATCTAGTGGCACCTTAGATTGCACATGCAGTGCCCCAAATTCGAAGTAGGAGGTCCGACCAAGCATCTTTTTCCATCTCCCTGTTCCAAAAATCCATGCCATATACACGTCCCCTGATAGGTAACGTAACAGGTATTAAACTGATAGGAATGAGTAGTACAACTTAATACACCTCTCCTATCTGGTGGCACCTTAGATTGCACGTGCAGTGCCCCAAATTAGAAGTAGGAGGTCCGACCAAGCATCTTTTTCCATCTCCCTGTTCCAAAAATCCATGCCATATACACGTCCCCTGATAGGTAACGTAACAGGTATTAAACTGATAGGAATGAGTAGTACAACTTAATACACCTCTCCTATCTGGTGGCACCTTAGATTGCATGTGCAGTGCCCCAAATTAGAAGTAGGAGGTCCGACCAAGCATCTTTTTCCATCTCCCTGTTCCAAAAATCCATGCCATATACACGTCCCCTGATAGGTAACGTAACAGGTATTAAAGTGATAGGAATGAGTAGTACAACTTAATACACATCTCCTATCTAGTGGCACCTTAGATTGCACATGCAGTGCCCCAAATTCGAAATAGGAGGTCCGACCAAGCATCTTTTTCCATCTCCCTGTTGCAAAAATCCATGCCATATACACGTCCCCTGATAGGTAACGTAACATGTATTAAACTGATAGGAATGAATAGTACAACTTAATACACCTCTCCTATCTAGTGGCACCTTAGATTGCACATGCAGTGCCCCAAATTCGAAGTAGGAGGTCCGACCAAGCATCTTTTTCCATCTCCCTGTTCCAAAAATCCATGCCATATACACGTCCCCTAATAGTGGACGTAACAGGGATTAAACCGATAGGAATAGTACTACTTATTCCATGCTGTTCAGTGGAAGCCCCCAGACTCTGATTTGTGTATAATATTCCATGCTGGGCAGTGGAAACCCCCAGACTCTGACCTGTGTATAATATTCCATGCTGGGCAGTGGAAGCCCCCAGATAGGTAACGTAACAGGTATTAAAGTGATAGGAATGAGTAGTACAACTTAATACACCTCTCCTATCTAGTGGCACCTTAGATTGCACATGCAGTGCCCCAAATTCGAAGTAGGAGGTCCGACCAAGCATCTTTTTCCATCTCCCTGTTCCAAAAATCCATGCCATATACACGTCCCCTGATAGGTAACGTAACAGGTATTAAACTGATAGGAATGAGTAGTACAACTTAATACACCTCTCCTATCTGGTGGCACCTTAGATTGCACGTGCAGTGCCCCAAATTCGAAGTAGGAGGTCCGACCAAGCATCTTTTTCCATCTCCCTGTTCCAAAAATCCATGCCATATACACGTCCCCTGATAGGTAACGTAACAGGTATTAAACTGATAGGAATGAGTAGTACAACTTAATACACCTCTCCTATCTGGTGGCACCTTAGATTGCATGTGCAGTGCCCCAAATTAGAAGTAGGAGGTCCGACCAAGCATCTTTTTCCATCTCCCTGTTCCAAAAATCCATGCCATATAAACGTCCCCTGATAGGTAACGTAACAGGTATTAAAGTGATAGGAATGAGTAGTACAACTTAATACACATCTCCTATCTAGTGGCACCTTAGATTGCACATGCAGTGCCCCAAATTCGAAATAGGAGGTCCGACCAAGCATCTTTTTCCATCTCCCTGTTGCAAAAATCCATGCCATATACACGTCCCCTGATAGGTAACGTAACATGTATTAAACTGATAGGAATGAATAGTACAACTTAATACACCTCTCCTATCTAGTGGCACCTTAGATTGCACATGCAGTGCCCCAAATTCGAAGTAGGAGGTCCGACCAAGCATCTTTTTCCATCTCCCTGTTCCAAAAATCCATGCCATATACACGTCCCCTAATAGTGGACGTAACAGGGATTAAACCGATAGGAATAGTACTACTTATTCCATGCTGTTCAGTGGAAGCCCCCAGACTCTGATTTGTGTATAATATTCCATGCTGGGCAGTGGAAACCCCCAGACTCTGACCTGTGTATAATATTCCATGCTGGGCAGTGGAAGCCCCCAGATAGGTAACGTAACAGGTATTAAAGTGATAGGAATGAGTAGTACAACTTAATACACCTCTCCTATCTAGTGGCACCTTAGATTGCACATGCAGTGCCCCAAATTCGAAGTAGGAGGTCCGACCAAGCATCTTTTTCCATCTCCCTGTTCCAAAAATCCATGCCATATACACGTCCCCTGATAGGTAACGTAACAGGTATTAAACTGATAGGAATGAGTAGTACAACTTAATACACCTCTCCTATCTGGTGGCACCTTAGATTGCACGTGCAGTGCCCCAAATTCGAAGTAGGAGGTCCGACCAAGCATCTTTTTCCATCTCCCTGTTCCAAAAATCCATGCCATATACACGTCCCCTGATAGGTAACGTAACAGGTATTAAACTGATAGGAATGAGTAGTACAACTTAATACACCTCTCCTATCTGGTGGCACCTTAGATTGCATGTGCAGTGCCCCAAATTAGAAGTAGGAGGTCCGACCAAGCATCTTTTTCCATCTCCCTGTTCCAAAAATCCATGCCATATACACGTCCCCTGATAGGTAACGTAACAGGTATTAAAGTGATAGGAATGAGTAGTACAACTTAATACACATCTCCTATCTAGTGGCACCTTAGATTGCACATGCAGTGCCCCAAATTCGAAGTAGGAGGTCCGACCAAGCATCTTTTTCCATCTCCCTGTTCCAAAAATCCATGCCATATACACGTCCCCTAATAGTGGACGTAACAGGGATTAAACCGATAGGAATAGTACTACTTATTCCATGCTGTTCAGTGGAAGCCCCCAGACTCTGATTTGTGTATAATATTCCATGCTGGGCAGTGGAAACCCCCAGACTCTGACCTGTGTATAATATTCCATGCTGGGCAGTGGAAGCCCCCAGACTCTGACCTGTGTATAATATTCCATGCTGTGCAGTGGAAGCCCCCAGACTCAGGTGGCTTTGAGGAGGTGGAAGACCAAACACAGCAGGCATCCCAGGGGGCTTGTTGTCCCCTTTCGGGGACCCTTGGCGGCTGGGTGGAGGAAGCGACCTTCAATGACATCAGTGAGGACAAGGAACGGGACATGGCTAGCTTGGTATCCAACCTTGTGCAAATGGGGAGTTTGCGGTTGTGCAAAGGGACTGTTTGTGGTTGTTTGCGGTGCATTAAACGGGGATATTGGTCTGTTACTGTGAAGCGGGTGTAACCCTTACACTACCTGATCGATACAACATCATACCTGATGTTATAAAGCATGTTATTCCAAACAATTTAGGAATGTTAGGTGATTTATGCCCTTTATGGCTTAAAACCAGACTCTGCATCAACTATGTAATTTTCTTTTTTGCCATGGATCCCCCTCCAACATGCCATATATATATATATATATATATATATATATATACAGTGCCTTCCAAAAGTATTCACCCCCTTGACTTTTTAGATAAAAAACTGATTTTGTTACATTACAGAGCCGTTAGTTCAATGCTTTTGTCAATCGTGAATGTTATGTAGGGATCAGAACGACAATAGTCTAAGGATGGGGGAAGTGAAATGAGAAAAATATATTGACATAAAAACTATTTTTTAGAAATAGAAAACTAAAAAAATTGGCATGTGGCGTATGTATTTACCCCCTTTGTTTGGAAATGATGCCCCTGCCGTGGTGCAATCTAAGTGTCAAATTGATCTGTTCATTACATATGCTCACGCATTTTTGAAGGCCCCAGAGGCTGCAACACCGTAGCATAGTAGGAACCTCTAACCAAACCACTGCCATGAAGACCAAGGAACTCTCCTACAAGTAATGGTACAATGTTTGTTAAGAAGTACAAGTCAGGTTAGGTTTATAAAAACATATCCAATCTTTGATGATCCCCAGGAGCACCATCAAATTCTATCATAAGCAGAATGGAACGAACATAGCACGAACAGCAAACCTGCCAAGGAGATGGCACCAACACCAGAAACTCACGGAACCGGGCAAGGAGGGCATTAATCAGAGAGGCAGCACAGAGACCTAAGGTAACCCTGGAGAGTTTCCTCAGCAGAAACTGTAGTATCTGTACATAGGACGGGCAATAAGCTGTAGCCTCAAACTAAGTAGGGCTTTATGGCACAGTGGCCAGAAGAAAGCCATTACTTTCATCAAAAAAACTAAATGGCACATTTTGAGTTTGCAAAAAGTCATGTGGGAGATTCCCAAAATGTACGGAGGGAGGTGCTCTGGTCTGATAAGACTAAAATTGAACTTTTCGGACATCAAAGAAAACGATATGTCTGGCGCAAACTCAACACATCACATCACCCAAAGAACACATGGAATTTTTTCAGCAGCCGGGACTGGGAAACTGGTCAGAGTTGAGGGAAAGATGGATAGTGCTAAATACAGGGATATTCTTGAGCAAAACCTGTACCACTCTGTGGTGATTTGAGGCTAGGTTGGAGGTTCCAGCAGGACATTGACCCGAAACACACTGCTAAAGCAACACTTGAGTGGTTTCAGGGGAAACATGTAAATGTGTTGAAATGCCTAGTCAAAGTCCAGACCTCAATCCAATAGAAAATCTGTGGTCAGACTTAAAGATTGCTGTTCACAAGCCCAAACCATTCAACTTGAAGGAGCTGGAGCAGTTATGCAAGGAGGAACGGACACAAATCCCAGTGGTGAGATGTGGCAACTCATAAAGACTTATCCAAAGTGACTTGGAGCTTTGATTGCAACAAAAGGTGGCTCTACAAAGTATTGACTTCAGGTGGGTGAATAGTTATGCACATTAACTTGTTCTGTTATTTTGTTCTATTTGTTGTTTGCTTCACAATAAAAAAAAAAAAAAACATCTTCAAAGTTGTGGGCATGTTCTGTAAATTAAATGATGCAAATCCTTAAAAAATCCATGTTAATTCCAGGTTGTGAGGCAACAAAACACGAAAAAGCCAAGGGGGGTGAATACTTTACTTTTGTAAGGAACTGATATATATATATAATTATATATAGTTATTATTATAATATACACCCACACAGCATCTATCTAATCATAAGTATAGCTGTGTGAGCATTGTCTCTTCTTAGCACATCTGCACTGGGCTCTAAGACATACAGTGGTGACATTAATGACATCGTAGAGTATGTCTCCACAGCATACCATGCAGCTGCTTTCGTTCTTTAATATTTAAGAGATAAACAGCACTGATTGTCCCTTTGCATTTACACTCAGCTTGATGCATGCTGACAAATTACCTGCCAGGTCCATATATTGCTACCCTACCCTTGCTTCACCCCCGCACACCATGCCACCTGAGAGTGTCAAAACATTTAGATTTATGTATTATATCAGCATATTTTGTATCCCATTCATTGCTATTTTTTACAATAATATTATAAACGTTTGCTTCCATTATGAAATATAAAAACACACAGAAAAATGGATTGTACAAAGTAATGTATTTTTAAAGACTAGGCAGCTGAGAGAACAGTATGCGTTCCCAGCTACCACGGCTCACTCTTACCATTTTCACTTACATGGTGAAAAGTAAAGTTTCCCTTTTTGTTAACCTAAAAATGTGTATTAGGAGGTAGAAAAAATAAAAATGAACTGATGGAGGTTATGATTAGGATGGAGGTCAATAAAAGATACACAGTATCGCATGCACAATGAGCGCCGAAGGAGCTCCCAGCGCTCATTTTGAGGCTTGCACAACTTAGTGCAAGAAATGGTGGCCTTGCAGGGTCCCTCTAATGGTTACCTGGCCAGGCAGGGTTGTTATTTTGACGAGGATACTTCACTTATAGAGGCTGGACATGGATTGAGGGCAGCCATGGCGAGGGGTCACAAACACAGCTGAAACCCTTAGCACTTTGGCGCTGATCACAACTCATGCAAGACTTGAAAAACATTACGACTTTAACGGCTGAAAAAATTTCACGCAACTAACTCTGAAAACACCCCCCCAAAAAAATGAACTTAAAAGCTCACACACAGCACAGGGGGAGACCCAGGGAGCCTGTGAGTGAGATTGCAAGCTCATTTTAGGCTAAATTGCCATTTTTCTGAGATCAAAAAACGGCTAAGCAAAGAAAAAATGGCGGCCGAAAAAACTTGCTAAAACAATGCGAGGCACGCAGAGCTTTGAAAATACACGATGCCAAAGCCAGTAACACCTAGCAGAACAACACGATACATGCAGGACTTGAAAATAAACGGCACTCATTGCAAGCCTCGTTAAACTTGACCAGACACACAGAGGAGAAAGACACAGAGGAGGTAGGAGAGGGTGGAAACAGACACAGGGCTAAGAGACCTAGGAAAAGAGACACAGGGGAGGGTAATAAGGAAAAATAAAAGACACAAGGCAGGGAAAGGATAAGGGACACACAAGTTGCAGGTTGCACAAAGTCTCAGTCGAAGGCGCTCATTGCAGGCCTTGTGATGAGCGTCGAAGGCGCTCATCAAAAGGCATGCAAGTGGCGGATTGCACAACTTCTGCAATGAGCGCTCAAGAGGTAGTGCGCTCAAGAGTGCCGAAGGCTCTCATCGCAAGGCCCGTAAACTACAAAGGGGAGAGGCTTGCAATGAGGGTGAAAACTCTGATATAAGTTCAATGCTGGTTTCAACCTTTGTTTAGAGCGTGGTTTATTGATGTACTTCATGGATGCGTCAGGGGATGAATGGGTATTCTCAGTGTAGAAGAGGATTAGGTTTTGGCTAAAGACGCACCAGGGTAACAGCTCGGGTGTCTGATTATGAGGGAAAGAGATGGAGAGACATAGAGCGGGAGAGATTGTAAGAGAGTTACATTTTTATGAAAAATACCTGCCTAACTTGTAATGCTGTTATTTCTTAATGATTTTTATTTCAACATTCATTTTTTTGTAAGATCTAAACAATTCATACCAGCTGAATAAATAATAAGCTACTCTATATTGGAATTCAATACACTCTCAAATATTACCGGTATAAAAAGCATGGAAGAACATAGTATTATAATTTTAATAGTGTAATCCAGATGTGGGCCTCTTGTTTGCTGAGCTGAGGACGTTCTGTAACATCCCACCGACAAAAACAGGAATTACTGTTTCGTAAGTCTGTGGGTATTGTTTCCTCATTGCAAAGAAGACTTGCCTGGCATTTTGATTCTGACCCACCCTTAGAGGCAGTAACAATTTGATATGCTACAGGATTGTTTTCCTCAGTCCTGACACAAGCATGCTAAAATTAAAGAAGTAGCACCCTGGGCACCAGCCTACAGTGCAGGTTACTAAATGACTGCCTATTCTCAGATGTGTGCATCTCACATGGTTTTGTATTTAATTTTTATTTTGTGCAAACTAAAAGTAAAAACAGAAACCCAGGATATAGAACTTTACAGTCCCTCATCAGTACCACAATATAGATCCTCTACACCTCTAGAAATTCAGAAAAAAAATGCCTGAAAATCAGTACCCAACACCACATAGAATCATTGAAGAATTCTCTAAATAAAATCATATTTTTATTTTCAGACTACAGCATCATTTGGGGTACATTGCTCATGAAAACCATTTCACATAAAATGGAACACAGTTTAGCAAAGATTGCTCTAGTGAAAGGATAAAATCTGATTTGAATGAGTTGTTATTCTTAATACTCATTTGCTGAAAAAGTACATTATTACATTATTAACCTAGAACTATTCATGCCAATGTTAGTTTTTATTCAGCTGTTTGGGGCAAATAATTCCTGTCTCTAAATTAAAGAAGGGAGACATGTAATTAGATATCTCAAACATCTCCTACTTAAGTATAACTTAATAATTCTTATGTAAAATTTTAATGGTAGCTGATCAGAAACCCAAATGTTATTTTCCCCTTTGTAAACTCCTTTGAAACCTGTTAAAGTGTTATTAAGTAAATTATTACTGAAGTCATATTAATTTTAATTGCTTCATTTGATACTCTCCACTGTGCATATGTATAATCCATCAGTCTAACTCTAGGAGCTTTGACAAATCTTGTCAATATCCTACTGAGTACGAGTCCTGTAATCAACTTCGTTTTTCTTACACAAATCATGTATTTATTAGTGTTGAGAAAACAAATAAATTAGCAATAAATAGTCCAGAAATAACTCTAATTTACTGAAGCTAATTTACCTGTACAATCTACTGTTAAATTTTAACTTGATTAAAACAATTAATTTTATTTTAATATTGTTTAAACATTATTTCAGTAATTCTGTTGTATTCTGACTTTTGGGACTTTGCTCTCTTAAAGCATGATAAGCCACATAAACCCTTTTTCCTGGAGTCACCATACTTGATTCTAAACTACCCGCAACTATTGGGTAGAAAGCCGTAACTATCTTTAACCGGGTACATTTATTTCTATCCTCCCATTTCATGTCCAGAGTTATATGAAGAACAGAACTCTGGATGCTTCTCCTCTTATAATAATGGGCCAAAATAACATAGGCCGGGAACCAAATTAGAAAAGATTTGGGAATTTTCTATGTCTTACCTACGTTCCTCTTCATCTTTCCAAGACTCCTTTTCATGTTTAAGCTCAATAAAATTATCCAGAGGAAAAAAAGAAAATATCTCAAAGAGCTCTCCTCTCCAATGTTTCTTTTAATTCCTAAGTGACATGCTCAATTTTAGGAATGGTCTTTTAAGAGATATGTCTGAAATACCACACAGCAGGGGCACTAGCTCACAACCCAGGGGAACCCACTACCAGCCTCCTGGAAAACCCCATGCCCAGGAGAATTGAAAATACCTGCTACCAGCCTCCTGGAACCCCATGCCCTGGACAACTAAAACACACCACCCAGCCTCCTAGAACCGTGTGCGCAGGAGAACTTAACACTGCAACCAACAGCTCCCCATAAAAGTAATCAAGTTCCGGCGCCACTACCTTATTCTATCCCTCAAACTTAGATAGAATCTCCTTCAAACCCTCCAATAACCCCTGAACTGACTGATGTTGATGTGCATGTCTGCTTACCTGAAGACCTCACCACTGATGTCATGACTGAGGCTGTATGTCCTGCCAAGGCTACATCATTACTTTGATCACTTATAACCCAGTCAGGATGATTGTGGTCCAGATGGAGAAGCACACAACAATAGTCTTTTAAGAGCCATGTCTGCAACATAATACAACAGGGGCCCTTGCACACAAACCAGGGGAGCCCACCATCAGCCTCCTGGAACCCCAGGTGAACTAAACGCTGGTCCCCAGCCTCCTGGAACCCCATGTCCAGGAGAACTGAAACACCACCCACCAGCCTCCTGGAACCCTGTGTCCAGGAGAACTAAAGCACTGCAACCAATAGGTAGTGAAGTCAGCAAGTATTCCGTATGTCCTGACAAGGCTACAAAACTAAGTTGATCACTTATAAACCGGTCAGGGTGACTGTGGTCCAGAGAAGATGAATGTTATTCAACCGCTTTCTTGGAATACTTAGAATGAGAGTGACAGGTTTCCCCACCCCACTAAATCTGTCTCTTTCCCCCATCACCAATTGGTCTCCTAAGGATGGGAGGTCTATGTGTGCATGCACTTGATGAGGAAGTGTAACATATCAAGTCAGTTGGGGAATATAAATGTCTCTAATAGCTGAACATGTAATGCTATGGTGACTCTTTGAGCTAACACTGGGTGTACTGTGTACCCTGTTGAAAAGGATGGCAGTGTACTGTGCCGTCTGTGTGTATGGTTATCCTACCTACCTCTTGACGCAGAAGGCAGTGGACTGTTAGAATGTTCATAACTCCTACCAGCTGTATGCTGGTGATTATCCTTCCTACCACCTGTAGACTGTAGCCTGGCAGTAGACTGTCCTTTTTTGTGTGTGGTCATCCTGCTTACCTCTTGATGCAGAAGGCAGTGGACTGTGCCTTCTGTTAGAATATTCATCACTTCTACCAGATGTATTCTGGTGGTCATCCTTCCTACCAATTGTAGACTGCAGCCTGGCAGTGGACTGTGCCTCCTATCTGTGTAGTCATCCTGCCTACCTCTTGACGCATTAGGTAGACTGTGCCTTCTGTTACAATGTTCATCTCTCCTACCGGATGTATTCTGGCCATCATCCTTCCCACCAGTTGCAGACTACAGCCGGGCAGTGGACTGTACCTCCTATGTGTGTGGTCATCCTGCCTACCTTTTGATGCATTAGACAGTGGACTGTGCTGTCTATAAGAATGTTTATCACTCCTACCGGCTGTATGCAGATATTGGCAGTAATAAAATAATTAATATACCATTTGTTCCCTCTCACTGTCAGATCTTGCAAGTTTTTCTCCACCTGCATCCCTTCAGTTAATAAAGCCTAGCCCCGCCTGCTGATTTATCTACTTTAGAGCTTCAGCTACATAATACAAAATGGCCCCTAGCATAACAAAATGGAGCCCTATCTACCCTGAAATACCTGCAGGTTCATCCCCACCTGTAAATAAGTAACCCCTCAACTAGCATGATTAAACCCCCCAGGCCCTTTTGCTGGGCTAGATGACCCCCCCCCCCTTTTTATCCCCATGTATTTCTTTTTAATCTGCCAAATGCCACTTTTATATTTGTTTTAAATCCCCATAACCCCTCATATGGCAAATCTGCATTTTGCTCTGTCACTGAGGCTTCCATGAGTGACCTGGTGCGATCCTGCTGTCAGATAGCACTGACCAGAAAAATAGTCCCAATCAGAATTCACAGCAACAAAAGCAGCATGAAGCACAGCATGATCCTGGACTTGAGGTGATAATCCAACAGGATTAGCAGGTGCATCATCAAGGTCAGTAGGGTAAAGGGTGGCATGGGTGGATGCAGGAATGGTCCCAGAATAAGGGGTCCAGTGGAGCAGAGGAGACAGCCTCCTGGCACAGGGGAGCAGCAGAGCTGGACGGATGATCCAAGGCATCAGTGGAAGCAGGCACATGTGCTCGTGCATGTTCGCATGTGCTTCTGTATGTTCGCATGTGCTCTGTATGTTCAGCATGTGTTCCTGCCTGGATAACTGACAGGAGTGGGAAGCTTCACTTCTATTAATCTGAAACTCCTCCCCCCAATCAAGCTATACAATTACTCCCTTGCACTAGCTTGGTCAAAAGCCCCCTCCCCATGCTGTCTCCAGGGGCTGCCTGCATGACTGAAAGATCTAGCACCAAATGATGCTAAGAGAACTCTTGTTTCATTTAACTGCGATGAGAAGGTGTGTAGGGTAGCTGTAGGTAACTTTCATGTAGCTGGGACCCTGATTTACAGCTAAAACAAAAGGCAGTGGTAATGCATTTGATACACAAGGGCCTTATAAGCAGGACGTTTATATTGTCCCTGTAGTAGCATTGTATAAGTCAGTAAATTTCTCTGACTACAACTATTTATCCTTAAAAGAATGTCCATAATGGGACAATGTGAACTTTTAAGTCACTTTAAATTAACATGTAATGTTAATTAAGCAAGTACTCTCCTAATATAATTTAGACTGAGCTATATGTTGATAAATGAACTGTACTTTTACATTGTTTGTAAGAAATAATCCAAAAGCTATATTTGTGCAAATTGTGCTCTAGTCTATTTCCACTACTGCCAAAATAATAAAACCTCATACTTTCTGTCAAAAAAAGGACAGCTTAAAACAAAGCAGTCAGAGACACGTGGATTAAGTGACAATTTTAGCAGTAATTACTCCATTAGAAAGAGATATCAACCCATGCCTAGTGGGTGGTGCACACAGGCTGATTGACAGGTAAAAATGTTCCAAAGGCATCAGTGTACATTGAAAAACTGAGTAAGTTGAATATGGCTATACAGTGCATTTCAATAATATGTGGCTTAGATTTTGCAGATGTTAATGGCATTGGAAAGATACTGAATGTAGAAATCAAACAAAGAAATTGGGATAAATGTGTGAAACATATTGGCCACAACAGAAGCAGCTAAATTATACTACAATCTAACCTCAAAGTATTGCAAAGAAGGTACCTTTCGGAGCTGCAGGGGAATTGTGGGCATACATTCATCACACATAGTGGTTGTGTCCAGTGATCCAAAGAATCTGGAAAAACTTATCTTTGAACTGTATGACATACAGGTACCCTTGACCCTCCAATTGTGCTTATTGGGCACTTAAAAAAATTAAGATCTGCTGGGAGAAAAAGTTACTATCTATAATTTTTGGCATGACCAAACTTCATATAGCTTAAAGTGGAAATTAACAGGCCTTTTGTGGGCACCAAATATTTGATAAGATTGAAGAAACAGCCTTTCATGCATGCTAAAGAATCACTTAGACCATTAACTTAAAAAGTGGGCACCATGCAGTGGAGGGCACAGTGCTCTGGCTCCCCATACCAACTCAATCGCAATATATATATATATATATATATATAATATATATATATATATGTACTGTATACTTGGAATGAATCCATGTAGGAATGAACAGTGTATGCTGAAACCGCACATATTGTGGATTTATTTAGAACAAATTGATAAAATATATATCATTATTTTAATATTTTCTCAACATCTTGGCTTCATCTACAAATATCAGAGTAATTAAAAAACAACAGAATGTGCATCATTGCCTCTTCATTAGGACACATCTGTACCTACAGACAAAAAGCTCTTCATATTTTGCATTGCAATATACCATGTTATCGCTATGAAAAGAGTAAAAACTTGTGCTATTAAAATAATTGTGCTAGAAAATGTTCTATTTACATTCATCACAACATACGTTCTATGCAAAGAGAAGATTGAGACATCTTTTCAAGTGTGTTAACACATTTTATTATTTGTCTGCAAAAACATTATCATGGCGACTAATGGTGTTCTTGTTGAAAATATAAACAAACTCTCAGCCATCATGTAGGCTAGAGACCTAGAGGGTATTGGAGCTAAAATAGATCATTTATTGTTAGATTTCTCTCAGTGACCAGGTCTCTAGTAGATTGGAAGTACCTGTAGATATAAATACTGCTTCATTATCATAGTTATGGTTTATTAATGGACATGAAAAGTTGTTCACAAAATGTTGTTATAAATTAAAATCAATTGAAAAAATAAAAATTCACTATAGAAAAAGTAGTTTTTTTGAAAGTGAAGTGCAAAAGGAGTTATCCGTGCTACAGGAACAATTTAGTGGAGAGAATTTACCAACGGATCGCTGGTGCTAAAGTACCCATGATAGCATGAGATAACTCACAACTGACCTTCACTTTTAATAAAAGTACAGTAGTGTGCGTATATGTGCATTTAAAGTGCTCCAGACATGTCATTTAGCACTTGGTCCTCCTTGGTACCCGTGACTTGTGGTTCGACTTTTGCCATGTGCGGGCTTGATGGCTTGCTTAGCGAGGGGAAATCGGAGCAATTGAATAGCGATTTTAGCATTCGCAACTCTTGCAGTCGTGAAATATCAAAGGCTTAGAGAGGCATTAACTTCCCATGTGAACCATCGCAGTGATACGGAGGCCGGAGCCCATAACCTGATCGTAAACCGGAAAAAGACGCCAATTGAATAGCAAAATAACTTGGCTCCATTTCCGAAGCCCGGATCTCCCAAAGCCTCAATTGAATGAGGTTCACAGAGTCTAGAAATAGAGTTTTTGAAAAAGATTTCATTGAATTTAACTTGAATACACAACTGTAAACTAATTCCACAACTGAAACACTTAACTAACTAATTGCTCTCTTCTTCATTCTGTATTCAGTTGATTTAAAGATTGATATGTATTGACGGAAAATCAGTATGTATGTTTATGTTTTGTATGATTTTATAAATTAATTTGTGAGTTTTATGTAAATAAACAAAAAAAAGAAAAATATATGGATAGAGAAGGTGACCACAGGCACTCATCACGAGGGCTGTGGGACTTAGCTGCAATGAGTGCCGAATGCGCTCATTGCAGGGGTGGAGATGAGCGCTGCAGGCGCTTATCAAAAGGACCGCGGGACTTGGCTGCAATAAGCGCCAAAGCTGCTTCTTGGAGGGTTAGAGATGAGCACCAAAGGTGCTCATCGTGAGGGATACAAGACTTTATGGCACGTGATACTTTACGAATCTGGAGCCAAGTGCATCCGTCCAAAGTACCACAAAAATACCCTCACACAAAGCATGGGGGGGGGTCAGGAAGCCTTGGAGTGAGGTGGCAAGCTAATTGGAGCCATATTTGGGTTTTTTAGTCACTCGAAAATCGGCTAAGCGAGAAAAAAAATGCCGGCCGAAAAAAAGTAACAGGATGAAAACAAGGCCGAAGGCAGTAAAAAAGAGCCCCAAGCCAGTAACACTTAATGCAAGCCAGTAACAACTACACGGGGGGAGAGGCTTGCCATGAGCGCCAAAGGTGATCATTGCAAAGCAGGAAAGTTCAGGATTGCAAAAAAAACATTGGGCTGCAAAGCCGTTCACTGCAGGCCTCGAGATGAGCAGCCTCGAGGGGAGAGGCCCGCAATAAGCGCCAAATGCGCTCAGCGCAGGGCTCGTGATGAGCGCCAAAGGTGTTCAGAGGGGCCATAGCATCGCATTGTGTGGCAAACATCATTGCCTGGGGGAAAGTCACTAGTGTAAAATCATATTCAGTTGTCCGTTTAATTTATTTACTATACTGTATTTCTAACAGTTCCTCTTCACATAGCAAGCTATCACAATGGGTAAATTTTTTTAATTTCCTGATAGACCGAACATTACCCTGCTATCAAACATTGCCACAGAGAAGTACATATTCCCATAATAACAAAGTATATCACTGTAAACTTGGTGAGAACTGTAATGGATAATTTATGTTTATCTCTATATTATTATTATTACTAGCGACTTGCCCGTCAAAAAATGACGGCAATGTTATGTATATGTTTGTCAAGTTGTTTAGTTATTAACATATATTTTTGACACTTGTAAGTATTTTAATATGAACGTGTATTTTTGTAAAATGTTGATGTAATGGTTTTTTAAAATGTAATTAGTATCTGAAGAATTGTTAACTTGAATATACATTGAATGAATAGGAAAGCCAAAAGTAAAAAGCCTTTTTTAAACGTTGCAAATTTTAACATGAAGTTTAAAATATATGTAAGCAATAACCATCAAAGTATATATTTTTAAACTTGAACTTTATTTTTTATGTAAGTTTAGAAGTTGACAAAACATTGGTATAATTTTGAACATTATAAACAGGAACATAGTGAATACATTTTGTAAAGTAATTTTTTATTAAAAGTATTAACATTTGAATGTAAAAACAATTGACATTTAAATTAATCAGTATTAAAATTCAATTTCTATCACAATAATTGTTAACTTGAATATACATTGAATGTAGAGGAAGGCATACAGTCAAACTCTTCTTAAAACGTACGTAATTAAACTAATTTATTACTGAGCACATAAATTGGCGATAAACATTAATGTAGGTAGTAATCTTAAGATAACAGACAATATTTACATTGTGACTTAAAAGGTGCTTGACCTCTTAACATCCACTTTGTAATATGTTGAATGAAATAACTTCAAAATATATTTTTTAAACTTGTAACATTAGAAACATTAACATAGTGACTTAACATTTTAACATAATTTTTACTAACAATGCAAGGCAAGTATTTTGTGAGGCGAATCATTCATAAACATGACTTCCATTAATTATGACTGAATTAAACAACCAATTGTTATGTATTTTGCAATGCTTTTAAAAAATCTTGGCACCTTTAATTAGTATCCTTCAAAGTTATAGTACTTCATAGTAGACAATGTTTTTAGTAAAAATACGTCCATCTTCTAATAAATCACCTTGACTTTCATTGTTTTCAATGTAAACTTTAATTGCCTGTGGATTTTTGCACCTTGACAACGCAACGTACAATTGACCATGTGCAAAAACTGGTTCTTCCAAGAAAATACCCACAGATTTGAAAGTTTGACCTTGTGATTTATTAATGGTCATGGCAAATGCCATAATAATGGGAAATTGTCTTCTTTGAAGTATAAAAGGGAGACTACTTTCACTTGGTGCTAAATCTATTCTTGGTATGAAAACTCTCTCTCCTCTATGGGTCCCAGTTAAAATTTCAGCATCTATAAAATGGTCCTTTAATTGTTGAACAATTAATCTTGTGCCATTGCATAGGCCTTTTTTGGGATTCATATTTCGCAGTAACATGATAATTGCACCTTTCTTTAGCTGCAAAATATGTGGTGGCATTCCAGAAGGAGTTAAAGAGTTTATGAATTCAGTGGAAAAGTTAGCCTGACTTTCATTGTCATCAGCAAGTACAGAATCAGCACTGTGATAATTTCTTTGTGGTGCATAAATTTTTTTAAAGATTTTATTATTGAGGATTAATGCATCTTTATTTTTACACGTCAGTATGACTTGGTTGGCAAGCTCGGAATATTCTTCGTTATTTATGCTCCCTTCAAATATAGCCGATATAATATCTTGTTGACAAATCATATGAGGTGGGATCTCTACAGTGTCGTCAGGTAAATTTAGTATTTTTTCTGTTCTGCCTTCTCCAATTTTAATAAGCCAATCATTGAAATCAGTTTGGCCTTCTGATCTCATATTTTGTTGCAGTTGAAGATGGGTAAAATGTTTCCATACTGTACTTGACTTTATACATGTTTCGATAATGTCAGTTCGATTTCCATGTACAACAACAGGTAATGTTTGTCTAAAATCGCCACCCAACAACATTACCTTTCCACCAAATGGAAAAATATTATCCATGACTTCACGAAGCAAACGGTCAATACATTGGAGGGCATAGCATGACATCATTGTGGCCTCATCTATTATAATTAATTTACATTTCTTCAATTTCTTTGCTTGTAAGGATGTCATGCGAATATCTGACACAGAATTTTCTAAAATAGGCACTGGCAGTTTAAATCCACTATGAACAGTTCTTCCACCTTCTAATAAAAGTGCAGCAATTCCAGTAGTGGCAAACGCCATTGCTATTTTTCCTTGTGCTCGTACTGAACTCATTAATAAATTGTACAAATATGTTTTTCCTGATCCGCCAGGTCCATCAAGATAGAAATAACGCTCTGTCACCATGTCATCATCTATAGCATTTTTAATGGCATGAAATGCTTGCAATTGTAGTGTATTTAAAGTTGCAAGTCTTTCTTCTGTTCTTTCTGCTTGTAGTTGAATGTCATAGTCTTCAAAGTTAATGTCATCTATAAGACCTGGATCAGGCAAATTAAAACTTGCACAACTTAATCCATGAGTTAAAAAGACTTCTTGGATTTCCATTAACGCTTTTAAGTGTGCAATGGGTTCATTGTATCGTCGCATAAAGTCTTCAGCCATATTACTTTTAAAAGTCTCCCACAAAGCTAATGCATTTGGAGCATTTGAGAAGATACAAATAAAAGCAAATTGTTCTCTCATCTGTCGTGGCATTTGACATTGTGCTGCTTCTTCTAAGCATCTTTCCCACTCTGTATCATCAGCGAGTAAGTTTCTATGTCTTGCAGCTAAATGGAAGGATTCATATACAATGTCATTAACAGTTCTTAAGTGTTCAAAACTTTGTGCTCCAGGAACATTTAAAAGTAATATCCGTAAGCAAAAACGTTCAACATCTCTTGGACTGACTGTGTAAATTCTTGGAATAATTTTATTGCCTCTGGTTTTTCTTGGTCTCCATAATCCATTCACAAAAACATAGTGATATGGAATTTCAATATATAAGTATTGTGTTGCTTCAGCATCAGTGGAATTTAATGCAAACCATGCAGTTAGTGTAGTGTGACGATCTTCACTTTGGGCCAATGCATTCATTTCATTTCCAGCATGGAAATAGACTAAATGTCGTTGTGGCAAATGTACTGCTAACCTATATACTGCATGTGATCTATCATGCATTTCAAATTTTAAAAGCCGCCACATAGCTTCTGGCGCACTGACATAGCGAGCATCTACATGAGATGCAAGTTCATCATGTACTAACTCACTACTTTCAGGGTTGTCTGCACTTTTGACGACTACAGTAGCTGCATCGTAACCTTTGTAAATATATTTGTAGACATATTTAATGGATTTGATGGAAGTGCAGGCTTCTACGTTGATGTGGGCGTTGTACTTCATGAGTAAATGTGGATTGTAGGGTACTACATATCTATTGTCCACTTTTTTCCCACGAATAATGGCACTATCTCCTTCTCTTCTTTTATAAAGTGGATATCCATCACAATTGGCATAGGTTTTGTCTCTATAATCTTTGGGAAATTCTTTGGAACATTTATTATTTTCCATACATGGTGATTGTGGATTAAGGTCACCACAGGGTCCATGAATCATGCGATGAGTAACAATCTCATATAGTCTACCATATAGTTCTGGATCTGGTAGTTCAGCAACAATGACTGCATCCACTTTGTCTGAAGTATCTAATTTATCTTTTTCTTGAAGTATTATTAGAAGATGTGCATGTGGAAGGCCTCTTTTTTGAAATTCAATGGTATATACATAAGCAAGACATTTGCCAAATAACTGATTTATAGTGAAGTCACGTATTAATTCATTTAATTTAATCTTAAAAACTCTGGCTACTAAATCTGGTCGATCTGAAGCAGTTTGTCCAAGAAGTAGATTTAGTGTAATTTCTGGCCATTGTGGATTACATGTAAATGTCACAAATAAATCGGGTTTGCCAAATTTTGTCACAATAGCCATAGCATCATTGTATCTTTCTCTCATATTCCGAGGAGATCCTTGAAAGGAAGATGGTAAAATGATGGCTTTGCCAGCTGTCATGTCTCTGCTTGTAGCCACGTCAGCAACATAGTCCATGAGTCCAGAATATTGTTCTACACGGAGTTTATCTTGTTGATATTTGATAAAGTTTAAATTATTTGCCTCAACTTGCAAATATGAATCAATAATCCATTGTTGTGTTAGTTTCCCACCACATAAAATTGGATTAAATACATTGCGAATGGCAATTTGAGCTACTTTAAATTCAAGCATAGAAACATTATTTCGGATTCTGGCTTTAGCATTTGGGTAACTGGGAAGAGTTAATTTTGGTTGCCAACCTGCTTCTCCGTGTGGGAAAAAGATGGGATATGTCATTGGATCTAAATTTGGACTTAAGATACTCATATTAATAAACGGTTGGTCCTCATTTCTAGGATATATTCGTATGTCTCTTTGAAATGGTGGTTCTCCTTCATCATTGTGAAACACCATTGCAACCTCATTTGTTGTTGGCAAGTTATAACGACGTTTATCAGTATGTCTGTCTCTTTTAAGCACCATATTAACCTTCGACATTGGTAATTGATGTGTTTGTGAATGAAGTAGTTGTTCATTTTCTACTTCTGCCAATTTTTTATAAGCTTTACTGTAGGGATTGTTGTCCATAATGTTATTTAGCTCTATGAAAACAGTGGGTAAGCATTTTTTATTTTCTTCCATCTGCATACGTTGGTCAACAGCTTCCATTGTATCTAGGACATATAGTTGAGCGAATTTTCTTTTATTTCCTTCCTCTGGATGTAAATGGGAAGTGCGATGATAAATTTGTCCTTGGACTTTAAAACAGTAAGGACCATGTCCTGGTACATTAGCAGCTAATGTTGCCCCCATGGATGCAAAGGATATGGCACTATTGTAGGATCTTATGTTTGTCTTAAAATTTTTGTAGTTTGGAAAAGTAGGTTCAGTCATAATATTTTGTAAATAAATTGGAAATTCTTTCCTTTCTGGAAGTTTGAACTTGCCTTTTTGACAACAACTAATAAATTGTCCATCTCTGGGTCTCTCCTGTTTAAAATAATAAGCCTCACAAAACTGACATTGAGTAGTCATGTCCCCACAACTATGAACCTCTACTGCTAAAGACTTGAGTAGAGGACAATTTGCAAAGCATATAGGATTTTGCCTTTCATATTCATCAGGTGAAATGTCATATAATGTTTCAACAACAGGTTCTAAATGTTTTGTTTTTTTCGTTGCTTTTCTTGGTATATGTTGTATTGTTTGAGGTAAAATGTCATCTAATGTTTCATGAAACGGTTCTAAATGCTTTGTTTTCTTTGTTGCTTTTTTTGGTATCTCTTGTCTTTTTTCTGGCAAAATGTCATCTGATGTTTGAGCAACAGGTTGTAAATGCTTTATTTTCTTTGTAGTTTTTTTTGACATATCTTTAATTTCTGCAAGTGACAGTCTTTTGCTTGCAATTCTTTTGCGTTCTTTTTCTCGTCGAATTTCCTTCTTCTCCGGTGTCTGCTGGCTGTCTGCTCTCTGTCGTCGTTCTCTAGCTTGGCGTCTTTTCTTTTCTTGTTTACTCTCATTATCAGCCATGTTAATCTGTAAAAATAAAATAATGTACCATTAGTTTATTTTGAGATGTTAAGTTGTTTTTCATGACATATAGTTATCAATAGTGTGTTAACATTTTATAGTTAATCAATTTCAATGCGTTCAATTGAATAAAAGTCTAAATAAGGGCATGAGATAATTATTTAAAGACATTTTTATTTATTAAACATGTATCCAAAAGCAAGTGTTTCAGTAACTAAAAAGGTATTTTAAAAAAGATGTTATGTCCTTATTTACAGCACTATTCAATTTGTCAAATGGCAATTAAATTAGGGTTTAGGACTGGAATGTTACAATGACAAATTGCATAGATTCTGTGTTTTTAGACTTTTTTGGACTATGCCAATGTATTTTTTAAGTTTACATTGAAGTTTGTATTTATTGTTAAAGATTATTGGCCCTAAAAGACAAATAAGAGATAGATGATAGATATTACTTTTTATACTGTACCTTGGTTGAAGTTTGATTTCAAGCAAAATTCTTTGTTGGTGCTGTGTTGAAAGCCTTCGTCCGATGGTCTGGTCCTGTGTTTGAAGTCCTCGTCTGATGGTGTAGTCCTCTGTTGAAAGTCCTCGTCCTCTGGTGTGGTCCTCAGTTCCAACTCCTGTTCCGATGTTCTTGATGCAGTATCTGTTATAAAATAAAAATGAAAATGTTATGTTATTTGAATGTCTTTGTATTAAAGAAAAAATTGCATTATTTCTGTGTTTTTCTACAATCCTTTTTGGTGCGCCACAATTTTGGTATGCTTCTGTAGGCTATTTTCTAAGGCTTATAGGTGGTTAAACATTAAAGAAGAATATTAATTAATTTTTCTCTTTTTTTACTTGTTATACTGTACCTTGGTTGAAGTTTGATTTGAAGCAGAATCTTTGTTCGTCCTGTGTTGAAAGCCTTCGTCTGATGGTCTGGTCCTGTGTTGAAAGTCCTCGTCCAATCGTCTGGTCCTCTGTTGAAAGTCCTCGTCCGATGGTGTAGTCCTCTGTTGAAAGTCCTCGTCCGCTGGTGTGGTTCTCAGTTGAAACTCCTGTTCCGATGTTCTTGACGCAGTATCTGATATAAAATGAAAATGAAAATGTAATATTATTTTAATGTATTTGTATGAACTAAAAAATGACATTATTTCTTTGTTTTTCTACAATCCCGTTTGGTGTCCACCACTTTTGGTATGCTTATTTAGGCCTTTTTCTAAGGCTTATAGATTGTTAAACATAAAATAAGTATGTAAATGTACTTTGGTATGTGTTTGTGTGAGTTTTCATACTATCCTGTTTGGTGCGCAGCACTGTTGGTATGCTTATTTAGGCTTCTTTCTAAGGCTTATAGGTTGTTAAACATAAAATAAGAATGTAAATGTAGTTTGCTATGTGTTTGTGTGAGTTTTCATACAATCCTGTTTGGTGCGCACCACTGTTGGTATGCTTATTTAGGCTTCTTTGTAAGGCTTATAGGTTGTTAAACATAAAATAAGAATGTAAATGTAGTTTGCTATGTGTTTGTGTGAGTTTTCATACAATCCTGTTTGGTGCGCACCACTGTTGGTATGCTTATTTAGGCTTCTTTGTAAGGCTTATAGGTTGTTAAACATTAAATAAGAATCTAAATGTAGTTTGCTATGTGTTTGTGTGAGTTTTCATACAATCCTGTTTGGTGCACACCACTGTTGGTATGCTTATTTAGGCTTCTTTCTAAGGCTTATAGGTTGTTAAACATAAAATAAGAATGTAAATGTAGTTTGCTATGTGTTTGTGTGAGTTTTCATACAATCCTGTTTGGTGCGCACCACTGTTGGTATACTTATTTAGGCTTCTTTCTAAGGCTTATAGGTTGTTAAACATTAAATAAGAATCTAAATGTAGTTTGCTATGTGTTTGTGTGAGTTTTCATACAATCCTGTTTGGTGCGCACCACTGTTGGTATGCTTATTTAGGCTTCTTTCTAAGGCTTATAGGTTGTTAAACATAAAATAAGAATGTAAATGTAGTTTGCTATGTGTTTGTGTGAGTTTTCATACAATCCTGTTTGGTGCGCACCACTGTTGGTATACTTATTTAGGCTTCTTTCTAAGGCTTATAGGTTGTTAAACATTAAATAAGAATCTAAATGTAGTTTGCTATGTGTTTGTGTGAGTTTTCATTCAATCCTGTTTGGTGCGCACCACTGTTGGTATGCTTATTTAGGCTTCTTTCTAAGGCTTATAGGTTGTTAAACATAAAATAAGAATGTAAATGTAGTTTGCTATGTGTTTGTGTGAGTTTTCATACAATCCTGTTTGGTGCGCACCACTGTTGGTATACTTATTTAGGCTTCTTTCTAAGGCTTATAGGTTGTTAAACATAAAATAAGAATGTAAATGTAGTTTGCTATGTGTTTGTGTGAGTTTTCATACAATCCTGTTTGATGCGCACCACTGTTGGTATGCTTATTTAGGCTTCTTTCTAAGGCTTATAGGTTGTTAAACATTAAATAAGAATCTAAATGTAGTTTGCTATGTGTTTGTGTGAGTTTTCATACAATCCTGTTTGGTGGGCACCAATGTTGGTATGCTTATTTAGGCTTCTTTCTAAGGCTTATAGGTTGTTAAACATTAAATAAGAATCTAAATGTAGTTTGCTATGTGTTTGTGTGAGTTTTCATACAATCCTGTTTGATGCGCAGCACTGTTGGTATGCTTATTAATGTAGTTTTGTAATGCTAATAGGTTGTTAAACATAAAATAAGAATGTAAATGTAGTTTGTTATGTGTTTGTGTGAGTTTTCATACAATCCTGTTTGGTGGGCACCAATGTTGGTATGCTTATTTAGGCTTCTTTCTAAGGCTTATAGGTTGTTAAACATTAAAATAAGAATGTAAATGTAAATCCTGTTTGATGGGCACCACTTTTGTTATACTTATGTAGTGTTTTTTCTAATGGTTATACATTGTTAAACAATCACATTTGAATGAGGCCCTCCGCCATTAAACATATTTAGGTCCTGAATCAATTGCGTTTTGACCAATTGAATAGGGCTCTATATAAGCACATAAAATATTTTTTGACAGAAGTTTTTAGTTAGTGAAGACCTATTATGTGCTTATATAAAGCCCTATTCAATTAGCCAACTCACAATTGAATAAGGCTCATGGTTCGGTTCTTTTTTATACTTAAATACTTTACCTTGATTGAAGTGTGGAATGACAGAGGGTCCCCTCCTGCCAATCTTAATCCGCCGGTCTTCTTGTAGTGTCTGTTTGAAAAATAAAGTGAAATAGTGAATTATAGAATTTTTTATTTGTATTTAACAAACCATGGCCTTTTCAGCATTTAAAGTATTTTTGTATCTTACCTCTTGTTCTTTGTTGGTGTTCTTTAAAAGGGATTGTGCTTCACAGTGCACAGTGCAAATTGTTGAGAGACGCTGTTGATGCAGAGTCTGTTTGAATATTTAAAAAAGTAGAAAGATTGAGTTTTAGGTGATCTATTGAATTGCAGTAAATTAATTTCATTGAATTATACTTCTGTAATTAATTTGAATTAACATTATTTTTTGGTGGGTGCTACACACATATGTCACATACATGAAGCACATTTCCATAGTTGAAAGTAATTTTTTTGTGTGAGTGTGACATATCAGTATACATGAATCATATTTTAATTGTTAAATTAGCCTTATTTTTATTTTTGGCCAACATACATAAATGTGTGTGTGACATGTGACTATAGATGATACACATATATGTGCGTGTCACATATCAGTATACATGACTCATATTTTAATAGTATTTTAATAGTTCCAACTTATTTTTTTTTAATGTAATTTAAATGTAGTTGTTTAATTAGTTTGTTGCAGGGGCAATACACATAAATGTGCGTGTCACATGTCACTATACATTATACGCATAAATGTGCGTGTCACTTGTCAGTATACATTATACGCATAAATGTGCGTGTCACATGTCAGTATACATTATACGCATAAATGTGCGTGTCACTTGTCAGTATACATTATACACATAAATGTGCGTGTCACTTGTCAGTATACATTATACGCATAAATGTGCGTGTCACTTGTCACTATACATTATACGCATAAATGTGCGTGTCACTTGTCAGTATACATTATACGCATAAATGTGCGTGTCACTTGTCACTATACATTATACGCATAAATGTGCGTGTCACATGTCACTATACATTATACGCATAAATGTGCGTGTCACTTGTCAATATACATTATACGCATATATGTGCGTGTCACTTGTCAGTATACATAAACCTCTTTGTCTTGTTTAATTTTTTTTTTTGATGTCCTGTCTTGAAAATAAGTAATATATTATAGCTTACCTCTCAGTTGTAATTTGCACAATGTAAAGTAGTAAATTAGGAAAGAATTATCTTCTCAAGTTTTAGCAGCAGTTATCTTCGAAGTCACTCTGTTCATCACCTGAGGAGAAATGTATTTTTCTCTGTCAAATAGACAGTATTTATCAACTTGTAGAACATTCTGGAAAGTTAGACCGTTAGAACGTAATACGCATGCGCTATTTGCGTTCCAGCTTACAATTTGCGTTCCATCCGCCATTTTGTGCGTAGTAGTGGTTAAAATGGTGTTTAATATGAGTGTGATCCGTTCCGCATAGTATGTGTTTCATTATTGCGAGTAAGTGTAGTGTAGTTACGTCTGGAGCCTCGTTTTCGTTTTGTTCGGCGGCCATTTTTTCTCTCGCTTAGCCGATTTTCGTTCGTTTAAACTCTTTGTTTTGACTTAAATGGACGTGTAAATGAACTTTTGGAGGTGCCGGATGCCCCCCCGTGCTGTAAGTAAGCTTTTTATGTGTTTGTTGTGTTTATTTCTTGTGTTTGTGATGTTTTGATGCGCGGCGGTTGGAATGGGTCTTTTTTGCGGCCGTATTTTTTTCCGATGCGGCCGTATTTTGTTGCGATGTTGCCGTATTTTTTTGCGATATACGCAGTTAGCTTTTACGTGTACGACGCAGTGTATTTGTTTCTAAGTCGTGCGTATGTGTGTTAAAAGCGTGTGAAGGGCCTTTTTTACTGTTTTTTTGTTAAGTCTTGCGTCTGTGTGTCTGGGTGTAAGCGTGTGAGGCGACTTTGAGTTTTTTTTTGTTATGAAGTTGTGTGTGTGTGTATGTGTGTGTTAACACAGCCGATGTTGGGATGCTCCCACCACCGCAAATGCGGACCCTCGCTTCGCGAGGATCCGCATTTGCGGGGACGTTGTTGGATTTTTGTTGGCTGGGCGGTTGGGTTTATTCTGTTAAAAAAGTCGTGTGTGTGTATGTGTGTGTTAACACAGCCGACGTTGAGCCTCCACAACCGCAAATGCGGGCCCTCGCTTCGCGAGGACCCGCATTTGCGGCGAACTGCGTCCCTCGCTTCGCGAGGGACGCAGTTCTTGCGGGCTCGCTACGCGAGCCCGCAAGCGTGAGCAACGACTCGTACGCTCACAACTATATATGTGATTTTCTTCACCTTATTTATATGTTAAAGCACATAGAACACAACTTTTTCTCTAAGACATTTAAAAGAGCATGTTTAAAACATTTCAAAAGTCTATTTTTCCTGAAAAGATATATTTTTTGTATAGAAATATTTTAACTAGATTAATTAATTGTATTACCTTCAACCTAATTGTAACAGATTATCACCTTCTGAAGCCTATCCCTTTCTTGCTGTTCTTCCTCATAATAGCAGCCATTTTGCACTGCTATGGCCTAAAGTCACACCCACAGAGGAAGTGCTTTATACTACCAGTGTCTCATGCATTTCATTTTTTTATTATTTCTGTAGTGTAGTGGGCCCCCAGGCCCCCTGCAGCTGCACTACCAGTAAATACCCCCCTAAGAAACTCTAATAAAGTTAGGATTGCTGGTTTGGGCCCAAATGGCCATAAGGACAGTATAATGGGGACTACAGAAGTAAAAAAAAATTCAATTTCAGAAAGCCCTGTAGGCCCCGAGAGGCGGTACCTTCGCCCTTGGTTGTAGACCAAGTATATATATATATATATATATATATATGTCCCTGATAGCAGATCAGGAAACAACTGTTTAAACACAGTCCCAGGCTTGTATGTCACTTTGTCCTTGATCAGCCACGTTTCACTGTCTTGAGACGTTCCAGACATAATGTTTTCTGAACCTGCAGATCTTCCCAGGTTTCCAAACCTGAGATGAACAAAAGTAGTTGTCTGCTGTCATTAACACAAATTAGAAAACCATGGTTAAAATGAATGTATGTATTTAATTTATTTTAAATGTTAAAACAGTTTGGGCATTATCAAGTCAAGCTCTTGATAAAAAGAAAATGTCATATTACAGAAGTTAATTGGTTCAAGCATGGAAAATTATTAAATCATCCATGTTTGTTTAAAAATCAGATGAATATCCTTCACTAAATATTTTGTTTACTGATCACACAAAGGTCAAAATTCCTTACAATTTGTAGGGATTGTGCAGTGACATACTGAGGCAAGCCACATACTTCACAAGCCACTTTACAAAATCTGAGTTAGCAAATGGAATAAAAATATGATTTCCAAACTACAAATCTCTAATTATCTATGTAAAAAATTTTTTTGGGTTGCACAAAAATCACATCGTTTTAAATGCATGATTGGAAATGTGGGGCATGCAGTTTTGGTTTAAAATTATTTTGTGTGCTTTTTGGTATTAAGATATTGCAACATATGACATCTTTATGTCCCTTTGTGGCGTTAGATGCTATGTCATTTTTACAAGGTATTTTATTTCTACAAAAATATTCTGCCATTTTCACATCAGAAGTGAGAGTTTAAACACCTAGAGAGTCATAATCCTGATTCAGACTGCTTATTTTCTGCACCAAAAGATAAAACAAGATGCCATGTGATTTGTAGGGCTATCAAAACAAGCATCTTACTCAAGTAGAAAAGATCCATTAGCTGCGTTCAATGGGATTTTACCAGCCTTGAATGTCAAAAATGAATTGAAAAGGAGCATTCTAAAGAAATCTCTAATGCATTTGTAGATATTCCTTAAAATGTCCTTACAATTGCAATAAGATGAAGGTCAAACTCTATTATAGGTTAAATGAAAAAGTCAGACGATGTCCACTTATAAAATAAGAAGACTTAATCCTTCAGATGTATAAAGAAGCACTGTTGGTAATAACTGATTCAAAGAGGGAAAATGTTTTAAAGGACCTCTGTAACACTTTTGTTAACCAGTTAGAGCAGTAAACAAAAATCTGAGGTGGAGCACTGCAGTATCATATTTATAGCATACTTTTAAAAAGAATTTGACATGATAATGATCAACATTTTGAAATTTTAAAATAAGTAAATAAAGCTTTTAATGTTTAACACTTTTATAGAATTTTCACAGAACACTATTGTTTTTTATTCCCAGCAGAATTAGGCACCTGAGAAGAAACCATCGCCTCTAACTCCAAGCAGAGTCTTCGACTTTAAAGTCTATTCTAAAAAATGTTTTGGTGCTCATAGCTTATATGGATAATTGCCATTTCTTTGTTACATACCTCAAAAACATATCAAGATTATTTTTTTTTAAATGGTAGTAGTTCTTTTTAGAAATTTGCCCTAAACTACCCATAGAGGAAGCATGGGCAAATAGATGACTCTTTCCCTGGCTTTTAACTTCCCTTTGAAGCTGATGATGTCAAAAACTGAGGCACTAATCTTCCCACCCTCTACTACAGCTTCCCCTCCTCACATATCTCTCACTGTTGACAATGCAATCATTACTCCAACATCACAGGCCCATTTTCTCCGTTTTCTACTGGGCCCTGCCCTTTCATTCAAGTACAATCAATAACAACATTTTGTCGGTTTCATCTAAAAAACATTGCCAAAATATGCCACTATCTTACGCAAGACACAACTAAAATTCTAATACATTCTGCCATCATATCTCAACTTGAGTACTGCAACTTGCTCCTCGCTGGCCACCCCATCACTTGTCTATCTCCACTTCAATCCATAATGATTGCTTCGGCTAGGCTCATCTACCATACTCAACGCTCTTTATCTGCAGCACCTCTCTGTCAATCTCTCCACTGGCTTCCCAGAACCTATGGAATAAAATTTCAAATCTTGACCCTAATGTTTAAAGCCCTCAACAACAGTACACCCTCTTATATCTCTGCTCTCATCTCAAAATACTCCCCCAATTGCCCTCTTCACCTGTCTAATGACCTTTTTCTTTCCTCCTCCCTTACCCCCTCCTCTCACTTTTCAAGTGCTGTTGCTATTTTATAGAACTCCTTGCCTCTCTCCACTAGACTATCTTTCTGCCTGAAAACCTCCAAAACATCACTATAAAAGCATCTGTTTAAAGAAAAAGTATAGCCTTCAGCATTAATATACACAACTGAATACTCTACAGTGTAATATCACTCATACCCACAATATAGAGTGCAGCACACAGGCACCTCCACTTGTTTGAGCCTATTGTTTTCACACTGCCATCTCACATCTATCACCCTCCTCTTTCACACCTGAACGCTTTAGATTGTAAGTTTGCAAGTTTTATGTCTTGAACGGTGCCTTGGAAACAAGCTCTATGTAAGCTCGATTTTAAGCTCAAAGACTAGGCTCTCCATACTTTTGCAGTGTGTTCATTTTGTTTCAGCCTTGTATTTAACCATTGTAAGCACTATGCAATATGTTAGTGCATCACAAATAAACAATAATAATATTAATGATAATTAAGAGTATATGCTAGGGTACCTATTATTCACAATATTTATTTCACACTGTGACATTGCATGAGCAGTTATAGATGACATATAGCTTTCTCTTTGGTTTGTGGTTTGTTTGGAAAATTCAGAAACCAGTTTCCAATCTTCCAATCTTAGACTTTTTCATGATAATTTAGCCATTTGTTTTCTGTCATAAATTATAAACCCTTTGTGCCTTTGATGAAGGAAATACTAATTTTAATACTGTGGATTATATTATATAAAATAATCATGTTAAGATTTATTTTAAATATATTTTGTAAACTTATTTTTATGGTAATATCTGATTTACATGTTTAGGAGACCTTAATATATGATAGAAAAAAAAATGTTACTTGGAAACTATGGAAAAATATAAATAAACATGAAAAAACTCTGCAAATTGAAAACCAGGGAGCCACCAGAGTCTAATATAGAGTAGGATGAAACAAGAAGAAAGTCATATGTCATGAAGAATGGCTCATGTGAACATAGTATTGTGAAAGTAGGTTATACAAGTTCCTCAATATGATCTTGGTTGTAACAAATAGCAATGGCAGTTTTAAAATTGTCAGTAGCTAAGTAAAGATAACATGTACGTGGAGGAGCCATTTTTCCTCCATATCTTCTATAGGAACAGTTAATGGTAAGCTACATAAGTGTTCTAAAACATATTAAACATATATGCAAATTTGAGATTACTGTAAAAAGCTCTAAAAGGTTCAAATTGAAACAGATATGTGATATTATTACTATTATCTTATATATATAATGCACCAACATATTCTGCAGTGCCATTCATATGACAAACACAAGGTAAAAACAATATCAATTCAAATTAAATGAATAGAGTGCTCTGTCTTTGAGCTTAATACCTTGCATATAGGTTACCTTTTCAAGCAACCTATACTATTAGAAACTCTCAAACTTACAATCTAAGGGATTTAATTGTGAAACAGGAGGGTGATAGATACATTGGACAAATTAAGGAAGCTAATAAGGTAATAAGCTTAATTAAATATATGTGTTGTAATGAGGTTTTGAAGGACTTGAGACAGGTGGAAAGTCTGGTGGCGCAAGATAAGGAGTTCCAAAGAATTGGGGCAGAAATGTCCTGAAGGCAGGATTGAGTGGAGGTGATAAGAGAGGAGGAAAGAAGAAGGAGAAGGTCATTAGCAGAATGGAGGAAGAGGGTGTGGGAGTATTTTGAGAGGAGAGCAGATGAAGGGTGTATTATTGTTGAGGGCTTTACGTTACGTTAGGGTCATGATTTTAGTGTAATATACATATTACTAAAAATCCCTGGTGCCTAACACCTTTCAAGTAATTACAACTTTAATAGTATGGGATAAATATACAAAACCAGGCAAATAATGCCAACTGTATTGTTTAAAAATAGCAATATCTCTATGTGCCAGAATGTATCCCCACTAGAACATGTATATACACTACAGAAGGTATATATATAACACCATAATAAAGTAGACTCACTGTACACTACAAAGTAATCTAAAACTGTACGCATAAACAGTTCTAGGACTAGGAACCATCATCCTACAGCTCGAGACCTGGTAGAACATTCCTTATATAGAGCAATAAAATTGCTTAATCATAGGAATATGCCAGTTGCTATGTACAAAAAAAACTATATACACAGCAGTAATGGTGACCCAGCTATGCAACTAATAAAGATACAGTTAAGCCTCACATAGGCATATCCTCCACACCAAAGACTAATTGTGAATACTAATTATTGAGAGCGTTTAAAGCACCAATTAATGATCAACAATCAACATAGTATACTAGGTGTGTAAACATATCCAATGGCATGTCATATTCGCACAGATATTTGCGATTCAGTCATAGCTCAATATGGATTGTAAAAAGGCTGCCCCTTTGCTGGTCCTTCATGCAATCTCCAAATGGTCACTGGTGCTGTAAAAGTACCCACGACGGTCCGTTTCACCCTAACAGGGCTTACTCATGGGCTATTGCTGTCAGCTATCCATTGCATACTTTTAATGCCCTCCACTTCCTGGTTTTGCATAATTACATCATCGCATTTTTACCCAGGGACATCATCACGCTACACTACGCTAGTATTGCGCAATGACGTCACCGCATTGCGCTCCATGCTGTAAATCCTTGTATTGGGCTCCATAGGGAACTTGAAAATACAATATGAATACACATTACAGATACTTTTACATTATATAAAGGCTCCCAAAAGTTGAATAACTAATTACTATAAGGGGAAAACTATTACTTAGACCCAGACTTTGAAATATATATCGAAATAATATGAAATGAAATGAAAGGGCACACTTGGTCTCACTTGACAACATCATTACATAGGCCAATTATATTGTTAGGGACTTAAAACACAGAGAATTTTTGTAAATGTTCCACGGAGCATAAAGGAACATACATCTTTATCATGATTTTAGTGATTGAAAGAGTGGTGATGCTGACACTGAGCGTTGGGTATGGTAGATTGGAATGATGACAAGTAGGTGATGGGAAGGCCAGCAATGAGTGCATTGCGGTAGTTGAAATGAGATATGATGAGAAAATTAATTCAAATTTGAGCTGTGTCCTGTGTAAGACAGTGATGTATTTTGGAGATATTTTATACATGAAATAGACACGATTTTGTTAGTGTATATATATATATATATATATATATATTATATATATATATATATATATATCTATATATATATATATATATAAGGAATTACAGAAGGCCCGAGAAGAACCCCAAGACAATGGGCTTGTGAGGAGGGAGTGATAATTGCATTGTCAACAGTGAGAGATATTTGAGGAATGGATACTGTAGTAGAGCGTGGGAAAATAAGGAGCTCAGTTTCTGAATTGTTAAGTTTGAGAAGGTGCGCAGACATCCAGGAGGATATGCAAGAGAGGCAGTTGGAAACTTGTGCTAGAATAGAGGGGGATAGATCTGGTATTGAGAGGTAAATTTAAGTGTCATCTGCATAGAGATGATATTGAAAGCCAAAATATTTTATTAAGGTTCTAAGTGAGGAAATATAGATGGAGAAGAGGAGAGAGCCTAGGACTGAACCTTGGGGTACACCAACAGACCAGGAGCGGAGCTACCGCTGGTGCAACCGGTGCAATGCACCAAAGCCCTGCTGCTCTTTGGGAGCCGAAGGCTGTCATGTTTATTTTATTTTTCTTGTATTGTATTTATAATTTTTTTCATTGGTGTGGTGTGATGGGATTCCACTCCCCCGCTTACACCCCCTCACACACCCCCTCCAACCTGTATCACCTCCTTGGCAGCCTCTGTGGACTCTCAGTCCCTGGCCCTCTCCAAACAGAATGTGGAGCATGGCACAGAGCTTCCTGCTCCCCCTCTGGCCAGGAAGTGCATTACACACATCTAGAGGAGCTGCAGCTCCTTACAGTCAGGGCTGGGAGGTAAGTCATCAGCACATTATCTATCTATCTATCTATCTATCTATCTATTTCTGTATATGTCTATATATATCTTTCTCTCTCTTTATATCTCTCTTTCTCTTTTTATCTATCCCTCTCTCTCTCTTTCTATATATATATATATATACTGTATATATATATATATATATATATACATATATATTTCTCTCTATCTCTATCTCTATTTATCTCTCTCTCTCTTTTTTTCTTTATCTTTCTATATTTCTCTCTATCTATCTCTCTCTCCGTCACTCTCTCCATCTCTCTCTCCATCTCTTTCTCTGTCACACATTCTCTATCTCTATCTCTCTCTCTCTATGTACTGTGTAAGTTGATATGGGTGCCAGCGCAATACATTTTAACCCTGCCCCCCTGAGGGGGCCCCAAACTTTTTTTTTATCACCGGGACCCTCCATTCACAAGCTCCACCACTGCAACAGACAGAGGGCGAGGTAAAGAAGTGGTGCCTGAAAAGGAGACTACATTTTCAACCTTGTAGATATGATGTGAGCCATGAAAGAGCAGAGTCATGAATGTCAAGAGGATAGAGAATTTGGATTAAAAGAGGGTGGTCAACTATAGACACAGAGTCACTAAAATTCATAATATTTGTAAATTATCTTCTTACATTTTGTGAAGTCATGTATTACTGCAACATAAAAAAAATAACAGGTAATGACTGGGGCATGTTTTTGAAATGTCATTTTCAGCAAATACATTTGTTATACATACTTTTGAAAAATTCTGTGAAACACATGAAAATGGTGGGTGACAAAGGCACTTTAATTATTGTAGATTATCAAAACCAAAAATACCAATAAAAAAAACACACCAAATAACTCACCAATACATGCTAAAAATAAAGGTTAACATGCCATCCCTTGATAAAAAACACACACACACAACTCATCACTAAAATTGACCCCCCTGTACAATAAAGACACTGACCCCAAATTATTTGGATGCCAGTGCTTTAAAAAACATAGTGGGATCCTGTAATCTCACTGCCACTTGGATAGCCAGTAGAGGTTAAAACAATGTACATTCTTCTTCTAATACAGGGTAGATCGTTTTTAGAACTGTAACAATTGTAAGAGAGTCTTTATGTCGTAAACAAAATTCAAGCTCGAAGATTTGAATTTATTGAGTACTAGGAACTTGCCTGTCAAAAATTACGGGAATAAAATTGTAAGCCTGGCAATGCTATTTGCCACAATGCAAGGCTATGGGCCCTCTGAGCACCTTCGGCACTCATTGCAGCCTAAGTCCCGCGTCAACGTCTCGCAAGTGCCGCAAGTGCTTTACAAACGGGCCGCAAGTGCGTTACAAACATCGTAAGCATTGGGTACAGACCCGCAGATCCACAACTATATATGTGATGGAACTTGTCTTATTTGTATTTATTGGATAAGTATATTAATGTTGTGGCACACTAGTTAAGAGGTATCCCTGCAAGGACTTTGATAAGACTGTCTTTTTAGAAACCAGATCAAATTCTGTTTAAGTACATATTTACAATTAATATTTTTGCATTGCATAGTCTTTTGATAGTTAATATGATTGTGCTGTAAATTATCATTTGTTTTTATATTTTGTATGTTTACAGTAGTATAATGCATTTATATAAAGAGTACACTATATACCTAGTTATTTTGTTGATAATTTACTAACCTAGTCAGGTTCTCTTTCTTGCTGTATTATTATTTACATAATGGGAGCTGACTCAGAAAAATGTATTTTCTTTATCATGCGTGACATGCGTGACATTTTCAATCAGAAATCTGCACTGGTGTCTGACAAAGTGCTTTGATTCTAAGATCATAGTAAGACTTTTATATATCAAATGTCCAATGTGACCTGTCATGTTCAGCTACTGAGCTAACCATGAGATACAGTGGGTCAACATTTTCTGTTTCATTTACAATCAATAAATGTATATAAGATAATAGCTGTGGGATCCATGACATATGTTGGCAGGATAATATGATGAAAAAAATTAACCGTTATTATTAGAAAAATATATATAACCAGGATGTATTAAAATAGGTTTACTGACAGGGATCAGGTCAAATGTGTCATTCCAACAGGGGTACTGATTGTATATTATATTTGTGAGTGTTAACAACCTCTATTTATTATGAAACAATTACCACTATCAATTCAATGCACACCCCAACATGATATGCATCAAAAACAAAAATCATAAAATATCTCGACACTACAACACCTGATTTGTCATAATGTATTAAAACCCCCAAAACACCTTATGAAGAGTCTAAAAATCACTCACAATAGAAAAATCCAATATCTCATGGGCTATAGACTGCCCCACAAGCTGGCTGCCAGTCCAAAGCAACAAGAAAACACTGCGAAACACATACGCGAAACCTCCAGAGAGCGGGCATGCGTATAATTTACCATTAGGATGGCTTGTCCAGATCTGTCAAGAATAAAAAAGATACTACAGCGATCTATGTGGGAAATCTTCCATAGGGACACTTATGGATGTCAAGAGTGATATAATGCTATAAAGATGGACTGTGCATATCAATTAATAAAACAGTTGATAACTCAATTAATCAGAATGTAGTTTATTACAATAATAACAAAGCATCCCGATTACCAAAAATGTTGGTCATATTTAAAATGAGCTGAACAGCTTAATTTTTAAAATAAAGACAATTATAGAAACAAAAATAAATTTGAAAATCTGTTATATTATTTGTACTATGTTAAAGTGAATAAATAACACTATAATGTGAAAAATCAGTGACAGAAAAAGGAGAAAAATGTTCAGCACTTGTAAAACAAATGTGCAATTTATTATAATATACTTACATACACCTAAAATGTGCATAATAAATCTACATATATTGACTACAAATAAGTGAAAAATTACCAAGTACATTTACGTGGAGTAAAAAAACAATAAAATAAATGTGCTATAATATAAACATTAAATTATAATTGATTTATATTTAAAATCTATCTACAAACAAGTGAATTTACATTCCTTGTAAATATTCCAACTTTGATGGTTTAGTATAATACATATTGTATATGAGGTGTAATATTTGTGAAAATATATCTAATGGAATGCATGCATGCACATACATACACACTGATATATATAGATATATATATAGATACTTGTATCAGTATCGCTTTTTGATTTGATAAAGAGAGGCATTATCTCTCGAAAGCTCGCTGCTTTATTATGAATATATTTGTCCAATAAAAAAGGTATCACTATTCACTGCAATACTCTGATTATTCAACTGGATTACTGGACATACACGGCTACCCCACTCTTTATATATATATATATATATATATATATATATATATATATATATATATATATATATATATATAAACATCTACAGTCATACATATGTTTTATAAAAAGTTAAATATATAAAGTGCAACACAAAAAAGTGAATGTGTAACTAGTGACTCAACAATATTAAACTACTATAATTATAGATGACCAATAAACGTCAACCAATAGAGACAAAACAATATGTTCAGGTAGTTTATATTGGGGCTATAGTAAATAACCTCAAAATTGAGTTATAAATACCCGCTCTTTGATACTACATTGCACTTATCCCATGATATTCAAATAAAGGGAATGAAAAGATACCCTCATTTAATCCATTGGGGATTTCTGTTTTCAATTGATAAATCCAAGAGGCCCATATTGTTCAAGTTATTCAATTATTAGGATAATATGATACACTGAACACTATATCTTAAAACACTTTTTATGCTGGAGATCACTTTGTTATCATAAAATGAAATCAGAAATTACATAAAAATCTGCTGTGTGCATTGAATCAGTGTGCTTTAAAATGTTCTTTCTATATCACAATAAGATTGATATATGACCTGTACTAACAAAATATTCTTCAAACTATATTGCATCAACATAGGGGATTCTTTCAAGTTTTAATAAAATCAGCTTTAAATTTTACAAGTGACTTTTTATGTAAAATATGCATCTTATAGCCACATTAAATTCCAAGCCCGTAAGTGCAATGTGAGACCGGCAAAGGCTGTGGGCTTGAAATTTGTTACACAGCTATTCAAGCTGGGCGTGAGTTACGGGCTTGAGACACAAGGCGAAAGCTGTAAAGAGGATGGACGAGCTGCTATAGCCCTTAACCATCCAATTGCGGAATAACGCAGTGCGACACAGGCCTCTCAGCTAATTAAAATGTGGTCTAGGCGAATATAATTTACAGTGGGAGCTTAAAAATTAGCATTTCACACACCCATGTGTTTACTGTGTTGTATTTTTCATTCAAAGTAGCACACAGGTCCCGGAGTTGGAGGTTGGGTTCTATTGGAGAGCGTGTAGGAGAGATTTGTGAGAGGTAGTTTGCCTTTTTATTAATTTATATTCTATATCATATGGATTTACACTTAATACTTACACATATTTACAGATTATACACATTTGCAATACACATAGGTTAAAGAACACACATAGAGACATATATAGGTAGGACACACCACTCCCCCACCCCATCCCATGCCTCACACTGCATCCCCAACAGTTATTACTAGCACATAGCACACACATTTTTTTTCCTTCCATTTGTTTATTTATCCTTTTTTTAATTTTGGGATATGATGGATGGAGGAGATAGGAGAGGAGTAGAAAGTTGGGCAGGAGGAGAGTGGAGGAGGAGAGAGAGGAGCGGCAGGTGGCCATGGGGAGTAGAGGTGCGGAGGAGGAGGTGAAGAGTGAGGTGGAGGAGGGAGAGGAGGTGCAGGAGGGAGGAGAGGAGGGCGAGGACGTGGAGGAGGGAGAGGAGGAGGGAGAAAAGCAGAAGGGAAACAAGGAGGGAGTTGAGGAGGGGCAAGGAGAGGAGGAGGAGGGAGAGGAGGAGAAGAGTGCAGTGGTGGGTGGTGGAAGGTGGGCCCGAGCATCAGGCACACAGAGGAGAGGACAGGTGGGAAGGGGCCTGATCCCAGAGGGGGTGGTAGTTTGGGGAAGGGACAGGCCCCAGTGACAGTCAGGGAGGACAGGGACACCATCCACCATTGAGAGGGCAAGAGGCTATGGGCTAGCAAATGGCACAAAATTATATGCACCAGGAGAATGTGGTCCTCCTCTGTGCCATCCGTGGCCGTCCTGTTATTCTTGAAGGGGGAGGGAAGTTAAGCCTGGGCCTAGGGATCAGGCTTGGAAGGTGGTAGCTGCAGAAGTTACTGCGGTAGGCACAGCACCAAGGGGTGTGAGGTCTGTGAAGCACAGATTCGATGACATCAGGACCAATATGAGGAGAATGATGAATAAGGAGGACCAGGGCCACATCATGACCTAGAATGAGTTGGAGAGGGTAACTAGGGACCCTCTAAGACCATTGCGCGCTGCTGGTGCTTCAGGCCCGGTGGCCCAGCAGGACCCAGGGGACTCTAGGGAGGAGAGGAGTCATCATTTTATGACTGAGAGCTACCTGGCCGGGCTGCTAAGGATAGGGCTTGTCCCCAGCCCAGTCTCCTCTAACCCGGAGGCAGCCCCCAGCCACTAGCAGCCCCGCCCCTCCTCTCCTCACCATGCCTCCGCCACCTGTTGTGCCACTGCATTTGGGGGGTTGCCTCGCCCCTACACCACCACCACCAGCAGAGAGACGGTGGCCGCGGAGGTACATGATCCTCTTCTCTGTGGACATGTAGGGTTCTGTTCACCAATTGATGGTCACTGAGGAATGCTTTTGAGAAGAGATGCTGCAGTCCCTATGATTTTTGCAATCCTTATTTTGTAGGCTTTGTTTTCTTTTTTTTTCTTCTCTTTTTTTGTTTTAGGTACAATTCAGGTCCATGAATGCATACCCTGCATCTGCAAGCATTGTGAAGGAAATGTTTGAGGTGTAAGGTTTTACCAGTGCCTCTCAAGTAGACATTCCTTCAATGACAGCCCCCCTTAACATGTAGCTCCCACAATCTTAAAGCTATAATATAGCCAGATATCTCAGACATGAATGTTGTTAGCTTAAATGTAGACTAATACCGCTATGGCTATGTACTTGCAAAGTCTCACAAGGGCATGTTAATGACAGCCAGCGTTAATATATGCACTAGTGAACAATGTGATACTGACCTCAATATCGGTCTGAGAACAGATCATTGGGTCTGATGTAAGTAACAGTGAATCTGGCTGCTAACCTTTGTGTCCTCTCAGTATTAATGCTATTGTCCCTACTACTGATTATGCAGAGACCTAGCTAACAGTTAGTAATGCTTGCAGATGGGAATCAGGTGAGTTGGTATATTGTTACAGTTACAGTATTTAGTACTGTACTGTACATGCATTTTGATTAGTTTTTTTATCCTGTTCCGCCTTTTTTTAGTTGACCACTGTAGACGCTCATCCCTACGACCCTGAACAACTTAGGCAGTGAGCGCCGAAGGTGCTCACTTCACTGGTAGGCGCTCATCCCTACGACCCCGCATGACTTAGGCACCATAGGCGCTACACATTAACAGAAATCTCAATTAGACAATTCACAATGCGAGACTTGTAGCACTTCAAAAATCCAGTGGAAAAATTACGGCCCAAACACTTTGCAAAAAAAAAAAGCAGGACCCGTGGCACTGAAACAAAAAACAAGGTACAAAAAATACTGTTAACGTCTAAATAATGCACATACAAAAACAACAAAAACAAAAAGACAATTAAAGAAACATAAAAAAGCATCACACACACCACGGGGGGACAGCCAGGACGTCTTGGAGTGAGGTTGCATGATATTTTAAACACAATTTGCCCAGTTTCAACACTTGATAATTGACTAAGAAAAAGACAAGAAAAATGGCAGCCGAAAAAAACTAAAACAACGACGCAAAACACCACCAGGCACATAACACTGTAAAGAGGGAGAGCCGCAGGACTTAGAAAAAAAATATGAGGTCAAAAAAATATGAGCAAAAGTACACGAGGGGAGAGGCTCACAATGAGCACCAAAGGTGCTCAGACGACTAAAAGTACACGAGGAGAGAGGCTCATCTAAAAGTACACGAGGAGAGAGGCTCGAAATGAGCGCCAAAGGTACTCAGAGGACCAAAAGCCTTATATTGTGTGGCAAACAGCATTACCTGTCTTACAATTTTATGACGGGCTATTCGCTAGTTTTAGAATAAAAATGATTGCATGTAGCAGTTCAGTATTGTATGCTATACAAATACATTTAAGAGGGGTGCATGTAAAATTAATAAGTAGCCTGATTTGGACATGGAACTTCCTGGCGCACATTGGGCAGACATGTGTTGACACGGTCAGTAATGTGTGGGCATGCACAGCTCATGATTTCTTTCAGCCTCCAAGATTTTCTCAGCCTTTTTGAAGGAGGCTCCACCATGCTGAAAATTTCAGTGCCAGGGATTCACAGGTCGAGGTGTTGATCTCGAGGGACTTCAAGGAGGCCTTCAGCATGTCCTTGAACAACTAATTTTGTTATCATTGGGAGTGATTTCCCTGAGTGAGTTCTCCGTAGAAGAGCTGTTTGTGGAAGCGCTTATCTGACATTCTGACAATTTGCCCAGCCCATCAGGTCTGGGCTTTCATCAGCAGTGTATGAAATGATGGCACACTAACTCTAGAAAGATCTTCAGTATCCAGCAACTGATTCCCAGATGCATTTCACATACAGGACATGTGGAAGTGATTGAGTCATTGTGCCTGACTCCAGTAGACAGTCTACATCTCACAGGCATACAGCAGAGTTGAAAGCACCACTGCTCGCTATACCTTCAGCTTTGTTGGTAGGATTTGTTTACTTCAGCATTGAGGTACATGAAGTATTCACTGCCTACAGTCTCTGTCTATTTACAGTGATGAATTGTTCTGTGTACGAAGTGTTGGATAGCAGGCTTGTACATGACCTCATTCTTCCTAATGTGGATAGTGAGACCGAAGTTGCTGCATGTAGATTTAACAGCCTTGCAGCTCAGTTCCCTTCACCTTGGTGATAGCACATAGTCAAGACTGCAAGAAAACAGGGTGTATCAGCTCCCATTGTTGTTAAAAACTTGTCAGGAAAAGTGCATGAATATGAATGTACAATAACAAATAATTACTATAAGAGTGAGAAAAGGAAAATGAACGCTAAATAAAGATAGTGTTAAAATATAGTTACTGCCGATCATCAATGTGGGGTGAGTGCCTGGTTTGTGTGGTGGATTTTTGTGGAGGGTAGTTCACTACAGCAATCGTTTCACATATGGTGGGCTAAGAGTGAACTACTATCTACAAAAACCCATCAAACAAACCAGGTATTCACCCCACACTGATTGGCAGTAACCGTGAATAATCCATCCATTGCTATGCTTAAAACTGTGAACATAAGCTTAAAAAGAGCCAAGTATATAGTGGTTATTGAATTAACAGAGTGAGCGTGCATTGTGGTCTCATTTGCCTATCCCTGCCCAGTTTGCAGTGCATCTGAGAAACTTGAGCAGGAGTTAATTTTATTAACTTATTTTTTAGACATTCAAATAGAATGACTAATGTATTATATATATATATATATATATATATATATATACAGTATATATAGATATATATATATACATATAATAGTTAAAACTCAGAAAAAACAATAATGAACTATACTTTATTGATATTCTTTCTTTGTGTGTATGTAGGAAGTCCCAATGATACAGGTATCATTGAAATCTTAACTAAGTAAATAAATTCATGAAAAGCTCATTATATTGACTACAGCAATGGTAACCCCTTGTAGAAGCTAACGTCCTAGTTGTGTTTAATTTCAATTTCACCTTAGACAAAGTTATTTACTATAAATGTCAAATGATTTTGTTATTTGCACATAGAAATGACTAGAAGAGCTGTGGAGCAGGTTATGATCTTTGTTAATGAGTCAACACAAGAGTTATACATTCATTCTTCAGACGCACATAGGCCCTCATTCAATTGCGATTTTGCCAATTGAATAGCGCTCTAAATAAGCACATAGCATATTTTTTTAAAGAAGTTTTTAGTTACTGAAGACCTTGCTTTTGCATAGATGTTTACTAACAAAAAACATCTTTAAAAAAAATATGTTATGTGCTTATTTAGAGCCTTATTCAATTGGCAAAATTGCAATTGAATGAGGGCCATAGTATACTTGAAAGCTTGTTTATAACCACATCTTTGAAAAATGAACTTGTGGCTCCATTAAGACAGTACTTTAAGTTATATGTAAATCAGCAATAAATATATTACAGTATATTACCATGATTGTTGTGTTACAGACATGCATAACTACCAGTTCCTATTGAAGGTTTGGAAATAGTTTGCAGCACCTGTTGAAATAAAAAAACACTTAAAAATTTAGAGCTAGTACATTTTCTTTTTCTACTCTAGTTATTATGTGTGAATCCAAGGGCGGCTGGTGCATAAGGGCAACCACCCTCCCAAAATGTTATCACTGACTTAATGTGTAATTTTTATAAAATAACATTTCATCAATTACTTGCCTAGTGCAGCTGCAGCAAGTGCTACAGATCAGCTCACAGCTGGGCAAGATAACATTTTCTGACAGTTTTTTTTAATTCTCACGTGTACTTTAATCTGATCTGTAGCACTGAGCCTGTCTGGTAGCTGCAGTATCAGCCAATCAGATTCCATGGGGGGTGCTGCAGTTGTAGAATGCTGTATGGACGTTCCCTCTCTCTTCCTTTCTTCTCTGTCCTACCCTCTCTTTTCCCTCTTACCCTCTCACTCTCTCTATTCCCATGTCTATTCCATCAGAGGCCATCTGCTGCCCCTGCAGCCCCATTACAGGCCACCAAATGGCAATAGGCCCCATCAGAGGCAAGCCATGCCCTAATCACAGGCCTCCTGCAGTGTTAGGGTCCTGTTACAGGCAATTCACAGCCCCATCCAAGGCCTCCCAGGGCCCAAACCAAGGCCATGCAGGGCCCCAGGGCTATATCAGAGGCCATCTGCTGCCCCTATGGCCCGGTTACATATCACCAAAAGGCCTGGGGCCCCATCACAGGTCTCATGCAGCCTCAGGGCCCCATCTGAAGCCAGGTGTGTTTGGGGTCATTATCATGTTGAAATACTGCAGTACAACAAAAATATTTTTACAGAAATTTTTGTATTTTTGAATTAATATAGCACTTGGAGCCCCAAACCTTAAAGGCATATCTAAGTTTCCTGGATTATAAATACATCTGATAGAAAAAAAAATAGTGTATGAAAACCCTTACCTTGATGTTAGCAAAATGTTTTGCAATTTCTGACAGTTTAAAATTAGGGTAAACACCCCCTCCAAACCCTGGTTAAACAATTTTGGTTGATCAGGAGCAAGCAGAGGTTAGTTTAATTATTTGTATCAAACTCTGGGGTTCCTGTTTGTGCTGGGATATGTTGTCATATCCATATTATCCATGTTAGAAGGTACTATGCATTTTTCTGCAGGAGTATCTCTGTGCAGAACATTCACACTTTATTACCACACCTACTAATTGTCTATTCCCTGCACCAACTACTACTACATGTTTTTTTTTTTGGTGACAGCTGTAAGTCTCACATACAGCATATAGCAGAAGCTTTGTTTGTACTGTGCTGGTGGGGGGCAGGGCCAGCACATTGCAGACACAGGAACCAGCCGGGTGGGGTCACATCCAAGCAGTGACTTGGGGACTGACACCAGTGCTCTCTTATTGGCTGAGGAAGACACATAGGGTGAATAATGGGTTACAATGGGTCCCCTAATGCTGCATGCTGATTGGGTGGGGATCAGGGGCCTTTGTAGACACCCCTAGGAGTGTCAACATAATCCTTAGAGGGTTTTTTAGATATTCATATAAATAACCTGTTTTATACAATGTGCTGCATATAGCAAGGAGTGCTTTTTGCCTAAAGAATGCAAAAATATAACAACCCATGAAACTTGGATATGCCTTTAACTCCACAGGTCAGGATTCGGGAAAGAGAGGGGTCAGATGTTTGGAGTTTGGAATCTCCATTCATTCTTTTTATTCCCAGTGTATATTTAGTTGGTCACAGATATCCTGTTTTCTATTTTCTCAGGGTAATACAATGGCAGCTAAAGTTAGACAGATAGTTTTATGAAGCCCGGCATATTATTTTACCTTTTTCCCACTTGCCTAGCGTGATAAGAAAGTTAAAGCAGCAATAACAACACTTTTAAACCTATATCTGTTAACCCTACACCCTCAAGTAAAGAACTGGCACCCATAGCTTATAATGTCTTCTGTTCATATTTTAATAAACAATGATAATACTAAGATTTAATAAACAATGATAAGACTCAGATATAGTGTACAGAACACAATATATATATATATATATATATATATATATATATATATATATATATATATATATATACATATATATACACACACAGAGAGTCAGACACAACTGAACGTCTAAATAACAAAAATGTGAAGAATTAAACGATAATCTGGAAAATGTTTTGAAGGTAACAAATAAAGTATCAATATAATATATAATCAAAAATCCTAAATAAATAACAAGTCTCTTATTTGCATGTCCCAGTCAGAATTTCTCAATTGCAGAACTGATATTGAATGCTTTGTGAGTTTGTGTTAAAAGGTAGATTGTATTACCTGTGAGATTTTATTTTCTTTCTCTATTTTCTTGTGATGTGGATGTACACATAGGTGTTCTATGTACAGGAATACCCCATTTAGCGCTGTAGATAGGTTCCAGGCAATATGAGTGTTAAGCGAAATAGTGCTAAATGGGTCATTATAACAGGGAAAAAGACACAAAACCAATTGAGATTTCATATTTTTGGGCTTTATATCAATTGTTAAGAAACTGCAAACATATCAAAACCACAAAGAATCTTTTTTCAAAATAAAATGTAAAGGGACAGCACACAAATAAAAACAGTTTACTTTAAGTGGCAGATGTTAAAGCTTCAGGTTCATCCTCCAACCTGGCTTTCTTCATAACAAATTGGTCCAAGAACATTTGTCTCTGCTTCCAGCACCCATCCAGCAGATGCTGGTAGCAGGACATTGCAGCAATAACAATGCATCTCACATTTTTGCTCCCCACAGTGTCAGTATCGTTTGCCACTACATCATCCATGATCTTATAAATGGATGCAAAATCTTGGCAAGGAACTCGATGGACAGTTCTTTACATTTCTCTGTATCAGAGTCACTGCTGTTCTGGGCTTCCTCAATGCCCTGTTGCACCAGTTGTTGGAGGTCCTCATAGGTCAGGCCCTAGCCCGAAGCCTGTAACAAGTCCTATATGTCCTGGGCGTCCACATCTCACAGTCCAGACATGGTCTTCAGGTCCATTATCTCCGCCATGTGGTAAACAAGCTGTCAGAATGCGCGGAGAAGATAGTAGGCCTTGAAAGTCGCAATAACCCCCTGGTTCATAGGCTGGATAAGTAAAGTAGTGTTTGGTCGCAGGAACACTACTTTTACTGAGATGCAGCAGCGTAGCTCAACCAGGTTGATAGGGTGGCTTGGAGCATTGTCTTGGAGTGCTTTGGCCATAAATCCTTTGCACCTGCAATAGCCCTGCACTGATGGGCAGAAATACTTGTTGAAACACTCCTTAAAGATGTCCCTGGTGATCCAGGGCTTCCTGTTGAATTGCAAAACCACTGGCAAACTGGAATTAGATATGCCATTCATGGCTTTGGGAGTCTTTGATTGGTTGACCAGCAATTGCTTGATTTTGAAGTCACCACCCATATAGAGTGTTAGGCAGTATTTGGCCGCTTTGAAGCCTGGTGCTCTCTTCTGCTCATTGGATATGAATCTGCTTGGCATCCTCTTCCAGAAGAGGCAGGTTTCATCCACATTGAACACCAGTTCAGGAGGGTAATTGCTTCTTTTCACAATTCTCCTGTGATGTTGTAGAGGTTGTTCCTCTTCTTGAAGCAGTCAGACCAACCTCTACTGGCTGAGAAGCTCTCCAGCACATCTGGAGCTTGGCTCTGGATATGGCTTTAAATGCTTTTCACCTTCTTCATTATGATGGCCTGGCTGAGAGGCATGTTACTCTCCATTTCATTATCTATCCGGATGGACAACTGCTTCTCCATTTCCTCCAAGTTGTAGCATCTGGAGTGGGTAATCTTCTTTGCTAAAGATGCAGTGCTGGAGGTCGCTGTAAACTTGATCTTGTCTTTATCCTTCAAGGTGGTGCAGATGGTGGAGGTAATCAACTTCAGATCGCTCCAATATCCACATGCTGCTCCCCTTTCTCTAAGATGCCCAGCACCTGCATTTTTACATCCAAAGGAATACTCTGTCCCTTCAAATTGTTCTGTAAACCAGTATAAAAAATTAAATTAATGTAGATTTTATTAGACAGTTAACAATTAACTATTAACAAACACATTATAAGAAACGAGGGAATAATGAAAATATACTGTACCTTGCCTCTGGATGTTGTGGGTAGGAGTTGGGTGTCTCTGGTGGCTATCTCTCTCTCCAGGATCACAATTTGTCACTGTTTTCTCTCTCTTTCTCTGTCTCTCTGTCTCTCTCTGGTGCTTCTCAATGCTGCAACACTCTTAAGAGCATTAAACAGGGTAGCGCAAGAAAAAAACTGCATTATCAAAAAGTAGAAGGTACAGCGGCGATCGGCGGACAAAAAACATTGCTATAGTGAATCAGAGCTAAAACTGGTAGTATTAATCAAGGGTATTCCTGTATTGTCAGTTACATATAACTAAAGAATATTAATTGGAAATGGCATAAAACATATCTGTAGCTGAATCGAGTAGAAGAATCTATATATTATACAGATTTTGAGCCTTGTGTCTAAAGCTGAAGTTATTTTATATATATTGATGAGTGAGAGACTGATAGAGCCTCACGAAACGCGCATCGGGAGATTGTGATGTCATCAGTAAGCTCGATCACAGTGCAGACCACGCGAATATAGTCCAGGTCCACTACTAACTTAAAAGAAAGATAGAAAGCCAATTCCTTCACCACAAAGTCTCAATATAGTAACAATAGAGTAATATACAAGAATAAGGAAATAGAAAAGCAAGAAAAAGGAAAAAGAAGTAAAAGCATAATTAAAGCAAAAAAATGGAAGAAAAAGGAGGACACAACCTCCTTCTAAAAAACAATAGACAGAAGCATTAAGGAAATATATAGTTTAAGAAACAGCATAATCAGGAGTGTATACATTTTTAAAAAATAGCACAGCATTAGCACTATAAATGAATAAGGTAAAGTAGTGACTGTGATAGACTAACAGTCACGAGGTAAAAGGGTAATATAAGAAGAAATAAGCACTAAGTCAAATAGCACAAGCACTTTAAGATAAGAATTTTTGAATAACACAACTTGAATTATAATGCACTTTAAGTAATAGAATTCCGAATTAACATAAATAAACAGGATAAAAGATTAACACAAAAGAAACGCAAAGGCACTTAAAACATATACTCCAGTGAAGTGCTGTATGAATAAACAAAACTATACAACAGACAAAAGGATTATAAAACCTTATCTTAATCTTATGTAAAAAAATTCATGTTATGTAAATTAAAATCCAGGCTACCTGATAAGGATTTGACTAAGGAAACATAACCAAAAATACACAAATACAATTGAATTGAAAAACCAAATCTTTTATTGACTTGAGCATAATAAAGTAATTAAATAAAAAAGCTGTGATCTAAGCAAAGAATATAATAACAACAAAAATAAAACTTAAATAAACCTTTAATAATTTGCTGGACGTCAAAAAACCCAAAGGATTAAACACCTTGGCCCTCATTCAATTGCGATTTGTCCAATTGAATAGGGCTCTAAATAAGCACATAGCATATTTTTTTAAAGAAGTTTTTAGTTAGTGAAGACCTTGCTTTTGGATAGATGCTTACTACTTAAAAACTTGTTTATAAAAAAATATGTTATGTGCTTATTTAGAGCCTTATTCAATTGGCCAAATTTCAATTGAATGAGGGCCCTTGGGTTTAACATGATTTTTTTAATCGTTGCATTATTAACAACATTTTAAATGTACAAATAAAGATTTAATTTTTTAAAATTAGTATGTGGCAATAATAATTAAAATAAAGGCTGCATAAAAGGTGTTTCTGTACAACCTTGGTTGGTTGTTAAAGGATTCCTAAATAGAATCCACAGGACAATATTTTGGTACGCAATTTAGAGTCTCCTCAACACCTCCTCTTGCTTTGAACTCTTCCACTTTTTTTTAGTCCAACCTGTTACCACTACAGTGATTTCCCCCCGCTCTACCTTTCGGCCTTGTCACCCCTTGCTGTTGGTCTCTTTCCTCACTCTATCTGTCCTTTTTACCACTCTCTCTACCCCTTTTCCTTTCACATAGGATTTTTCTCTCTGCCTACCTGCATCCATAAAAAGTTTAGCTACTGTGTCATTTAATTCAAATTGTCTCTTCAGATTATAATGTTTTTAAAGACAAATTAACATGCAGCAAAAATGGGTGCTTCTCTTTTATTTGTTCAAAATACTTATGTAAAGTACTTTAGTTTTTAACCTAGAAGACAACTTAATTTGATTCAAATTGAAGCTGATCAATCAGTAGCTAAATAGTCTTAATCATTCCATCATAAACTCTTTATCTGCTAATCAGGATGATCTGATTAAACTTAAGTATAGAAAATTACAAGTATATAAGAAGTGTAAAAAACACCTTGGATATCCTTGATGAAAGTCCTTCTGAGAAACGGTTCAACTCAAAGGACAGAGAAAAACTAGAAGGAAAGAAAGGAAGAACGTAAGACAGACAGCTGACAAAGTGGATAAGATTTTATGCAGAAAAGCCAATGGTTTTATAGGAACCTATTCAAGTTCTCATTGACACTGTCTCTCATCTCCTCCCCACAGAGACATGACAGTGATGTTTGGCAGAGAAGTCACAAATATTCCTGCGGCATCGTTACTCTGTAATTTAGAATGAACTTAATTTATTCCACAAATAAATAGTTTTATTCCGGTTGATCAAAAACCTACAAACATTGTTAGAACAGACATAAGGATCACGTCTTGTTTTATTTATAGATTATGATAGCTAACGATGAGCTTGTGACAACAGTACTCTAATGCTAATGTATAAATAATCAATGCTGCTTTTGTAACAGCTGTTGAATCACTTGGTGACAGCAGAGCACTTTGGGGAAATGCATGCTTTTTGTCATCTTACATTGCTGTATTGCTGAGGATAATCACCATTCAGTAAGGTGAGGGTTAACCAGGAAACACAATGCTTGTACAGAAAATGTATTATATTTAAAGGCCAGTGGACTCCCAATTTTTCTTTTAGGAAACTTTTTTTGTGTATGTCTAAGGGAGTGCTATATCATTTTATTCTCTTTATACAGCCTAAAGATCAGGGCCATACAATGATTTTATGTGACCGTCCAACTGCACAAATCTGCATGTGCATTTAGGAGAAGCAGAAAAGTTAAGTTATCTTTTTGTCTCACTTTTACTTCCACCTCTGTCATTGCCCCCATTCCCATTTTTCCAACACAATTTCAAATAATTTAACATGTTCCTCAAATGCTTTTAGTGTTGAATATTCACAAAAATACACTCAGCAAAACTAGTTGGATATTCAATGTTCTTATAGAAGCACCCTTGGTAGATATCAGCAAAATGAGAGGTCTCACACAAACTTCAACAACTTAATAGAGTAGATATTCGCTCTTGTAGAAAGTGGGGTATATTTATCAAACATGGAATAAAACTGGGCATACAAAAGAAGTTTAAGATCCCCCATTTCCTATTTTTGTACAGGAGCTATTTATCAAATATAATTAAAGTGTATATGCATGATATAAAGCTCTGATAGAAAAATTAGAAGGAACGGTATTTTGTATAACTTTGCTTAACTGCATTTATCCCCACTTATCCCTGCTAGATAAGTATACTGTAAACCCATTCCTCAGTTGGTGTTATATTGTGAAGTACTAATATGTTTATAGCTTGTTAACATGTTCTTTTTCTATCAACATAATATGCAATCATTACCCTTCATATGAGAATACAATTCCAGCTTCAACCTCATGTGAAATGGTCATCATCCTTTCTCTAGAGAAGGAGTCTGCAATTATAAGTCTATGTGAAATCTTAAACCAAGTGTCAAAATTGTATGGCTTTCTGTTTTACATAACATTTGAATTCACAGCAAATTATAATTTGTATTTATGGTGACACATTTGGGCTTAACAGAAGAGCCACTTGTTGATTTGTATTGAGCCACATTTGGTTCTGGAGCCATAGGTTGCTGATCTCTGCTCTAGAGGCAGATTCTAATACTTCAAAAAAGTGATTTGCTTATTGATTATAAGTAATGTTTTAACATTTACAGCACTAGTTTTTCATGCTTATGTTAAACAGACTTTTTATTATTATTCTCAAGTTGCATGTACTGAATATCCTGAGTCTTTGATCAAAGCTCATAACTTGTAGAGTGATGGCTTTCTGAAAAATAAATGTGCCTGGAGTTGAAGTATGTACAAGGTGCCATGCAATATATAGAGAATGTTTTTATATAGAAATATTAACTATTCATTTTACTCCTACCTTAATGTTTTACAACAATTATTACATCTTATTATATAAGACTTTTCCTTCCCATATAGAGATTCTTTAAAATCATCTCCACTGCTATAGAATCTGTACTGGAATGATTAAAGTGACACAGACAGGTCCTAGTTATTACATAACTAAATAATGCATACATAAATGATTATAAATACAATTGGTTGTTACTAAAAAATATGTGGAAGTGGTAGATAAATTAATAATGTTTTGTAAGGCTCTCCTTATGACATTCCTAGGCACTGTTTCCTATTATTTTTCTATTTTGTGTTAGCCATGGGTGACCAACCACTAATGTGTGTCATCCCAGAAAGGCTTTTCATGCCCTGAACTTGAACAGGCAATATGTAATTGTCGAAGAGGGACACATTATGGAGAAACCAAGCATTGCTGCAGTTGGAGTAACTTTATGACTCAACAACAGGATCAAACACTTGCATACTTGACCATATTCTGACTAACCTTTCTGCATTGCTACCTTGACTATTCTCATTGACACCTGCTTCAACCAGAAGCTTCTAATAAAGATATTACCCTGCCATCTATCTGCGCCTGAAATTGGATTGGCTTACACTAGAACCATTCTTCTACAAACTAGTCTTAGACCATGAACTAGGATCTTCTTTAAGCTCTACCTCAGTCAGATGCTTGTTATACAATGGGGTAAATTTGGCTGTGTTAGGACATTAAGTGGTACAAATTATAAGGAGGCATGATTCTAGCTAATGCGGAGTGCATATTATGCATATTATTCCAGCAAGTTTAACCTGTATAACTCTACTTTAGCTGTTTGATATTCATGGTTTGAATAACTAGTTGCAATTCCAGGCTCAGTGAAGAGCAGTAATACATAAGTGCAATTTAAAGGATATTTGTACATGATCAAATCATTTAAAATTTTCAGTACATATTTTAAATGCTTCAGTGTTTATTATTTTTCTAATTATGAGATGCACAAACACATCACATTGTGAATCCTCTGTACTGCATCTGCAAATATCACTAACGTAATTGCATTGCTATAAAATCAGGCTGAATAATTACGGATATGCCATCATTGAATTTTTAAGCACCAATGATTTGGACATATCAAGTTACTTTCTTTTACTTGTTTTATCCTCTTTAAATACAAAAATATTCTTTTTTTCCGCTTTATTTTACTGCAAGCATTCTTGAAGACAGTTTTATTTATCTCTTGAAAGCCTGGCAGTGGTTTGCTTTTTCAGAAAATGTCTGATTGTTGTAAATAAACTGATTCAAGTTATTGATTTAGTAGTAAAAAGATCCAGAGATAAGAGGGCAAAAATATTGCAGATCACAGAGTCCTAAAATCTTATAGATTTATTCTTAGAAACTAAAAGTAATTAAAGCACAGCGTGTAATTGAGCATGTGGTGTTTGCTTGATCTTACTCGTTAATACCTGTGTAATTGCTGTGCATAAATTTACATAAATATAAACACTGAAAGTGCCAATAAAAGGCAGCTAATACTGATAACATCGTACTGGTCTCCTGTTCTTGTCATGGAAAATTCCAATATTAAGATTCATGGGACAAGAACAAAAACAAACTAATATGGATAAGAAATAAACAGACAGAAGCACACACACACATACTATATATATATATATATATATATATATATATATATATATATATATATATATATATATATAGTATGTCACAAACGTGAGTACAACCTTTACATTTTTGTGAATATTATATTATATCTTTTCATTTGACAACACTGAAGAAATGACACTCTGCTACAATGTAAAGTAGTAAGTGTACACCCTGTATAACAGTGTAAATTTGCTGTCACCTCAAAATAACTCAACACAAGGCATTAATGTCTAAACCATTGGCAACAAAAGTGATTATACCCCTAAGTGGAAATGTCCAGATTGGGCCCAAGGTGTCAATATTTTGTGTGGCCACCATTATTTTCCAGCACTGCCTTAACCCTCATGGGCATGGAGTTCACCAGAGCTTCACAGGTTGCCACTGGAGTCCTCTTCCACTCCTCCATGATGACATCACAGAGCTGGTTGATGTTAGAGACCTTGCGCTCCCCCACCTTCCGTTTGATGATGCCCCACAGATGCTCAATAGGGTTTAGGTCCGGAGACATGCTAGCCAGTCCATCACCTTTAGCTTCAGCTTCTTAAGCAAGGCAGAGGTTGTTTTGGAGGTGTGTTTGGGGTCATTATCATGTTGGAATACTGCCCTGCAGCCCAGTCTCCATAGGGAGGGGATCATGCTCTGCTGCAGTATGTCACAGTACATGTTGGCATTCACGGTTGCCTCAATGAACTGTAGCTTCCCAGTGCCAGCAGCACTCATACAGGCCAAGACCAAACATATATACACATATGTCTATATGTCTATATGTGTATATATGTTTTCTATAATATGTTGTGTTGATTCCCCTTTAATGCAATTACCTGATGATGTCAGATGCTGCCTCCAATCTCTCTGCATCTCTGTTTACGTTCAAACCGAGGGTTTCATCTCATATCAGTGTATTTGTGTTCTTTGTGCATTATCCGTTTATCTGTCATTTAGGGATAATTTCAACGACCTTTTCTATAGATGTATACTTTTGATGGTGGGAATGTCATGGTCTGGCCTGCATGAGTGCTGCCGGCACTGGGGAGCTACAGTTCATTGAGGGAACCATGAATGCCAACATGTACTGTGACATACTGAAACAGAGCATGATCCCCTCCCTGCGGGTATTGGCCCGCAAGGCAGTATTCCAACATGATAACAACCCCAAACACACCTCCAATATGACCACTGCCTTGCTAAAAAAGCTGAACATAAAGGTGATCGACTGGCCAAATAAAGTGCAGTATAGATTTTTTATTTGCATTTACAGTGCTACGATCAGGTGTTTAACCCCCTCGATAGTTGTATCTAAGGATTTTCATCTACATTTGCCATCTACGGGTGTGAAAACAATTGCGGTCTTGAGGAATTGTAAAATAGTCATTTGTATATACAGGATTGAAAGATCAAAGGTTTAGATGGGTCAGCGTTACAATTTAGACAACTGCAGGTATTTTTAGCCTGTACACCACAAATTGTTTGCTGATAGCTAAAAGACGCTGATTGAAGAGCACAGGTTACATTACGGGCTTCAGTAAACAACAATTGCTCAATTTAATAGGGGCCTGTGTTTTCAAATTAACCTTGAAATACTGAGGATGTATATATGTACTAGACTTCAGGTCACAAGTTTAGAGAGACAAATTTGAAGACGTAGCAGGTAATCAGTTCAAAATAATTATTTTTAACTTACCTTTTGCATATTAATTTAATGACCCATGTTTGCCACTCTCTTGTAGTACTATCCAGAATGTGAGTGTACCAAGTACTGGTGAATCACAGCACTCCCACTGAGAAGGCACAATCTAACATGCGGGAAGTAGAGAAAGAAGGTAAATTATGGAAAGAAAAGCATAGAAACGGCAATCTAAATTAAAATTAGGTAGGACTAGATAAGAAAAAAATACTTTATTAAATGTTTACTATGCAATTAAAATGACTTAAACACTGGTTACATAAACCACCTGACTGTGGACAAGGAGGGCGGCCCAGGCTCCTTGAGTAGCCGGAAGTGTCTTATGACCCGGCCAAGCTTGGACGCACATCCTCATTGACTGGCCGGCAGTGGGAGTCACAAGGGTGGGGTTTAGTGGCTCAGTCTTCTCATTACATGGCCAACCAGCATGGCGTTTGGACCTGGTGATCCCTGCTGCTCATCGGAGGGCCACTTTTTGTTTATGTTGTTTGTCCTTGTATTGTTTGTCTATATGCTTGTGTGTGGCGCAGTTTAGTTTTTTGGGCCTAACAGTAGTTTTTGTTAAATTTCTTCATATATATATTGTTTAGCACTGTGGGTGTTGTCCCCCCCCCCCCCCCTTGCTTCTCTGGGAATATATGCAAATAGGGGCACCATCTGCTACAGATAATCTTCAGCGGTTTAGTGCAGCTATAAAGTCATTCACTGTCCATAACGGGTTCTTTGCTCCCTTCCCTCCTTTTTATTGTGTGTTTCCCCTTGTGTCTCTCTGCCCTGTATCTTAGTTTTTACCATTGTGTGGTGATGCCCCCCGCCTCCCTTATGCCTTGGAGTGAAGTGGCTAGAGGACCGCCTAAGCTCTCCAGCAGAAGAGACAAGACCCTCCCCAGCGGCCACTCAGGTGCAGTCTCCAGTGGTTAGTGATCTGTGGGGTTTGGGGGAGGCCTGCTCTTCTGACAGGCCTATACAACGGAACAGGTCCGGTGCTGACAGCATGACACAGGAAGGGTTGGGTCACAATCTGTGACGCTGGTGATGGCTTGATCCTACAACAACCATCACCTCAGAGTAGAGGGACAGCTGAGCATACTGGTGCAAGAGGCGTAGGTCCTTCTGACCATGCTACGCCTTCAGGACCACCATTCAGCGAGATTATACTCTCCGACATTCCCACTCCCCCGAATCTGCACCCACCCCTCAAGGGCGGCAAAAGGTGCCAATAGAAGTAGGAGTGTGGCAAAAGCGCCAGCTGTCCCGAAAAGGGATTTTGTGTGTGCCAGTGAGTCGGTGGCATCTGGTAGTAATGCTGTTGTCTTAAAGGGCGAACAACTAATTGAAATGTCACTCCATGCTTTCCCCATATTTTAAAGTGCACTGTTGTGTTTATATTGCCCTTTACAGTGTTTAAACCCTTTGCGGGTCCTCTTTGGAGGCCGTAATGTTTTTTGCCTCCATTTTTGGGTTACGGGCTTGAACACCATGGGGTCTTTGAAAATTTGTTGCAATACTGAAACGTAGCAGTTATGGGCTTGACAGAACAAACGATTTGTGGCCACAAGGTTTCACAGGCTTTTTTCTGCCTTGAGCCGCAAGTTGTGTGCGGCTTGCTTTACGTATCTAATTTAATAGCTCTAAGTCTTGCGGGCTACTTTACGGGCTAGGGTTTGACATCTGACATAATGTTGACAGGCTCCATTTCTATTGGCTGCTTCTAACTCTGGAGTTACGGACTTGCTTAATTGATCATGTTCATGTCCCCGAAATGCTACATATTATACCATGGTTTCCGAATTTTGCTATCGGACCCTAACTTGCGGGCTTGCCAAATTGAATAGCACCATGAGCCCGCAGACATATGACCTATACCTCCATAACATGCGCCTGGTAATTGAATGAGGCTCTATATCTGTTGTGCATCTTTGGTTAGTAATGGTTGTAAATCTTTTATTTTTTTCCATATTTTCTTTAAAACTGAGGTATACATGTAGTTTATTTTGTTTTGTATTTTAATAAGTGTTCACAGGTTGTTTTGATGGCAGTGGTTATTCCCTGGGTAATAATATGGGATTTGTCACAGTCTCCAGTGTTTGAGCATGATGATGGCTTGGGAGGGATGGAAACTGGAGCGGTGTAGGTAGTTGCATCTGTCTGAGAGGTTAGAAGGAAAAAGAGGAGCTGAAACATGCTCTGGTTGTACAATGCACTATCTTGAAAAAAAGTAAAATAAATCCAATAAATAACTCTGATCCCCTGTAAATTTGTGAGAACTTTAAGTTTTACACATAGTTACACTTTAGAAAATCTATTAAAGATTTACTGTAGCCTTGACATCTGAAATCCCTCATTCAGCAATGTAATATAAATGTCATGGTACAAATGGGAAGAAGAAGTGATTAACATAGATATATCTGCATAGTGTATTCAATTATTAAGAACAATGAGTGAAAATACTAATATTCTCATATGATTTAAGGATTATGAACATTTTCACTGCATACAATACTTTTATTTTAGATTGTTCTTATTAAATAAGTGATGGGTTATGTTTAAAGGGATATCTGCTTGATCTCTGTTTCATATTAAAGTGGAAAAGGATATAGGACACTCATATTTATCTAGAAAATAAATAAAAAACTTCAAACATTACTGAAAAATGAGTGCTGCAATTGTTAAAAAAGACTTTATAATTCTGAGGCAAGCAGCTATACAGTAATGTCATGACATCCTATTGACAAATTCTTATTAGTAGTGTTAGTCATAGCCAGTCACTTTTGAGAGAGTAACAGACTTCTTTAAATTTCTATTTATTCTAAGTATGGAAGAGTGATTTGGGCTGCACAGATAATTATACATTGTCATACAATTATGTTTATTTTGTATAACAGACTTCTTGGAATTCAGCTGGTGCTGTGCCCTGACATATCTTAATTAGTTAATAGGAAGTACCGCATAACGTTGCTTGTTTTTCATACCAGAAATGCATAGTCTCATATGTGATTTACATGTCCCTTCCACTGTAGTAGTATCAGCATTTACTGGAAGCATTTACTGGAATATAGAATTGAATTGAATAAAAATTATTTTATTATGATTTCAATACAGTTGTGGCCATTTTGTGATCTTTAATTCCTGTGTCGTCCACTGCTTGATGGGATTGTTTTAGGCATATAGGCATGTGGCCAGTGGTGGAGCAAAACAAGGGAGGGCCCAGGTACAAAAGAAAAAAAATGTGGTCCCCCCTGAGGGAGGGTTGTAAAAAATGTTTGCACTTGGCCCCTCCCCCAATACCAAACCTTTCAGTGCCCCTCCCCGGGCCCCCTTACATAAGAGATCCTCTCCCTAAGACCTCTACCCATAACAGCATGTCTCAAGACTTTTTCCCATAGCTGCTCCTCAGGTGATGAGGCCCCTACACTACAGAAAAAAAAATTAATGCAAAAAAAAAACATAATGCAACTCTGTGCCCTCCCCCAGAGGATGGTCCTGATGCATTGTACCGTCTGCGCTGGTAGTTCCTCCCCTGAATGTGGCAGATATCAGTGGTCATTTCACTTGCAATCCCTATAATTTGTAAACACTCTTTATCACTTCACACACATGAATCGCTCTCTTATCTTGTGCACACCAAATAATAACATAGTAAAATCTCTGTGTGTGTCACCTGATTCAGCTTCACACAGCCAAATCCTCTCTCTCCTTCTCTCTCTCTCATCCTGATAGTTCTTGATACCTCCATAAAGTCAAATCTGTCTCTTTCTCTCTCACCTGTACTCTCATCCTATTGGTGCCCGATACCACTTTAAACAGCAGAATCTCACTTTCTCTCCTCTTTGAGCATACCACACCGGACACTGGTTGACATCTATACAACAGGAATAAACAAGCATTCACCATCTTATGTCTTCCAGTAACAGAGAACATGCACACAAGCTCCATCGCCTCTTTGCAGTGACAATCCATAAACTAATACCTCCCACCACAAAGACATATAGATTTGATTGCAGGTAAGAAATAAACACAGTTCTGGATCACTGCCTTGTTGCGGTGAAGGGGCTTGTGTACTTCAAAGAAGCTGTGAGCAAAGCCATAGTGTCACCCAAGATGGTCAGGTCGTAGCAGAGAGGTCAGACAAATTGCGGTCCACTGGAGAAGGAACTGGCAACCCACTCCAGTATCTTTGCCAAAAAAACATATGGATAAACCCAGCCAGAATCACAGACAATGCATTTCCTTTGTTTCTGAAAGACACCTCCCCCTTGAACTTTATTATTTCCTTAGAGATATGTAAAGGTTTCTATCATATACAAATGGCAGGTAAAATAATTGAACCAAGGGCTGCACCTTTATAGCTCTTTTCACCTACCATTAGACCAAATACCCACACTAATGATTGTTCCAGAGGATTTAACCACACACATAATAAGAATGGCTCCCTACAACACAATTAATAGTTCTAATAAAGAACAATAGTTAATTTACAGACATCATATTTAAGAAATTATCTTTCTTGGACAAACTTTCACATACTATTCAACTTGTTTCACAGTACTGTGATTCTTTAAAGTATTTATTACAGCAGTAATTAATAGTCACTTTGTGGACATATTAAAACTGCTAGAATTGATAGTGGTAATAAAGGCACACATGCAAATGATGAAAATCACTTCATGAATTTAGCTTGAAAAGGCATGAAGATCAGGTTATTTATTTGCATTTTACTGGGGTGTTAAAAAGACCAAAGAGTGCCTTCAGTTGTGTTAGTGAGTTTGTTTTTAATTAGAATTGTTAAATTAGCTGCATGAACAGGCAAATTAGACTTAATTAATTGAATAAATATATTTGAAACTATGAACTAAATCCTTTGAGTCTTCTGAATCGGTGTCATTGAGATAGGTACCTTTAGTCACTGACTTCATAAGAGATAGAGTTTCATAAATGCACTATGGATATTTACCCAGGCAATATTGGCAACACAAGGGACCTCAATGCCCTAGGTGAATACATTAAAAATAGCGAAAAATACAGTCACATATATTCAGTTGCAATTATTTAGAATTTAACTAAACATAATGAAAATAAATACATATATAGATGAGCTGGGACATGCAAATGTGCCCACAAATGCCTCACGCTTCAATCCATAGCCATTATCAAACATGGCTTCCTTAAGCTAATGCATGCTGTATTACACCAGAATGCAGGGTATTAACAGTTTTTCTTGGAAATCTGATCTGGAAGCAGGTTTTTTAACTTGTTTTAGACATTCAAATGTCAACACAGATGTACTATTTTTTTTACTGTACTACTGTACGGTGGAGGGCTTCTATCGCTCTTTTGCCCACCATATTGTAAATGATTGTTGTGGTGATCTTTATTGCAAAAGATAAGCAGTACTCATCTATCCTATGCAACAAACTAGTGGTATATGTTATTGCATTGTCATAGGCGAGACAAAGAACACTTTATTCTAAATGGTACCTCTATCAATATACTGCTTATAATATTTATTAGGAAGGTAAAAAAAAATATTCTACACGACACGGTTGGCCCCATTCAAGTTAACGTGAAGATTCTTATTTACCAATTAATGTTACACCACATGTCTTTAGATTCTCGTCATTTGAAAGTACACATTACAAAACTTTTGGGTCACAAAGTAAAACAGATGTAAAACTCTTTAGCATTTCCATTTTTTTTGAATGCAGATCAATTGAATTTTCATAGGAAATTAAATAGAAAAAAATATAAGAGATGAAAAGGTATTGAAATATACAAGGAAACTTGTGTGTTGCATTCTTATATGATATATTTACCTGTATTCTTTGTAATAAGTTCCAATACCTGAACTATTTTGCATACCTCCTGTGCAATTAATTTCAAAACTTAAATTGTATTTATTAGTAGGATGTTTTGCCATAAAGCAAAGTTTTAGACACTTTTTAGTTTAACATTTTAGATTTTAATTCAAGAAATTAATTAACAAGTTTTAAAACTAAGCACGCTTTACTGGAATTTGTGTTTTTTTCTACAGATATTTCTGTAGTAATATCTCACTTTCTGGATAATGTGAGCAGTGACCTGTGACAACCTCTTGTTGGGCCTAGGGATTTGAAAGTGGAACATAAGACTTATCCAATGACGCACATCATAGAACCAAGTCCATTTCACTTGAAGGATGCACTAACAAGTCATTTGTAGACAACAGATGTAAAATATAATTGTATTTTTTACAACCAATGCACTAAACCATTAGAACAGATGAACAGTTGGGACAGTTAGAAATAAAATTAAATGTCAACACTCATTAAAATGTTTTTATGCAAATGTCAACAGTAAGATGATATGGGAAAATTCATATAGATATTGAAGTACAGTATGTGACAAGTAGCTACTGTCTGTTAAATGTTTTGTGTTAATAACATCAAGATAAAAATATAGGAAAAGGAATCTATCACAAATAACAACATCCTAAAAATGTACTGTAAAGGAACAAATAAATGAGGATATAACAACAGAATTCTTAATCATGAACTTTCTTACTGGCATTTCCTAGCTAAAAGGTTGCTTATTAAGCTTTCCTCCCACCTGCCCTTCTTAGATGTAGCCAGATGCTTTTTGCATCTAATTTTTTCCCAATATACTACATTTTCCAAATAATGCTCATGACAGCTCTTCAGAAACAAGTCTTTAATGCTTTTGAGACTTAATTTTGTTTTCTGGTAAATGCTGACATGTCTTAGTATGACCTCTTTGATTAAGTACCTTCTAGACTTTGATTTATAGAAACACAGACATTGATGGCAGAAGCTACGAAAAAAATGTAATATGCTAGAACTTTTATTTTTAAAGAAAATGAAATCCTATTTTATACCCATAACTATTATTCCTATTAAAGTGCCTATTAAGATATATCCAATAGCAAGAATTTTAATGGGATGTCTATTCACAGCTTCACATTAAAAATAAACCATTGACAAACATAATTATTACCAAGGCTTTATGACTCAAGATGGGTAAGAGCAGCTTGTCTTATCTTAATGAAAGTCAAACAATTCCTTTGATCAAAATAATTTATCCTTCTCAGCAGTGTTGTCCAATTGATGGCCCACAGGCCTAAAATCGACCCACCAGACTGGCAGGGAAAATAATCTCACAAGTCCAATAATAATAGAAAAAACAGTTGAAACATTTAATATAGTGGGGATATCACATATAATATATTAATGTATATATTTAAACATATATTGATTTAGAGTCCAATAAGAGAGTTTTCCATGGTTCTTCAATATATATTACTTGGAAGGATAAGTCCAGTTCTATACCAGGTCCTGTAATTTATGTGAGTTATTTATTGCACAGTAGACTTTTTACAGTGAGGCTTTTTTCCCCCTACTGCTACTACATTAATGTGAAGGTCCTTTAGTCATCAATGACTATATGTGTGCATGTTTGTGACTTAGATGTTAGCAAAGTAAAGTGAATGTTTATTTGAAGATACTGACTATAATGTGCCCCTCATAATACAGTCTGTCAGATTGGGTGAGCACAGGGGCACACTTTTCTCTGTTTTAAAACATTTGGCGCCAGGTTGTATATAGGTAACTCTGCTTCCAATGATCAGAATATGACCTACTTGTTGTGGAAAGTTTTATCCCTAAATTTTATAATTTCTGTAAGAATGTTTAATTTGTTATTACTGAACATTTCATTTTGCAAAATGAAGTTCATTCTATCACAGGCACAACATTTGATCTTCAAACAGAAACTCTGCAATACGTGAAAAAATAAGGTTTCAATATCCCTTCATCATTTTGTGATTCAGATGCTTTTAACTTCATATAGTAAAAAACACTTTTATAATTGTTTTAGCTATTTACAAAATCATATTATTCTTCAATATCTATTCATGTTCTGGCATGAATAATAACAGAACAATAAGACAGTGTTCCCATCTCCAGCTGCCATTATTGTTCTGAATCATACAGATGCAAAACTTACATATTTCATGAGTCATTCATTTGATCTAATGGGTATAGTCATCAAAGATCTTAAGACAAGACAATGGTTTATGTTATGCTGTGGAGTGCGATTATCAGATTGCGTAAATGATCACATGCAATTTGAATAAACACAATAGAACTACAAAAGGGGCTTGAAATACTGCATAATGTAAAGGAGAGTAATGGCTATGATTGTGGGGTAACCTCTTAAGTCTCTGAGACATGGAGCATTTCTTAGGAATGTTATGAATGTTCTTGGGAATGTTATGGACATTGTCCTCACTATGGGCCTTATTCAAATGTGATTTGGCCAATTGAATAGGGCTCTATATAAGCACATAGCATATTTTTTTACAGAAGTTTTTAGTTAGTGAAGACTTTGCTTTTGGATAGAAGTTCACTAACTAAAAACTTCTGTAAAAAGCTATGTGCTTATATAGAGTCCTAATCAATTGGCCAAATCACATTTGAATGAGGCATGTCGTTTTTTACGGAAGGGAAAGTGACACATGGCTTATTATTTAAAACATTTTTTTATTAAAGTTCATGTTTCAATCAATAGGTTGGCTCAATGGAATAAGCAATGTAAGAGAACAGTCAAAGTAAACTTCCACAAAACATCAGTTTACACAGCAGCACAATGCAGAGATCCACATAGCAAGGTCTGAGCTGCTCCTTGCTTCCTTGGGCAGGGGAAAAACAAGACTACACATCCCATGATGCCTTGCTGCACAAGCTGCTATAACAGATTGAAACATTTGGCCAATTGTAATTGGCCAAAATTAATTATGAATGTAATGCTACTTTTAGCAGGGATCTTCAGGGATTTTAACACTCAAAATCAACTGCTGGCAAACTCGAGAGATTTAGCAAACTTTAGGGTAAGACTAAAAATAATGATTTGGGCATTTTTTCAGGCAACAAAATGTTTTCTTTCACTGCTGATTCTCCAAATGCATTCATAATCCATGAAATTTAGATATGTCTTTGATTACATTCTTCCTACGCTCTTGCTACAAATTTGATCTCTCTGTTTTTCTGCATCATAACACAATGTGATAGGCAGCTCCATTGCCTTGAAAAGAAAGGGAAAAATTAGGTTTTCATTGTAATCAGTAAAAAAAACAAAAAAACATGGAGAGTATGTTTTCCTATCTGCAGCATAGGACAGTACTTCATATCAAAGTTAAGTAATTATATGTTTATTGTAAATGTGCAAAGTGACAAATGTGGCAAATATCTGGTTTTATCAAGCTCATTTTAAAATAAAAGCAATCACAGCAATACAATTTTACTACAATGGCTTTTTCAGTACTAAACCTTGAGTTCTGCTACATATTTATATCTTGTGTAACACATTACAAAGAAACACTAATAGAAGAAAAACAAAGAAATGAATGTTAGCGAATACCCCCTACTGAGTTTTTAAGGAATGCACTTTATCAAAAGAGCTACAGTACAAAAGAAAAGGAAAAGCGCACCTGGAAATATATGGCATATATCCAGAGGCACTGAACAGAAAACAAACACGTTCCAGGCCCAAGGATACATGGATGTAGGAGAGTTTTATTTACAAGCAATAATTCTTTTAAAGTTAAGGTATTTTTCTATTTAATGTTTTTTATTGTTTGGCCTTGTTTCTGATGGTAGAGGCTCTATGTAATAATATGAAAAAATACTGTTTTATTGGCCGGCATATACTGTCCCCGATAATATCAGATCTGTCCTTAAAGGATCACTGTAGTATAATAATAAGTAAGGTATTACAGAAACCTGATATTTGGATGACACCAGCTTTGTGTTATTAGAAAAATGAGTAAAGGGTTAGGGGAGTTGACAACAAATGTAAGCAGAGCTGAAAAAATATATGGACCCATTGATGCTGTATTATGAATATTATGGATCTTGCCATGTACAATGCAGCATTTACAATATATATATATATATATATATATATATATATATATATATATATATATATATTGTAATATAATCATACAAGGGGTGTATGTAAGTAGCAGACTTATCAGAGCCCCTTTTCCCCATGGGAGTGAAAGAGTTAAGCCTCCTGCAACAGACTAATCAAGCCCAGCTGCATTATGCCTTTAAAAGGACTACTGAGCACTCAGCAGGGTGGGTTCAGTCTGGACTGAGAGCCAGCTCTGCATGCTGAAACAAACCCACAGACTTTTGCAGCAGAAAACTTACAGGCCTGTATACATGAACGTTTTATTTTTGCATTAGTTGATGCTAGTGAGGAAAACTGCTATTTCTGTTTAGTTAGTGCTTCAAGGAAAGCTAGGCTTTGTTTTGTATTCTTTTTTGTTTGTACCTGCTGACAAAGTTTTCAGTAAAGCTCCTTAAAGCTACAACGCCTCCTGAGATTGTTCATTACAGAGACGGTCAACAGGGCTTTGACCCTGGTAGTGGCAGCCAGCCTGTCACATTTTGGTGGCAGTGGTGGGATCTACATTGTCTGCGCTTAAGAAGACAGCCCACAGTACAAAATGGAGGCGCTAGTGAAAGCCTTAATACAAACCACTACCCATCAGCAGGAGACTACCCAACATTTCGTAAGGCAACAGGCCCAGGCGACACAAGCACTGGTGGAACAACAAGCTGGAGCCACCCAGGTCCTGACAGAACAACATGCCCAAGCCATGGAAGAGCGGAAGCTGCAGCGGGAGACCAACCAAATACGGTTGGCCCAGCTACAGCAAATGACACCTCTCAAACCTGCTGTGTCACCAGAGACATGTATGAGGGGCAAGCCAAATCAGTTTCTACAAAAAATTAGTCCTGAAGACAATGTGGAAACTTATCTATTGAGCTTCGAAAGAACTGCCGTCAGATAAATCTGGCCCCAAGGGCACTGGGCCAGCATAGTTGCACCATATTTATGTGGAGAAGCGCAAAAAGCATACCTCAACCTGGACAGGGAACAAGCCCTGAATTATGCCACCTTGAAAGCAGAGATCCTGGCCAGATCCGGAGTTACCCGCAGTGTCAGAGCACAAAGATTCCATTCATGGAAGTTTGGGGAGAATAAGCCCCCTCGCCCTCAGATGTTTGAGTTGCTGCACTTAGCCCAAAGGTGGCTACAGCCGGACAGCAATGGACCAGGGAGAATTGTAGAATTGCTGATCATGAATCGCTACTTGCGAAGCTTACCACCAGGCTTAAGCGAATGGGTGGGGCAAAACGAGCCAGAGACCCCAGACGAGTTTATCTCCCTAACAGAAAGATGTCTTGCCATGAAGGAACTAACCCGTTTCTCAAAAGAGGAGACCTCTGGTGTTCAAAGGCGGCCTAACAACCCTAAGGTTCAAACTCCTAACTGGATGAGAACCAGACCAAGACTCATGAAGCCGGAAGTTGGAAGACACTCGCTACAATGGAACCCAGAATGGTTAGTTCCTGAAGAAAACAAGCAAAGAGGGACCCCAGTAAGCAAGATCAAATGCTTTTACTGTGGGGAATTAGGACACATAGCTGTCTATTGCCCAAATAAGGAGGAACCCATGCAGTGCAACCTGGGGGAACATACGTACCACTGCAATATGATCAACCTGGTAGGAGTGGCTGGAAAACTACATCAGTACGTCAAAGCCATAAAAATGAATGGAAAGGAAACCATAGCTTTAATTGACTCTGGGAGTGAGGTGACCCTATTTTCGGCCAAAGTTATAAAATCCAGCAAAATACAAAACTCAAGGAAGGTGGACATCACCTGTGTACATAGGACAGTGAACCTGTACCCTACTGGTACCGCAGCACTGGAGGTTCAGGAGAAAAAGATGTTGCTCACCGCTCCTGTAATAGCCAATCTACCCTACCCTGTTGTATTAGGCAGGGATTTTCCACAACTTGAAGACCTCCTCCAAATGGGATAAGGTGAAAACCAAAGACAATCCGAACAGAGTGGCCCAGAGGCCAAGGAAACCCTGTGGTCACTCCCACCATTTGTGGACCAGGATCTATTCTCCGGATCTGGGAAAACCCGCAAAACGAAGCGGGAGAGAAAGAAAGCTAAGCGCTTAGGCACAGAGATAAGAAGGAAAGCCATTGAGGAGGCTTTAGCAGCCTGTCAGACAGGAGAAAGGAGGGAGACCGTCCAGAAAGGTCCCATGGCTCAACCTGATGAAGAAAGGGCCCAAACGGGAGAACATGTTGAAGAAGAACTTACTCCACTGCAGTGTTTCCCTAACCAGTATGACTTTGCACGTGACCAAGCTGTGGATCCGATCCTACAGAACATACGTTGTCAGCTTGTGGAAGTGAACGGAAGAGAGAGGAGACAGGGCCCTTATTTCATACTGCGGAATAACTTGCTGTACAGGGTCGTTCCTTCGAAGGAAGAAACACTGGAGCAGCTCTTAGTTCCCCGAGCACAAAGGAAGAAAGTCCTTGATCTGGCCCACCGTAACCTCCTTGGGAAGGATAAAACCCTGGGAAAGATATTGAAACGTTTTTTCTGGCCTGGCCTATTTGCTGAAGTAGCCCAGTACTGTGCATCTTGCCCTGAATGCCAATTGACAGCTCCCCGCTCCGATCTAAGAGCTCCACTGGTATCTTTACCCATAATTGACGAGCCGTTTTCAATAATAGCAATGGATCTGGTGGGTCCACTAGAAAAATCAGCACGAGGGCACCAATACATCCTCGTAATAATGGACTATGCCACCAGATACCCGGAGGCCATAGCCTTACGCACCGCCACCTCAAAAAAATTCTGGACATATTAAAGGAAGAATGGGAAGAGCAAATAGTGCTGGGCGAAAATATTGTGGATTATGTAAGGAACATGAGAGAAAGAATTGCCAAAGTTATCCCTCTGGTGCGAGACCATATGGAACGAGCTCAAAATAACCAGCAAACCTACTACAACCGCATGGCCCAGGTGAGGAAGTTTCAACCCGGAGACAGGGTTCTAGTGTTAGTGCCAACAACCGAAAGCAAATTACAGGCCCGATGGCAAGGCCCCTGCGAAGTTATTGAAGCTATCGGTGAGGTGGATTACAAAGTTAGTCAACCTGAACGTCGCAAGAGAGAGCAAATATATCATATAAACCTTCTAAAACCCTGGAAAGAGCAAACAAAAGTGATGGATGTCACTTGTCTGGCTGAAGAGTCAGAAGATTCCAGCGAGTCCAAAATCTGTGTTGAACCTCCGAAAGCCTATTTATCACAAGAGTTGTCCCCTGCACAAACAGAGGAAACCTACAAAATGCTGAAGCGGAACGCGGATGTGTTTTCCACCAACCCAGGTCGGACCACTGCCATTTACCATAATATTGTCACTAAACCAGGCGTGAGAATAAGCATTAAACCTTACCGCATACCTGAAGCGAAGAGAACCGAAATAAGGGCTGAGGTGAACAAAATGTTAGAACTTGGAGGAATCTCAAAGCGAATGGTGCAGCCCCATTGTCCTGGTTCCAAAACCTGATGGAACTGTCAGGTTTTGCAGCGATTTTCGCAAGCTAAAGCTGTATCAGAGTTCGATGCATACCCTATACCTAGGGTAGACGAACTAATAGAGCGACTCGGAAAAGCAAGGTTTCTAACAACGTTGGATTTGACTAAAGGGTACTGGCAAATACCCTTGACGCAAGCGGCCAAGGAGAAAACTGCCTATTCAACACCTGACGGGCTTTTTCATTACAAGGTACTACCGTTTGGATTGCACGGAGCACCGGCTACTTTCCAGAGACTGATGGATAAGCTGTTACGCCACCATTCAAAATACGCAGCCGCTTACCTAGATGACATAATCATCTATACTGACACATCTGCTGAGTGGAACTAAGGCGCACACCTTACAGTAAACCCCGGCAAGTGTGCCATCGGTCTGAGTGAGGCCAAATATTTGGGATATATGGTAGGGAGAGGAGTTGTTTGAGCCCAGCTCAACAAGGTAAAGGCAATTCATGACTGGCCACAACCTCTGAATAAGAAACAAGTAAGGGCCTTCTTTGGGATAGTAGGGTATTATAGGATATTAATACCCCATTTCTCTACAAGAGCTGCTCCCCTGACAGACCTTACAAGAAACAGAGCGCCCAATATGGTTAAATGGAGTTCAGAGGCTGAAGCAGCGTTCACGGACCTAAAGTCGGTCCTGTGTCGGAATTCTGTGCTAGTGACCCCAGATTTTGGGAAGGAACTCCTCTTGCAAACGGATGCTTCGGGAGTAGGACTGGGCGCTGTGTTGTCGCAAGTAGTGCAGGACGAGGAACATCCCCTTTTATTCCTGAGCCATAAACTGTTGCCACGAGAGCAGAAATATTCCATTGTGGAAAAGGAATGCCTGGCCATCAAATGGGCCACTGAGGCACTTCATTACTATCTCTTAGGGAGGAAGTTCACTCTGGTGTCTGACCATGCACCCCTGCAATGGATGCAGCAGAATAAGGAAAAGAACAGCCGGGTAACGAGATGGTTCCTGTCCCTGCAGCCCTACTGTTTCCGTGTCCTCCATAGGACACATGCCTACATGCTAATGCAGATGCTTTGTCTCGAATTCATTGCCTCACGGAGTTGGCCGCTCAACCCTGTGGTGTCGAGCTGGGGAGGGGGATGTGTAATAGAATCATACAAGGGGTGTATGTAAGTAGCAGACTTACCAGAGCCCTTTTTCCCCATGGGAGTGAAAGAGTTAAGCCTCCTGCAACAGACTAATCAAGCCCAGCTGCATTCTGCCTTTAAAAGGACTACTGAGCACTCAGGAGGATGGGTTCAGTCTGGACTGAGAGCCAGCTCTGCATGCTGAAGCAAACCCACAGACTTTTGCAGCAGAAAACTTACAGGCCTGTATACATGAACGTTTTATTTTTGCATTAGTTGATGCTAGTGAGGAAAACTGCTATTTCTGTTTAGTTAGTGCTTCAAGGAAAGCTAGGCTTTGTTTTGTATTCTTTTTTGTTTGTACCTGCTGACAAAGTTTTCAGTAAAGCTCCTTAAAGCTACAACGCCTCCTGAGATTGTTCATTACAGAGACGGTCAACAGGGCTTTGACCCTGGAAGTGGCAGCCAGCCTGTTACAATATATAGTATATATATATACTTTTCCACATCATGTCACCAACTATAACTATCACCACTTATATGCTCTCCTCTTTTATGCTCACATGATCTTCTCTCCCTCCAGTAACTATCTCCTCCCTCTTTTAAAGCTCATGAGCAAAAACAATTTTTAAAGTCCCATTCCCATCTCCTCTCTCTTTCCTTCTGCTGGCTTCTGAAGATTTATCTCCCAACCCAGGGCCCTCTCCTGACACTCCCATAGGCAGGTCATATGATCAAACTACTAGGGGATGATAACATATTACATACTAGAGCCATTCACATTAAATTACTTTCTATCAGATCCCTTCCTTCTCTCACTAAATGAAAAGATTTCTAACTTTGCACACCTTCCTTCCTAAGTAAACTGCCATTTCTTTCCTGTCCCTTGCTATTCAATATCTGATATTCTTGTCCAGGTTTCTGCCTCTCCCAGTTCCTTTTAGATTGTAAGTATCAAGTTTCCAATCTTGTAGGGTGCTTTTGAAAACTCACTTTCTACAAAGTTTCTAAGCTCAAAACAGGGCTTTCCATTTCTACAGTTTGACAACATTGTATTTAAAGCATTACATATACTATTTTGAAGAACTAAAGTAGACAATAGGAAACAAATGTTTTTAGAATGTTAAAACAAATGACATCATCTATTGTATTAGCTTTTATAGTTTACTAGTGACTTGCCAGTCAAAGTATACATCTTTCACACTTGTATCCTTTTTCTTATCGAAAGAAGTAGAATTATTAGCTTAAACATGTTTATTTTTTGAACATTGTCTTTTTTTGTTGAGGAACTGTTTAAGTGTTTTTTTAGAAAAAGTGGTAACATTTCAATGTAAGAAGAGTTGAACATTGGATGACTGAGTATTGTAAACTTGACATAACGTTTTTTTAACATGCAACTTGAAGATTAAGAACTGTTAACGTAAATATATATTGAATCCAGAGAAAGGCAAACAGTAAAAATCCTCCTTGAAAGGTAGCCAATTGTATCAAAGTGGGAAAAAAAATAATTAATTCCTGACCCCATTAATTGGTGATCAGATTACTCCCTGGATTAATATTCAACATGAAATAGAACATTTACATTGTGTAGTAAAACATCCTTGTGCTGTTAACATTAAGTTTGTAATATGTATAAGTAACGTACTTTAAGTTATTATTTGTAAAACATTATAAACAGTAACATAGTTAATTAACATTTCAACCTAATTCTTTAGAAAATGCAAGCCAACTGTTTTGTGGGGCTAATCATGTATAAACAGTCCTTCCATCGATTATTAATTAGTTATTTAGTGATTGGTGTTTTGTAATGGTTGATATTTGTTTGTTGTTGTTGGAATTTTTTAAAAGTTCGTCCACGATGTGTAACCACTGTTCTCTATGTTTTTTGCCATTGTATAGAGTTTAATATGAAAATAGTGGTGGTGTCAAAAAAATTTGAGTGCCATAAAAATGAATTATTGAAAGAAACCTCCAGTTCTCTATATCTTTGCTTTGGTTTTTGTTGTTAAATTGTTCTTCATGTGATTTGTTACATTTTGTGTGGTATGGGTTGTGTTTCTTTGATTGAAACTGACAGTACTTCATAGTAAACAATGTTTTTAGTAAAAATGCATCCATCCTCTAATAAATCACCTTGACTGTCAATGTTTTCAATGTAAACTATAATTGCCTGTGGGTTTTTGCACCGTGATAAGGAAACGTACAATTGCCCATGTGCAAATACTGGTTGTTCTAAGAATACACCCACAGATTTGAAAGTTTGGCCTTGTGATTTATTATGGTCATGGCAAATGCCATGATAATTGGAAATTGTCTTTTTTGAAGTATAAAAGGGAGGCTACTTTCACTTGGTGCCAAATCTATCCTTGGTATGAAAACTCTCTCTTCCTTTATGGGTACCAGTTAGAATTTCAGCATCTATGAAATGGTCCTTTAATTGTTGAACAATTAATCTTGTCTCATTGCATAGGCCTTTTTGGGGGGGTTCATATTTCGCAGTAACATGACAATTGTGGTGGCATTCCAGAAGGAGTTAATGAATTTATGAATTCCGTGGAAAAGTTTGCCTTTCTTTGTCATCAGCAAGTACAGAATCAGCACTGGAAAAAAAATGTATGCACCACAAAAAATTATCAAATATTTAATTATTGAGAAGCAATACATCCTTATTTTTGCATGTTAGTATGACTTTGTTGGCAAGTTCTGAATAGTCTTCGTTATTTATTGTAGTTTTGAATATAGCCGATATAAGATCTTGTTTGCAAATCATATGAGGTGGAATATGCACAGTGTCGTCAGGTAAATTTGGGATTCTTTCTATTTTTCCTTCTCCAATTGTAATAAGCCAATCATTGAAATAATTTTGGCCTTCTGATATCATATTTTGTTGTAATTGAAGATGGGTAAAAGCTTTCCACAGTGTACTTGACTTTATACACGTTTTGTTCGATTTCCATGTACAACGAAAGGTAATGTTTGTCTAAAATTGCCACCTAACAACATTACCTTTCCACCAAATAGAAAAGTATTATCCATGACTTCATGAAGCAAACGGTCAATACATTGTAGGGCATAGCATGACATCATTGTAGCCTCATCTATTATAATTACTTTACTTTTAAAAAAAATGTTTTTGCTTGTAATGATGTCATCCGAATATGCGACACTGATGTTTCTAAAATAGGCACTGGCAGTTTAAATCCGCTATGCACAGTTCTTCCGACTTCTAACAAAAGTGCAGCAATTGTAATGTATTTAAAGTTGCAAGGCTTTCTTCTGTTCTTTGTGCTTGTAGTTGAATGTCATAGTCTTCAAAGTTAATGTCATCCATAAGCCCTGGATCTGGCAGATTAAAAGTTGCACAACTTAATCCATGTGTTAAAATACTTCATGGATTTCCATTAATGCTTTTAATTGTGCAATGGGCTCATTGTATCGTTGCATAAAGTCTTCAGCCATATTACTTTTAAAAGTCTCCCACAAAGCTAATGCATTTGGAGTATTTGAGAAGATACAAATTAATGCAAAGTGTTCCCTCATCTGCCGTGGCATTTAACATAGTGCTGCTTCTTCTAGACATCTTTCCCATTCTGTATCATCAGCTAGGAAGTTTCTATGTCGCGCAGCTAAATTAAATGATTCATATACTATGTCATTAACAGTTCTTAAGTGTTCAAAACTTTGTGCAGCAGGAACATTTAAAAGTAGTAGTCGTAAGCAGACAGTGTAAATTCTTGGTATTATTTTATTTCCCCGGCTTTTTCTTGGTCGCCATAATCCATTAACAAAAACATAATGTTATGGAATCAAAATATATAAGAATTGTCTTGCCTGTGAATCAATTGAATTTAATTGAAATCATGCAGTTAGTGTAGTGTGACGATGCTCACTTTGTGCCAATGCATTTGTTTCATTTCCAGCATGGAAATACACTAAATGTCTTTGTGGCAAATGTACAGCTAATCTATATACTGCATGTGATCAATCGTGCATTTCGAATTTTAGAAGATGACACATAGCTTGTGGCGCACTGATATAGTGAGCATCTACATGAGATGCAAGTTCATCATGTACTAACTCAGTGCTTTCTGTATTGTCCTCACTTTTGACGACTACAGTAGCTGCATCATAGCCTTTGTAAATATATTTGTAGACATATTTAATGGATTTGATGGAAGTGCAGGCTTCTACATTAATGTGTGCATTATACATCATGAGTAAATGTGGATTGTATGGTACCACATATCTATTGTCGACGTTTTTGCCATGAATAATAGCAGTTTGTCCCTCTCTTCTTCTATATAATGCATAGCTGTCACAATTGGCATAAGTTTTGTCTCTATAATCTTTTGAAAATTCTTTAGTACATTTATTTTATTCCATACATGGTGACTGTGGATTAACATCTCCACACGGTCCGTGAATCATGCGATGAGTTACAATCTCATATAGTCTACCACATAGTTCTGGATCTGGTAGTTCAGCAATAATGACAGAATCCACTTTGTCACCAGTATCTAACTTATCTTTTTCTTGAAGGATTATAAGAAGATGTGCATATAAAAGGCCTCTTTTTTGAAATTCAATTGTATAAACATAAGCATGACATTTGCCAAATAATTGAGTGATAGTAATGTCACGTATTAATTCATTTAATTTTATTTTGAAAACTTTGGCTACTAAATCTGGTCTATCGGAAGCAGTTTGGCCAATAAGTACATTTTGGGGAATCTCTAGCCATTGCAGATTACATGTACATGTAATAAATAAATCTGGTTTTCTAAATTTGGTGACAATAGCCATGTCATCATTGTATGTTTCTCGCATATTACGAGGAGATCCCTGGAAAGAAGATTGTAAAATTATGGCTTTGCCAGCTGTCATGTCTCTGCTTGTAGCAACCTCAGCGACATAATCCATTGTCAGCGACATAATCCACTGTGCCTCAGGGAGTTCATCTGTTCAGCTGCACCTCACTGACGAGGCCCATAAAGGCCGAAACGCATCTGGGGTTTGCTGTTTCTCCTGTTCAGTGTAGAATTGCCTGGTATTTCGGGCCTGGGTCACTCTTCTGAGTGGGACCAGACTGATATACTACAGGATATTTCTCCTGTGAAGGGCACAAGTGAGCTAAAAGAGGTTGCTCTCAGAGTGGCTTATCATGGCCATAGAACTAATCCATTAAGGTTGGTTTGTTATCTGATAAGCGCCTCTGACTTAGTTTTTTTATTTATTTATATAATCCATTAATCCACAATACTGTTCTACACGTATTTTATCTTGTTAAAATTTTATGAAGTTTAAATTATTGGCGTCAACTTGCAAATAGGAATCAATAATCCATTGTTGTGTTAGTTTTCCACCACATAAAATTGGATTGAATGTATTTTGAATGGTAATTTGAGCTACTTTAAATTCAAGCATAGAAATATTATTTCTCACTCGTACTTTAGAATTTGGGTAACTGGGAAGAGTTAATTTTGGTTGCCAACCTGCTTCTCCGTGTGGAAAAAATATTGGATATGTCATTGGATCTAAATTTGTACTTAAGATACTTATATTAATGAATGGTTGCTCCTCATTTCTGGGATATATTCTAGTGTCTCTCTGAAATGGTGGTTCTCCTTCATCATTTTAAACACCATTGCAACCTCATTTGATGTTGGCAAATTATAACGGCGTTTATCAGTATGTCTATCTCTTTTAAGCACCATATTGACCTTTGGGATTGGTAATTGATGTATTTCTGCATGAAGCTGTTGCTCCTTTTTTACTTCTGCCAATTTTTTATAAGCTTGAGTGTAGGGGTTATTGGCCATAATTTTATCTAGCTCTATAAAAACAGTGGGTAAGCATTTTTTATTTTCTTGCAGCTGCATACGTTGGTCAACAGATTCCATTGTATCTAGGACATATAGTTGAGCAAATTTTCTTTGCTCTCCTTCCTCTGGATGTAAATGGGAAGTCCAATGGTAAATTTGGCCTTGGACTTTAAAGCAGTAAGGACTATGTCATGGTTCATTAGCAGCTAATGTTGCCCCCATAGATGCAAAGGATATAGCACTATTGTATGATCTTATGTTTGTTTTGAAATTTTTGTAGTTTGGAAAAGTAGGTTCAGTCATAATATTTTGTAAATACGTTGGAAACGATTTTCTTTCTAGAAGTTTGACCTTGCCTTTTTGACAGCAACTAATGAACTGGCCATCTCGGGGGTCTTTCCTGTTTAAAATGATAAGCCTCACAAAACTGACAGAGAATATTCATGTCACCACAATTATGAACCTCTACTGCTAAAGACTTAAGTAAATGACAATTTGAAGAGCATATGTCAGTTTCAGTTTGTAATTAATTATTGGAAATGTTATGTGATGGTTCAGGAACAGGTTCTAAATGCTTTTGTTTTTTGGTTGCTTTCTTAGGTGTAGTTTTTATTTTTTCAAGGGAATTGCATTATTGGTCATTGTAGATGTAGTTGCTTTATAGTGTTAAATTAATATGTGTTGTTTTTTGGTGGTCGCTCCTTTTTATCTTGGAGTATTGTAGGGTTGGCTTAGAGGCATAGGAGAGGCAAAAGAATTGTGGAGTTGATGATGTGAATTCTAGTAATATATTGATGTTTGAAATGTTTACTGTAGGTGATTGTTGTAATAGTAGGCTTATATTTTCCTTTTAGGCTTATTTGGTGTGGGTCTGAAAAAAAGGTTGCTAGTGTTCTTTGGTAAGTGTTATTAATATTTGTTGTAGTATCCTATTTTCTGTGTCTGTTTACGTTGTGTGTTTAATGTTGTAGGTTAGGGCTCTGAACAGATAATCTATTGTGGAATTTGTTATGTGTTAGCAGTATTTGTTCTACTATGCTGTTTTATCTTGGGTACATTTTGGTTCATAGATTGAAGTTAGGGTTTACTGTTAAAGGTTGCTGTAGGTAAAAGCTAATTAGTTTCTAAATTTGAAATGTGTGAACAATATTTCTTCACGATGGGAAATTTGAAATGTGTGAACAATATTTCTTAAAGGATGGTGATTTGTGGGGCTGATTGTTGTTGGTTTGTTGTTGTTTTTATTCTATTTTTTATGTTGACATTGGTGCACAGCAAACATGTTTATTTTGTTTTCTCTTTTTTTTACTTGTTGTACAATACCTTGTTGGAGGTCTGATTTCAGGATTAATATCACTGGATCCGGTGCTGGAAATCTTTGTGCGACAGTCTTCACGCAGTGTCTGTTGTAAAAGAGAAATAGAAATGTTATTGTATTGGAGTTTATTGTTGAGCAACAGCATGTTTTATTTATTTCAAAAGCAATGTGTTAGCATTTTTGGTTTCTTTGTTGTGTTTAAAATTCTATTGATTTGAGAGTGTGTGAGAAACCGTGCAGCGCTGGCTCTAATGTATTAGTATGGTGTTTTGTGTAGACCACTGGTGTAATTGTATTATTGTTTTACTGTAGTAGTTTGTTAGCCATAAAATAGTATTGTTTCTTTTTGAATTGTGTTTCTGTTAGCATGATTTGTTATCCTATGTTGTTTTTTGTGCGCCACTTTTAAATTGATGGATTTTTGTTCTGGGTCCCAGTTCCAGTTTGTTGTAGACTAAACAGTAATGTTTGTTCCATTTTGTATATGTTAGCAATGTTTGTTGGACTATCCTGTTTTGTGTCTGCCACTTTTGGGATGCTACATTTGGCTTCTGTGTGAGGGTTAGAGGTTGTTGCAGAGTAAACAGGAATGGTAAGTTTGTTTTCTATATGTTGTTAATATTTTCTGTACTATCCTGTTTTGTGTCCACCACTTTTGGCATGCTCCATTTGGCTTCTGTGTGAGGGTTAGAGGTTGTTGTAGAGTAAACGGGAAGAGTAAGTTGATTTTCTATATGTTGCTAATGTTTGGTGTACTATGCTGTTTGTTGGACTATGTCGTTTTGTGTCCCCCACTTTTGGGATGGTCTATTTCGCTTCTGGCTGAGGGCTAAAGGTTGTTGTAGACTAAACAGGAATGTGAATGTAATATTCTATATGTGTGGAATCTTTGCAGTACTAATGTTTGTTCCATTTTGTATATGTTAGCAATGTTTGTTGGACTATCCTGTTGTGTGTCCGCCACATTTGGGATGCTACATTTGGCTTCTGTGTGAGGGTTAGAGGTTGTTGCAGAGTAAACAGGAATGTTAAGTTTGTTTTCTATTTGTTGTACTATCCTGTTTTGTATCCGCCACTTGTATTTTAGTTATGGGTTGTGTTAAAAGGTTTTTTCCTATGCAAGCGTCTTTATTTTGGAATTGGATATGTGTTAGCAATATTTGTTGAAGTGTGGTGTTTTGGTTTTGCTGTAATTTGTATTGAGGCTTCTATTTTTTGGGGAGACTTTTAATATTGGCGGGCAGGAAACATGGGATTTATGTTTTTGTTTTTACTTGTTATACTATACCTTGATTGAAGTCTTTTTGCTGTATGAATGACAGACGGCCCCCTACTGCCAATGTTGATCAGCCAGTCTTCTTGTAGTGTCTGTTTTGAAAGAGAAAGGTAAATGGTTAATTGTCTATTAATTGTTTTGGCTTTGGCAAAGCATGGTGTTTTTCTGCATGTAATGTTTTTTTGTATCTTACCTCTAATTCTTTCTTTGTCTTCTTTAAAAGTGATCCCCTTTCACAGTCCAAGCTGCAAATTCTTGAGTGACGCTGTTGATGCAGAGTTTGTTTGAATAGTGAAAAAAAGGCAAAGATTGAGCTGCATGTTAAATATGTATGGGTGTCATTTTTTTGGGGGGGGGGCATTATTTCCTGTGAATTAATGTCACTTGAATATACTTCTTTAATCTTTTTGAGTTAAGATTAACTTGTTTTTGGGTCCATACACATATCTGTGTATTTCAAATGTCACTATACATGAATGACGTCTTTCGTGTCAATGTTTGAAATGGGTCTTTTTTTTTATTTGTATTTTTTGGGGTCTTTCTTAATAAATTAAATGTATTATAGCTTACCTCTCAGTTGGAATTTGCAGATTGTGAAGTTGTAAATTGGTAAGTAATTCTCTTCTGAAGTAACAGCAGCAGTGAACTGTCCAGTCACACTGTTCATCACCTGAGGAGAAATGTAGAATTTTCTGGAAAGTGGGCAGTATTTATAAACTTTGAGGTGGTTGAAACCGTTAGAACGCAATACGCATGCGCTATTTGCATTGCAGCCACCATCTTGCGGCTAATAGTTGTGTGTTTCATGTAAAATGGTGGGTAATAGCAGTGTGGTACGTGCCGCATAGTGCGTGTTACGTGCCGCTTGAAGTGGTCTGGAGCGTTCGTTCCGTTTTGCGAGTAAGTGTAGTAATTTTGCGTCCTTAGCCTTGTTTTTGTTTTTTTGGGCGCCCATTTTTTCGCTCCCTTCGGTGATTTTCAGGTGTCTATACTCTTCTATTTTGACTTTAATTGAGGTGTAACTTCACTTTTCGAGGTCCTGGGTGCCCCCTTGCTGTGGGTAAGCTTTGTATGTGTTCCTTGTGTGTATTTATTGTGTTTTTAATGTTTTCATGTGCGCGGGTTTCGGGCGGTAAGGCCGTATTTTTGCGAGGTCGTAATGTTTTTTTTTCTAAGTCCCGCGTCTTGTATTTGTTTCTTGTAAGTCGGTAAATTTTGCGAGGTCCGCAGTTGCTGCTAAGGAGCGCCTTTAGCGCTCCATGCCAGCAACTGTGGCCCTCGCTTTGCGAGCCCGCAGCGTTAGCAACAACCCGCATGCTCACACCTTTATCTACTATATTTCTACTGATGAACTCTCTGAGGTGGGGACGAACAATAAGTTGTGATCTACAAAGTGGGAATATGGCAGCTACAACTGACAATACATTGAAGGCAACCAAGAATAATCTCACCAGCATACAACTACACATCTTCCTGAGAAATTAGTAGACAGAATCAGCGTTCTACCATTTTAGATTCTATTGATTAACTCTCTGAAGTGGAGAATTTGAATGCACAAACAATTGTGATCTACACAATGGGGATATAGCAGCTACAACGAACAATACATTGAACACAACCAAGGGAAATCTCATCAAGATACAAGAACACATCTTCCTGAGAAATGAGTAGACAGAATCAGCCTTGAAATCAGGATGGAATTCTGCAGTAAATAATTACATATACAATTTCAAAATGTAAAGGCTGTGTTTATGTATTTATGTTCTGTATTTGCTTTCTATAATCATTTGACACATTATAAAGCTTAGCAATTAAAAAGTCTGTAGAAAAAAGACTGATGACAGTAACCCAGTGATTGCTAGTTGTCCTCTTCCTTTGTGATCTCTCTCTTTTGTAACATTCATGTAGATGGAATGCTCTCAAAAGACAAAATACTGGGGCCACATACCTTAAAAAGAATCTCGCAAAGTAACCTACACAGTCTGGATAAAAATGCAAAATGTAATGTTGATTAAAACTGATGCAATAGCATTGCTGGGTGCAATCCATACTACAGCCTTCATGGAGGTTTGCAGAACTTTTTCTTGAAGGGTGGGTAAAAAAGAAGTAAAATAACTCTATTACAATTATATCACTATAGATTAGCAAATGCATGCAAGCTAACACATATAAACACAAACGCCTGTATATGGCCCCAAGTTAATTGGGTGGTGTTAAACTTTAGCTTCCCCACATTATGCACTCAGCCCATATCTGTAACTCAAAGCCTTATCCACAAGAGATTTCTCTGTAGGTAGTACCCAAATCAATCTTAACGGATGAGAAAAGGCTCTAGGAACCAATAGAAAAGGTGACCTCCATGATTATAATAATGAGTGAGAAGAAGTGCCGTGACAAGGAACCATTATATTTATCAATTTTATGTATAGTCAATATATAAAAATGTGTATTTTGTATTTATATATTATATATAGACAAGGCATTTGAGCATTTATTCCTAATCAACATGGCTTCCTGACATGTATTAACACATAATAATACAGTATCATATTTTTTAATTAAACATATGTTGAAATTAGACTTTTAAGTGTCAAAAAATGTTGTAATTTCATAATTTTCTATTGCTTTTGGTGCCATGCTGTCTCTTTAACTGCTGCTGTGTCACTCAGCAATGGTTTTAAAATCATTTGCGAGTGGTCTTTGGTAACCGTTATATTTCCTTCAGCTTTTTGTAGTTACTGCACTGCACTCATTTGCTAGTGATCCATAAAATCTTATTAGTATAGGGTTTTGGTTTAAAAGTCTAACGGACTAACTCATAATATTTTCCCAGTGCAAAAATTAATGGAGATGTGTGCCGTACTTTTTGGCTTAGTCGTGCCGCAGTCACTCGTAGCAGTTCTCTCGCAATGTTTCAGGGACAGTGATTAACATAGCTAGTGGGATTTAATTTATGTTCATAGAAGTAAAGATTATGCAATGTAAACTTTGAATAATATAGAATAATATATGTTGGCATAATGTATGTTTTTTTAAAATATTATACTAGTTATTTATTTGTATAATGTTATGTTCTTCCAATAAAAATCTATTTATCAAAATTATGTGAAAGTACATTTTACATGAAAATTAAATTGAGGAGGGCAAAATTATCTGCTTAAAGCTCATTAAAAACTGTGCAGAGTCCCTTTGACAAATAAATTGATAGGTAAATATATTTAGCAATAGTATGTTTATCATTGCATATTTCATTTTGACATGATATTGTATCTAATGTAAAATATGCCATGGAAATCCATTTCTAAACTTACTGATTCTCCTTTGAAGTTTTGAGCTTTTCATTTCAGATGGAAAATCAAAGGAAAAGGCCAAAAAATGATATGCAGTATATCTAGATTATGGAGCGAAAAAAACGTCACATCTTGTGTGCTTAGTCCATCTGTACTTGCTGCACAGTTCACTAATTCCTATACCTCCTGGAGCTTTAAAATGCTTCTTCTGCCATAATTTCTAGGACACCACAGCTCCTCTGCTATATTTGATTTGCAAACGAGGATATAGAACAATGTACACACTCAAGCATAGAGGGAACAGTGGTGTGCCGTGTATGTGGAAATATGCCCAAGGTACCGAGGCGCAAAGGTTAACTCTGATATTCTTTAACAACCTAAATTCTGATCTGAACATTGTTTTGCATTTCACATTGTGTTTAATGAGAGTCAGAATAAAACATGTAGGTTACCCAGGCTGCACCGTGACTTAATGTATTTATTAAACAAAACCGAAATGGTTCTTGAAAGTATTAAAAGATAATTGTCCTTTAGGAAAACCCTTCACATATTAGTATATAGCAAGATATAAAAAAAATAACAGCTGTGGAGGTCAGGAGCATAACAGAATTTGTAGAGAATTGTATTTTTATTTTTTGTGTATAGAAGGTTCCATCTTGTCTCTCGGCATCACTTTCTATCAGCTTGGTTGTGATGGTATGTGCTAATCCGCTTGAGGGCAAAGAGAGAAGAGGGAGGGGGTTGTTATAGAGTTTAATTATGAGTAGTCAAATATTTTTTAAATATATATATTTTTTTTTTCATTTTTTTGTGTTTTATTAAATTATTTGAAAATAATACGGACAATCTTACTCAAAGTGTATTCGGAACTGAGCAATTTTTTTAAAGGATGTGCTACTTTCCCACATACCGAGTTACATGAAAGGGCATTATTGCTTTTTGTAGGTTATAGATGTCCTAAAGTGCATTTTTAAGGTAGATATTTTTGTTCATAGCAAAATTTCACATCTTTGTGAGGTAGGTATCAAATTAACAAAAATTAATAGCTAGGTAAGCCAAGAGAATATTAGCAATGTATATGCAATTTTACATTTAGGAGGCTCTGTGTCACATGCACTTCCATTTTGGCCTGCTAGTTTTTCTGTATCCAGGGGATATTCTGCTAGGAGTTGCTCTGCTATTTAGTTCTATTGTTAAATTGCATTTTTTCCATGTAATTGAAGAGATATTATTTAAGTTCAATGGTCCTACTATTATTTCCAGGTGTATATTTCTATTAGGAACAAAGGCAATAAGTCTAATGCCATACTTTTTTTTAAGTTTCTAAAATTATTTTGTACATTATCAAGTCAGGTTCTACATGAGAATACATTACATATTTCATTCAGGGGTCATTTAATGTTGTAGTTTTTGGTTTGATATAATATATTTTGATTTCACATAGTATACTCATTATTTTGTAAATACAGAAAGAAAAACTTTGTCTGAATCAATGTCTGGCTTCTTTCCCTTTATAGTGAAGCCCACCCTGATTTTACCAAGTGAGCCTTTGAGAATAGGTTTAGTTTTCAAATGCTCTACATATCCTGAAGTTACAGCTCATTAGACCATAGAAAGCAGAGTAAAGGTGTAACACTGTTTCTTGGATTTAATGATTTTACAGCTCTGGAGAATTTGATTCAAGAACAAAATATACATTTCTCAAACTGTGAATTTTTGGACACAGACAACATTTTTAACCTGTGCTATAATGTTGTTTGAAAACATAGGTCCAATTAACTGCATCTATTATCAGACTGAATTTATCTATATAACTATATTGTTTAAACGACCACTGTAGTGTAAGTAAACCTCATATGTTTGTTTGTTGTGCTTAGCCAATTATAACCAGTATGCTTTTTAAAATAATTAAGTTAACATGTTTTCTTGTCTTTAAAAACTGACTGTTTTCTCCTCAAGCAGAGGGGGCATGGTCAGCTCTTTCCTGTTTGCTGAGCTATGAATCAAGTCTGTCCAGTGTAAGTTCTATTTCAGACTGAGCATTCTCATTAAAGGGTTTGGGGCTATGATTTTGTATGCATTGTCACTGGGTGGGAACTATAGGCCAGCTGTAAGCATGATACAATAGAACTGTTACCTCTGTATAGACAGTGTGGGACAGAGCTAATTACAGGCAGAGCTGGCCATGCCCCTGACAGACACAGGTAAGAGGAGAAAACAGTTAAAAGCTAAGAACATTTTTAACTCTTATTTATTTTAAACTGCATACTGCTTTTTAATAGCATATACTCAGTAAGCATATGAGCTTAATTTGTAAATGCACTACAGTGGTCCTTTAAGCACATGAAAATATCCATATTGCCAAATTACAGATAAGTGTTAAAGGACATGTCTATTCCTTTGTTGAAGGTCAGAATATTATCATTGGTGGTTTTATAATGATGGCTATTGTCTTGAGATTTGGAAGATGCAAGTTGAATTTAGGAGAATAATGGCCTCAAAGAAGTTGATGTCAGACAGATTTTTGAAGGTTTCCCTCCAAGAGGTCTAAAAAAGTTAACCTGTTCACTGCTGTAAACAAACATGAGCAGACAGATGGCTGTGACTGTTCGATGGACTGCAGTAAGCAGTGAGAGAAAGACCGCTTTATGGTCTGTTTCAAACAGAGAAGGCCAAGTGTTGTGCTCTGTTGGGCTAAGTATTGAGAGAAAGCCGCTTTATGGACTGTTACTAACAGGGGGCTTCATTCAATTGCAAGCCTGCAGATTGCATTGTACAGTCCTTAAGTCTGCAGGCTTGAACTTTGCTACAATTACAGAGCGATTCAATTGAACAAGTCCGCAACTTAAGACCGAAAGCCGAAAACTTAAACCATGCAATCAAATGTAGCATTTCAGAGCGTGAACATGATCAATTAAGCAAGGTCATAACTACCCATTTAGAAACTGCCAATAGTAAATGAGACCATCGTCATTACGTCAGTCAATCAATTAGTGTTTGGGGGTCCAATATGCGATCAGACTCGCAATCCTGCAATGAAAAATATTATAAAAATTAATGAAGGAAATGTTCTAGTCCATGTGGGTGGCCTGATATGTATTAACTTATTTATTCCAAAGATTGATATAATACCAAAATACATATAAACAAAAATATTTTTGATTGCAGATTTACAAGCTTAAGGTTGTTGTCCAAATAATTCTAAAATCTTTCATCACTTTCCCTGTCTTTTAAAGTGCAGTATTGATTTTTTTTATTAGCATTTACAGTGCTACGAACAATTCTTGAACCCCCTTGTGAGTCCTATCTGGTACCCATAGGATTTTCTTCTACATTTGACATTTATGGGTGTGAAAAAATTTGCAGGCTTGAGGAATTGTAGCAATTGAATAGTGATTTGCGATTGTAACTCTTTGATGGCTTGAAAGATCATAGGCTTAGATGGGTTGTAAGTTACGATCTTGACAACCGCAGGGATTTTCAGCCTCTAACCCATAGATAGTTTGCGGCTCACAAGAATACACCAATTGAATAGCAAATTAGTTTATGGGCTCCTGTAAACAACAATAGCTCAATTGAATCGAGGTCAAAGACAGCCCAGTGAGTGGATTGCATATGGCAGTAAAATACACATTTATGCTGCAGCCTGGAAGAGAGAGAAAACTGTAGAAAGAGAGAAAAGTGAAGTTGGAGAAAAATGCAGACTGAGAAAACATTGGAGCTGAGATCCAGTGGAGTGGCTAGAAGACAAAGACACAGAGAGACTGAAGTGGGGAGCTGTTAAAGCAAGCCACTGTGGAAGACAGAAAGTCTGGACTTTTTGTTTAGCTCAGTCCAGAGTTGCTGAAGAATTCAGAAACAAGAATCTGTCATAACTGATGTCTGATTGGCTTTTGAACTTTGACCCAATCAGTTTACAGACCTCAGTGACAGTGTCAAAAGCTAATCTTAAAATGTCAGCTTCAATTATTCACAAACACGGAGGAGTAAATGACAAACTAACTAACAAACTTACAAAGATAGTTAAAGTTTTCTTTTCTCCCTTTTCCCATCCTTGCAGCGCTGTCATCTTGGTGTGTTACTGTGTGAGAGGAAGCGATCTTTGAAAGTCTTTGTAGCAGTTTCTAGCACATCAAAGCGTTTTCACTGCTCATGATCATGTGAACCATATGAAGCAACAGTTTGCACTACAAACAGCAACATGGAGAATCACATCTAGTTGGTTGCCCCCTCGCACAGTGACATGCTCTGACATGGATTGGAGAAGTTTAACATAGAGGCAAGAGTTTCATAATTCTATCTAATTGGGCCAAATTGGTTTTCATCATAGCTTTTGAAGAGTTATGGTTTATTCTATTTTTATAGCATATGATTTTATGTAAACTAATAAAATCAAAGGGGTAATTTTTACTGCTATTCTATACATGCTATTCTATCTTTGATTTCTACATTTCTTAGATTATAATACAACTTAAATGGAGAATAGTATATATATGTATATATATATATATATATATATATATATATATATATATATATATATATATATATATATATATAAAATTCCTTATTGTCCTCTATTAACTAATATAACCAGGAACAGAAAAAAACAGAACAGAAAAAAATCTGGGGGACAATGGACAAACGAATAATATATGTAAATATTTTATTATATCTTTTCATGTGACAACACTGAAGAAATGACACTCTGCTACAATGTAAATTAGTAAGTTAACAGCAATTAATGTCTAAACCATTGGCAACAAAAGTGAGTACACCCCTAAGTGAAAGTGTCCAAATTGGGCCCAAAGTGTCAATATTTTGTGTGGCCACCATTATTTTCCACCACTGCCTTAACCCTCATGGGCATGGAGTTCACCAGAGCTTCACGGGTTGTCACTGGAGTCCTCTTCCACTCCTCCATGATGACATCATGGAGCTGGTGGATGTTAGAGACCTTGCACTCCCCCACCTTCCCTTTGAGGATGCCCCACAGATGCTCAGTAGGGTTTAGGTCTGGTGACATGTTTGGCCAGTCCATCACCTTTACCTTCAGCTTCTTTAGCAAGGCAGTGGTCATCTTGGAGGTGTGTTTGGGGTAATTATCATGTTGGAATACTGCCCTGCGGTCCAGTCTCTGAGGGAGGAGATCATGCTCTGCTTCAGTATGTCACAGTACATGTTGGCATTCATGGTTCCCTCAATGAACTGTAGCTTCCCAGTGTAGGCAGCACTCATGCAGGCCCAAACCATGACACTCTCACCACCATGCTTGGCTGTAGACAAGTTGGCTTTGTACTCCTCACCTGGTTGCCGCCACACAAATGACACACCTGAACCAAATAAGTTTTTCTTGGTCTCATCGGACCACAGGGCATGGTTCCAGTAATCTATGTCCTTAGTCTGCTTGTCTTCAGGGAAATGTTTGCAGGCTTTCTTGTGCATCATCTTTAGAAGATGCAGACCAATTTGATGCAGTGTGCGGCGTATGGTCTGAGCACTGACAGGCTGACCCCCCCACCCCTTCAACCTCTGAAGCAATGCTGGCAGCACTCATACGTCTATTTCCCAAAGACAACTGTGACATGCTGAAGCAGATCATGATCCCCTCCTTGCAGGGTAGTATTTCCACATGATAATGACCCAAGCACACCTCCAAGATGACCACTGCCCTGCTAAAGAAGCTGAAGGTAAAGGTTACATAGTTACATAGTAATTGAGGTTGAAAAAAAGACTTTTAGTCCATCAGGTTCAACCTTTTAAGATCTCCTCTGATCTGCAATTGGGCAGATTAGTGGTTAATTAATTAGTTGTTAATTAATTGATCCACTGGTACTTGGAGATTTTAACATTGCTGTTGACACTCCCACCTCCCCAACAGCATCCAAACTGCTTGCACTCACCTTTTCCCTTGGCCTCTCACAACTAACTAAATCTTCCACTCATCATGCTGGATATTCTTTTGACATTATTTTCACCAATCTCAGCACAACCTCCTACCCAGTCATCCGTCCACTCCTCTCCAACCCCTGCCACCATCATGAACAGAAACCCGCTAGCACTTGACCCTGCTAAGCCCCATCCCGTTCTCAGCCCCATCACCAACATCAACTGCCCTGACACTGCCACCTCACTCTACAACTCTACTCTCTCTTCTACCCTTGACACTCTGGCCCCCCATAACCACACGCAGATACCCTCGCTCGCATCCACAACCATGGAACACTACACAAACAAGATACATCTAGAGGTGCTCCCGTACTGCTGAATGACTATGGAGGAAATCACGCACTTCAGCAGATTTCCTCCACTACAAATTTATGTTACGCTCCTATTCCTCCGCCATCAACCTTGCCAAACAGCAGTACTTTACATTCCTAATATCAACTCAGTTCTCTAACCCCATGCGTCTGTTTGCCACTTTCAATACTCTCCTCCGCCCACCACCTCCTCCCATCAATTCCACTCTCACAGCTAAAGACTTCGCCAACCATTTTATTCATAAAATTCAAAACATCCGCAATGAACTCTCATCTCATATTGGCTCTCCACCCTCTAAACCAACCAACAACACCCAGTATTCTCCCTTCTCCAATAACACAGCCACTTTGAACTGCTTTAGTCCAGCTACAGAGGACGAAGCCTCCAAACTGGTATCATCCACTCGCCTCACTACCTGTCCTCAGGCTCCTATTCCATCTCAGCTTCTCTCTCCCATCTCTACCACACTAATACCAGCTCTCACACATATTTTCAACCTCTCCCTAAATACTGGCATGTTTCCATCTTCTCTAAAACATGCCATAGTTATACCCACCCTCAAAAACTCTCATCTGACTCTGACGTCGCATCTAACTACCGCCCTATCTCTCTGCTTCCCCATCTTCCAAACTGCTGGAGCCGCTCGTCTATAACCACCTTACCAGCTTTATTTCCTCTAACTCCCTTCTTGACACCTTCCAATCTGGCTTTCGGCCCCAACACTCCACGGAGACAGCTCTCACTAAAGGCACCAATGACCTGCTTACCGCCAAATCAAAAGGTCACTTTTCAATTCTTCTTCTTCTAGATCTCTCTGCCTTTGCAAAATCCAAAAAGACTACATGCACTGAGTTGCCTTGATCCTGGTTCCTACTAACCTCCTCAGAAACTAACTAGATTTGTTTGACATGACTTATCCCTCATAAATCCATGCTGACTCCTACTTATAATCCTGTTCAAATAGACATATTCTTGTATATTATCCCTTATTAACCCTTGTAAAAGCTTTCCAACTACAGAAGTAAGGCTCACTGGTCTATAATTCCCCGGTTTGGCCCCTGCTCCCTTTTTAAATATAGGTATCACCTCCGCTTTTATTCAATCATCTGGTAGAGACCCGGTGTTGATGGACTGGACAAGCATGTCTCCAGACCTAATTGCAAGGTCTCTAACATCCACCAGCTCCGTGATGTCATCATGGAGGAGTGGAAGAGGACTCCAGTGGCAACCTGTCAAGCTCTGGTGAACTCCATGGCCATGAAGGTTAATGCAGGTTAATGCAGTGCTTGAAAATAATGGTGCCACACAAAATATTGACACTTTGGGCCCAATTTGGACATTTCCACTTAGGAGTGTACTCATGTTTGTTGCCAACGGTATAGATATTAATGGCTGTGTTTTGAGTTATTTTTAAGGGGAAAGGAAATTTACACTGTTATAAAAGTTTTACACTTACTACTTTACATTGTAACAGAATGTAATTTCTTCAGTGTTGTCACATGAAAAGATGTAATAAAATATTTACAAAAATGTGAGGGGTGTACTCACTTTTGTGAGATACTGTGTATGTGTATATATATATATATATATATATATATATATATATATATATATATACACTAGAGTATTGGCCGTCAAAATATGATGGCAATGAAATTGTAAGTGAGCTAATGCGGTTTGGTGTATAATAATCAAAAAAATAATACATTTATAAATGAATATACTTTACCTATTTCGAAGTAATATATGCAGGAAGCATTGTGTTGGAGAGCTGGCAATCTGTTTTGATGTTGCTGCAGCATTAGTGGAGTGGAGCTGCTGTGTAAAGGTGATGAATGTGGGTAGTGTAATAGTGTGCGTGCACGAGACAAAACCGTTAGCGTAGCTGTGTACTTCCGCATTGTATAAGTTATTGTTCTAAAATGGCGGCTAATGTGTGGTATATGTCTGTGGTGGAATATCCATAGCTGTTTTGTGGTGTTTTGCGTGTTTCTGTTGATGTTTTGCGTGTTTAGAGTCCTGTAGCCTCGTTTTCGTTTTGTTCGGCGGACATTTTTTCTCTCGCTTTGAGAATGTTTTAGTGTCTAAACTATTTTATTTTGAGTTAAATTGAGGTGTAACTTCATTTTTTGAGGTCCTGGATGCTCCCTCTTGCTGTAGGTAAGCTTTTTATGTATGTGTTGTGTGTATTTATTGTGTTTTTCATTTTTTGATGTCCGCGGGTTGCGGGCGATTTTTGCAAGGTCGTAATTGGTCGTAACGCGTCTCGTACTTTTTTGCGAGGGCCGCAGTAGCCGCGCGAGCCCGCAAGCATGAGCAACGGCTCGTGTATGTATGTATGTATGTATGTATGTATGTATGTATGTATGTATGTATATATATATATATATATATATATATATATATATATATATATAGTGATACCTTTTTTATTGGACAAACTTATTCATAATATAGCGACGGGCTTTCGAGAAAAAATCCTCTCTTTATCAAGTCAAAAAGCAAAACTGATACAAATATGAACTAAAAACAGTAAACAGAAAGAGAGGAAAGGGAAAAAAATGGAAAAACAAGAACAAAATTCATTGGGCAGAGTTAGGTGAGAAACAGACCAGCATTGTGAATAATGTCCTGATCAGTATGAAAGTCTATAGATCACATTATTCACAATGCTGGTCTGTTTCTCACTTAACTCTGCCCAATGTATGTTCATTTTTTTCCATTTTTTTTCTCTTTCCTCTCTTTCTGTTTACTGTTTTTAGTTCATATTTGTATCAGTTTTGCTTTTTGACTTGATAAAAAGAGGATCTTCTCTCGAAAGCTCGTCGCTATATTATGCATAAGTTTGTCCAATAAAAAAGGTATATCTATTTACTGCAATACTCTGATTATTCAACTGGATTACTGGCCACTCGGCTACCTCAGTCTTTATATTTAGATATATATATATATATATATATATATACTAGCGACTTGCCCGTCAAATTACGGGGCAATAAAATTGTAAGGCAGGTAATTCTGTTTGCCACAGACATTAATTTTTTTGGTGGTCTGAGATCCTTCGGCGCTGATTGCGAGCCTCGCGCTGAGCACCTTTTGCGTTTAAGCCGTTTATCTATTCTGTTTATTGCGATAGTGTTATTTTTTTTTTTTGTGTATATGTACTGAAATGAATTAATGATTAATAAATGAATATACTTTACCTATGTGCAAGTAATATATGCAGGAAGCATTGTGCTGAAGAGCTGACAATCTGTTTTGATGTTCCTGCAGCCTACAATGTAGGTTTGCACTGTTGTGGAGCTGAGGTGTAAGTGTCAGCAATGTGTGCAGTGTGTAGTGTAAATAGGCTGTATTTCCGCATTCTTTAAGTTAGAGTAAAAGGGCGGCGAATGTGTATGTGGTACATGGGTGTGGATGATTTAGCGTGCTTGGTAAAAGTGTATCTTGTACCTCGTACGGCTTTTTAGAAAAGCTGTATGTGCTTGGTGGTGTTTTGGGGCTTTACGGGTTCTGTAGCCTCGTTTTCGTTTTTTTCAGCGGTCATTTTTTCTCTCGCTTACGGGATTTTCGTGTGTCTAAACTCGGTAATTTGGACTTAAATTGAGGTGTAACTTCCCTTGCAGAGGACCTGGATGCCCCCCCCTCCTGCTGTGGGTAAGCTTTTTCTATCATTTTTTTGTGTATTTATTGTTTTTTTTTATGTTTTCAGGTGCGCGCTGTTCGGCCGTTAAGGGATGTTTAGAAAGCACACCTTTAATGTTTTTGTTACAGATAATTTGATATATTTACATTATATATCACATTTATTTATTTTGCACATACAAATGTATATAGTTCTTTAAAGACAGATAGGTATTTTAGCACACAAGTAACGTCTTTTTTCACATAGCTTAACTTCTCATGCATATGTATTTTTAATATAAATTGGTATGTGATATGGTTTCATTTAAATCAAACCTGATAATCCTTTCTACAGTTTTATATGACATTATTTGATGGGGTTTATTTAATCCTATTTAGTCCTAGATATTCTAACTGAGCATCATATGCTTTCATTACTGGATTTTTATTTTATTTTAGTTTGTCACAATATGTAGAACCTATATCACATAATAGGCCATATAGGGCCATACATGTTCCGATAGAGCATCACACACGGTGCTCATTGCAGCCCCATCAAGGCCGTCACGTACGGGCCTCACGATAAGCCCCTTTGGCGCTCATAGCGAGGCCCGCAATGAGCGCCTTCGACGCTCATTGCAGTGCCCGTCAAACCTGTAACTTTCGGTCCTCGCAATGAGCGCATTCGGCCTTTGGGGATCATTGCGCATGCGCAAGGCCCGTAACTTTTAACATTATGCGACGACAACTCGCAATTACAACAACTATTATATGTGATATATATATATATATATATATATATATATATCACATATATAGTTGTGAGCGTACGAGTCGTTGCTCACGCTTGCGGGCTCGCGTAGCGAGCCCGCAAGAACTGCGTCCCTCGCGAAGCGAGGGACGCAGTTCCCCGCAAATGCGGGTCCTCGCGAAGCGAGGGCCCGCATTTGCGGTGGTGGAGGCTCAACGTCGGCTGTGTTAACACACACATACACACACACGACTTTTTAACAGAATAAACCCAACCGCCCAGCCAACAAAAACCCAACAACGTCCCCGCAAATGCGGATCCTCGCGAAGCGAGGGTCCGCATTTGCGGTGGTGGGAGCATCCCAACATCGGCTGTGTTAACACACACATACACACACACACAACTTCATAACAAAAAAAAAATCAAAGTCGCCTCACACCCGCTTACACCCAGACACACAGACGCAAGACTTAACAAAAAAACAGTAAAAAAGGCCCCTCACACGCTCTTAACACACATACGCACGACTTAGAAACAAATACACTGCGTCGTACACGTAAAAGCTAACTGCGTATATCGCAAAAAAATACGGCAACATCACAACAAAATACGGCCGCATCGGAAAAAAATACTGCCGCGAAAGACCCATTCCAACCGCCGCGCATCAAAACATCACAAACACAAGAAATAAACACAACAAACACATAAAAAGGTTACTTACAGCACGGGGGGGCATCCGGCACCTCCAAAAGTTCATTTACACGTCCATTTAAGTCAAAACAAAGAGTTTAAACGACCGAAAATCGGCTAAGCAAGAGAAAAAATGGCCGCCGAACAAAACGAAAACGAGGCTTCAGACGTAACTACACTACACTTACTCGCAATAATGAAACACATACTATGCGGAACGGATCACACTCATATTAAACACCATTTTAACCACTACTACGCACAAAATGGCGCATGGAACGCAAATTGGAAGCTGGAACGCAAATAGCGCATGCGTATTGCGTTCTAACGGTCTAACTTTCCAGAATGTTCTACAAGTTTATAAATACTGCCTATTTGACAGAGAAAAATACATTTCTCCTCAGGTGATGAACAGAGTGACTTCTGAGATAACTGCTGCTAAAACTTGAGAAGATAATTCTTTCCTAATTTCCTACTTTGCATTGTGCAAATTACAACTGAGAGGTAAGCTATAATATATTACATTTTATTATCAAGACAGGACAACAAAAAAAAAAATTAAAGACAAAGAGGTTTATGTATACTGACATGTGACACGCACATATATGCGTATAATGTATACTGACAAGTGACACGCACATATATGCGTATAATGTATAGTGACATGTGACACGCACATTTATGTGTATAATGTATACTGACATGTGACACGCACATTTATGTGTATAATGTATAGTGACATGTCACATGCACATTTATGTGTATTGCCCCTGCAACAAACTAATTAAACAACTACATTTAAATTACATTAGAAAAAAATAAGTTGGGACTATTAAAATACTATTAAAATATGAGTCATGTATACTGATATGTGACACGCACATATATGTGTATCATCTATAGTCACATGTCACACACACATTTATGTATGTTGGCCAAAAAAAAAAATAAGGTTAATTTAACAATTAAAATATGATTCATGTATAGTGATATGTCACACGCACACAAAAAAATTACTTTCAACTATGGAAATGTGCTTCATGTATGTGACATATGTGTGTAGACCCCACCAAAAAATAATGTTAATTCAAATTAATTACAGAAGTATATTTCAATGAAATTAATTTACTGCAATTTAATAGATCACCTAAAACTCAATCTTTCTACTTTTTTTAATATTCAAACAGACTCTGCATCAACAGCGTCTCTCAACAATTTGCACCGTGCACTGTGAAGCACAATCCCTTTTAAAGAACACCAACAAAGAAGAAGAGGTAAGATACAAAAATACTTTCAATGCTGAAAAGGCCATGGTTTGTTAAATACAAATAAAAAATTCTATAATTCACTATTTCACTTTATTTTTCAAACAGACACTACAAGAAGACCGGCGGATTAAGATTGGCAGGAGGGGACCCTCTGTCATTCCACACTTCAATCAAGGTAAAGTATTAAGTATAAAAAAGAACCGAACCATGAGCCTTATTCAATTGTGAGTTGGCTAATTGAATAGGGCTTTATATAAGCACATAATAGGTCTTCACTAACTCAAAACTTCTGTCAAAAAATATTTTATGTGCTTATATAGAGCCCTATTCAATTGGTCAAAACGCAATTGATTCAGGACCTAAATATGTTTAATGGCCGAGGGCCTCATTCAAATGTGATTTGCCCATTTCAATAGGGCTCTATATAAGCACATTTGGCTCAATTTAACTAAAAACTTCTGTTCAAAAATATGCTCTGTGCTTATATAGAGCCCTATTGAAAAACCAAATTCAATGAGGCCCTCACAATATAACAAATCCAGCAAACAAAGGCCCTCATTCAATTGATATTTTGCACAATTCAATAGGGCTCCAAATAAGCACATTTAGAACCCTATTGAATTGCCCAAACTGCAATTAAATGAGGGCCAAAGTATGCAACATATGGTACACACAAACTGGTACACACAAAACAGGATTGTAACAAACACATAGCAAACTACATTTATATTCTTTTTGTTTAACAACCTATAACCATTAGAAAAAACACTACATAAGTATAACAAAAGTGGTGCCCATCAAATAGGATTGTACGAAAACTCACACAAACACATAGCAAACTACATTTAAATTCTTATTTTAATGTTTAACAACCTATAAGCCTTAGAAAGAAGCCTAAATAAGCATACCAACATTGGTGCCCACCAAAAGGATTGTATGAAAACTCACACAAACACAAAGCAAACTACATTTAGATTCTTATTTTATGTTTAACAACCTATTAGCATTACAAAACTACATTAATAAGCATACCAACAGTGGTGCGCATCAAACAGGATTGTATGAAAACTCACACAAACACATAGCAAACTACATTTAGATTCTTATTTAATGTTTAACAACCTATAAGCCTTAGAAAGAAGCCGAAATAAGCATACCAACAGTGGTGCGCACTAAACAGGATTGTATGAAAACTCACACAAACACATAGCAAACTACATTTACATTCTTATTTTATGTTTAACAACCTATTAGCATTACAAAACAACATTAATAAGCATACCATCAGCGGTGCACATCAAACAGGATTGTATGAAAACTCACACAAACACATAGCAAACTACATTTAGATTCTTATTTAATGTTTAACAACCTATAAGCCTTAGAAAGAAGCCGAAATAAGCATACCAACAGTGGTGCGCACTAAACAGGATTGTATGAAAACTCACACAAACACATACCAAACTACATTTAGATACTTATTTTATGTTTAACAATCTATAAGCCTTAGAAAAAGGCCTAAATAAGCATACCAAAAGTGGTGGACACCAAACGGGATTGTAGAAAAACAAAGAAATAATGTCATTTTTTAGTTCATACAAATACATTCAAATAAAATTACATTTTCATTTTTATTTTATATCAGATACTGCGTCAAGAACATCGGAACAGGAGTTTCAACTGAGGACCACACCAGCGGACGAGGACTTTCAACAGAGGACCAGACCATTGGACGAGGACTTTCAACAGAGGACTACACCATCGGACGAGGACTTTCAACAGAGGACCAGACGATTGGACGAGGACTTTCAACACAGGACCAGACCATCAGACGAAGGCTTTCAACACAGGACCAACAAAGATTCTGCTTCAAATCAAACTTCAACCAAGGTACAGTATAAAAAGTAATATCTATCATCTATCTCTTATTTGTCTTTTAGGGCCAATAATCTTTAACACTAAATACAAACTTCAATGTAAACTTAAAAAATAAATTGGCATAGTCCAAAAAAGTCTAAAAACACAGAATCTATACAATTTGTCATTGTAACATTCCAGTCCTAAACCCTAATTTAATTGCCATTTGACAAATTGAATAGTGCTGTAAATAAGGACATAACATCTTTTTGAAAATACCTTTTTAGTTACTGAAACACTTGCTTTTGGATACATGTTTAATAAATAAAAATTTCTTTAAATAATTATCTGATGGCCTTATTTAGACTTTTATTCAATTGACCGCATTGAAATTGATTAAGTATAAAATGTTAACACACTATTGATAACTATTTGTCATGAAAAACAACTTAACATCTCAAAATAAACTAATGGTACATTATTTTATTTTTACAGATTAACATGGCTGATAACGAGAGTAAACAAGAAAAGAAAAGACGCCAAGCTAGAGAACGACGACAGAGAGCAGACAGCCAGCAGACACCGGAGAAGAAGGAAATTCGACGAGAAAAAGAACGCAAAAGAATTGCAAGCAAAAGACTGTCACTTGCAGAAATTAAAGATATGTAAAAAAAAACAACAAAGAAAATAAAGCATTTACGACCTGTTGCTCAAACATCAGATGACATTTTACCAGAAAAAATACAAGAGATACCAAAAAAAGCAACAAAGAAAACAAAGCATTTAGAACCGTTTCATGAAACATTACATGACATTTTACCTCAAACAATACAACATATACCTAGAAAAGCAATGAAAAAAACAAAACATTTAGAACCTGTTGTTGAAACATTATATGACATTTCACCTGATGAATATGAAAGTCAAAATCCTATATGCTTTGCAAATTGTCCTCTACTCAAGTCTTTAGCAGTAGAGGTTCATAGTTGTGGGGACATGACTACTCAATGTCAGTTTTGTGAGGCTTATTATTTTAAACAGGAGAGACCCAGAGATGGACAATTTATTAGTTGTTGTCAAAAAGGCAAGTTCAAACTTCCAGAAAGGAAAGAATTTCCAATTTATTTACAAAATATTATGACTGAACCTACTTTTCAAAACTACAAAAATTTTAAGACAAACATAAGATCCTACAATAGTGCCATATCCTTTGCATCCATGGGGGCAACATTAGCTGCTAATGTACCAGGACATGGTCCTTACTGTTTTAAAGTCCAAGGACAAATTTATCATCGCACTTCCCATTTACATCCAGAGGAAGGAAATAAAAGAAAATTCGCTCAACTATATGTCCTAGATACAATGGAAGCTGTTGACCAACGTATGCAGATGGAAGAAAATAAAAAATGCTTACCCACTGTTTTCATAGAGCTAAATAACATTATGGACAACAATCCCTACAGTAAAGCTTATAAAAAATTGGCAGAAGTAGAAAATGAACAACTACTTCATTCACAAACACATCAATTACCAATGCCGAAGGTTAATATGGTGCTTAAAAGAGACAGACATACTGATAAACGTCGTTATAACTTGCCAACAACAAATGAGGTTGCAATGGTGTTTCAGAATGATGAAGGAGAACCACCATTTCAAAGAGACATTCGAATATATCCTAGAAATGAGGACCAACCGTTTATTAATATGAGTATCTTAAGTCCAAATTTAGATCCAATGACATATCCCATCTTTTTCCCACACGGAGAAGCAGGTTGGCAACCAAAATTAACTCTTCCCAGTTACCCAAATGCTAAAGCCAGAATCCGAAATAATGTTTCTATGCTTGAATTTAAAGTAGCTCAAATTGCCATTCGCAATGTATTTAATCCAATTTTATGTGGTGGGAAACTAACACAACAATGGATGATTGATTCATATTTGCAAGTTGAGGCAAATAATTTAAACTTTATCAAATATCAACAAGATAAACTCCGTGTAGAACAATATTCTGGACTCATGGACTATGTTGCTGACGTGGCTACAAGCAGAGACATGACAGCTGGCAAAGCCATCATTTTACCATCTTCCTTTCAAGGATCTCCTCGGAATATGAGAGAAAGATACAATGATGCTATGGCTATTGTGACAAAATTTGGCAAACCCGATCTATTTGTGATATTTACATGTAATCCACAATGGCCAGAAATTACAATAAATCTACTTCTTGGACAAACTGCTTCAGATCGACCAGATTTAGTAGCCAGAGTTTTTAAGATTAAATTAAATGAATTAATACGTGACTTCACTATAAATCAGTTATTTGGCAAATGTCTTGCTTATGTATATACCATTGAATTTCAAAAAAGAGGCCTTCCACATGCACATCTTCTAATAATACTTCAAGAAAAAGATAAATTAGATACTTCAGACAAAGTGGATGCAGTCATTGTTGCTGAACTACCAGATCCAGAACTATATAGTAGACTATATGAGATTGTTACTCATCGCATGATTCATGGACCCTGTGGTGACCTTAATCCACAATCACCATGTATGGAAAATAATAAATGTTCCAAAGAATTTCCAAAAGATTATAGAGACAAAACCTATGCCAATTGTGATGGATATCCACTTTATAAAAGAAGAGAAGGAGATAGTGCCATTATTCGTGGAAAAAAAGTGGACAATAGATATGTAGTACCCTACAATCCACATTTACTCATGAAGTACAACGCCCACATCAACGTAGAAGCCTGCACTTCCATCAAATCCATTAAATATGTCTACAAATATATTTACAAAGGTTACGATGCAGCTACTGTAGTCGTCAAAAGTGCAGACAACCCTGAAAGTAGTGAGTTAGTACATGATGAACTTGCATCTCATGTAGATGCTCGCTATGTCAGTGCGCCAGAAGCTATGTGGCGGCTTTTAAAATTTGAAATGCATGATAGATCACATGCAGTATATAGGTTAGCAGTACATTTGCCACAACGACATTTAGTCTATTTCCATGCTGGAAATGAAATGAATGCATTGGCCCAAAGTGAAGATCGTCACACTACACTAACTGCATGGTTTGCATTAAATTCCACTGATGCTGAAGCAACACAATACTTATATATTGAAATTCCATATCACTATGTTTTTGTGAATGGATTATGGAGACCAAGAGAAAACCAGAGGCAATAAAATTATTCCAAGAATTTACACAGTCAGTCCAAGAGATGTGGAACGTTTTTGCTTACGGATATTACTTTTAAATGTTCCTGGAGCACAAAGTTTTGAACACTTAAGAACTGTTAATGACATTGTATATGAATCCTTCCATTTAGCTGCAAGACATAGAAACTTACTCGCTGATGATACAGAGTGGGAAAGATGTTTAGAAGAAGCAGCACAATGTCAAATGCCACGACAGATGAGAGAACAATTTGCTTTTATTTGTATCTTCTCAAATGCTCCAAATGCATTAGCTTTGTGGGAGACTTTTAAAAGTAATATGGCTGAAGACTTTATGCGACGATACAATGAACCCATTGCACACTTAAAAGCGTTAATGGAAATCCAAGAAGTCTTTTTAATTCATGGATTAAGTTGTGCAAGTTTTAATTTGCCTGATCCAGGTCTTATAGATGACATTAACTTTGAAGACTATGACATTCAACTACAAGCAGAAAGAACAGAAGAAAGACTTGCAACTTTAAATACACTACAATTGCAAGCATTTCATGCCATTAAAAATGCTATAGATGATGACATGGTGACAGAGCGTTATTTCTATCTTGATGGACCTGGCGGATCAGGAAAAACATATTTGTACAATTTATTAATGAGTTCAGTACGAGCCCAAGGAAAAATAGCAATGGCGTTTGCCACTACTGGAATTGCTGCACTTTTATTAGAAGGTGGAAGAACTGTTCATAGTGGATTTAAACTGCCAGTGCCTATTTTAGAAAATTCTGTGTCAGATATTCGCATGACATCCTTACAAGCAAAGAAATTGAAGAAATGTAAATTAATTATTATAGATGAGGCCACAATGATGTCATGCTATGCCCTCCAATGTATTGACCGTTTGCTTCGTGAAGTCATGGAGAATACTTTTCCATTTGGTGGAAAGGTAATGTTGTTGGGTGGCGATTTCAGACAAACATTACCTGTCGTTGTACATGGAAATCGAACTGACATTATCGAAACATGTATAAAGTCAAGTATAGTATGGAAACATTTTACCCATCTTCAACTGCAACAAGATATGAGATCAGAAGGCCAAACTGATTTCAATGATTGGCTTATTAAAATTGGAGAAGGCAGAACACAAAAAATACTACATTTACCTGATGACACTGTAGAGATCCCACCTCATATGATTTGTCAACAAGATATTATATCGGCTATATTTGAAGGGAGCATAAATAACGAAGAATATTCCGAGCTTGCCAACCAAGTCATACTGACGTGTAAAAATAAAGATGCATTAATCCTCAATAATGAAATCTTAAAAAAAATGTATGCACCACAAAGAAATTATCACAGTGCTGATTCTGTACTTGCTGATGACAATGAAAGTCAGGCTAACTTTTCGACTGAATTCATAAACTCTTTAACTCCTTCTGGAATGCCACCACATATTTTGCAGCTAAAGAAAGGTGCAATTATCATGTTACTGCGAAATATGAACCCCAAAAAAGGCCTATGCAATGGCACAAGATTAATTGTTCAACAATTAAAGGACCATTTTATAGATGCTGAAATTTTAACTGGGACCCATAAAGGAGAGAGAGTTTTCATACCAAGAATAGATTTAGCACCAAGTGAAAGTAGTCTCCCTTTTATACTTCAAAGAAGACAATTTCCCATTATTATGGCATTTGCCATGACCATTAATAAATCACAAGGTCAAACTTTCAAATCTGTGGGTATTTTCTTGGAAGAACCAGTTTTTGCACATGGTCAATTGTACGTTGCGTTGTCACGGTGCAAAAATCCACAGGCTATTAAAGTTTACATTGAAAACAATGAAAGTCAAGGTGATTTATTAGAAGATGGACGTATTTTTACTAAAAACATTGTCTACTATGAAGTACTATAACTTTGAAGGATACAAATTAACGATGCCAAGATTTTTTTAAAGCATTGCAAAATACATAACAATTGGTTGTTTAATTCAGTCATAATTAATGGAAGTCATGTTTATGAATGATTTGCCTCACAAAATACTTGCCTTGCATTGTTAGTAAAAATTATGTTAAAATGTTAAGTCACTATGTTAATGTTTCTAATGTTACAAGTTTAAAAAATATATTTTCAAGTTATTTCATTCAACAGATTACAAAGTGGATGTTAAGAGGTCAAGCACCTTTTAAGTCACAATGTAAATATTGTCTGTTATCTTAAGATTACTACCTACATTAATGTTTATCGCCAGTTTATGTGCTCAGTAATAAATTACTTTAATTACGTACGTTTTAAGAAGAGTTTTACTGTATGCCTTCCTCTCCATTCAATGTATATTCAAGTTAACAATTATTCTGATAGAAATTGAATTTTAATACTGATTAATTTAAATGTCAATTGTTTTTACATTCAAATGTTAATACTTTTAATAAAAAATTAGGTTACAAAATGTATTCACTATGTTCCTGTTTATAATGTTCAAAATTATACCAATGTTTTGTTAACTTCTAAACTTACATAAAAAATAAAGTTCAAGTTTAAAAATATATACTTTGATGGTTATTGCTTACATATAGTTTTAACTTCATGTTAAAATTCGCGACGTTTAAAGAAGGGTTTTTACTTTTTGCTTTCCTATTCATTCAATGTATATTAAAGTTAACAATTCTTCAGATACTAATTACATTTTAAAAAACCATTACATCAACATTTTACAAAAATACACGTTCATATTAAAATACTTACAAGGGTCAAAAATATATGTTAATAACTAAACAACTTGACAAACATATACATCACATTGCCGTCATTTTTTGACGGGCAAGTCGCTAGTATATATATATTACTGCGGTAGTTATTTCACTTGTATATCAGTCATATATGTCATATAAATACAGAACACATAAGAATTGGCCATACATGTAAACGAATGTGAAGTTGATTGGAAATAGGCACAGCATTGGTTTTGTCTATTTATTCACTTTTGTATGAGGTATAGAGTTAGCAAGAAAAGAAGCATTGCTGCGTGCCCATTTTTGAACATAGATTTAATGTTATTAGTTAGCTTTTATTTAGTACAGTTTTTTGTCCAGTTATCATCACTGCAAGAAACACTAAGATTATTTTTACGTTTTTTACAATTATTTTTGTTTAGCTTCTGTTTGGAGTAAATGTAGATGATCCATGCAGATTATTGTAAATTCTGACTTTAGATCTGTACCTGATGCTCCTTTTTTCATACCTGGTGGGACTGCCCTAGAGTTATATCACTATGGCAGGAAGTATTTTCGCTTGCCTCTGACTTCGCTCAACAAATTAATCCATCGGCTGAGGTAAGTCTGTTGGGCCACCACATCCCTTCATTATCCAAAACAAATTGATGCAATTTGGAAATCTTCTTCCATGCAATTACGATTGGTTGTCTCCAAATTAAATTATCTTTTAATTAATAAGTGACTCTCCCACATTTTAGAAGACTCTTTACCCCTTTTCATTACAATTTTTGGACCCCGTGGCTGGCTTACCCTCATAGTATCACTATCCCCTAACAAACCTACTGTTTTACAATTTGAATCTTGACATGGCTGGCTGAGGATCTCCCCGGAGTCAGAGGTGGGAGGTAGGTCTGGTTGTCCCTGGCAATATATACTTCAGATGTACTTTTTATTTTTATTTTATTTAATAGTTTTTTCCCCTTCTCTTTTTTTTATTTTTCTCCCACTTTTGTTTTTTGTTCTTTTCTTATCTTTAATATATATGTTTATTAATTTCCATTATTGTTTTTCATCCTATTTACTATATCCTAAAAAAGGAAAACATTGTATGAAGATGTCGTACAAAACGATGCTCATCTAGTAGAACATGTTTATCTAGATGGGGTAACCATTGCGAAACATATACTATCAATCTTTACATGGCCCCTATGCAGGTGAACCTTGTTACTGAATGATTAAATTTCTTTTGTTTTTGTATTCCACTGGCGACTTTATTGTATATTGTCGCATCATCTGTATGTTGACATCTTTACTGATTAATAAAACTGATTGAAAAAAAAAAAGATCTGTACTGGAGGAAAACATTTGAATTGCTGATTCCACAGAGCACAATACAATAGACCTGGGTCTCATGACATCTCACAAAACCTCCCAAATCTTGCGAGGTCTTGCGAGATTATCTCACATGATTTTGTGAGACACAGGTATTGAAAGACCGATAAAGGGGGAGGAGCAGGAGAGGGGAACTACATAATCTGGGGAGGATTCATCCCCCTTGTCCACCCCAGTTCCTATTCCTACGCTCCTGAATATAACTGGAATAGACACTTAGATATAATTAAAGATGTCTTCAGAAGTGAATTCACGAACATCAAATTTTCGGTTCACGAACTTCCATCAAATGTTCGCGAATGGGCGAACCCAGCGAACCGCCATAGACTTCAATGGGCAGGTGAATTTTAAAACCCACAGGGACTCTTTCTGGCCACAATAGTGATGGGAAAGTTGTTTCAAGGGGACTAACACCTGGACTGTGGCATGCCGGAGGGGGATCCATGGCAAAACTCCCACGGAAAATTACATAGTTGATGCAGAGTCATGTCCCGTTCCTTGTCCTCACTGATGTCATTGAAGGTCTCTTCCTCCACCCAGCCACCAAGGGTCCCCGAAAGGTGACAACAAGCCCCCTGGGACGCCTGCTGTGTTTGGTCTTCCACCTCCTCAAAGCCTCCTTCCTCCTCTGACTCCTCTTCTTCAGACTCCTCTCTCTGCGTTGCCTCTGTCTTCGTTATTATAAGGTGTGTACTGTTAAGTAGAACTATTCCTATTGGTTTAATCCCTGTTACATCCACTATTAGGGGACGTGTATATGGCATTGATTTTTGGAACAGGGAGATGGAAAAAGATGCTTGGTCGGTCCTCCCACTTCAAATTTGGGGCACTGTGCGTGCAATCTAAGGTGCCACCAGATATGAGTTTCACTGTGCACTGGCAAAAGTTGGCAGAGTAGGCGCTGTAGGCCTCACACACACGCCTGTAGGCAGGCAACTGATATTCAATCGATTACAGTCAAAAAAGTGTTATTTCACTGAGCACAATATAAGCTGTGAGCCTGACACAGGCAGGCAACTGAAATTAGATTACAGGAAACAAATGGTTGTTTTCAATGTATGGTACACCACCAGGTATAAGTAGTGAAAATAAGCACAATATAAGCTGTTAGGTGTTAACCTGTCACACACACATGCTGGCAGGCAGGCATATGCAATTCTATTACACAGAAAAAAATATAAAAAAAATGATGTTCTAGCCCTAAAAAGGGCTTTTTGGGTTGCTGTCTTTGCAGCAGATATCAGATGAGTCCTTCCGGTCTGTAATGGAAGCTAAATACACAGCCTGGCTATCTATTTCCCTATTAAATCTCCAGCAGCTACACTATCTGTCCTCTCACAACGAATGCAGCTTCAGAATGATTTTAAAATGTATGCTGTCCTTCAAATGGAAGGTCTGGAAGGGAGTGTATGCTGCTGAGTGGCTGGAATGTGTCTGCTGACTGTGAGGTGCAGGGTCAAACTGACGTCATTGATAAAGTATAGGGGGCGAACCGAAAAGCGAATGTTCGTAGTCCGCTGCGAACACGAACATGCCAAAATCGCCTTGAATAGTCCGCGGGGGACATGTCTAGTCTTCAGGCATTTTTGTTGTTCCATATAAATGTTTTAACTAGGTGCCCTAATTAATTTATGCTCCTCAATGTAATTACCATATAAGAAGCTCTAAGGATGCTCCAAAGTAATTGAACATTTGTTTTAGAATCTTTCCCTTTCTTCCTGATTTCTCATTTGGGTGTCATGTTTCACAGCTATGAACTAAGTCCACACCCACAAGGAGAAGTTTAATATTGCAAGTGCCTCATACTGCTCCGCTGTAAGCACAGTAACATGTTGTATGTCTGAGGATCATGAGACACTATTGATGATAGTGTGAAGCCACTTCCAAAAATTATATGAATCCAAAAATGCCTAAAGCGTCCCTTTAAAGGACCACTGAATTCCAATATTTAAGTATGATATTTTAAAGAATTGGATTAATAATATGCAAAATAAAAAAAAAAAAAAAAATACATACAGCCTTTATTGATTAACTAATTCAAGCAACTGTTGTTTACTGCGTGCACTCATTGCCTCTTTTGAGCTGATTGATTGAACTGATTTCCCAGTAGGGAAGGGCTTTTTTTATTTGTTCAATTCCGATAAGTTCTATTTAAAAAAATGCCAATTAGGATTGTCAAAATTCCACTGAAGCAGCTCAGTACTTCTCTAAACCCCAATCATTCCCTTCTTTGTTTATACATATAACAGGCATAAAATGTATACTGTGTAGAATAATTGCATATAAATTGTTTTATTTTGCACAATATCATATATTTTTCCTCAAAAGACCCTGTTAAAAATAGTGGCTAGTATTTAATTGTCATTTTACATATGGGTTTTTGAAATATGGTTGTGACTGATTCTGAGAACAAAATGCTAATGATATATGACACTCCCATATGTCTTGTACTCATTGAGGCATTTGTGTCATTTCTTTTCATTTCTATTTCTCTGAGTTGTAGCTCCTTTATGTCGCTCATTAGTTAGAATCTGTGAGTATTTATATAAAAAACATTAATATCAACTGAAATAAAATGTTATTGTTCTACAACAAATACACAATATGCAACACAACAAACTTCTAATGCATATTTCTAATGCAGATTAAGGAAGATAGTGAATTTGAGCGATTGGAGAGCTGGATTTGGTATGTGTTATCATTTTGGCTGTTACAGTATTTTCTAGAGAAAATTAGATGCTGCTAAGTATTAAGACTGCATTATGCTTGCTTACAGTATTTAGGTCAAATGTGCATGCACTGAATCCCTTTAAGGAAAAAGCAATGTACAGCACATAACATTGTATATGAAAATAACTGAATCCATGAACCTAATGAGCACTGAATAGTTATTTAATTATTTTGTGGCTAAAGACATTTTTTTCAACTAAATATGTAGTATATTTTTCAAATAATATTCATATTATTTTAGTGGCTCTGACATTTGTGTCTGCTCATTACACTTCCAATTTTTATAATTATACAATTGTGTTGACCTTTTCACCAGTATTTAAATTCACTAGAATAATGCTTGGGTTTCTTCCAAGTAATGTAGAATAATATAATGACATTTTGTGTGAGTTTATAGCAATTGAAGATGATAGCTTTTCAGTGCGAGAATCCATAAACATATAAAAACTAAGTTCATATTTTGGCCATTATGGCTATGTAGACTACATAATATACCATTAGACATTAATTGATTGACAATCATGAGAATTTAAAAGGGGCAAAAGCTAATGGTACTGTGAACATTATCACTGACTAGTACATTGATTTTTCAATGAATGACTTGCAGGAGAAGTTGATTTTATTATCATTAGTATGCAGAACAGATGCAATGTGTACAAATGATTATACAGGTATAGCAAATATCTGTTCACTTGTGCGAACACAGGCATATGCAATTCATGCTATATATGAGGCTTGAATGCAGATGACCCCTTCTTCTAAGCCCAGCTTGCCACCCAATAATGACAAAACACACTGAAAGATATAATTGTTATTGCTTTTTTATTTTAGTTTTTTTTTTCTGGTCTAGGTCCATGCAGATTTATGAATCTCCACACCCCAGGAACTACTCTTCATTTCCCTTACTATATCCCAATCATGAGAGTACCACACTATATAAAATAATGAATCTGTACATGCACATTGCACAGGGAGCTTCGGTGAGGTCTTGCACCTCATGCCATAGACAGGAATACATTACTGCCTTTATTAATCAAGGAAAACATTTACAATATATACCAGTTAGAATCATTGAGTTACCAATAACAAAGCATGACCCATGTAAATGGCTACAATTCCCCAAAGCCGCACTTCCGTTCAAACCCGTAAACGGCAAATGTAACCAAATATATTATTGGTTTCAAATAGGACTCGCAAAGGGTTTTTACAAAGACATAAGAGTGTCCTAGTAACCATTAAAAAGACAGTGAACCACTCTTAAGCCATACAACTCTTGAGCAATACAAAAGCAAAAGCAAGAAAGTTCATCAGATTGTCATGCTCAACATTCCCATTGCCACATTTGTGTCAAAATAAAATATCTGCCACACTCCTCAAGTGACATTCATCATATAAACATCATATACCAGTGGTTCACAATCATTTCCTCCAGACTCCCAAGACAGGCCACATGAAATATTCAACCCAGGTGATCGAATCAGAGGCTCCTGTTGAATACTTATTGTCTCACCTGTGTTCACACACTGTTAAACTGAAAACCGACCAGTATGGCTAGCCTTGAGGATTAGCTTGTGAAAAACTGCTATAGACATTGCCAAAAAGAGTTGACCCAGTATTTAAAAAGATAGCACACTTAGATAAAAGGATGTAAAATAATTTAATAATGGAAGATATCCTCACTTAGCAAACACTGAGGCACAAAAGAGCAATGAAATATATCATCAAAATGAAAATCATAGGTCAATAAATACATGGGAACAAGAAAGTCTATGCTTAGGCCTGCCTCAACAGTAAAACAAACATGAAAACATTAACTATAGCAATGCAATCAGATACATTCTGAATAAAGAAGTAATCTGATACTGTTGTCAGTAACATCATGTGTTTACCCTGCATCAAAAAGCAAGTGTGATCAATACATGGAGCAGAACAATAATCATCCGGAATGCCAGATGTCTCAAATACACAAGTGAGCTATTCCAAACCTGAAATCCACCTGCCTATTAAAATGTGCTGTAATCAACAAGCTATATAACCCCATCCTCAACAAGCCATTAGCAAGTCTGAAACAGCATGGATTCCCAACAAGTCAGAGAGATGCAGGAGAACATGGATGCATGGTCCCACCTGATAAACTACTGTCTGTATAGCATGTGGCATAATGGAGATCCAGATGCAAGGTGTGTGATTGAGGAGTGGATGAGTAGTGTCTTGGAGTGAATGAAGGTGAGAGTGGTAATGTGATCCATGCTGCTCCAGAACCAAGCCAGGCAAGTGAATTACCACAGGCCATGCATAGTATTATGGTGTGGGATCAGGTAGGGGAAAGAGCTCCAGTAGCATAGGGACAGGGGGATATAGGGGAACCTGCAGGCATGGAGGATGACATTGATGTAGGTGATCAGATTTGTGAGGGTCAGAACAAAATAACCAGGTGGGTGAGGAACTAAGTGGGGCTCAACAAGAGCAAGTTACCCTTGAAGTGCTGGCTCCAGCACAACAGCCACAGGTGGGTGAGCAGGTCCAGGAGACTGTAAGGAGGGTCCGGGCACCCAATGTATACAGGGAGAGAGTCATTAGAGGGGTTAACTGATGGGGAGGTGTATGAGCACTTTAGGCTGACCCATGCCAGTCTTGTAGAGCTCTATGCGGTCCTGAGGGAGGAACTTGAGCCTGCCTTATTGACCAATAGAGCTATACCAGGAATTACATGGATGTTAGCCACAATACACCTCCTTGCATCTGGTAGTTTCCAGAACACCCTGAGCATAGTCGGATGAATGTCTGAGCATATTCCTTTGTGCTATTGTTTGGCAAGCTACCAGATTCACCAGTTACCCTAACACTTTGGAAGAGACCTTAAAGGTGAAATATGACTTAATTGATTAGGAGGTATCCCTAACTTGCGAGGTGCTATTGATTGCACACATGTTGCATTGATACCTCTTAAAGAGCAGGAAGCGCTGTTCAAAAATCACAAAAACTATCATTCTTTCAATGTACAGGTTGTTTGTGATGTAAACATGCACATACAAAGTGTGTTTGCAGGATTCCCTGGAAGTGATTACAATGCCCATATTGTCCCAGTCTGGTCAATATCCATCCGGTTGGATACTGGGTGAGTACCCATAAGTAATTACAGGCAAGCATATCTTACTAACACTGGATACACTAATATATACATCATGTTTCACTCTATTGCTCTGATGTTCACATGTGATTAAGGGAGTAATACTTCCCGATGTGTCCTAATCTTTCGGTTGTTGTTTCCGGTGAGATATCTGTTTCTTACTACTGATTAGCTAATATATAAAAAGCTTTAATTGCGGACTACAATGCAGATGTCAATCTGACATATGTCACATGATGTTACTTACATACCCACGGCATGTGCATATACTCTACGTCGATATATATGTACCTATTGCTTTAGACATTCTATACTCTCCTCTACTTGGACTATTGTGAAGGTTGCATTATGCGCCCTTCCAGATATCTTCTTCAGTGCTGATGAGATCCTCCCTGTACATGTGGGGAAGAGTAACTTTAGTCTTGAAACATAACTGATAATGAGGCTATGTTAATCTTCTGTTATTCATATGCAACACCAGATAATAAAGATGCTCAATCAGAGAACATATTTATCCCAAATTGCCTTTTCTGACAATGATTTAATCCTATTATTTGAATTTGGTGGTTGTGTTTGATTTGCTGATATTGTAACCATTGGATTTCCGTATCACCAATTAAAAGACCCTGATGTGCTCAGCACCATCAGTTAGGGGTAAAAAAAAAAAGATCACTATGGATTTACATTCTTTCAAACTAATCATGAATGTAGATGAATGCAGTCATTCTAGTTAAGCCCTTAAAGTCATTACAATAAACCCTGCATATATATATTGACATAAGTCATGATTTCAAGCCCCCTGGCTGCCACTTTTATCTATATTGACAATGTACCTATTTTTTTTTGTATATGTATATACAAAATATATATTTATATATATATATCACATATAATAGTTGTCAAACTATGAATCGTCGTCACGCTCAAAGCGAGGATGCAGTTTGCTCCGCAAATGCATTTGCCGAAGGTGGAGGTTCCAATGTCGGCTGTGTTTGGGGTACGCATTTGCGGAGGTGGAGGCTCAAAGGTGCCTCACACGCGGTTAAAAACACACACGCACGACTTAGAAAAAAAACAACCTCGGAACCAACCTTAACGGCACAAACACGCACGAAAAATACGACCATAATGGCCGAACCGCACGCACCTAAAAAGTCATAACACACCAAATACTCACAAAATATACATAAAAAGCTTACCCATATCAACGGGGGAATCCAGGACCTCTAAAAGAGGAAGTTACACCTCCATTTAAGTCCAAATTCACGAGTTCAGACACATGAAAATCCCCTAAGTGAGAGAAAAAATGGCCACCGAAAAAAAAGAAAACGAGGCTCAAAGCCCAGCCACGTACAACTTACCCAAGAAGGGATCCAAGATAAGCTTGGAAACCCGCATTAACCCCGCGGGATCCGAGATAAGCTCGGAGACCTGCATTAACCCCACATTAACCATCACAGTGGGGGTCCCGATCGCACCCGATCGGGGACCCCCACCTCAATGAAAATCCAAAATTCCCTCGTTACGGGTCCTTAAAGGACAGTAAAGGTCAATAAAGGACCCGTTATAAAAAAAATATATATATACACTATTACGCATGGGGCTCTATACAGAGCCCCATCAACCATTAATTAACCCTGTCACTCATGGGGGTCAATACAGACCCCCATAAGCACCTAATTAGCCCTGTCACTCATATGGGTCAATACAGACCCCCATAAAAACCTAATTAACCCTGTCACTCATGGGGGTCAATATAGACCCCCATAAGCCCTTCATTAACCCTGTCACTCATGGTAGTCAATACAGACCCCCATAAGCCATTCATTAACCCTGTCACTCATGGGGGTCAATACAGGCTCATATAAGCACTTCATTAACCCCCTCACTCATGGGGGTCAATATAGACCCCCATAAGCCCTTCATTAACCCTGTCACTCATGGGGGTCAATACAGACCCCCATAAGCACTTGATCCCCATGAGTGAGGGGGTTAATTAATACAGACCCCCATAAAACCCTAATTAACCCTGTCATTCATGAGGGTCAATATAGACCCCCATAAGCCCTTCATTAACCCTGTCACTCATGGGGGTCAATACAGACCCCCTTAAGCCCTTCATTAACTGTGTCACTCATGGGGGTCAATACAGACCGCGATAAGCACTTCATTAACCCCCTCATTTAGGGGGGGCAATACAGACCCCCAAACCGCTAATTAACCCTGTTGCTCATGGGGGTCCATACAGACCCTCATAAGCCTCTATTTAACCCCATCAGTCCCATAAGGGTATGTTAAGACCATTATGGGCCTGTTACAAGCCCACATTAACCACATAAGTGCCATGACGGTCCTCAAGGACCATCATGACACTAAGTATAAACACTACACTGCACTATACCCCCCCAATAAAACATTAAATATCAGCTAAACACCCTCTACACTAACCCACTAACCTATTAACACCTACACTGCCTACCTACCCCCTAATAACCCCCACCACTCTAATTACAGAAAATAAAAAAGCCTTAAGTTCCAAAAAATAAAAAATCTACATTACATAAAATAAAAACCTGTCACAAAAAATAAAAAAAGGAACATTACAGAAAATAATTTAGGTTTTTTCACATTGCAACCCCCCCCCTCCGCACTACAGAAAATAAACAAATTACACACCTGAAAAGGAAATACATACAATACAAATACATACAATACAAATGCATACAATACAAATAAAATGAAATACAATACAATACACCCCTATCTAATATACAATACATTCTATCTATCTATCTAATATACATAATATACATCCCCCAATCTATCTAAATAAATGCCATAATGTAATATACATCCTATCTATATAATATACATCACACAATCTATGTAATATACAATAAATACTATCTATCTAATATACATCCTATCTATTTAATATACATCACACAATCTATCTAAATAAATAACACAATCTAATATACAATACATGCTATGCTATCTATATAAAACGCAGACCCCTAGCTAACATACAATAAATGCTATCTATATATAAAATAATCTAATTCTAAGCTAAAAAAAAATAATTAAGACCACTTACCTTTGCAGATGTCCATTCAGATCAGGCACCTAGGAAAAAGAAAAAAAAATGAGTGCAACACGTTTACAGTAAATACTAAACATTCTAAACATTCTAAATATTCTACTTACCTTTCCAGCATGTCCCGTCCTGATTCTCTGTTGCGGCAAAAAACATAACATTAATACATAAGCATAAAAACAAAATAAACATAATCTACATTGTATTTACCTCCCTGCGATGTCTCCGGCCTCTTGCCCCTCTTCTGCCACGCTCTAAAAAAATTAGTGCAACACATTTACAGTAAATAAATAAACATTCTAATCATTCTAAATATTCTACTCACCTTTCAAGCATGTCCCTTCCTTATTCTTTTACTCTTATCTGGCGCGGCCCCTGTTAAAAAAACATAACATTAATACACATACATAAGCATAAAAACAAAATAAAATAAACACAATCAACATTGTACTTAACTCCCCACGATGTCTCCGGCCTCCTCCTCCTCTTCTGCCCCGCCCTGGAACCGCGCTCTAAAAAAAAAAAAGATCACACATACGCACTCACGGACATCCCCGACGCTAATGAGGCTCTGGGAAGACTTTTCCGGAAGAAAATAGGCAATGGCGCCTTCTGATTGGTTGAAAACGCTGTCTATCAAATTCACCCAATCAGAAAGGGTTACAACCTAACATCCCACTCTGATTGGATAATGCACCTGTCAATCTTTATTTAAACCAATCACAAGGCTCAGATGCCTTCAGCCAATCATAATGGAATACAACCCCACAAGGTGATTGGCTGGAGGCATCTCCGCATTCTGATTGGTTGCGCTGACACTAGCCAATCACAATGGAATACACCCCAAATACTGATTGGTGAAGGCATTTGTGCCTTGTCATTTGCTGTTGTCAATGTCAATCTGTATTACAGCCAATGGGAAGGCGCAGATGTCTTCAGCTAATCACCGCGTGGGGGTGTATCCCATTGTGATTCGCTGATGGCAATAAAGCCTTCGGATTGGCTCAAATAAAGATTGACAGGTGCATTATCCAATCAGCGTGGGATTTTGGGGTGTATCCCTTTCTCATTGGTTCACAATTGGCGTCTTCTCATTGGCTGAATTTGATAGACAGCGTTTTCAACCAATCAGAAGCCGCCATTGCCAATTTTATTCTTTATTCTAGAACACTCCGTAGGAAGTTAATTATCGTCAGAGACATCCGCGAGTGCGTATGTATGTTGTTATTGTTTTTTTTTTTTTTTAAAGCACGATACTTCCGGGGCAGAAGACGAGAAGGCCGGAGACATCGCTGGGAGGTAAGTACAATGTAGATTGTGTTCATTTTACTTGGTTTTATGTTTATGTATGTGTACTAATGTTATGTTTTTTTTAACAGGGGCCGCACCGGAGAAGCAAAGATGAAGGACGTGACATGCTGGAAAGATGAGTAGAATATTTAGAATGTTTAGAATGTTTTTTTATTTTATGAAAAACGTGTTGTAATTTTTTAAATCTTTTTTACCCTAGGTTGGTGATCTGAAGAAACATCTCAAAGGTAAGTGGTCTTAATTATTTTATTTTAGCTTAGAATTAGGTTTGCTATATAGAGATAGCATGTATTGTATATTTGATAGATAGGGGGATGTATAGTACATAGATAGTATTTATTGTATATTAGATAGATAGGGGGATGTATATTAGATAGATAGTATTGTATATTAGATAGGGGGCTGTATATTAGATAGATAGTATTGTATATTAGATAGAGGGATGTATATTAGATAGCGGGATGTATATTAGATAGGGGGATGTATATTAGATAGGGGTGTATTGTATTGTATGTATTTTATTGTATTATATTGTATGTATTGTATTGTATGTATTTTATGTATTACATGTAGTGATGTCCCGAACAGTTCGCAGGAGAACTATTCGCGGCGATTTTCGCATGTTCGCGTTCGCAACGAACGGCGAACATATGCGATTTTCGGTCCGCCCCTTAATCTTTATCATTGGGGAAACTTTGACCCTGCATCTTACAGTCAGCAGACACATTCCAGCCAATCAGCAGCATACACTCCCTTCCAGAGCCTTCCATCTGTATGACAGCCTCCATTTTAGAATCATTCTGTAGCTGCATTCGTTGAGAGAGGAGATATATTCTACCTGCTGTTGATTTAATAGGGAAATAGATAGCCAGGCTGTGTATTTAGCTTTAACTATACACCTAAAGGACTACTTTGATATCTGCTGCAAGGACAGCAACCCAAAAAGCCCTTTTTATTTTATTTTATTATTTTTTTCTGTGTAATCTAATTGCATATGCCTGCCTGCTAGCGTGTGTGTGTGAGGCCTATTGCATCTAGTCTGCCAACTTTTGCCAGTGCACAGTGACACTCATATCTGGTGTCACCGTAGTGTGCAGTGAAATAAAACAACCCTTTTTTTACTGTAATCGACTGAATATCAGTAGCCTGCCTACAGGCGTATGTGTGAGGCCTATTGCATCTAGTCTGCCAACTTTTGCCAGTGCACAGTGACACTCATATCTAGTGCCACCGAAGTGTGCAGTGAAATAAAACAACCCTTTTTTACTGTAATCGATTGAATATCAGTAGCCTGCCTACAGGCGTTTGTGTGAAGCCTATTGCATCTAGTCTGCCAACTTTTGCCAGTGCGCAGTGACACTCATATCTAGTGCCACCGTAGTGTGCAGTGAAATAAAACAACCCTTTTTTTACTGTAATCGATTTAATATCAGTAGCCTGCCTAAAGGCGTGTGTGTGAGGCCTATTGCATCTAGTCTGCCAACTTTTGCCAATGCGCAGTGACACTCATATCTAGTGCCACCGTAGTGTGCAGTGAAATAAAACAACCCTTTTTTTACTGTAATCGATTGAATATCAGTATCCTGCCTAAAGGCGTGTGTTTGAGGCCTATTGCATCTAGTCTGCCAACTTTTGCCAGTGCACAGTGACACTCATATCTAGTGCAACCGTAGTGTGCAGTGAAATAAAACAACCCTTTTTTTACTGTAATCGATTGAATATCAGTAGCCTGCCTAAAGGCGTGTGTGTGAGGCCTATTGCATCTAGTCTGCCAACTTTTGCCAGTGCGCAGTGACACTCATATCTAGTGCCACCGTAGTGTGCAGTGAAATAAAAACAACCCTTTCTTTTCTGTAATCGATTAAATATCAGTTGCCTGCCTACAGGCGTGTGTGTGAGGCCTATTGCATCTACTCTGCCAACTTTTGCCAGTGAACAGTGACACTCATATCTAGAGCCACCGTAGTGTGCAGTGAAGTAAAACAACCCTTTTTTTACTATAATCGATTGAATATCAGTAGCCTGCCTAAAGGTGTGTGTGAGGCCTATTGCATCTAGTCTGCCAACTTTTGCCAGTGCACAGTGACACTCATATCTAGTGCAACCGTAGTGTGCAGTGAAATAAAAACAACCCTTTCTTTTCTGTAATCGATTAAATATCAGTTACCTGCCTACAGGCGTGTGTGTGAGGCCTATTGCATCTACTCTGCCAACTTTTGCCAGTGCACAGTGACACTCATATCTGGTGTCACAGTAGCTTGCAAGCATAGTACCACTAATCGTAAAAAAATGACAGGCAGAGGCAGGCCACCCGACAGGGGCCGTCGTGGTCGAGGTGCTGTGATACCCTTTGGCCCTAGAATAATGCCCAGTTATCAGAGGCAATGTATCCTGAACTTGAACAGTTCTGAGGACATGGTTGACTGGCTAACACAGGACACCCAATCTTCTACAACTTCCGCTCGGCACCTAGACGTACCATCCTCCTCCAGCTTAGATTCGGGCACCTCTCCAGTTACCACTCGCCCGCCTGCCGCCACCACCAACACTAGCACCACAACCGCTTCACTTGATCCATCAGCAGAGTTATTTACAGATCCGTTGGAAGAAATGAGTGATGTACAAACATTAGTGCCAGAGGATGTAGATAACAGGGATATGTCCCAGTCAGGCAGCATTACACACATGGACGTACGGTCTGATGATGATGATGATGTTGTACCCGGTGCTGCTTCCTTTGTTGAGTTGTCAGATACAAGTGAAGTGGTTGATGACGACCATGCATCTGTGGATGTCACGTGGGTGCTTGCTATAAGAGAAGAAGAACAGGAGGAAAGTTCAGATGGGGAGACAGAGAGGAGGAGGAGACGAGTTGGAAGCAGCGGGAGGTCGTCGCAAGTAGCTAGTGGCACAGTCAGACAGCATGCATCTGCACCCGGGGTCAGCCAGACAGCACGCCAGTCAACGCATGCTTTTGCCAGCACCAGATTGCCGTCATTGCAGAGCTCAGCAGTGTGGCAATTTTTTCGTGTGTCTGCCTGTGACAACAGTGATGCGATTTGCATACTGTGCGAAAAGAAACTGAGTCGTGGAAGTCCAACACCCAGCTAGGTACAACTTCCTTGTGAAGGCACATGATGTCACATCACAAACGCCTATGGGATCAACACATGAGTACAAGCAGCACACAAAGTCAAAGCCGCCATCCTCCTCCTGGTCCAGCATCTTCAGCCACGTCAACCACTGCTGCCCTGCTTGCCCCCTCTCAACTATCCGCCACTCCGTGTCTCGCCCTGAGCAGTCCCTGCTCATCTGCCCACAATCAGGTGTCTGTCAAGGACATGTTTGAGCGTAAGTAGCCAATGTCACAAAGTCACCCCCTTGCCCGGCAACTGACAGCTGGCTTGTCCGAACTCTTAGCCCGCCAGCTTTTACCATACAAGCTGGTGGAGTCTGAGGCGTTCAAAAAATTTGTAGCTATTGGGACACCGCAGCGGAAGGTACCCGGCCGAAATTTCTTTGCACAAAAGGCAATCCCCAACCTGTACTCGATTGTGCAAAAGGAAGTAATGGCATCTCTGGCACACAGTGTTTGGGCAAGGGTCTATCTGACCACGGATACCTGGTCTGCAAAGCATGGTCAGGGCAGGTATATCACCTACACTGCGCATTGGGTAAACCTGGTGACAGCTGCCAAGCATGGAATACGTGGCTCTGCAGAGGAGTTGGTGACACCGCCATGACTTGCAAGCAGGCCTGCTGCCACCTCCTCTACTCCTCCTACTCCATCCTCTTCCATAACCTCCTCGGCTGAGTCCTCTTCTGCTGCTGCTATGTATTGCTCCACATCAATGGCACCCCCCCAGCTCCACAGTTACTATTCCACATCCCGGATACGGCAGTGTCACGCCGTCTTGGGGTTGACTTCCCTGAAAGCAGAGAGTCACACCGGACCAGCACTCCTGTCCGCCCTGAACGCACAGGTGGATCAGTGGCTGACTCCGCACCAACTGGAGATCGGCAAAGTGGTTTGTGACAATGGAAGAAATTTGTTGGCGGCATTGAATTTGGGCAAGTTGACATATGTGCCGTGCATGGCACATGTGTGTAATCTGATTGTACAAGGCTTTGTGCATAAGCACCCAGGCTTACAGGACGTCCTGAAGCAGGCCAGGAAGATGTGTGCCCATTTCAGGCGTTCCTACACGGCCATGGCGCACTTTACAGATATCCAGCGGCGAAACAACATGCCAGCGAGGCGCTTGATTTTAGACAGCCCGACACGTTGGAATTCAACACTCCTAATGTTTGACCACCTGCTCCAACAAGAAAAGGCTGATATTGAGTATTTCTATGACCGGGGTGCTAGGACAGCCTCTGCGGAGCTGGGGATTTTTTTTCCACGTTACTGTACGGTCATGCGCAATGCCTGTAGGCTTATGCACCCTTTTGAGGAGGTGACAAACCTGGTCAGTCGCCCCCAGGGCACCATCAGCGACATCATACCTTTTGTTTTATTCCTGGAGCGTGCCCTGCGAAGAATGCTGGATCAGGCCGTAGATGAGCTTGAAGAGGAAGAGTTGTGGTCACCATCACCGCCAGAAACAGCCTTATCAGCATCGCTTGCTGGACCTGCGGCAACGCTGGAAGAGGATTGTGAGGAAGAGGAGTCAGAGGAGGAATATGGCTTTGAGGAGGAGGAGGAAGACCAACCACAACAGGCATCCCAGGGTGCTCGTTGTGACCTATCTGGTACCAGTGGTGTTGTACGTGGCTGGGGGGAAGAACATACCTTCAGTGAGATCACTGAGGATGAGGAACGGGACATGACTAGCTCAGCATCCAACCTTGTGCAAATGGGGTCTTTCATGCTGTCGTGCCTGTTGAGGGACCCTCGTATAAAAAGGATGAAGGAGAATGACCTGTACTGGGTGTCCACGCTACTAGATCCCCAGTATAAGCAGAAAGTGCCTGAAATGTTACCGAATTACCACAAGTCGGAAAGCATGCAGCACTACCAAAATAAATTAAAAAGTATGCTTTACACAGCGTTTAAGGGTGATGTCACAGCACAAAAGCAATCTAACAGCGGAAGAGGTGAACATAATCCTCCTCCTCTCACGACCACGCTGGCAAGGAGAGGACGCTTTACAGACGTGTTGTTGATGGAGGACATGCAGAGCTTTTTAAGTCCTATGCATCGCCACAGCCCTTCGGGGTCCACCCTCAGAGAACGACTCGACCATCAGGTAACAGACTACCTCGCCATAACTACAGATATTGACACTATGAGGAGCGATGAACCCCTTGACTACTGGGTGTGCACGCTTGCCCTGTGGCCTGAGCTATCCCAATTTGCCATAGAACTTCTGTCCTGACCCGCTTCAAGTGTCCTGTCAGAAAGGACCTTCAGTGCAGCAGGAGGTTTTGTCACTGATAAGAGAAGTCGCCTAGGTCAAAAAAGTCTAGATTACCTCACCTTTATTAAGATGAATGAGGGATGGATCCCGAAGGGACTGACAGTGGGCGATACATTCGATTAAAAAAGGCCTGATAGATGAGCTGCCTTGAGCTAATAATGGTCCACACGCTGCTGTATTTTATCCCTGAATGCCGGATGACGTGTGTGACTTATCCGCTACCAACTAGGGTTCAAGACGCAATGTTTTAGGGCACTTTCTGCCTGGCAAACTAACATCAATTTTTCTGGTCGCTGCAACAATACCTAATTTTTGCATTTAAATTATTTTATTTTAGAAGGCGTACAGCATGTAATGAAAAATAAAGCATTTTTGAACAGTCTTGCATAACAGTTGTGCAAAAATACATATTTACAATAGAGACATTTTGTGAAAGTTAGCTGGCTATTCCTTCTTATTTTTACTTTTTAGGTTAATAATTTTTCTTATTTTTTACTGTGATTGCAATTTAAGAGATACCTAAAACATGGTAAAACAGACAATAGTAAAGAGTATATCTGCAGGAAACACCAAAGTCCTATTAGCTATCATCCCTCCAGCAGTATTAGCTTATTATTTACAATATCTAGCCTGGGCAATCACCCTTGGGTTAACCTAGTGCAGGCTTCAGTAAGTGACCTTTCCTTTCCTGGGATGATTTTCCCGCCGGTTGCTTCTGAAGGGTCTCTAGGGCTCCCCCACTCAGGTCCTTCCCCCAGTGTCGCTTCAACCAGTAACAAATGTTTTATATTTGTAAAGCGACCCAATGATCCCCCTTGATAGAGGTTTATCTTTACAAATTTTGGAGAACCAATTTAAGACCGGTGTCACCTGTTTCTGGGTCAGGGAGTGTGTGAAATACCTCAGCCTACAGTAATTGTAATGTACTGACAGCGGTAGCTCATGCTTGTCCCTCAGTTCCTCATAGGTGAGCATCTGGCCCTTTACTAACCTGTCTCCCAGTCTATCTAGTTTCCTTGACCTCCACCAGTGTTGTGATGTTGTGCTCATATGTTTCGGGGCCTGAGTATGGTCAAGAATTGGGGTCATTTGGGTGGATCCAGGGAACAAACCCATGTGTTTCTTGGCCCATTTCCAGTATGATAGTGAGTCTCTGATTAGGGGGTTTGGCAAGTTTTTAAGGCTCTGAGGCAATTCTGATAGCCAAGCCACCTTGTCCCAGGTTAAGGGCCTTAAAGTGTGGTTGTCTAAATACACACAGGCCAGTTGATGACATATAGAATGTGCTATTGGGAGGAAAGATAGGTGACGGAACAGGTATTAAACTGATAGGAATGAATAGTACAACTTAATATACCACTCCTATCTGGTGGCACCTTATATTGCACATGCAGTGCCCCAAATTCGAAGTAGTAGGTCCGACCAAGCATCTTTTTCCATCTCCCTGTTCCAAAAATCCATGCCATATACACGTCCCCTGATAGGTAACGTAACAGGTATTAAACTGATAGGAATGAGTAGTACAACTTAATACACCTCTCCTATCTGGTGGCACCTTATATTGCACGTGTAGTGCCCCAAATTCGAAGTAGTAGGTCCGACCAAGCATCTTTTTCCATCTCCCTGTTCCAAAAATCCATGCCATATACACGTCCCCTAATAGTGGATGTAACAGGGATTAAACCGATAGGAATAGTACTACTTAACAGTACACACTTTATAATAATGCAGACAGAGGCAACGCGTATAATCTTCCATGCTGTGCAGTGGAAGCCCCCAGACTCTGACCTGTGTATAATATTCCATGCTGGGCAGTGGAAGCCCCCAGACTCTGACCTGTGTATAATATTCCATGCTGGGCAGTGGAAGCCCCCAGACTCTGATCTGTGTATAATATTCCATGCTGGGCAGTGGAAGCCCCCAGACTCTGACCTGTGTTTAATATTCCATGCTGGGCAGTGGAAGCCCCCAGACTCTGACCTGTGTATAATATTCCATGCTGGGCAGTGGAAGCCCCCAGACTCTGACCTGTGTATAATCTTCCATGCTGGGCAGTGGAAGCCCCCAGACTCTGGGAGTCTGAAGAAGAGGAGTCAGAGGAGGAAGATGGCTTGGAGGAGGTGGAAGATTAAACACAGCAGGCGTCCCAGGGGGCTTGTTGTCCCCTTTCAGGGACCCTTGGTGGCTGGGTGGAGGAAGAGACCTTCAATGACATCAGTGAGGACAAGGAACGGGACATGGCTAGCTTGGTATCCAACCTTGTGCAAATGGGGAGATTGCGGTTGTGCAAAGGGACTGTTTGCGGTTGTTTACGGTGCATTAAACAGTAGAAGCCAACTTTAGTAGGGATCTGGCCGGCTTTACCTCCTGTGCGGTATCCGTAAGCTTGGCCCAGTGGTGGTTGTTTCCTTCCTCTGCATGGTCTCTGGTGGGCTGGTCCCTCTCATTGATTGCGGATTACTCATGATCGTAGAACCAGTGCCCTCCCCTGATTGTTGGATTATCTTAGCCATAAAAGACAAGCATTGCGTATCAACCTGCTTTTTCTGCTTCCGTGCTTGTGAGCAGCTTCTGAAGTGACCTCAGAGTATCATCTCCCTGTACAATTCTCCAAGGCTAGAGCAGTGAAACAGCCTGCCCTGCTGGATCATGAGCATCATTATACTCCACTGGTAAGAATGTAGTAACCCCATCCTGGTTCTCAGACAAGATTTCCTCCAATACCTCCCAGAGCCCTTCCATCACCTCTAGTCTACAGTAAGAAGATCATTGTAATTCAGTAGCTAGTATCACCAGGTTATCATACATATCTTCCAAAACAATCTCTTCCACACCAGATACTTCAACCAGTATGCTAGCTCATCACCCTGCTGGTGCCACAAGGAGGCCATCATCTGATTCAGAAGAGCTGTTGCCAGATCATCTGTCTTGGCAACCCGTGTGATTGCAGTTTCATCATCCTTGTGATTAGACTCCTTTTCTCCTGGATCACCTCAGCTCTGCAGGCATCCAGGGAGCTGGTCTGGGAGTATTGGATAAATAACTGTTGGGTATCTGCATCCTATCCAAGCTGCAGAAAGAACTTTATTTCCACCGGGGAAAGATTGCCATATGCCAGTTCCTGCACAGAGATCTCACCGGTACCACCAGTTTTCACAAAACAGGAAAGGGGGTCTGCTTTACCCACAAAAACTCCTGCCTTCAACTGCAGGAATTCTCCCTCAGGATCATGAGGGGGAGAGCTTTTCGGTACCTGGTGATCATCGCAGTATCATCAGCAGTACACAGGAACACAGGATCACTATAACTGGTACAAACTGCTCTTCATTGTGCTTAAAAAGGCAAGGAAGACCAATACTACCCACAGACCTCATCCGGTTCATCTATCTCTTTCTTCTATGATAGCAGCATCAGTTCAGGTTGCAGATCCAATCTGTTTTTTCAATCTTCTTCTTATAGGATAGTAGAAGATGTTCAGGTATACAAATTGATTATAGTAAAATAATGATATCTTCCTTCTAAATGAAACACACCATGAATATGTGTCCCAAACAACGCATAAACTATATTTCTCCTTTTTATACATTTTCCCCATACAATAAACAATGGTACATTTACATAGGCCAGCCCTGCACCAATCAGCAGTGGGCCTCTTCCCTGGACAAACACAAGTTTGACACATTTTTTCCTCTCTGAGCTACCCCACGTGGGCCGGGTCTGTCTCCATGGACCAGGTGCCAGACTATCTCCTTCCCCATCTAGGTGCTGAGCGGTCTACAGCCCTCAGCTATCATCTACCTCCAGGCATGATCTGGGCCATTTGAGGCTAGAGGCCTCTAGGTCTTTTATCATTGTTAGGGCCATTATTTTGTGTGTAGAGTGTGTTGTAGGGTGCAACTATTGCATTAAACTAATAAAAATATTCCCCTACTCAGGTTGGACACAAACCCCAACCCAAACACTGTCTCCAACAGTCACACTACCTAATCAGCCACTGGTATAGTGGCTGATTAGGTAGTGTGACTGTTGGAGACAGTGTTTGGGTTGGGGTTTGTGTCCAACCTGAGTAGGGGAATATTTTTATTAGTTTAATGCAATAGTTGCACCGTACAACACACTCTACACACAAAATAATGGCCCTAACAATGATAAAAGACCTAGAGGCCTCTAGGCTCAAATGGCCCGGTGGACAGGGGCCTTAGGGATTCAGGGCATACAATCAGAGCATGGTGAAAAACATCACGCAACATAAAAAATCAACAAGTGGTTCTCATGACCTTATGATCATGATAATATCCCTTTGATCCAACTTGTCCATCAGTGTCCAGTGGCCAGACCCAAAAGTCCAAGATCCCGATTTAATTGAGCTTTCACTCGATCCAGTAGCGCATGAGGTCACAAGTTAATTTCGCTTCTATTCATTTGGCTTCTTTTTGTGAGCTCCAAAAAATGGGTTACGAGTTACAGCCTAAAACATTTTTTGTTGGTAAACCAAATCCATTACAGTCTCCTGAAGCCTTTGAACTTTCACTTTCGCAAGAGTTACGATGGCTAAAATCACACATCGCAATTCAATTGCTCAATTTCCCCAAGCCCGCAAATGTTTTCACACCCGTAAATGGCAAAAGAAGGAGAAAATCCTACGAGTGCTATTGAGGACCCACAAGGGGGGTTAAACACCTGTTCATAGCACTTTAAATGCAAATAAAAAGTCAATACTGCACTGTAAATAACGGGGAAAGTGATGATAGACATTAGAATTCGATCTCAGTTATCAATGAGTTAATACACATCGATTTAATAGAACAAGCCCGCAAGAGCCGTAGACTTAAAACCATAAACTATGAACCCGTACGTAGCATTTCATGGCATGATCATGATCAATTAAGCCGGTAAGTTACAATTTAGACAATAGTAAATGAGCCCGTCACCATAACATCAGTAAAATATGGCGTTTAAACGTCAATCAATTAGGGTTTAGACGTCCAATATGCGATTGTGCTCGCAATCCAGCAAAGTACATATCAATAAAAATTAATGAAGAAACTGTTATAGTCCATGTGGGTGGCTTGATAAGTATGTGAGATTGCTATAACACGAAAATGAAACGTAAAAAAAAAAAAATGTTATTGCAAATTTGCGAGCTTGGGACTGTTGTGCAATTAATTCTAATGTCTTTAATCACTTCCCCCATAATTAAAAGTCCAGTATTGTGTTTTTATTTGCTATTGCAGTGTTACGAGCAGGTGATGAACCCCCTTGTGAGTTCTATCTGGTACTTGTAGAATTTTTTGCTACATTTGCCATTTACGGGTTTGAAGACACTTGCGGGCATGAGGAATTGTAGCAATTGAATAGCTATTTGCGATTATAACATTTACAGGCTTGAAAGATCAAAGGCTTAGATGGGTTGGAGTGCAGGTTTTTACAACCTATAGGAATTTTCAGCTCACAAATAGATTGTGGGTAGCAAGAGGAGGCCAATTAAATATCAGTAACTTTTGCAGGCTACATCACAGGCTTCGGATTGCGATTTTGACAATTTAATAGGGCCCAATTCTGATAGGGTAATGGAAAATGTGTTTGACAAAAAAATTGGATGAAGATAAAGAAATTAAGATAATTCATTAAACAACAACCATTGCATCCCATGGGAGGAGATTTCGATCCTGTGGTCCCAGAAAAAATACAACATTGCTGCAGGTTTTTAAATTGTAATCACGTCTTAGGGTTATACTGGTGTGTGAAGTGCAAAAGAAAAAATACATTAAAATAATAATAATAATTATTATTATCTTTATTTATATCGCGCCAACATATTCCAAAGCACTGTACAGGGGTTGAGTACATGGCAAAAAGCAAAGTTAACACCTTGTAAAGAATGGGGGCCCTGTTGATTACCTAAATTTGCTTACAGGGAAAGATTGTATAGAAAGTAAAAATATTATTCAACATAAAAATATAATTAAATAAAACTAAGTTATATGGAGCAGATATAGTTATTAAAACTAAAATAATCTTTTAATATATAAATACAATTGAAATGGACATATTGTAATAAATATCCTTACTATTATTAACAATATACAGAGCGGTAGAGATCTCACAAAGCATCATTATTATTCTGTTATTTATATATTTGGGCATTTATAGACTAACTCATGGAATGTGTGATCTGATATAGACAAATTAATGGAATCTATGTGCAAATAAAGATGAATATTTTGTCTGATATAGCAAAATCCAAGAATCAATATAATAAAATAAAATTAATAACCAACATTACATGAGAAAGGCTTGGTAACTTTAAGTTCATCTACAGATTACAAACTCAGTATCTCTCTCTGCTGGATATTGGTTGGGCCGGGCAATGCACACACTGAGTTATGGAGCTCTATGAACAAATAATTTACTACCTCTTAACAGGCTGGCAGTGGCCGATAAGTGTTTGTCAGTGGCAGGTCATGGCATTGCTGCAAGACTGTACTTGAACTGTAGTATGGCTCTTTTACTTTTGCAGCACTCATTTTTCATGCAAACAAACCCTTAGTAATGCTTAATCCATATTCCAGTCTCATGTCGCTTTAGGCTGTCTCCTGTATACATTTTTATAACACATTATATTTTACTGTGTGATAAAAATTGCTTTGCTATTTTTGCAAGAAAAAAAAACATGAAACTGTCATAGAAACAGGTCAATTTAAATCTTTATTTATCCCAGAAGTATGGTGCTGTCATTTTAAAAGTATCTATAAAAATGCAGACTTAAAACAATGGATATATTGCATGCCTGAAGTTACATATTGACTTCAGATTTAGTTTACCCGATACATTTAATTTAGAGTTCAATAAATCTTAATATCTACTACTGAAAAGCCAATACACAGTTCTTAAAACTAATCTTAGCAGTCTGTAACATTGCAGAAGTGATTAGTTAATTATTTACTAAATAAAAAAAAAACATTTTTGTTCCTTGATACACTGTGATTCTCATCCAAATAAATTGCCATAAAGATCTTTTCTGCTTTTTGATGTTTGATCCTTATATTATTCTCTTTTAAGTATTTATAGTTTATTTCTCATCCTATGATTTATTGAACTATATGTTACATATTTCTATGTGCATTATGTTGGATTTGTCATTTATGTGCTTTTAGGTTCTTTCTAAAAATAACATTATTATCTACCTCTGGTGCAGCCGGTGAAAAGCACTCAGGCCCTGCTCTAAGGGGGGCCCGGTGCGGTTTAAAAATGTATATATATATTTTTTTTTTATGTATTTTCTTTTCTTTAAATGTGGTGTAGTGAGGGCCCCCCTGGAGAATCTCCACTCTGGCTCACCTGACCAGGGCCCCTCTGGGACCCCTCAACTGCTCAACAACCCCCACACACACACGCATCCCCAGAATGGATTATTCAAAAACGTAAGCGTACAAGATAATGCTACATGCGTGCTTGTCAATTAATCCTGCTCAAAGCTTCAGGCATGATACAAGGGGTGCTGCCTGCTGCCTCATGTTTAATTTAACGTTATATATAAATACATGTGTGTGTGTATATGTGTGTCTGTATGTGTGTCTGTGTGTGTCTGTATGTGTATGTGTCCGTATGTGTGTGTCTGTGTGTATGTGTCTATATATACACACATATTTATGTACTGAGTGAGGGGATATGGGGGTGCCTAGAGCAATACAAACTTTTACTCCCACTACATCTCTCACGGGGCCCAAATGCATATATATATCGTATATATACACTGAGTGAATTATTAATGGAGGGCCAAGAGCACCCACCACATCCCTGGTGGGCAAATATATTTTCTCACTAGGTCTGCCAATGGCTATACATCGTTTCTTCTGAGTGGGACAGTGTGTTAATAAATTACATACTGCTAATGATCTTCCATTGTGTTGTTATTCTGCTCATCATGGGCTCATCCCTGTTTAAATGGCCACTGTAGTTGAGGAAAAATTTTACATGTTTGTGAAGTTTGTAATAAACTCACAACATCATCAGCTACCAAGAGTGCAGAGAGATATAGAGAAGGGAATTTTACACCGTGCCTCTTCCCCCTCACAGGATCAGATGTGGATAACTGTAAGTCTTCCTCCATTAGAAATATAACCCTCCTACTTATGTATGCAGCCTTCATGTATTGTGCATATATATGGCTGTTCTTTCCTATTTTATATAAAGTGGAAGGTATTTTTATTACCTTTCTGTTCCTTTTTGGTCTATTATGAACATAAAATAACCAAAGAATATTAATTATCTTAAAAGGACACTTTAGGCAAACATTTTGTTTTGTATAAAATGTTCTAACTAGGTTTATTTAATCATTTGATCCTTCCCATATACGATTTACACTCACATCCCTGTATTCAGTGAGCTGGCTCTCTGAATGATAAAACTAGAGTGACATCACTAAACATTTTTACATTATATTATAAAGAATTAAATTAAAGGCAATGCACAATTATAGTTTTTTTTAAATTATGTAAAAATTCAGAATTTGTAACTATTATTTTTCTAGCATAAACCCAATCTATGCAAAGTCTTCCTGAGCAATATGCTTTAAGTCTTACACCCTGCTATTTTATTAATTATTTTGATAAAGGTCAAGCTTTTCGCCAGAGGCAGCGAGAGATCTGTAAGGCAGAAAATCACCATGTGTACTGTCTGCTGTTCCCAGATGAAAAGTCAGTTCCTGGCTATTACTTTACAATATGAGTCTATTGCATAATGCCAAATTTATGACAAAACCCATCCCCATCTCTGGATATTTTCATTGCTATTCTTTTGAGCCATCATATTTTCATATGATCTTTTCTGTCCTTTTTATCTTGATGTCAGGATGAAAAAAAGTACCTTCTTAAATCAGACAGATTCTCTTTATTCAATGATGAATAATTAATAGCTGCACGGATGCATTACCTGAAAATATTGGACATTTTAAGACTAATCTCCAACTATTCTAGATACTTGAAAAGGTCATTATTTAAAATAATGTAATCTGCCAAGTTTCTTTACAAATTGTAATAAAAGTCTCAGCGATTATCTAAACTGCATATTTTTATAGAAGCTCAGTGACCCTTTGTATCTCTAAGTTATTCCCCTTCACCCTGCTCTTTGTCTTCATTGTTTTAGTTTCTAGATACACAATTTCACACAGAAATTATATTTATTATAATGCCATATGCTTTTTTCCCAAGTCAGATGAGTTGACTATCACTTTGAAATAACATATTGGATGCCAAGATTTATTCCAGCTAAACTTCACTTTCATTGTCAACAAAAATTCTCCTTTTTATGTCCCTCTACGCAATTGCTACTTCTCTATATCTTCTTGTTCTCCCTTCATAATACATTGCTGGGGAAAGAGGTAATATGATAGAAACCTTTAAATATATTTTGTTGTCGTTGTCCAGTCTTTCAGTTGTGTTCGACTCTCGACCATATGGATGCAGCACGCCAGGCACAGTCTGTGTTTCTGTTTGTATTGATCCAAATGGTTTTCTCAGCAAATGTACTGGAGTGGACCACTTCCTTCTCCAGTGGACTGCTATTTGCCTCCCCTCTCTGCTATGAGCTGCCCATTTTGGGTGACCCTACATGGTATAGCTCACAGTTTCATTGAGGTACACAAGACCCTTCACCACGACAAGGTAGTGATCCAGAAATTGATAAATAGATAAAGGGGGTTTATATAAAGTTTAGGAGGGTAAGGTATTCCAGAAAAATTAGAATGCAAGAACATTCTATACCAGCAAAGTGTTACCATAAATATCATATCATAAATATGATTGAAAATCCTGTACATTTATTTTTTTATCAACTTCTAACATGCAGTATATCAGAGTCTGCTTATTGTCTAATAGCATTACATGGATAAAGTGAGTCCCTTTCCCTGTGTGAGTGTCCATAACTCACAAAATACAGTGCTTCGGGTCACAGATGTGCAAGACAGTTGCCTACAAGAGAAGACAGAGGGACAAAGTGAACATTTCCAAAAACAGAGAAATGATTACTGTTTGTGAGAGTAAAGGTTACATGAAAATTAAATAAGGACCAAATTAATGAAATAAACCCAGAACTCTTTCAATTAATTTACTTCAAACTTTAAGGCAGATTAAATGGACACACTTGTGGGACCTTTTTGGTACTCATCTGCCGTGAAATATGTCTTTTTATGGTTGGCAGACATGGTGCCTATTCTCAATCTCAAAAATATGAATTCATATGCTCGGTACAACTACAATCTGGTGTTGCTGAAAACTGGTGAGAACCAGAAAGATCCAAGACAAGTAGTTGCTGTTTTTCCTTACAGTTTGACACCCTATTCAGTGACTTGATGACCTGCCCCTGCTGTTTATGTCCAAGTGTAACATAAAGTGACCTCAGGCAGCAGATTGTTCAGTGTATTTCAGTGTAGTTTATATTATAACATGAAACACTAATCATTTTTTACCACTAAATAATTCTAATCATTTCTCCCACTGTTATTGGTGTAATTATTAAATAAGAAAAGTTCATTCAAAATTGTATTATAAGCTGCCTAACCCGGCTTGCTCATTGGGGATTAAAAAAGATGTAAAAAATAAAAGTATTGAAAAAGAGCCTTACTGGTAATGTGTATATATATATACAAGGAATACTATTTGCTAACTAAACTACCAAATACTTAATAATACTCTATTGAATCAACTAGAGTGTGAAATAGTGCCGAAAAAATAAATTGATGTGAATATACCTGCGTGACCATGTGCACAACCTGTTTACCAAAAGGTAAATGATTGATATTGTGAATATGTATAAAAGTAGGATGATGGTGACTTTAATGATCCTGAAAAATTGAATATATATCTGTGCCTATAATACCTTAAAAACAAGGGTGGTACTAAAGTGACATACACAAATATGACTTATAATAAAAGTGCATAGTGCTGGGATTGAATGATGCAAAAGAATATGGGTGTGATGATAGTAGAGTGCTTGAAAAAGCACTGGTGAGTGATGGGTCAAGTTCTTTGAAGGCCCTAGCAGTAGTAGGTTGACAAAAGGATTATCCTCATATAAACAAACAATTTGTAAATCATCGGATAAACAAAAAATGAAATAAATGGTATAAATTACTGAAGGCTTTTTGAAAAAAACTTTTATATAATTAAAATTGGTACCAACCAGGACTCAAACGATATGCAGTATATAGAAAGACCAATGCTATTGAGGACTTATAATTGCTCATGTGCCAGTGTATATCATAGTACATATGTAATAATATATACAGACCACTAGATCTCTATTTGGTCTTGATGTGCCCCTTGAATCACATTTGAATAGTGAAAAAAGAAATTTCCATGGGGGTTTACCCTAATGAGGGGACCAAGAGATTCTAGTGCTTTAATGAAAAAAACACATATATGTCTTAGAGATTGTCTAAACATTTATATATACATTAAGTCATTTGGGTTGTTACTTACTGCACTTGAGTTTTATGCAAGAAGCCTCCGGGTCCATATACTGATGCCTGGTTGTCCAAAAAGTAGTATGGCTGTTGCCTGACCGGTTTCGTTACTGATTTAGTAACTTTCTCAAAGGCTGCCACTTCTCCAACTGACCTTATCGACACATATTAATTCTCCATTATCCATATTCACAAGTATTACTTTGTGCTAACAAGAATTCACATCTTCAATCACACATTCATTTAACTATATATCTGTTATAATACATTTCTTTTATGGAATCCATTTGAAATCCTATTACTTATCTGTTTTAGTTTCTATATACACCACAATTTCACACGGAAATCATATTTATTATAATGTCATATGAATAATTCCTGCTTTAAAATAGTTCCTCACTCAGTACTTTTGTTATTAATATATATTAGGATTGAATGAATGTTGCAGAGAAAATGGATTTAAGTTGTAGTCATTATATCCAAGAATAGCAGTAGGATACTGAACTGCATGCACAACAATTAAACTTAGATTGGCTGCATTATTGGGGAGAAAGAATATGGTGGTAGGATTATATGGGCATAGTGGTAGTTTAACAGATGTCTTTTTGGATATATTTGTCTGGGGGCAAAAAATGGACTGAGCGACCTATACAGTATATTAAACTACAGAAAGGAGAGCTGGTAGTCACATTCTTCTAGATTCCCAAAGCCATCACCTGGTTTGTAATACATTAAACACATGCACTACCACTTAGTTACCTTCACAGTATTTATGAAGCTACAGAGGTTTAGGAATCTGTTTTGGCATTTTGTATGTAAATCACAAACCTCTAACTAATAATGTTATTTTTTTTTTTACTGCCATTATCCATTTGCCTACTGAAACATAGTTTAATATCAATCGTTGTATAAAGATATTGATACGCCACAGCTTCTAATAAAATAAGAATTTTCAAATGAATGGGGACTACAATATATCTTAGTGAATATTCCTCCAAGTGTGGGACCTCTTAATCTTCCATGTCATCATACATTATGAAAGTTTATCAATTGTAGGTTAGCTTGTACTTATTCAATTTTATATGTGTTTAATTTATAAAAATGAACTCTATATATTTGGATAAAGCCTCAGTTTATGTTGGTTGCAATGTGCCAAATTATTTCCAGTTGTGTCTTATTAAAGAATAAAGCATTTTTTTTCTATAGTGAAGCATTGCAATATTAATCTCTGTTGGCATACCACTTGGTGATGTCACTAAATACATACATAACACACTACCAATATTTGTCCCTTCATATTGTTCAATTTTGTTACATAAGTGTTGAAATGTTTCCATTATTTATATTTCATGTCTCCATCCTATCTGATCCTATCTCCATCCGATCCTGATTCTATTCACAGTTTGCCCTCTTCCTGTTACAAAGACTCTGGTACATTGGCACCATGTCAGCAGTTATAATCCCACCATTACTACTCCATTACCCTCTATTATGTCAAAGCAATTGTTCCATATGACTAGCCATTAACAAATCATTAGTGAATTTTCAATCCAAATATGACCTTCAGAACATCTCATCCACGCTGCTCCATCCCAACCTTGGCCCCCTTCCATTGTCAACAACCTCCCTGGTAGATTGTGAGCTTACACGAACGAGCAAGCTCTCAAAAGTCATATTGGTTGGATCTATAGTTATCCCAACTACATAACTTTTTATAAGTAGTTGAACATAATAATAATTATAATATTAATATATGTTATGCAGTATCATCTCTCCCAATCATTCACCTGTCAGAGAAAATAACACTAAATTGAAATAATATGGGTAAGGGAGCCATATTTATGAACTAATAGTATTCCTAGCCAGTGTAGGATGTTTACAACCACTGATTGTGTAAGATCTAAACAGATCCTGATATACAATCAAGTCCAGAAATGTTCTAAATAGAGATATTCTTGTCAGCAGACTAAAGACTACAAAAGAAAATAAACCTGAACAAAGAAACAAAACCCAAGAAGTCAGCAAAGCCCAAAAGACATCTCGCAAATTTTCCCAAAATATATTAGTTTCCCAAACTCATAATCTTTTCAGACATGTATTTCATATTTGCTTCATAAATATACATTTTTCATGATGAACTGAAATGGAATTTCAGATTACTTATTAAAATTCTTTACTGAGAAACCGTATGTTCTGCTCTTGATCTAATGGCGAAGGTGCCACTTTAATGAAACTAACCCAATACATAAGCCCATAAATCCTTTGAAAAGGTGAATTATACTCTCCTCCATAATATTTTTAGTCATAAGTTAGCATGCAGATTTCTTTACTGCTTTAATCTTTGCTCAGTTGCATCCCTATATCTAATATCTATGTATTGCAACTATAAATCCATGTGTGCTTCTTATAATATACTGTATCTTCAAGTATGTATATCTATGTTATACTTATCAGAAGTGTGATATATTATTATGATTTAACAAGTTGCTATGTCAAATTGTATAATATACTGCAAAATACATGTAAGATAAAAAGCAAAAGCAGATTAGAATCTACAACAAATGCTCAGTCAGTGTCACACACACACACACATATATATATATATATATATATATATATATATATATATATATATATATGTTTAGTCATCTCTCAATAAATTATATTAGAAAAGGACCACTGTGGTCAATTATTTTTCTATATTGGATTTTGCATAATTAAACTTACAGGTTCTCTGTGTACAATATATTTCCTATATATATATATACTGTATATATATATATATATATATATATATATATATATATATATATATATATATATATATATATACACTGTATATAGCATTGTCTAAAATGTTGGAGCTTTATAAATAAAGGTTAATAATAATTGCTGTTGTTTAGTTGTCCAGTCATGACCAACTCTCCATGACCCTATGGACCATAGCACCACAGGCACATATTGTTTCTGCTTGGCTTTATCCATAAGGTTATCTTGGCAAAGATAATGAGGTGGGTTGCCAGTTCCGTCTCCAGTGGACCACGATTTGTCTGACTCTATGCACTGCCCAACTTGGGTCACCCTACATGGTATAGCTCACAACTTCATTGAAGTACAGAAGCCCCTCCACCACAACAAGGTAGCAATCCAGAAGGGTAGTAATAATAATAATAATAATAATAATAATAATAATAATAACTGGCTAATAGTTTTAGAGAGAAAAAAAAGAAACACAGCCTTTATCTTTCACTTTCATGTGCAATTATTCTTTAGTGAGGCATCCATTACTTAGCTTCTTTTTTTCTGCTGCTGTCTTAGGGGGCTATATCGTTGTAAACTAATTATGTTTATATTTGTTTTCTATGAGTGTTGCCAGTTGTAGCTGCCACAGTCCATTATGCAGAAAAAAAACTTCTCTACATTCAAAATCTCATCCTAGCTCAAGAAGTAGATCTTGTGAAACAAAAATGTTGACTACATTTTAGCATAATTGCATATAAATGATAATGTTATGGATCAGGATCTACAAGAAAATGCATTTTATGTTTGTCCTACTCATACATTTTCTCTTTTCAGTATTACGTAACCTTATTAACAATGTTGATTATTGGAGACTCTAAAATGGAGGATTTGCCACTTCCGCATACAAGATGTCGGCAGCACTACTTCCGGTCTGCTAGGGTGACGATGACTATCACACCTTGGACACAAGAAGGAGAACGCCATCTTCCCTTTGTCTTAACCTTCTGACCAATGAGAGAAAGACTCATCCAACTGTGGGATGACACCTAGAGACTCCTTAATGCACTAACCCAATGCCTTGTAGAGATTCCGTAAAAGCGGACATCACAGAACCAATGAATTACCGAATAAACCTGATGATGTGCTTAGTTGCAACATTTATCTGATTGTTAAATGTTATATATGGCGGCTGATTCAATAAACAGGAGGCTAGAGAAAGCTTTATACCAGAACTCTGTGTTGGTGTATTATTTCTCTAAGATGTGCACACTATTTGTATATTGGTAATTTGGCCAGGGACAGATATCTCCGAGAACTACTTTAGTTTTCTCCAAAACAATAATACATAAATAAATTAGATTATTATTATTTTATCCATTATTACTGGATTCATTATTTGATCCAAGATACTCTGAGAAGAATTTATCTAACATTGTCATGTGATTGTTATGCAGATGACACTCAAATCTACCTCACAGCCCCTGATATATCCCCCTCTCTTCTAGCACGTGTTTCCAGCTGCATCTCAAGCATATCCTCCTGGATGTCCGCCCACCATATCAAACTCAACATGTCTAAGAATGAACTCTTAATCTTCCCACCATCGACTACAGCATAAATTCCTCACTCTCTCACTGCCAACAACACCATCATCACTCCCCTGCCCTCTCTTTCATTCCTCTTATACAGTCACTAACAAAATCTTGTCTTTTCAATTTAAAAAACATTTCCAAAATACATCACTACCTTACACAAGACAAAACTAAGATTCTAATACATTCCCTCATCATATCCTGTCTCGACTAGTGCAACTCACTTCTGGCTGGCCTACCCACCACCCGTCTATCCCTTCAATCCATAATGAATGCCTCCGCTAGACTCATTTACCATACTAAACGCTTAGGGCCCTATTAAATTCCCGCTCGTAGTTCTCTCGGTGCTCGCAAAAGGCAGTTTTTCTGCTGTTTGCGAGTACCGAATCTCTCGCAGCCTGCTTTCCGATATGACTGTGAAAAAATGGCCGAGAATAGGCTCCGAGAGAGCTACGTAGTCACACGCAGCCTTAATTCTACGCATGATTCTCGCATATCGTAAAAATCCCTACGGGCACAAAAAGTGCCCGCAAGGGATCCGAAAGCCTCTACGTGCTGCCTCGGAGCAGCCCGAGACAGCAGTGTGAGGCTCCCCCTTGCACCCTATACACATCCCCATGCTGCAGGGGTCTCTATCGGGACCCCTGCAGCACCCCCACATTAACCCCTTGCAGCGGGGGTCCCCGATCGGCACCGCTGCATTTAAAACTTTTAAATTCCCCGCCGCGGCGACTTAAAGGGGCCACGGCACACTATTGCCCAATCCCGGCCGCGGCACCTAAAATTAACCCCCCTCTATGCTGGGGGTCCCCATCGGGACCCCCGAAGTGTCCCCACATAAACCCATTGCAGGGGGGGGCCCCGATCTGCATAGATCAGGCCCTCCGCTGCATTTAAAACTTTTAAATTCCCCGCCTCGCGGGTCCTTAAAGGACCATAAAGGTCCTGAAAGGACTCGCACTAAAAATATTAACCCCAGGCAACTATAATTAACCCTATAACTCATGGTGGTCAATCCAGACCCCCATAAGGCCTTAATTACCCCATTAACTCATGGTGGTCAATCCAGACCCCATAAGGCCTTAATTACCCCATTAACTCATGGTGGTCAATCCAGACCCCCATAAGGCCTTAATTAACCCTATAACTCATGGTGGTCAATCCAGACCCCCATAAAGCCTTAATTACCCCATTAACTCATGGTGGTCAATTCAGACCCCCATAAGCCTCTATTTAACCCCATCAGTCCCATAAGGGTATATTATTACCATTATGGGCCTGTTACAACCCAACATTAACCACATAAGTGCCATGACGGTCCTCAAGGACCATCATGACACTAACTACAAACACTACACTATAACCCCCAATAAACCATTTAATCTAAACTAACCCCCCTCTACACTAATCTATTAACACTTACACTACCTACCTACACTACCTACCCCCTAATAAACCTCCCCAACACTCTAATTACAAAAAAAACCTACCTTACAGAACACAAAAAAACCTACCTTACAGAACACAAAAAAACCTACAGTACAGAACACAAAAAAACCAGACCCCCATAAGGCCTTAATTACCCCATTAACTCATGGTGGTCAATCCAAACCCCCATAAGGCCTTAATTAACCCATTAACTCATGGTGGTCAATCCAGACCCCCATAAGGCCTTAATTAACCCATTAACTCATGGTGGTCAATCCAGACCCCCATAAGGCCTTAATTACCCCATTAACTCATGGTGGTCAATCCAGAGCCACATAAGGCCTTAATTAACCCTATAACTCATGGTGGTCAATCCAGACCCCCATAAGGCCTTAATTACCCCATTAACTCATGGTGGTCAATCCAGACCCCCATAAGGCCTTAATTACCCCATTAAATCATGGTGGTCAATCCAGACCCCCATAAGGCCTTAATTAATCCATTAACCTCTGGTGGTCAATCCAGACCCCTATACGGCCTTAATTACCCCATTAACTCATGGTGGACAATCCAGACCCCCATGAGGCCATAATTAACCCTATAACTTATGGTGGTCAATCCAGACCCCCATAAGGCCTTAATTACCCCATTAACTCAAGGTGGTAAATCCAGACCCCCATAAGCCCTTAATTACCCCATTAACTCATGGTGGTGAATCCAGACCCCCATAAGGCCTTAATTAACCCTAAAACCTACAGTACAGAAAACAAAAAACCTACAGTACAGAAAAAAAAAATACATTACAACCCCACTCCCCACTACAGAAAAAAAAAAATTACACACCTGAAAAGGAAAGACAGATAAACACAATCCAATACATACACATAATACATTACATACAATCCATGACATTACATACATTACATATAATATATTACATATATTACATATAATATATTACACATAATACATTACATACATTACATACATTACATATAATATATTACATATAATATATTACACATAATACATTACATACAATACATGACATTACATACATTACATATAATATATTACATATAATCCAAATCAAATACCCCCTATCTATCTAACATACAATCTATTTAATATAAAATAAATCATAACTATATCAAATACATCCCCCTATCTATCTAATATACAATAAATCCTAACCACATACACAGACCCTAATTCTAAGCTAAAATAAAATAATTACAGTCCTAACTACACAGACCCTAATTCTAAGCTAAAATAAAATAATTACAGTCCTAACAACACAGACCATAATTCTAACCTAAAAGAAAATAATTAAGACCACTTACCTTTAAGATGTTGCTTCAGATCACTAACCTAGGGGTAAAACAAAACAAAATAATTATTACAAAACATTAACATGAAATAAATAAACATTATATACATTCTAAATATTATACTCACCTTTCCATCATGTCCCGTCATTGTTTAGCTCTTCCGTCGCGGCCCTGTTAAAAAAACACAATACATTAATACATTAATACAATATATAAACAATAAATAAAATAAACATATAAACATCGAAATATACATTTAACTTACCTCCCCGCGATGTCCCCGGCCTTCATCTGCGCTCTAAAAAAAAAAAAAAAAAAACTAACGGAGGTCTGCACTCGCAGACCTTCCCGACGCTAATGAGCTTCCCGGAGTCCTTTCCGGGAGGAAATTGGCATTGGCGGCTTGTGATTGGCTGAAAAAGCTGTCAGCCAATCAAAAGTCGTCAATGTATGAGCCAATCAGGATACGCAGATGTCTTCTACCAATCACTCTGTGGGGGTGTATCCCATAGTGATTGGCTGAAGGCATCTGAGCCTTGTGATTGGTTCCCATAAAGACAGACAAGTGTTTTAGCCAATCAGGGTGGATATTGGGGTGTATACCATCCTGATTGGCTCACACATTGACGACTTTTGATTGGCTGAAATTGATAGACAGCTTTTTCAGCCAATCACAAGCCGCCATTGCCAAATTCCTCCCGGAAAGGACTCCGGGAGGCTCATTAGGGTTGGGGAGGTCTGCGAGTGCAGACCTCCGTTAGTTTTTTTTTTTTTTTTTTTTAGAGCGTGGATGGTTCCGCGGCCCAGCCGGGGCTGAAGGGGAGAAGGCCGGGGACATCGCGGGGAGGTAAGTTAAATGTATATTTCGATGTTTAAATGTTTATTTTATTTATTGTTTATATATTGTATTAATGTATTAATGTATTGTGTTTTTTTAACAGGGCCGCGCCGGAAGAGCTAAACAATGACGGAACATGATGGAAAGGTGAGTATAATATTAAGAATGTATATAATGTTTATTTATTTCATGTTAATGTTTTGTACTAATTATTTTGTTTTGTTTTACCCCTAGGTTAGTGATCTGAAGCAACATATTAAAGGTAAGTGGTCTTAATTATTTTCTTTTGGTTAGAATTATGGTCTGTGTAGTTAGGACTGTAATTATTTTATTTTAGCTTAGAATTAGGGTCTGTGTAGTTAGGACTGTAATTATTTTATTTTAGCTTAGAATTAGGGTCTGTGTATGTAGTTAGGATTTATTGTATATTAGATAGATAGGGGGATGTATTTTATATAGTTATGTTTTATTTTATATTAAATAGATTGTATGTTAGATAGATAGGGGGTATTTGATTTGGATTATATGTAATATATATTTTATGTAATGTATGTAATGTCATGTATTGTATGTAATGTATTATGTGTAATATATTATGTGTAATATATTATATGTAATATATTATATGTAATATATTATATATAATGTATGTAATGTCATGTATTGTATGTAATGTATTATGTGTAATATATTATATGTAATATATTATATGTAATATATTATATGTAATGTATGTAATGTATGTAATGTATTATATGTATGTATTGGATTGTGTTTATATGTCTTTCCTTTTCAGGTGTGTAATTTTTTTATTTTCTGAAGTGGGGAGTGGGGTTGTAATGTATTTTTTGTTTTCTGTACTGTAGGTTTTTTTGTTTTCTGTACTGTAGGTTTTTTTGTGTTCTGTACTGTAGGTTTTTTGTGTTCTGTACTGTATTTTTTTTTGTTTTCTGTACTGTAGGTTTTTTTGTTTTCTGTACTGTAGGTTTTTTGTGTTCTGTACTGTAGGTTTTTTTGTGTTCTGTAAGGTAGGTTTTTTTGTGTTCTGTAAGGTGTGGTGTATCACCAAATTAATATTACACAAGGTTCGTCTACATTAAAAGGTATTTATTAAAAGGCAGATAACACAATACTATAAATGTATTACAAACACAACAGCCCAGACCCACGGAGCAACACCCCCTTTTAAATCTATCTACCTATATATATATATATAGTAATTCCCTTCCCCAAACGCTTGATCTTACCCACGGTCAGACCATTGAAATCACCTCCTCACCCTCACCATCAAGGAAGAAAAACAGGAAGCAGCACCAGTTTCCTGCCTGGATATATCCTTAGTTAAGATGATGTAATTTACATCACATCCTGTCCATGACTTCCTTAAGCCATTGTGGGAGGGAAGTAAAGATTCTCAGCCCTCCTACAAAGGCCTGTTTTAGGAAGTCCTGAATTACCATTCAAGGAAGACAAGTTACCACATTCCCTCACTTTTTCTTCTTCTATGTTGCTCAGTTTTCTAGTTATCCCTCTAGTACAGGAGAACCTAGTGGGAGCAAAAACCTGATATACAGGAGAAATTCAACCCACCGTCCCTCCGGAATAGTTCCCTCAGCGACATAAGTTCTCCTGTACTTTCCTATGGCTGTCAATCCACATATTACACAAAAAACAGAATTTATAGAATTTAGGTGAGAGTGTGTGATAAATGTTTATGTATGTGCAATGTAAAACTTTATTGAAGAATGTATGAGAGAGAGAAAGAAGAGGAAAAAGACACATTATTATATATCCTCCTTGCAAGTTTCTTCCTCATTTGTTTCATTGCCACACAAAAGTATATTATTATAATTGTCGTTAATACTTGAATGAACATGAGTACCAGCGACAGTGTTCGTAGGACTGGATGTGTCTCTGACTCATGAAGTTCCAAGGTAAAAAGCTTAATTATCAAATTTGTCGGATCTGCATTTGCAGTAAAATTGATAATTTCAGTGGTAAGGTTTCTTGATGGAAATACCATGATACAAGACCCTTCTTCCACCAAACATATTTCATCAACTGTCCTATATTCAGAGTGGCCAATAAAGCATGCAATGTCCCCTATGCGGATCACCTCTTGCACCAGGTTTTCTTTTATCAACTGCACCCAGCCATCCTCCTCAGCTCCTTTCTCCCAAACACAACTGCACAGCCATCGGTGTTGAGATTTCCTGCAACAGCTTTCATCCATCTCCAATCCTGTAAGAGTGGCCAGTCTTTTTGATGGGAAGTGTTGCTTGTAGATTCCATCACTTAACGTGCCAATGCTATGTATGAAGTTCAGTTGCTCTGCCTGCCCCTCCCAGCGGGGAATTGCCAGGATTAGTCCTATTGTCCCAGATTGTAGTCCATGTGGCATCCATTGATCTGGGCCTTCAATATAGCTGTATTTAAGATTGTCCTCAGTGATGTCCACTCCTTTTCTTTTCAATGACGTGATAATCCTTGTTGCATTGATTTGTCTTGCTCACTTGTTTTCCTGGATGTCTTTAATAGTTTCCTTTAAATCTGCCAACAGCTTTCCTCCAATCATAGAACAGAAAATGGCAGTTCCCACTATTTCATTCTTAATGGTGTTATCAATGGAAGCAATATTTTCCTCAAGTAGATGCAGGTTGTTGGCAATGGTGTGTATGTCATCAACATTGTCTGTCAGTCTACTCACTATAAGGGAGTCAGCTACTCCACCTGTTTTCATAGCATGTCCCATGCCATCAGTAAGGGAGTTTATCCGGCTGTTCACTCCAATGATGTCTGCTGAATTCCATACTCCCAATCCAGTTCCGACTCCTCCTAAAAGGGCTGCAAGTGTGTCCCGTTTTTCTCGACTCCCTGCTCCGGTCCACTCAATGATGGTCTCTTGTATACTTTGCTTAAACCACTGCCGCTGTGATTCCGGGCACTTTGGAGGAATAGAAAAATCATTAGAATTTAGAATTATTGGGTAGTAAGTCCACCCAACCCCTTGCACAACTGTTTCATGTGTTGGTACCACCACCAATCCGCCTATTGGCCATGGTACCTTCTTCTGATCTTTACAACGTTGCAGCTCCTTTAGAGAGACAAATACTTCATCTATTGTTAGAACACACCCCTTTCCAGTATCAAAATTGCAGAATTCCTCTAGATCAGGCTGGGCAGCTATAACTGCAGCGTCCCATTCTCCACCTTCTTCTAATGTTAAGTTACTCACTACTACTGTAATATTTGTAACCCTCCCTTGTACCTTTGTTGTTATTTTAGTCCTTCCTTTAAAGTTTCCTGTATTCATTATCTGTCCATATCTTATAACCCATTCCCAGTTATGTCCCTCTATACTTTTTATTGGAGCTCTAAGAGCTAATCCCCTGGTACTATTATGTGGCAAAATAATGTTTACTTGTAACCCTCCGCCCTCTTTTACTTCCAATTCCCTGGGCCAAATAAATCTATCTGCTTGAACATAATGTAACTCCAATCTTTTCAAACTCTTTCCCTTATTTGCGGTATCTTCTGGCCTTATTGCCTGTCTCCCCATTCCTACTGTGATACAGCTTATACTTATCCATCCTGTAAAAAGGATCCACCACAATCTTCTGTTGACACGCATCTTCATTCTTATACGGCCTTGCTCTGTGGGAACACTAGATTCCATCATTAGAAACATATACATAACAAAAACAACAGGGGACATTCTTTTTGCAAGTTTGTTCACGGCCCTGTAATCAATGGTAAGTCTCCATGATGAGGCTGCTTTTTCATCTCCATTCCCTTTTAACACAGCTTTTCTCACAGGCCAACATGGTGAGTTACATGCATACCCATTTCCAGATTTAATTATTCCACTTCTCTCCAGTATTTCTATCATCTTGGTGATTGATGCCACTGATTCTCTTGGGACTGGATATTGCTTTTGCCATTGTGGGTCTCCTCCTTCCAAAAAGACCATTCCTTTCATTCTTCCACAGTCTAATTTATCTGTAGCCCAAACAGGTATGTCTTGGATTAGCTTCTGCAGCCATTCTGGTTGTCCGTCTAGTTTCAGTTTGTCTTTTTCCAGACTTTTTATCTGAGAGACAATATATGCCATTGGGAGCACAACCCCTTTCGTCAACTCTGTACTTACCTGATTCACCTTTTCTGTCTTCCACAAACAAAAATTGTCAAGATCTACAAAGAAATTTCCTTTTTTTAAAACTTCTATTCCCAATATTTCCTCTGGCCAACCCACTATTGCTTCTACTTGTATTGTTTTTTCTCCAACTGCTACATCAATTGGACCTGCTCTAACCTCCTGTGGATTCCCAGTAACTCCCATACTACTTACTGAAGAATCCCCATTTTTGACCCTGTTGGTCATTGTAACTGCTGCTCCTGTATCTACCAACATATTTTTCCCTACCCCTGCGATGACTGTATAACTGGTAGGCCGACCTGCCTCATCCATGGTTAAATTAGCTGAGTGAATGAGATGCTGAGGCGCAGGGGTTGGGATTTGTCATTGTGACTCACTTCTACTCTGTCCCTCTTTTATCATCTTTGCCTCATTTTCCTTCAATTTCCTCTCTGACTCAGCTACCTTGTTTTTAAGTATGTGATTTTCCTCTTCTATCCTATCCTTCTGTCTCCTGAGTTCCCAATAGCCCATGTTACCGTTTCTTTCTCCCTCCTGATTAGCCCTCCAGTTGCTGCCATCCCTATTACTATAGTCCCTAGGTGGATCTCTCCATCTTTTGTCAAAGTTCTGTTTTGGTCTCCAGTTTTGATCATCCTTCTTGTTCTGGGGTACATCCCACGTCTGGTTTCTCCAATTACCATCTATATCTCTACCAGACTCGACCTTAAATGTTCTTACAGCTGAAACAGAGCAGGCCTGTTCTGTGAAAGGATGCTTGATCCACCACTTATCAGCTCTAGTTAGTACCATTTCCAAGTCTGTTGGTGTTGGATCAAAAAGCCTGATAAATTCTTGACACTCCCGGGGAAGGGCTTCCATTACTTTTGCTATATGTTCTGGTGAGCCCAGAACTAGAGGCTGTTGAGGTTGTCGTAGAGTATACCAAAAAAATATCCTTTGAGCTACCTCTCTAGGACCATCTATTGGCCTCATGGTAATATTTGCTATTTCTTTCTCTATGCTAAGTAGATAGAAATTAGTTGCAGCAATTCTTCCTGCCTGATCAGACACACTGTTATTAAATCCCAATAGTCTACTAGCCAAAGGACCCATAGCGTATTCTAACAGTTCTGTCCATTCCTCTAAGTTAAGACCTCCTTTTTTAGCTCTATCTGCTCCCCTCATAAACCAATGTGTAAATGTATTAAAGTTGTTAGTTGGCATACTTCCCCACCATTTCTGGAAATTGTCTTTATCTGCCATAGACATCGGTCGAGTCTGCATAGAAAATCCTGTAGGTGTTTGCCTTGCATTAAATAATTCTGAAACAATAACTGGTGCTTGTGGTATGGTATCTACTTGTGGAACAGAATAACATAAGAAATCTTTTCTATCTTGGTTCATTTTCGGCACTGGTTCTTTATTTTGTGCCACGAACATATCCAGATCTGGATATATTTTGGCAATGTCTCTGACTCCTTTTATCCCTTCTAACTTTGTTTTATTTTTATAGTCCATTATTATGTTTTGAAGTTCTGTTATTTTTACTCCATAAGCATCCCTCTGTTCCTCTATTTCCCCTAACTCCCTTTCTAGTTCCCCCACAATTGTAGTTGTTCTCAAAGCTGCAATTTTTAAACAATCCCTTTTGTCCATTGCTTCCTCCATTTTATTTGTTGTTTCCAAATTATGCTGCTGTAATTCTACAACTAAGTCTATTAGGCCTCCTATTGTGGCTACAACAGCTTGTGTGACCAAACTTTTTCTCTTCTTTGTTCTATACTTTTTGTTATTTACAATTTGTTTTAGAACATCCATTAATCTCTTCTCTTTTCCACTGTCTGGGTTTGCTGGCTCTGGAAGCTCATATGGACCATCATGTTTTTGAATATGTTTCCTAAAGTACTCACGCACTTCTGTGGGAAAGTATTTGGCCCCTTGAAAAGACATTTCTACTCTTTTACTCACCCAAGTAAGAATCCAAATCAATTTGCGACTAAAGTAGCATGCTTCTGAGTAGCCAACAATAGTTGATGACTATTCAGTAGGCCAGGTGTAATATGTAGAAAAATAGATTAGTACCCACAATGCAAATTATACTTACCTTAGTATGGTGAAGGTAATACTTGCTAATTAACTTAAAATATAATAGCAAGGCCTGCAGGGTAGGAGATACACCCGAACGAGGATATACAAGACACCCAAAATGTATAAGGTATGGAAGCCTATAGTGTATTAAAATGCACGCCTGAAATAATATATATATATATATATATATATATATATATATATATAATATTTAAAATGGTTTATTTTTTTTATTTTTTTTTCCCAGGCCTGTACTATGATAAAGGACTAGAGAAAGAAAAAGAAAGAAGAGAAAAAAAAAAAAAAAAAAACCAAAAACAAAACAAACCCAAACTTGTATATTAAAATGTAGGCCCAAACTAGGATACAAAGGAAATCAGCATTCAAATACAACAAAAAGCCGCATGGAGCCTACCATATTGTATTCAAATGCAGGGCTAGGCCTGTACTCTGATATTCAACTCACTCAGATAGGCCTATGCTGGTAGTCTATTACAATAAAATAAAAATAAAGGCCTGAAAACTACTAGGCCTGCTAAATTGAGGCCTGATGAATAATAGTATTAACAAACTCAGGTATTTGAAACACACAACAAACTAATTGTGGCCTGGTGCCCAAGCTTGTATAATAAAATGGAGACCCAAACTAGGATACAAAGGAAATCAGCATTCAAATACAACAAAAAGCCGCATGGAGCCTACCATATTGTATTCAAATGCAGGGCTAGGCCTGTACTCTGATATTCAACTCACTCAGATAGGCCTATGCTGGTAGTCTATTACAATAAAATAAAAATAAAGGCCTGAAAACTACTAGGCCTGCTAAATTGAGGCCTGATGAATAATAGTATTAACAAACTCAGGTATTTGAAACACACAACAAACTAATTGTGGCCTGGTGCCCAAGCTTGTATAATAAAATGGAGACCCAAACTAGACTCCACACACAATCAGCACTTGATTTCCCATGCAGAGGATAATTAGACAAAGTAATTTTTCTTCCCCCAAAAAATAAATCTGACTATCTATTAATGTGATATTACCTCATAAATAACCTTTGTAGAAGTCTAAAATTCGTGGTCGCCAAATGTGGTGTATCACCAAATTAATATTACACAAGGTTCGTCTACATTAAAAGGTATTTATTAAAAGGCAGATAACACAATACTATAAATGTATTACAAACACAACAGCCCAGACCCACGGAGCAACACCCCCTTTTAAATCTATCTACCTATATATATATATAGTAATTCCCTTCCCCAAACGCTTGATCTTACCCACGGTCAGACCATTGAAATCACCTCCTCACCCTCACCATCAAGGAAGAAAACAGGGAAAAGCACCAGTTTCCTGCCTGGATATATCCTTAGTTGAGATGATGTAATTTACATCACATCCTGTCCATGACTTCCTTAAGCCATTGTGGGAGGGAAGTAAAGATTCTCAGCCCTCCTACAAAGGCCTGTTTTAGGAAGTCCTGAATTACCATTCAAGGAAGACAAGTTACCACATAAGGTAGGTATTTTTTTTTGTAATTAGAGTGTTGGGGGGGTTTATTAGGGGGTAGGTGGTGTATGTAGGTAGTGTAAGTGTTAATAGATTAGTGTAGGGTGGTTAGTTTAGATTAAATGGTTTATTGGGGGTTATAGTGTAGTGTTTGTAGTTAGTGTCATGATGGTCCTTGAGGACCATCATGGCACTTATGTGGTTAATGTTGGGTTGTAACAGGACCATAATGGTAATAATATACCCTTATGGGACTGATGGGGTTAAATAGAGGCTTATGGGGGTCTGGATTGACCACCATGAGTTAATGGGGTAATTAAGGCTTTATGGAGGTCTGGATTGACCACCATGAGTTATAGGGTTAATTAAGGCCTTATGGGGGTCTGGATTGATCACCATGAGTTATAAGGGTAATTAAGGCCTTATGGGGGGTCTGGATTGACCACCATGGGTTAATGGGGTAATTAAGGCCTTATGGGGGTCTGGATTGACCACCATGAGTTATAGGGTTAATTAAGGCCTTATGGGGGTCTGGATTGACCACCATGAGTTATAGGGTTAATTAAGGCCTTATGGGGGTCTGGATTGACCACCATGAGTTATAGGGTTAATTAAGGCCTTATGGGGGTCTGGATTGACCATCATGAGTTATAGGGTTAATTAAGGCCTTATCAGGGTCTGGATTAACCACCATGAGTTAATGGGTTAATTAAGGCCTTATGGGGGTCTGGATTGACCACCATGAGTTATAGGGTTAATTATAGTTGCCTGGGGTTAATATTTTTAGTGCGAGTCCTTTCAGGACCTTTACGGTCCTTTAAGGACCCGCGAGGCGGGAAATGTAAAATTTAAATGCAGCAGGGTCACGATCAGTGCCGATCGGGGACCCCCGCTGCAGGGGGTTTATATAGGGACACTTCCGGGGTCCCGATGGGGACCCCCAGCATAGAGGGGGGTTAATTTTAGGTGCTGTGGCCGGGGTTGCGTAATAGTGTGCCGCGGGCCCTTTATGGAGCCGCGGCGGGGAATTTAAAAGTTTTAAATGCAGCGGGGGGCCTGATCTATGCAGATCGGGGACCCCCCATGCAAGGGGTTAACGTGGGCACACTTCGGGGGTCCCGATGGGGACCCCCAGCATAGAGTGGGGTTCATTTTTTGGGCTGCGGCCAGGATTGGCAATTAGTGTGCCGCGGCCCCTTTAAGGAGCTGCGGCGGGGAATTTAAAATTATTAAATTCAGCGGGCGCCTGCTGCAAGGGGTTAATGTGTGGGGGCTTCAGAGGTTCCTATGGACCCCTGCAGCAAGGTGTTCATGTGAGGACACTTCGGGGGTCCCGACGGGGAACCCCGTATTGAGGGGGGGTTCATTTTAGGTGCCGGGGGGTATTTGGAGTAACCCCCACGGCAGGGCTTATGTGGGGGACTGCCGCGGAGGTCCCTTTTAGGACCCCACAGCAATTGATGAGGAGTGGGAGCCTGCGATATCATCTCGCAGGCTGTCACTCCTCATGTACATTTACGCAGTGTAGATACGTACGGCCCTGCTGCGTAGCTCATACGTTGTTTGCAGCAGGTCTAATTTAATAGCATTGTAAGTTAGAGAAACTTTGCAGTACGTAGGGCTTAAGTAGAAGCCTCTTATTTACGAGGCTAGAATTTAATAGGGCCCTTAGTGTCTGCAGCACCTCTCTGTCAATCACTTCCCCTAGCCTCCAGAACAACATTTGAAATCATAGCCCTAACTTACAAAGCCATCAATAACACTGTACCCCCTTATATCTCTGCTCTCATCTCTAAATAACCCCCACCTGCCTTCTTCACTCTGCTAATGACCTTCTTCTTTCCACCTCTCTCATCACCTCCTCTCACTCCCTCCTTCAGGACTTTTCTCGTGCTGCCCCTCTTTTCCAAAGACTCTCATTGCATGCTTTACAATGAGCTCCGCAGGCGCTCATTGCGAGGCCCACGGGACTTAGGCTGCAATGAGCGCTGATGGCGCTCATCGCGAGGCTTGCACCACTTTGCTGCAATGAGCGCCGAAGGCACTCATTGCAGCCCTTGCAATACTGACCTTTCAGGGTCCCTCTAAGGTTCCTCTGTCCCATCATACATGTTATCTGTTCGAGAACGCTCCACTGATGGAGGATGGAAAGAGATTGAAGGTGCCCATATAAGGACGTAGGACTTTTGAACTGATCGCGAGGAACGCAACACAAAATTACGAATTTAACGGACGAGATTTTCTCAAGCACGTAACTTGAAAGAGCGCCAAAAAAATTAAAATAATATCCAAAATATATTAAAAACCTTACACTCAGTGGGACAGCCAGGGTGCCTGTGAGTGAGATTGCAAGCTAATTTGAGCCGTAATTGCCGTTTTTCGGAAATTTAAAATCGGCTAAGCAAAGAAAAAAATGCGTCCAACAAAAACAAACTATTTGCAAAAAGGCTCAAAACGGAGCTGAAGCGCGTAACACTTTGATCCTCGTAAAAGCCTTTGAAAATAACAACCAACATCGCTCATCGCGAGGCACGCAAGATTTACACAGGGACAGAGAGCAGAAAGACATAGGGAAGGGTGAGGGGGGAGACTGTGGAAAAAGACACAGAGGAGGGAAATAAGGGGGAAGGGCAGGGAGAGGGGGAAACAGAGGCTCACAATGAGCGCCACAGAAAGTAGACAGTGGGAGACATGAAAGTGGTGGGTTTATCAAGGCCTGCAATGAGTGGTTATGCCGCTCACTGCGGTGCTCATGATAAACTCTGAAGGCGCTCATCGCGAGGCCCCCAACTTAGAGGGATGAGGGCCTTTCATTATGTGGCAAACAGCATTGCCAGCCTTCAAATTTTCTTGCCGTCATTTTTGACGGGCAAGTATTTTACTTACCTTATTTTTTTTAGGAAGATTACCACTGTTGAGAAAACACAGCTCTAGAACATATAGTGAACAGTCAATCCATAAAGTTGACTGCAAGTATAACATAACATAAAGATGGAGCTATATTCTCAGAGACACTGATATTCCAATTGAGACTCTAGGGTACATTTATCAGGCAGGGATAAGCAGAATTATATGGAGTTAAAATATAAAATATCTCCACTGACTATTAGCCACATTAAATTCCCCTAACGTGTAAAAACGTAGCTCGTAACGTAGTCCCCAAGACTTACCGCAGGTAAATTGTCCTCTTATACTAGCCCCCTATGGAACGTGATAATTCGACTTGTGAGCCCGCAAATCCTTTGACCTATCAAGCCCTTAACGTTCCAATTGCGCTATTAAATTGCATCAAAATCACTGGCTTTCAACACTGTAACTCGCAAATGGAGCCAAGAAACCAACGAGTGCTAGAGAGGACCTACAAGAGGGTAAAGTCCAATCCGTAGCACTTTAAATGCAAATATACACAAACTACTGTACTTTTCTCAACAGGGAAAGTGATGTTACATTTTAGAATGAATATCACAACATTCTCAAGCTCGCAAATCAGCCAAATAATTTTTTTTTTTTTATGTTTTATTTCCATGTTATAGCGATCCCGGCAATCAATGTGTTAATACATATAATAGAACTCTCATGTTATAGAATATCATATTTACAGCTTTATCAATATTGCATTATATTTGGAATGTGGGTCCGATCGTAACTCGTAATTGAACCCTGTAAGACTTTTGAAATCCCACCTCCATTTTTCAGTGACTTAATTCTGATGATCTCTGTTTACATTGGCTCCATCTAAACCCGTAACTACGAGTTTGACTAATTGATCACATTAACGGCTGCACAACAAGCAAAAAATGGTTTACCGGTTTGCCTTTCAAGCCCGTAGCTCGCAGCATGTTCTAATTTAATAGCTCCGTAAATCAGCAACATTTCAAGCCGGAAGCCGTTGTGGGTCTCACGTTGCATTTACGAGCTTGGAATTTAATGTGGCTATATATTTTCAATGGAATATATTTACTAAATGGGAATCAACTGTAACTATGATTAACACTAATAAGCAAGTGATCTGTAATTAGTGCATGGCCCGTTTAACTCCCAAATTATATTTCACATCTGGAGAACACACCAGGACAGAAGTAAATAGCATGGCTTGGCTACAAGGAAGTCAAACTGATAGACAGAGGGTCCTTAGGGAGGACCCTCACCCCTTTTTAAGCCCATTAATCAAGCCTGGGAATAATATTTTGACATAAAGAAGTTTGATGTACAATCACCAATATAAAGTGCCCACATTCAGTGTCTGCCCTTCTTTAGATACCCTTTTTTTGTTTACTGAAAATCATCATAGGGATAGTCACGTTCAATTCCTTCTTATTTATTACGACACTAAAATACAGCCATGCAGTGCTCCAAACAGACCAGCGCTGCTTACAAAGACAGTTGCCAGTAGCCAACCCTGAAATACTGCTTATGAAAAATAACAATTTCATGCACTCCAGGCTCAGTCATTTCAGGGTTAACAATTCCAATTTTCTGCTGCTCTAGTTTTTATCCATCAATCCAGCAGACATCCCTTATACATTGGCATAAGTAATCATGTCGGGACTGTCCACCTACTCTAGTCGTCTCTTCTTCTGTCACAGGAGTGTCCAAACCGTGAAGGATAGAATTTATCTTAGTACAGGAGGATCAGTAATAATTCATAAAACCTAGCAGTGAGGAGCATGTCAGTCATGTCTATGACACCATAAAAGATGTATGACAACTCTATTGCTGAATTTCACCTCTCGTTGCTGTATATTTATTTGCAAAGTCATTCACCAGATAATAGAGTAATTTTGCCATCATTACACTTTAAAAAACGATTGCAAAGAAACTTTATAACACTACAGACATCTGCAGATCTATTAAAGCATTTTCCAAACAATATTAGTTGGATATTGACAGTAAAAATGCATTGTCGAGCGTGACACGAAAACATTCGCTCATACACTGAAAGCATTATTATTATTTTTTTTACTATGAACGGGATTCAAAATCCATTGTTTTTTATGTGCTGCAATAATACCGGCACAACGTTAAATTCTATTATACAACTAGAGAATTGCCCGTCAGAAAATGACGGCAATGAAATTGTAAGGTAGCTAATGCTGTTTGGTGTATAATAATGAAATATATAATACATTAATAAATGAATATACTTTACGTATTTTGAAGCATTGTGTTGAAGAGCTGGCAATCTGTTTTGATGTTGCTGCAGCATTAGTGGTGTGGAGCTGCTGTGTAAGCATGCTGAATGTGTGCAATGTAATAGTGTGCGTGCGCGAGACCAAACCGCTAGCGTAGTTGTGTACTTCTGCATTGTCGGGTAATGTGTGGTATGCATCTTAACAGAATATCCGTAGGTCTTTTGTGTTGTTTTGCAAGTTTCTTGTGGTGTTTTGCGTGTTAAGAGTGCTGTAGCCTCGTTTTCTTTGGCGGCCATTTTTTCTCTTGCTTAGAGAATTTTTTAGTGTCTAAACTCTTTTATTTTGAGTTAAATGAAGGTGTAAGCTGCTTTTTTGAGGTCCTGGATGCTCCCTCTTGCTGTAGGTAAGCTTTTTATGTATGTGCCTATGTGTATTTTTTGTGTTTTGAATTTTTTCATGTTCGCGAGTTGCGGACAATTTTTGCAAGGTCGTAATGAGTGGTAACGTGTCTCGTATGTTGTTTGCGTTGCGAGGTAAAGTTTGCAAGGGTCGCAGTTGTTGTGTCGTGTTGTTTGCGTTACAACGTAAAGTTTGCGAGGGTCGCAGTCGCTGGCAAGGAGCGCCTTTGTCGCCCCATGCCAGCAACTGAGGCCCTTGGCTTGCGAGCTCGCAAGCGTTAGCAACAACTCGTATGCTCACAACTATATATGTGATATTGGCTAGAAATAGTGTTCAGAAACCAGTTTGACAGCCATATGTTCTTATTTATTGGTTAGCATGACGGCTATCTAGAGAACAGTATTTTTGATTGCAGAATTTATATATAAACAAAATACATTAAAGGTCTACTGTGGTCATAATTTAAAAAATTGCTATTTTGAAAAAAACACTTTAAAGTATGTAATATGTTTTTTAAATGTAAAAAAATACAGTGTATAATGTATTACTTTATATATGGAATTATTCTGCTGTCGAATCTGCCATTTTGATTTCAACAGATCAACTTACTGAGGTAGGAGAAGAGTTAGAAATTGCAGGATTAGTCTGTTTGGTAATGTTGCAGTTACATCTCTATGTTCTCCAGAAGAATCATTAGTTTACAAGCATATATTCATCATCAGTAGGGAAGAAAGCAAAATGGAGCCATGCAGTAAATAATATTTGCATATACAAGCCCCACTCTCCCTCCCGTGTTTCTTCCCTCCTCACCCCTCTATCTCTTTGCCCCACTCACTCCCATGTCTCTTTTCCCGTTCTTCCCCATTTCTCACCCCTGTATCTCTTCCCCCTCTCCCTCCCCTGTGTCTCTTCCCCTTCTCCCTCCCGTGTCTTTTTCCCCCTCTCCCTCCCCTGTGTCTCTATCCCCCTCTCCCTCCCCTGTGTCTCTTCCCCCCTCTACTCCCTCTCGTGACTCTTTGCCCTGCTCTCCCTCTCCCTGTGTCTCCCCCCTCTTAACCCTGTGTCTCTTTCCCCCCACTCGGTTTTAACGGTCACCATTTTTTTTCAAGCCTTCAACTCGGAAGCTGTTCTGAACCCGCAAAAAGACACCAAATTAGATTGTAACCTCACTTACAGGCTCCCTGCCTCTCCCCCTGTGCCCATTGCGACCTCACCTGTCCCCCCCCCCACACCTTGTGGGCCAGCGAGGGCGACAATAGGCCCAGGGGGAAAGGCGAGGGCCACAATGGGTGCAGGGGGAGGGGAAGGAGCCCGTCAGGTTTCCAGCTAATTTGCTATTCAATTGGCTTATATTTGCGGCCTTCGAACGGCTTTCGAGTTATGGGCTTGGGAAAAAAATGGCGACGGTTAAACCCGCAAGCCAACATTTTTTTTAAAGCTTCTAACTCGTTTTAACAGTCACCATTTTTTTTTCAAGCCCGTAACTCGACAGTCATTTGGAGCCTCTCCCCCCTCTACCTTGTGGGCTTCGCAATGATCACTTCGGCATTGCAAGCCTTTCATCCCCTCTACTTTACGTGCCGCGCGACAAGGGCTGCACATGCGCAAGCCCATAGCTTTACAAGCTTTACACAAAAACTCGCAATTACGACAATATCTATTAGATGATGCGAGCAGCTAAAAAAACACAACCTGAATGTATCTGTCGGAGTTTAGACCTCAGCTGAAGCTTCATTGGCTCTTGAGTTGTATTTTGAATATTTGACCCAATCAGCTCACAGAGCTAAATATCTATTTTAAAATGGCACCTTCCTCTGTTCACAAGCATGGAAGAGTAATGTGTGGCAAACTACGCAAATTCCACAACATTTACATAATAATAGCCTTATTAAATTGTGATTCAGCAAATTTAAATGGGCTCTATAAATACAGAGCATATTTTTTTACAGAAGTTTTTAGTTAGTGAAAACCTTGCTTTTGGATAGAAGTTCACTAACTAAAAACGCATGTAAAAAAATATGCTCTGTGCTTATATAGAGCCTTTTTAAATTTGCTGAATCGCAATTTAATAAGGCTGTAAGTGTTTATATAAGTGATCTTAAATATAAAAGAGACTTAATTTTATATGGAACTTGCCCTTTAAAGAACAGGTTTGGAGGTCATGTACCAAACATTGTCCATTAAATAGCCTTACATTAAACATATAACTATAAATAACTGAAAGAGGAAGGGAGGGAAAGCAGATATCTTAATGCACTTACATCAAATAAACCCCTTAATACATCTTTGTAAGACAATTCTACAACTTCATTTTGAATAATATTAAAATGTGCACTTTAGTTTCTGATGGATGTGTAATCCTAATGTACTTCAATTGATAGAAATTTTCCAATTAAAACTAAAAAATATTACAGTAATTGGCGCACTTAGTTATGTTTATGCCAGTTAAAAGGTGGCTGGGATGACTGATGCATTAGAATTGCCTTCTAGGATAACATAATTAATCTAGAGATAGTTAAAAAAATAGCTGCAAAAATTATGCTTGATCTACATTATGAAACATATTAGGAAAGTCAGGAGAAAAGAAGGGATAATGGCTCTTAAAGGGACACTGTAATGCTCCAGCACTCTATAGTATGCTGTAGTCTATACTAAGGTAATCTATTTGCAATATAAAATACAATATTCTCACTTATGTTTTAATTGTAAATCCACATAATTTTGACCTCTAATAACTCAACTAACTTTAACTTCAAACATGCGACCCCCGTGCTATAACATCTATGCATCAAGTAATCAATCATCTCATGTACACTCCAAAAAGAGTAGGACCCTCATCTCCTACTTTACACTGTTTTCAAATGTATGTTCACATTTTGTCCATGTGTTTACTGGTCAACTGGTGCTATAGAATCTGCTGGCAATCGCCAAATAAAAAAAATCTAATAATAAAAGCATTTTTGTGAAAATCTTAATGTCATGAGTCCCTTGGACCCATGTACTTCTGAAACTAGCAATCAGACTTTAATGAACACTAGCCCTGTGGATACCTAACCCATGGAGGATTCTAATAGCCATAATAGTTTTAAAACAAATATGTAACTTTTAGATTTATGTTTATTTATGTTCTTTTGCCCATGTGCCACAAAGATCTCTTTTCACCAGGTCATTTGAGCCTAGGGTGCTCTGGGTCAATTTAAAATTTTGGGAACAGGTATTTGATGTGTATGAGGTGTTTTGGAGCATAACTATGCCATTGGGCTAATAAAATTATTACGGGGTTAAAATGCACTTAAAAGGCAACTAGTAGGCACTTCCATTAGCCTTGCTATGGTCCTGGCCGGATTCATACTTGCGGTAAGCAGTAGATTAGGCTCAATAGACTTTAATGGGAGATCCAAGGAATTTATTAAGTTGTCAAGACTGCTCAACAAAGTTGTCAAAACATCAAATTAAACACCTTGTTTCAATAGATCGGGGTCAAGTGTTTTGCAAGTGATAATTATTTGATCACTTGTCTTGTGGCTAACCACAATTTAGAAAACAATTAATCTTAGTCAGTGTTCATAACCCCCATTTCAATCTAATAGGAAGCCCATATTGCTAGAATTCTTATGGAAGCCAAAGTCGTCCCCCAAAAGTGAATACACCTCAGAGCTGCTCCAACCCTGCTAGCCGACTCTCCTCTGACTCAATAAAAAAAAATTCAATTCGAGGGTAGGTCAGCTAGGGAGAGTATACATCTGACTGCATAGTCCCATGAACCCATGGGTCTTACCACTATTTCCTCCCCACTCAGGAGGTATGCCAAGCCCACTAACTGGCCTACTGCCCTCCGCTGGGTTCCCTGAATAGAGGAAAGTCTGTCCCTGATAATCAAAAAACGTACAATCTCCAGACTTATGGTTCCCATGTGGTTTAGAACCAGAACCCTCACGCTATCTCCAGCAGTTACACTACTTAATCAACTCCAGATCCTGCCCAGAGGTAGCTGATAACTCAGACCCCTCTGTACCTAGGTGTAGAAGAAGACTGTGATGATCTAGGGTTAGGGACTACTACTGCCCTGGGCCACCTGCTATAGACTACAGGTGAACCACCCACAAGGACCGTTTGGGTTCTTGGAAATCTCTCCACCAGTACCCTGATATCTGGCTTCTGTATCAGTCAGGGTCTCTCCATCAGGAATCAGCACTTCCAGGAGTCTCAGTAACCTTCCTGTGGTAGTGACCAGGACAAGTTACTTGCAGGGTGAAGCTAGGATCAGTATCGCAGCCACCAGGAGCAGATAAAAGAGAATATACGATTGCTATATGTCTCAGCAGTTAACTGAATTATTTTTGAAAAGTCAACAATATTTATAGCAGTTAGTTACATAGGGTGTATATAATACAACAATGACAGAGAGTGGCAGTCAAACACAGGAGATTGACTGCACATGGGGTTCAACAATACCATTCTGTCTGGCACCTGTGAACAATAGGCTAACCTCCAATACACACATGTCGTATCTAGCTGTCTAGCACATCAGTGATGTAATCAGTTTATCAATGGGACAAACAGATTACAATACAATCACTGGCTCCGGTCTGTCTACATTGTAGACCTATTTTGTTTAACTGTTTCATGATCATCTAGTTAAAGTTTAAACATTACACAGAACACAGTAATATTACATGGGGAATTACATATAGTATACAGTATAAGGCAGAGACATATACCATAAGGCCATATGCAGCATGGTGGTACACTAGGGCCCTATGTTTTGGGGCTATTCACCCCCACCACCCACCCGCATGCACGCCACCTGCCGTGCAATACGCATGCGTGGGGGTTGCGAGCAATCACCCTTGTCAAATGAATTGCAGTTTGACAACTATTATACAGTATGTGATTCCCCTTGGTTTTGGTATTATATTGGAATAAAGGTTATGCTTTGTTTTAACAATTTAGCATTTAATTCCAAAATAAAGTCTTGTTATTGCTACTGCTATTCATCTTCTTTTTACCAGCTGCAATATTTGTATCAGTTACTTTTTTACTCTATTTACTCTGTTATCGCAATAGGATTAAATCCTCTCTCTGACTCTAATAAGTTCAGGGTTGCACTGTCTTATAGTAACTAATCACTGGTAACTAGAGATGTCGCGAACAGTTCGCCAGCTGACTATTCGCGGCGATTTTGGCATGTTCGCGTTCGCAGCGGACGGCGAACACTTGCGCTTTTCGGTTCGCCCCTATACTTTGTCATTGAGGAAACTTTGAACATCATTTATTTTATTTTATAATTTTTTTCTGTGTAATCTATGCCTGCCTGCAAGCGAGTGTGTGTGACAGGCTAACACCTAACACCTTATATTGTGCTTATTTTCACTACTCATAACTGGTGGTGTAACATACATTGAAAACAACCATTTTTTTCCTGTAATCTAATTTCAGTTGCCTGCCTGTGTCAGGCTCACAGCTTATATTGTGCTCAGTGAAATAAAACAACACTTTTTTGACTGTAATAGATTGAATAGCAATTGCCTGCCTACAGGCGTGTGTGTGAAGCCTATTGCATCTACTCTGCCAACTTTTGCCAGTGCACAGTGATACGTCATATCTGGTGCAACCGTAGTGTACAGTGACATAAAACAACACTTTTTTGACTGTAATCGATTGAATATCAGTTGCCTGCCCACAGGCGTGTGTGTGAGGCCTACAGCGCCTACTCTGCCAACTTTTGCCAGTGCACAGTGACACTCATATCTGGTGTCACAGTAGCGTGCACTCATAGTACCACTAATCGAAAAAAAATATGACAGGCAGAGTGGCAGGCCACCCCACAGGGGCCGTCGTGGTGCTGTGATTTCCTTTGGCCCTAGAATAATGCCCAGTTTTCAGAGGCAACGTACCCTGAACTTGAAAAGTTCTGAGGACATGGTTGACTGGCTAACACAGGACACCCAATCTTCTACAGCTTCCGCTCGGAACCTAGACCCACCATCCTCCTCCAGCTTAGCTTCGGGCACCTCTCCAGTTACCACTCGCCCACCTGCCGCCACCACCAACACTAGCACCACAGCCGCTTCACTTGATCTGTCAGCAGAGTTATTTACACATCTGTTGGAAGAAATGAGTAATGCGCAAACATTAGTGCCAGAGGATGTAGATAACAGGGATATGTCCCAGTCAGGCAGCATTACACACATGGACGTACGGTCTGATGATGTTGTACCCGATGCTGCTTCCTTTGTTGAGTTGTCAGATACAAGTGAAGCGGTTGATGATGACGATGAGTCCGTGGATGTCACGTGGGTGCCCGCTATAAGAGAAGAAGAACAGGAGGAAGGTTCAGATGGGGAGATAGAGAGGAGGAGGAGACGAGTTGGAAGCAGGGGAAGGTCGTCGCAAGTAGCTAGTGGCACAGTCAGACAGCATGCATCGGCACCCGGGGTCAGCCAGACAGCACGCCAGTCAATGCATGCTGTTGCCACCACCAGAATGCCGTCATTGCAGAGCTCAGCAGTGTGGCAATTTTTGGGTGTGTCTGCCTGTGACAACCGCGATGCCATTTGCAACCTGTGCGAAAAGAAACTGAGTCGTGGAAGTCCAACACCCACCTAGGTACAACTTCTTTGCGAAGGCACATGATGTCACATCGCAAACGCCTATGGGATCAACACATGAGTACAAGCAGCACACAAAGTCAAAGCCGCCATCCTCCTCCTGGTCCAGCAACTTCAGCCATGTCAACCACTGCTGCCCTGCTTGCCCCCTCTCAACCATCCGCCACTCCGTGTCTCGCCCTGAGCAGTCCCTGCTCATCTGCCCACAGTAAGGTGTCTGGCTTCTTACGCTCAAACATGTCCTTGACAATGTCACAAAGGTACCCCCTTGCCCGGCAACTGACAGCTGGCTTGTCTGAACTCTTAGCCCTCCAGCTTGTACCATTCAAGCTGTTGGACACCGCAAGGTACCCGGCCGAAATTACTTTGCACAAAAGGCAATCCCCAACCTGTACTCGATTGTGCAAAAGGAAGTAATGGCATCTCTGGCACACAGTGTTGGGGCAAGGGTCCATCTGACCACTGGTTCCTGGTCTGCAAAGCATTGTCAGGGCAGGTATATCACCTACACTGCGCATTGGGTAAACTTGGTGACGGCTGTCAAGCATGGAATACGTGGCTCAAATTTGAAGTGGGAGGACCGACCAAGCATCTTTTTCCATCTCCCTGTTCCAAAAATCAATGCCATATACACGTCCCCTAATAGTGGACGTAACAGGGATTAAATCGATAGGAATAGTACTACTTAACAGTACACACCTTATAATAATGTAGACAGAGGCAACGCAGAGAGAGGACTCTGATGAAGAGGAGTCAGAGGAGGAAGGTGGCTTTGAGGAGGTGGAAGACCAAACACAGCAGGCGTCCCAGGGGGTTGTTGTCACCTTTTGGGGACCCTTGGTGTCTGGGTGGAGGAAGAGACCTTCAATGACATCAGAGAGGACAAGGAACGGGACATGGCTAGCTTGGTATCCAACCTTGTGCAAATGGGGAGTTTGCAGTTGTGCAAAGGGACTGTTTGCGGTTGTTTGCGGAGATTGGTCTGTTAGTGTGAAGCGGGTGTAACCCTTACACTACCTGAGCGATACAACATAATACCTGATGTTTTAAAGCATGTTATTCCAAACAATTTAGGAATGTAAGGTAATTTATACCCTTTATGGCTTAAAACCAGACTCTGCATCAACTATTTAATTTTACGTGGGAGTTTTGCCATGGATCCCTGTCTGGCAAAACCACAGTCCAGGTGTTAGTCCCCTTAAAACAACTTTCCCATCACTATTGTGGCCAGAAAGAGTCCCTGTGGGTTTTGAAATTCGCCTGCCCATTGAAGTCTATGGCGGTTCGCCGGGTTCGCCAGTTCGCAAACATTTGACGGAAGTTCGCGTCCGCTGTTCGCGAACCGAAAATTTGATGTTCGCGACATCGCTACTGGTAACATTCTGCAACTTGCTACTTGAGAGAGGCCACTGAAAGACTAATTTGAAACACTACACTTTATAGTCTGTGTATTCATGAGCTGCATGAGATACAGAAGACAAATCGAAACAAATACAAATTGTATGATTTGAGGCAGAAAAAAACAGAGCTCCTAAGCCCTTCTTAATAAAACAAAGTATATAAAAGTCAATATATACATAGGTAAATTATATTCCTAGTGAAATCTTCAATGTCCCTTTAACTGACAGCAGGTGCTATCATAGAGCGGAGAATATCCTCCAGCTATGGGTGCCAGACTCTCACCTGCTGATTCAGATCTGAATATTTAAGCAATATACTCTAATCATTGGGGGCCTCATTCTATTATCGGCCGCAGCCGTTGCGGGGCCGCAAGGACCGGCCGCAAGCTATCCGGCTATTCTATTCCTCTCCGGTCGGGGGTTCCGGCAGGCTTGCGGCCGGCGCCTTTTTATCTCTTGCGGCCGATCGCGCCGGAGGAAAGCCTTTGATCTAAAACGTCCGCAAGGAAATCTGCCGTAAGAAAAGCCTGGTTGCTATTCTATTGCTCCGGGAACCCTGTCTGCAAGGCTAAAAGCGAGCCGCAGCTTACTTGCAGCAAAAAGGTCCCGCTAGCACCAATTAAGCACATAAAATAGCTCAAATAAAGCCATCCTGCACTTTGAGAAGACTATAAAGTGATTTTAGGTGTTAGAAAAAATAGCACAAATTTCCCCTATACTCAAATCCGTAAAATAATTTTTTTTAATATATGTCAAATATACATGTAAAAAGTCCATAGGGCTTGGAGCACCTCAGATACGCCCACGCCGCAGCCGGAAAATAAACAGTTAATTTAAACTCGGGTTTGGGCTGATGTGCAAGCTTGAGAGTGGGTTACTTTTAATCCTCATGCACCCCAATATGATTCCTAGCATTTACAGAGCTGTACAGTGCAGGCTTGAATTTATTTTTGACTTTGTAGATTTCTGAGCTTACGGACGGTTCCAAGATATGGGGACGGCCGTAAGAGGAGATCCTTGCGGGGCCGTATAATAGAATTGCGAGGTAACAGAACCCCCGCAAGGAATCGCAGCCTTACGGCGGATTTACGGTCGATAATAGAATGAGGCCCTATGTGTTTATACGCTCCATCACGTGGCATCTGTTGTATCAAACTCCCAGTGTAACGTGCTGTCAAAGGTGTTACTGCTTCTATCTTCTTCCTGATTTTTGGGTAATATGATGCTTTGTAACAGGACAAGACCAGACAGAGCACAATTAATTACTGTACATTAGGAGTTTGTAAAATGCAGAAGTGAATTTATTTGTATGAATTACACAAAAATGATGCATATATTTTCAATGGATATCAAGAAACAAGGATCTTTCTCATCAGGAAGCCAAAAATGTATAGGAATCCCTAAACTAGAATAAATTGTATGTCTAGATTGTTTTGGCATTGGTTGCTAAGGTGCTTACAAGTGATTTCAAGAGGTGAAAGAGAGAAGGAGGGAGACATAGAAGGAGAGAGGGAAGGAGACAGAAAGGTAGAGAGAGTGGGCGCACACAGAGAGAGAGACAGCGTAAACAGAGAGAGGGCGCTCAAAGAGACAGAACACACAAAATTTAAATATTTAATACAATATTATACTGTCATTTTTAACGGGCAAGTGACTAGTATATATATATATATATATATATATATATATATATATATATATATATATATACATACAGTGCCTTGCAAAAGTATTCACCCCCTTGACAACTTTCGTGTTTTGTTGCCTCACAACGTGGAATTAACATGGATTGTTTGAGGATTTGCATAATTTAATTCACAGAACATGCCCACATCTTTGAAGATGTTTTTGTCTAGTTTTTATTGTGAAGCAGACAACAAATAGGACAAAATAACAGAAAAAGTCAATGTGCATAACTATTCACCCCCCTAAAGTCAATATACTTTGTAGAGCCACCTTTTGCGGCAATCACAGCTCCAAGTCGCTTTGAATAAATCTCTATGAGCTTGCCACACCTTACCACTGGAATTTTTGCCCATTCCTCCAAGTTGGATGGTTTGTTCTTGTGAACAACAGTATTTAAGTCTGACCACAGATTTTCTATTGGATTGAGTTCTGGGCTTTGACTAGGCCATTCCAACACATTTACATGTTTCCCCTTAAACCACTCAAGTGTTACTTTAGCAGTGTGTTTGGGGTCATTGTCCTGCTGGTAGGTGAACCTCCGTCCTAGCCTCAAATCTCGCACAGAATGGTACAGTTTTTGCTCAAGAATATCTTTGTATTTCGCACCATCCATCTTTCCTTCAACTTTGACCAGTTTCCCAGTCCCGGCTGCTGAAAAACAACCCCACAGCATGATGCTGCCACCACCATGTTTCACTGTGGGGATGGTGTTCTTTGGGTGATGTGATGTGTTGGGTTTGCGCCAGATATAGCGTTTTCTTTGATGGCTGAAAGCTCAATTTTAGTCTCATCAGACCAGAGCACCTTCCTCCATACATTTTGGGAGTCTCCAACATGCCTTTTCGCAAACTCAAAATGTGCCATTCTGTTTTTTGCTGAAAGTAATGGCTTTCCTGGCCAATCTGCCATAAGCCCAACTCTATGGAGCATATGGCTTATTGTCATCCTATGTACAGATACTCTAGTCTCTGATGTGGAACTCTGCAGCTCCTCCAGGGTTACCTTAGGTATCTGTGCTGCCTCTCTGATTAATGCCCTCCTTGCCCAATCTTTGAGTTTTGGTGGGTGGCCGTCTCTTGGCAGGTTTGTTGCTGTGCCATGTTCTTTCCATTTGGTTATGATAGATTTGATGGTGCTCCTGGGGATCATCAAAGATTTGGATATTTTTTTATAACCTAACCCTGACTTGTACTTCTCAACAACATTGTCCCTTACTTATTGGAGAGTTCCTTGGTCTTCATGGCAGTGTTTGGTTAGTGGTGCCTCTTGCTTAGGTGTTGAAGCCTCTGGGGCCTTTCAAAAAAGGTGTGTATATGTAATGACAGATCATGTGACACTTAGATTGCACACAGGTGGACATAATTTCACTAATTATGTTACTTCTGAAGGTAATTGGTTGCATTGAATACATACGCAAATGCCAATTTTCTGTTTTATATTTCTAAAAAATAGTTGTATGTATATATTTTTCTCATTTCACTTCACCAACTTAGACTATTGTGTTCTGATCCATCACATAAAATTCAGATTAACAAAACATTGAACATAAGGCTGTAATGTAAAAAGTAAAGGGGGTGAATACTTTTGCAAGGCACTGTGTGTATATATATATATATATATATATATATATACCGTATTGGCCTGAATATAAGCCACTTTTTTTTTCCGATTTCCAAGCATGGAAATTATGGTTGCAGCTTATATTCGCGACTGTAAAAATATTACTGTTGATTTGCAAGCTTGAGACTGTTGCACAATTAAATCTAATGTCATTCATCGCTTTCCTGGTATTTTACAGTGCAGTATTGATTTTTAATTTTCATTTATAGTGATACACTTTTTGGAACCTGTAGGATTTTCTTTTACATTTACAGGTGTGAATGCCTGTGGAATTGTAGCAATTGAATAGCGATTTGTGATTTTAGAGATTATAATGTTTTGCAAGCTCTAATTTTAGGCCTGATTAGAAAGCCTGTTTCTCTCCAATTTTAAGGGTGCGATTTATAATCGGATATTATCTTTTTTCCCCATGGAATTCACAGGTGTGATATATATATATATATATATATATATATATATATATATATATATACCCACACTAGCGACTTTCCTGTCAAAAATTACGGTAATAAAATTTGAAGACTCGCAATGCTGTTTGCCCCACAATGTGAGACTCTCCCTCGTCTAAATTTTTTTCAAGCCCGCAAGACCTGAAGCTTAAATCGGTATTTCTTAAAGCCTCAAAGAATCGGGAGGAGGCAGGGAGCCCATTAGTGAGGTTGCTAGCTAATTTTAAAAAGTTACGGGCTTGAAAAAATATGGCAGCATTTTTTTTTTTTTTTAAGTCTGTAACTCCCTTCACCTACCTTTCACGCTCATTGCAAGCCTCTCCCCCCCCCTCTCTACTTCACGGGCCACGCGATGAGAACCTTCCACAATCATTGCAGACCTTGTGAAACCCGTAACTTTCATTGCGCATGCTCAAGCCTGTAACTTGTAAAACAGTGTGACCAACAAACCGGCAATTACGCCAACTATATACGCTCTCCCTTCACTCTGCTCTTCTCTGCTGTTTGTGTCCTTCCTCCTTGACAGCGTCTTCTTTCCCTCTCTCTGTTTCCTTATCTTGTCTCTACGTCAGGTCCTTCCTTTGCTCCTGCAGTTGTTACCATGAATCACCTCCCTTCTGTTTGTGTCCCTCTCTCCTGCTGGCTTTGACTCTTCCATGGTCGCTGTCTGGTCCTTTGTCCCCTTTCAGCATGCTTGGTTGGTGCTGCACTCTCACAGACACAGCTCTTGAAATGTCAGATTCGGATCCCTTCTGATCCTGCATCTCTCACTCCAAACACTGCCTCCTCACACAGCCTTTAAACTTCCTTCAGTACAATTAAGGTGGATTACCAGAGTTACTGGCTTTTCAGTTTCAAATTCCCTCAGTCTCTTCCCATTTCCTCTTTTGTCCATTTAAGGTGGATTAAACTAGCTCAATATTCCTCCCTTGTCTCTCTTTTTTCTCTCTTTTAATTAAGGTGGATTCCAGAGTTACAGACCGTATGGATTACCAGAGTAGCAACTTTAGCCTCCCTTGTTTCTCTTTCTTCACATAGGTGAATTCCAGAGTTACAGACCTCTTCTTGTCCCTCCTGCTCTTTCTTCAATTAAGGTGGATTACCAGTTCCCAGCCTCCATTTTCAACTCCTTTCTTGTCCCTTTGTTTTGATTCTTCTTTTCAATGGCTTTAGTTTCAAAACCCCCCTCTATTTAAGGCAGATTACCATAGCTAAATGTTTTGAGCTCAATCTCTTGACCCTCTCATTTCTCTTTGTTCAATCTAGGTGCGTTACCAGAGTGTTTAGCCTTAGCGCCTTACTCCTCTCTTGTCATTCATGTTTCTCCTTCTCTCATTAGGCAGATGGCTAGTTGCTAGGTGCATTACCAGACTTGCCGATGTTAGCTACAAACTCGTCTTTAGTCTCTCCCAATCCTATTTGTTCTACTAAGGCGGCTTACTAGATTTACTGGCATTTGCTTCCAACAACTCCTTTGTTCCTCTCACTCCTATTAGTTAATTTAAAGCGGATTACCATAGTTGCCTGCTTTAGCCTCAAACTTCTCCCTAGTCTTTCCAGCTTTATCTTTATTTACACAGGTTAGAATACCTCTATTGTCGCTTAGTTCTTGTCTGAAAAACAAAATAATCAAGCAATCGAAATAACTCAGTTGCAGCTCAGTTGTCTTAACCTAGCTAGGGACTAGCTAGATATTTCAGCATACACAATACAATTGTTCATCTGCCTAAATAATCACAGTCCGATATTGAAACGGTTCCGCTTGTGATTTGTTTTCTGGCTCATACGGATATATCACACACTATCCATATAGACATCCTACTCTGCCAGCTAGGGTAGATCTTACTTTCGCCTCTCCTTAATCTTAAGAGATGAAGCACTCTTTAGTACATGACTTCCCATTGAACAAACATAAGAACCATAGACCCCATTCTCATAATTTCTTAAAAACCTACATTTCCCTTTATAACATTATACTGGACTTACTCCAGCCATTTCTTATAACTAGCCATGAAACCGCATCCTTCATTCTTTCTACTTCTTTCCATGGTCCTACAACCCCTTCTTTAATCCATATCTTTTACTCCGTCTTCCCCTACGTCTACATATTCAACCTCACCTCACTCAACTTCCTCATCTATTCAGTTGCATTACAGCTTTCTACGGTCTTCCTAAACTTCCTCATTGACCATCCTCCTCATTTCACTATGGTCTGTGTTCGCCACCCATCAGTCCTCTACCCAGTTCAGCCTTACATAAATCTCCATTCCCACACATCTCTCCACAATTCACCTTTACACTCATTTTACCCATATTTTCCAAGTCCAACCTAAATGCAATACACTCAAACTCTATTAATCTTTTCTCCTCTCAACCAAGCTATCAATTTTCCTTCATCCTTACTGATTTCAACTATTTCTTAAGACATCAATCTTACCCATCACGTGTGACATTAAACTGATTCCATCCAAAGCCACATCCTCAAGCACTTAGCTCTCATCTCTTCTACTCATCATTAGCTACTACATTCTACCACCCCTCAATCTTCTTGAAAAAGGCATCTTTTCATTCTCAAATTCTCACGTCTCCCTCCTTTGCAATAGTTATCTTCTACTTCCCTTTGTGCTGCTCATACAGAAATTATTTTAATTTTCCTCTCACGGTTTGCTCAATTCAAGACCTTCTCCATCCTTGACCTTCTAACTATCCTAACGTTCTACGTCACCATTACTACCTATCACCATCAATAGCTGCTCTCCTTTTGAGCACTTGTCCTTACCTTATTTTCCACCATGATTCTACCCAAGACGTTTCTGAGCATAATGTCTGCCCTATACATATAACCAAGCTCTACTTTTTACAATCTTAGTCATTCTAGACTCCTTTGGTCCTTCACCCTTTGTCTATCCGAGTCACTAACACCCAATCTCATCCCCGATTACATGCTCTCCTTCCATCCCTCCATCACCCTCCAATCCCACCACAGCATACTGTCTCTCTTTACCTCTAGACCATGAACGCACTCATTTTTACTACCTTGCCCACCTCTTATTACAGGCCTCATACTACTATGCTACAATCTTTCGCCCAGTCGCTAACTACACCCATCGCGGGTGTCTTAACGCTAGCCAGACTACATTCACTATCTGAACTCTCAGCTCCAAGTTGCTCATGACAGCATTTGACTACCCATTCAACAATCTTGCTCCCTATGATTCATGACCCTTCGCCCACCCCTAGGTTTTCATCTAAATTCCTTGCTCATAATGAGAAATTTCTTGACCAAGATTTCCTTCACCACTATCTTCCTTTTTTAGCTCATCTAACTTACTTATCCCTTTCATCTGCCTCTCGCCTAACTATCTAATCTTGACCTCCTCTATACATCCTTATTTCGTACTCACAGAAACAATATCCCTTACACCTCTTAACTGCACCTTCACCTACCCTCCCTCATTGGAGGACTTCACCTCTTCATTCCAGTTCTACAGGTACCTTACCTTCCTTCACACTCTACTCCCTTTTTGCATGGAATCTTACTCCCATCCTTAGACTCATTTAGGTTTGACCACCAGTCTCTCACTTACCCTGCATTTGGGGATCTTCAGTTCTCCATGCTTGTGTAACATTTCCACTCTTTTCTCTCAACTTCCGTTTGTTGCCTTTTTCTCCCTACCACACCATCTCACTATTTTGCTTTCTCTCTTCCTCTGCCCACTAGAATCACATTTATTTTCTCTTACATAAAATGTCCTCACTCTTCTCCCTCTCTCCCTCCATTTCTATTCACTGGGTCCAATTGTAACTCAATCTCCTTGCTATTCTTGTGAACCTCACACTCTACTTCTACTCTCGCTCAAGTCACTCTCCGCACTTCATTCTCTAGCCTATTCCGGGTCCTCTCTACTTACACAACGGAGCATCTCACTTTTTACCCTCTTCCCGAATACATTGTACCTCAATTTCTTTTGCCCACGCTTTCTATTTCATGAAAGCGCACCTTTCTCACACTTCATTCTCATTCAAACCATCCTTCAGTCCCCATCAAATGAATTTCATACTCCTCTTCTTCTTGCTATGCCCCATTTCACTTATTATTTTGAGCGGTATCAACTACACTCTGCCACTTGCTCACCTTCACATTAGTACACTAGCAACCACTCACTTCAGCCTTACCTTTGCATAACTCTATATCCAAGAAGCCGAAGGCACTCATCGTTCATCCCACAAGAGTTTGAAAAAGGCACTCATTGCTAGGCACATGATAAGCATGAGGCACGCAACACTTTTAAAAAATACGACTTTAACGGCTGTCTTTTTTTCAACCCCGTAACTCTGAAGCCTCTGGAAAATCGCCCCAAAAACGACAATTACTTAAAAAAATCTACTTACAACCTCACACACAGCACATGGGGAGAGGCAGGGAGCCTGTGAGTGAGGTTACAAGCTAATTTGCACTTTAACTGGCATTTTTAGATAAAATCGGCTAAGCGAGGAAAAAAATGGCAGCTGTAAACCAGCAAATGTTTGAATAAGGCTCAAAATGAGGCTGAAGGCAGTAACATTTAGCTGCTCATCAGGAGCCCTGCAAGACTTTGAAAAAAGAGCCAACAGCGCTCAGCACGAGGCACGCAAGATTACAAAAGGATAGATAGGCACTCAAAAACACTGGGCAGGGAGAGGGGGGTGAGAGTCTTGCAATGAGCACCGAAGGTGCTCGTCGCATGGCCCACAGAATAGAGGGGGGAGAGCCTTGCATTGTGTGGCAAACAACATTGCCAGTCTTCAAATTCTATTGCCATCATTTTTGATGGGCAAGTCGCTAGTATAAAAATAACCAGGAATGTGGATGGACACATTTAAATGCATGGATGTAAATGCCTCTGATAAGAGAGAATCAATAGGTTACATCAGAGGCAGCAATACGATTGTAGTATGGCAATTCAGCTGCTGCAAATCATAATGGGATTTTTAGTCTTTTTTTACCCATGACACAAGTCTCTTCTATCTTGAATGATGCATCTGCTCTAGATCACTGTACTGTGCTGCTACTTGCTGGAAGGAATGCAGTGTTTCTATTGATAGGTACCAGGTGCCTATGTAAGCAAGTCTGGTGGTGTGGAAACCATTTTTTTTTTAAATAAAATACATCTCTGTGTGTAGAAATTGATCAATGTAATGTGTGTTTCTGATATGAGCAGTATGTGATTAGAAAAGTTAAAAACGGAAATTTCCATATATCTTTAAACACTGAAGATGATTGTTTGCATTCAATATAGGGGGAGATATTGATTCATTTTATTGTGTTTTAATGCAAATTAAATGTATTTTATTTGTCTCTGTTTTATTGGGTAATGTTTTTATAGTATAACTTGGGCTATGTCCCTTTTCTGCAAATCATTATGTATGATTTTATGTATTTATTGCTATTATTGTATTTTATATGCTTGATATCAATATAAAAAGTGAAATAACTTATTTATCTAGTTTGCGACTCATTATTGTCATGCATGTTTTAATCCTAGGTAAACTTGAGGTTATCCCTTTGAGAGTGAAGCTGAATAACTGAATATTGTAGTGATGAAAAACCTATTTCTAGCACACATTTCCAGCAGATCCTTGGGACTTCATTCAATTGCGATTTGGCCAATTGAATGGGGCTCTAAATAAGCACATAGCATATTTTTTTAAAGCTTTTTTTAGCTAGTGAAAACCTTGATTTTGAATAGATGTTTACTAACTAAAAACTTATTTAAAAAATATGTTATGTGCTTATTTAGAGCCCTATTCAATTGGCCAAATCACAATTGAATGAGGCCCTTACTGATTAGACCCTGCTACTGATACAAATACACAAGTGATGTATCATAGTAACAAGGACCTGGCGAACTCAGAGCCTTATTCAATTGAGCAATTGTAAGTTATAGTAGGCCATAATGCAGGCTGTAAGTTAATTTGCTATTCAATTGGGGTTTTTTTGTAAGCCGAAAACGGCTTGAAATCCTCACGGTTGTTAAAACCGGAACTTACAGCCCATCAAACCCTTTGATTTTTCGCACGCAAGAGACTTATGATTGCTAAAATCCCTCAAGACCGATCCTGCAGTCAAGCCTGCAAACGGCAAATGTCGGCCAAAATCTTACTGCTTAAAAATAGGACCCGCAAAGGGTTTACAGACTAGTTTGTAACACAGCAAAACACAATAAAAACACACCAATGGACTTTAAAATTTGGCCAAAGCAATGGAAAGCATTACAATTACTTGCACAACTCCTAACTATCAACTAGTTTAAAAAAAACATGTCATATGTTGTAATGGTCATGCATATGCAAATATGAAAAGTCATGCTGCAAGATGCTGAAAGCTTTTAAAGACACACTACCTGACTAAATTGCAACACAAATACATGGAAATGGCTGCCATGTTAACCCTTTTCTCAATCACAGAGGCTCTAATGTGGACCCTAAAAATACAAAGATCATATTATACTAGCGTCTTGCCTGTCAAAAAATTACAGTCAATAAAAGAAAGTGTTGAAATGCTGTTTGTCACACAATGTGAGTGTACTGTGTGCCTCATGTAACTAAATTCATCAAAAAGCAGAAATCTACATGACATAAAATCAGAAAAACTAAAATCACCAAAAATAAAAATGTACATTACAGAAAAACAAAAAAAACCTAAGTCACAAAAAATAAAAAAAAGGAACATTACAGAAAATAAAAAAATACATTAAAACCCCCCCACTACAACTTTTTTTTTAAATTACACACATGAAAAGGAAATACATATAATACATACAATACAATACATATATATAATATATACAATACAAATAAAATACAATACAATTAAATACAATACAACACAACACAATTAAATACAATACAATACAATTAAATACAATTAAATACAATACACCCCTATCTAATATATATGCCACTATCTAATATACATGCCACTATCTAATATACATCCCACTATGTAATATACATCCCACTATATAATGTAATATACATCCCACTATCTAATATACAATACTATCTAATAATAATCCCCCTATCTATCTAATATACAATACATGCTATCTCTATATATAGCAACCCTAATTCTAAGCTACAATAAAATAATTAAGACCACTTACCTTTGAGATGTTTCTTCAGATCAGCAACCTACGGTAAAACATATTAAAAAAATTAATACAACACGTTTACATAAAATAACTAAACATTCTAAACATTCTAAATATTCTAAATATTATACTCACCTTTCCAGCATGTCCCGTTCCAGCATGTAACGTCCCAGCATGTCACGTCCTCCATCTTTGCGTCTTCTCCAAATGCTGCTCCTGTTAAAAAAAAACATTACATTAGTAAACATAAAACAAAGTGAAATAAACACAATGTACATTATACTTACCTTTCCGCGATGTCTCCGGCCTCATGGTGTTCTGCTCCGGTAGCATCTGTGCGTAAAAAAAAAAAAAAAAAAGCAACACTCATCCGACCCTGGCTGATGTCTCCGACGCTAATGAGCTTCCTACGGAGTGTTCCAGAATAAAATTGGCAATGGCAGCTTCTGATTGGCTGAAAAGGCTGTCTATCAAATTCAGCCAATGAGAAGACCCCAATTGTGAACCAATGAAAAAAGTATACACCCCAAAATACAACACTGATTCGATAACACACCCAGTCAATGTTTATTTGAACCAATCCTAAGGATTTATTGCCATCAGCCAATCACAATGGAATATACCCCCATGTACTGATTGGTGAAGACATCTGCGCCTTCCCATTGGTTGTAATATTGATTGATATTAACAGTAGCCAATGCGCAAATCCTTCATCAATCAGTACGTGAGGGTGTATTCCATTGTGATTGGCTATTGTTAGTGCAACCAATCAGAATGCGCAGAGGCTGCAACCAATCACCCTGTGGGGGTGTATTCCATTGTGATTGGCTGAAGGCATCTGAGCCTTGTGATTGGTTTAAATAAAGATTGACAGGTGCATTATCCAATCAGAGTGGGATTTTACGGTGTATCCCTTTGTGATTGGTTCACACATTGGCGCCTCCTGATTGGTTGAATTTGATAGACAGCGTTTTCAACCAATCAGAAGACGCCATTGCTTATTTTCTTCCGGAAAAGTCTACGGAAGCCTCATTAGCGTTGGGGATGTCCGGGAATGAGGATGTTAGTATATATATATATATATATATATATATATATATATTTTTTTTTTTTTTTATGGCAGAAGAGGATTCGGAGAAGGCCGGAGACATCGTGGGGAAGTAAGTAGAATGTAGATTATGTTTATTTTATTTTGATGTATGTGTATTAATGTTATGTTTTTTTTTTAACAGGTGCCGCGCCGGAGAAGGATTAAAAGAATAAGGACGGGATATGCCGGAAAGGGGAGTAGAATATTTAGAATGTATAGAATGTTTATTTATGTACTGTAAATGTGTTGCACTATTTTTTTTTTTCTCCGTAGGTGGCTGATCTGAATGGACATCTGCAAAGGTAAGTGGTCTTAATTATTTTATTTTAGCTTAGAATTAGATTAGTTTATATATAGATAGTATTTATTGTATGTTAGCTAGGGGTATGCGTTTTATATTGATAGCATAGGATGTATTGCATATTAAATTGTGGTATTTATTTAGATAGATTGGGGATGTATATTATATAGATAGGATGTTTATTAGATTATGGTATTTATTTAGATAGATTGGGGATGTATTATTATATAGATAGCATGTATATTAGATTATGGTATTTATTTAGATAGATTGTGTGATGTATATTAGATAGAGGTGTATTGTATTATATTGTATGTAATTGTACTGTATTGTATGTAATTGTATTGTATTGTACTATATGTATTTCCTTTTCGGGTGTGTAATTATTTTTTCTCTGTAGTGGGGGGGGGGGTTGTAATGTTTTTTCTTATTTTCTGTATTGTTCCTTTTTTTTGTGACTTAGGTTTTTTTATTTTCTGTAATGTAGATATTTTTTTTTATGTAATTAGGCCCTCATTCAATTGCAATTTAGCCAATTGAATAGGGGTCTAAATAAGCACATAACATATTTTTTTAAATACGTTTTTAGTTAGTAAACATCTATCCAAAAGCATGGTTTTCACTAACTAAAAACTTATTTGAAAAAAATATGTTATGTGCTTATTTAGAGCACTATTCAATTGGCCAAATCGCAATTGAATGAGGGCCTTAGAGTGGTGGGGGTTATTAGGGAGTAGGTAGTGTAGGTGTTAATAGGTTAGTTTAGAGGGTGTTTAGTTGATATTTAATGTTTTATTGGGGGGGTATAGTGCAGTGTAGTGTTTAAAATTAGTGTCATGATGGTCCTTGAAGACCATCATGGCACTTATTTGGTTAATGTAGTGTTGTAACAGGCCCATAATGGTCTTAATATACCCTTATGGGACTGATGGGGTAAAATAGAGGCTTATGAGGGTCTGTATGGACCCCAATGAGTGAGGGGATTAATGAAGTGCTTATGGGAGTCTGTATTGACCCCCATGAGTGACAGGTTTAATGAAGGGCTTATGGGGGTCTGTATTGACCCCCATGAGTGAAAGGCTTAATGAAGGGCTTATGGGGGTCTGTATTGACCCCCATGAGTGACAGGGTTAATGAGGGGCTTATGGGGGTCTGTATTGACCCCCATGAGTGAAAGGCTTAATGAAGGGCTTATGGGGGTCTGTATTGACCCCAATGATTGACAGGGTGACAGTGTATATATTTTTTCTTTTACAACGGGTCCTTTAAGGACCTGTAATGCAGAAATTTAGAATTTTGATTTCAGCAGGTGTCCCCGATCGTGTGCAATCGGGACCCCCACTGCGATGGTTAATGTGGGGTTAATGCAGGGCTCTGAGCTTATCTTGGATCCCCTGGGGTTAATGCAGGTTTTCCAAGCTTATATCGGATCCCTTGTACGTGGCTGGGCTGTGAGCCTCGTTTTCGTTTTTTCGGCGGCCATTTTTTCTTTCGCTTAGGGGATTTTTGTGTGTCTGAATTTGGACTTAAATGGAGGTGTAACTTCACTTCCAGAGGTCCTGGGTGCCCCCCCTTGCAATGGGTAAGCTTTTTATGAATTTTGTGTAGTTGGTGTGTTTTCACTGTTTTTAGTTGCGCGGCCGTTATAGTCGTATTTTTTGTGCGTGTTTGTTACGTTAAGGTTGGTTCCGAGGTGTTTTTTTTTTCTAAGTCATGTGTGTGACGTGTTTAACGGCTCGCCTCGCTACGCGAGGCTCCCCAGCAATGAGCTCCTTCGGCACTCATTGCTTCTCATTGCCTAATTGTTACAATTTAACGGCTCGCCTCGCTCATTGCCTAAGTGCTACGGTTTAACGGCTCGCCTCGCTATTCAGTCCCTCAGTTGTGTCTGACTCTCCATGACCCTAGGGACTGCAGCTTCTTTTCCACAAGGTTTGCATGCCAAAGATACTGGAGTCGGTTGCCAGTTTCATCTCCTGTGGACTGGGATTTGTCTGACCTCTCTGCTGTCCACCTAAAGTGGCCCTATATGGTATAGCTCACAGCTTCAGAAGGGGATCAGGGGAACATACACCATACTAATCTACTCTAACCCATCAGGAAGGGCCACAAAAACACATGGAGGCTGTGTAGGGGCATGTGGAGCAACAGCTAACTCACCTCCATCAGGGGTAATCTCTGCTACACCCATCCTGGAAAGTTCCACACCATTGCTGGTGGCCATGTGCCAAGATGTATACCCATTATCATTTGGTGACATCCCATTAAGTGTTTTGCTATCAATTCACATTATCACGTGTCAAATTCTTATCAGACCTTCAGGGGAATGTGGATACTCCACAGTATCACACATTGGACTTTGCATGTGTATTACCCCTTTATCAGGATATATGATATATATTATTATATGATATCTGACCTCCCCTCCCTGACCTGCTTCCTCCTCTCCCTCTTCCTCTCTCCATACCTCTACCTCTCATCCTCTCCTCACTCTCCTCCTCTTCTCCTCCTCTAGTGTTCCCTTCTCACTCCTCACTCTCCTCCTCTCCTCACTCTCCTCCTCCGGTGTTTCTTTCTCTCTCTCTGTCTCTATCTCTCTCTATATCATACTTGCACTCTCTAAATCTCTCTCTAGCACTCTCTCTCTCTCTCTCTATCTTTCCACTCCCTCCCTCTCTTTCTATCTTTCAGTTCCCTCTCACTCGCTCTCTCTAGCACTTTCTATCTAGCATTCTCTCTCTCTCAGTCTATCTCTCTGTCTCTACCTATATCTCGCTCAAAAACCCACCAACGTCTAGATCTTTGTGTTGACTTTCTCAGTTACAGCACAGTCAGGGAGTTACAGGTTTCGCTGCCTTTTAAACCCATTCGGGTGGTGTTGATTGGCATTCTCCGGTTCCTATTGGTTAATTGACCTGTGACGGGAACCCAAATGACAGGCTTGCTTGATTTTGGCACGATTCATCAGATCAGATTCTCTGAAGCATTATATGGGAAACCAGGGTTTATGGTCTTAAGGCCTCGGCCCTTAACTTGCACCCTTGCTCAATTGAATAGCACCAGATTTATAGCTGTCCGTGAGGCCACAACAGTCCTGCAGACATACGGCCTATATACCGCGAGATGCGGCCTTCAAATTGAACAAAGCTCACAATATGGTAGAAGTGTTTACAATAACCTAGCTTCGCAACAAATAACATATTTTGTTTTATTTTCAGTATTCTCTAATTTGTTGATCCAGTTTACTGAGGGATTGGAGTGGCAAAATGCTACAACTAGTACAATTATCCTTCTATTAGATTTTTGTGTACTTATAAAAAAGTAGGTAACGTTATGGGATTAAATATTTGTTGTTTCTGCCTAATACTGCTCATAAAGGGCAAAATAACATGTCTTGTAATTTCCATAAAGGTTGGTATTTTAGAAAGGGGGAAACAGTTCTATATGTATAGTGTAGATTTTGATGGTAGATATTTGTGAAAAAAGCTCTTATTGATCACAATTACTTTATAAAACTTCAGCCTTTAGAATTCTGTGCAGGAGCTGTTTTCTATATTATAATGTACCAGCAAACATGGAGAAAAGCAATGGCTGCAGAATACATGTGAAGCGCAATAATATTTAGCCAATAAGGATCTATCATGTTATGGTGTCGGGACAGGTCCGCCGCTGCATTGACTCTATGATATGGCATCGGAATATCGGCAGTGCCACCTAGCTGATGCTTACCGCCACTGCTGCTGCATTGTTTTGCGCTACCATAAGAGGACAGGACCACCAATTATGCTAGTAGATGTGTTTATACTGCACAAAAGTGTTAAAAAAGACAAATAACTTTAAATATCAGATTGTCAGTCTTTGTTTTAGCTGCTTCATCCATGATGAGGTCATGCAAAATAGTGTGAGTAGTAGTAGTAGTAGAAGAAAGCTAGTCTCTGGACAGTGCTCTTCATTGGCTGCCTCCCAGCTTGTTGCCACTTGAAAATAATCAAACACAGAAAATATCTAGGTAATGAAGACCAATGTAGACACAATCTATTTATCGCTATAGGTTGTTCTAAAAATGCTTTGGACCTTTATATTTTGCAACTCTTATATGTAATTATTCTTTACTTCAGGGATCCATTGATTCCTTGCCTGGTGACACCTGTTACCATTTCAGGTGAGTGTGTCAATGTAAACCATTTAGTTTCCCTTTACAGACACGGAAAGCTCTGCCAGCTGAAAGTGTCAAATTTCCAATTTGCAGGCATAAACTTCCTGTGTATTCAATGGGTCCTCCAATCTAAGAAGGTTGATCTGCTGAACCTAAAATGGTAGATTGCATAGCAGCATAATTGCATATCAAATGTAATAAGTTAAAGAATGTATTGATTTTCTTTACTTTCTAAAATGATGTTGCAAATTTACAAACTAGTTTCATATTAAAAAAATGACCACACTGTATTTAGAATAACAATTTAGCTGTTATAAGAAACCCATTGAAATATACATCACATATATAGTTGTGAGCATACGAGTTGTTGCTAACGCTTGCGGGCTCGCGCAGCGAGGGCAGCAGTTGCTGGCAAGGAGCGCCAAAGGCTCTCCTTGCCAGCAACTGAGGCCCTCGCGAAGCCCCCAGTTTCCATGAATATGAATATGAATACATTCTTTCAATTTTATTATATACTAGAATATTGCCCGTCAAAAAATGACGGCAATGAAATTGTAAGGTAGCTAATGCTGTTTGGTGTATAATACTGAAATATGTAATAGATTACTAAATGAATACCTATTTTGAAGCATTGTGTTGAAGAGCTGGCAATCTGTTTTGATGTTGCTGCAGCATTAGTGGTGTGGAGCTGCTGTGTAAGCATGCTGAATGTGTGCACTGTGTGGTATGAATATCTGTAGGTCGTTTGTGGCGTTTTGCGAGTTTCTTGTGGTGTTTTGCGAGTTTAGAGTGCTGTAGCCTCGTTTTCGTTTTGTTCGGCGGCCATTTTTTCTCTCGCTTACAGTTTTTTTTAGTCTCTAAACTCTTTTATTTCGAGTAAAATGAAGGTCCAAGTGGCATTTTTGAGGTCCTGGGTGCTCCCTCTTGGTGTAGGTAAGGTTTTTATGTATGTGCTGTGTGTATGTATTGTGTTTTACATTTTGTAATGTTCGCGAGTTGCGTCCGAGTGTTGCAAGGCCGTAATGTGTGTGTCGTGCTCTTTGGGTTGCGACGTGAACTTTGCGAGGGTCGCAGTTGCTGGCATGGAGCGCCTTCGGCGCTCCATGCCAGCAACTGCGGCCCTCGCTTTGCGAGGTCCTCAGCTGCTGGCATGGAGCACCTACGGCACTCCATGCCAGCAACTGAGGCTCTCGCTTCGCGAGGGTCCTCAGTTGCTGGCAAGGAGCGCCTTCGGTGCTCCATGCCAGCAACTGAGACCCTCGCCCAGTGCCCTCGCTTTGCGAGGGCCGCGACTCGCGTAGCGAGCCCGCGGCCCTCGCTTTGCGAGGGCACTGGGCGAGGGTCTCAGTTGCTGGCATGGAGCGCCGAAGGCGCTCCATGCCAGCAACTGAGACCCTCGCCCAGTGCCCTCGCTTTGCGAGGGCCTTGGCTCGCTACGCGAGCCCGCAGCGTTAGCAACAACTCGTACGCTCACAACTATATATGTGATTACTATATAATGTGTAGATGTACCGGCTGGGCATGCTCTTGTGCATTATTATTATTATTACTATATAATGTGTAGATGTACTGGCTGGGCATGCTCTCTGCGTGTACGCTTTCTCTATCTGCACCCTATGTGCACTGCTGTCTGTGTGCAATCTCTGTCTCTGTACCCCTCACTCTCTTTGTCAATCTCTCTGCACTCTCTGTGCGCTCTATCTGTGAACTCTCTCTGCGCTGTCTTTGTGCTCCCTCACTGTCTGTGTGTGCTCTTGCTCTGTAATTCTCTTTATGTCTCCCTCTCTCTCTGTACCTGACTCCCTCTCTCTCTGTACCTGTCTCCCTCTCTCTCTGTACCTGTCTCCCTCTCTCTCTGTACCTGTCTCCCTCTCTCTCTGTACCTGTCTCCCTCTCTCTCTGTACCTGTCTCCCTCTCTCTCTGTACCTGTCTCCCTCTCTCTCTGTACCTGTCTCTCTCCCTCTCTGTACCTGTCTCCTTCTCTCTCTGTAGCTGTCTCCCTCTCTCTCTGTACCTGTCTCCCTCTCTCTCTGTACCTGTCTCCCTCTCTCTCTGTACCTGTCTCCCTCTCTCTCTGTACCTGTCTCCTTCTCTCTCTGTACCTGTCTTCTTCTCTCTCTGTAGCTGTCTCCCTCTCTCTCTGTACCTGTCTCCCTCTCTCACTTTGCTGTCTTTCTCTGAAATGCAAATGGCCGCCACGCTTCTGTTAAAATCAGGTGTTAGGCCCACCCCCACTTACATCATAGCCACGCCCCCTTTGTGATGTCAGCGTTAGCAACATTTTCTGCTGCTCACAACTATATATGTGATGACTAGAATGGGCATTAGTCAGCTATAAAAGGTCTTATTTTGCAAATAACAACATTAACAATCACATATATAATTGTGAGCATGCGGGCTGTTGCTAACGCCACGGGCTTGTGCAGCAAACCTGCGGACCTCGCAAAATTTACGGAGTTACGAAACCAAAATACGACCCATTACGACCTCGCAAAAAACGTCCGAAACCTGCGCACATGAAAATATTAAAAACACAATAAATACACACAACAAATACATAAAAAGCTTACCTACAGCAAGGGGGGCACACAGGACCTCGAAAACTGAAGTTACACCTCAATTTAACTCCAAATAAAATACTTTAGACACCCAAAAATCCCCTAAGCGAGAGAAAAAATGGCCGCCGAAAAAAACGAAAACGAGGCTACAGCACTCTAAAGACGCAAAATACCACCAAACACCTATGGATTTTCCGAAAAAGATGTACGAGATCCGAAAACATTAGAAACACTATAAATACACACAACAAACACATACAAAGCTTACCCACAGCGAGGGGGGCACCCAGGACCTCTGCAAGTGAAGTTACACCTCGATTTAAGTCCAAATTTCTGAGTTTAGACACCTAAAAATCACCTAAGCGAGAAAAAAAAATGGCCGCCGATCAAAACGAGTCTAAAGGACCCAAAAGACGCAAAACACCACCAAACACCTACGGATTTTCAGAAAAAGATGGACGACATCTGAAAACAAGGACATTAAATCAGCCACAGCCGCGTACCACACATTAGGTGCCATTTTACAACACTAAATTATACAATCCGGAAGTACACAGCTACACTAATGGCTTTTCCTCCCGCACACACACTATTTACACTACACACTGCACACATTGCTCACACTTACACAGCAGCTCCACAGCACTGAAAACACACATTGTATGCTGCAGCAACATCAAAACAGATTGCCAGCTCTTCAACACAATGCTTCCTTCATATATTACTTCAAAATAGGTAAAGTATATTACTTTATTAATGTATTATTTATTTGATTATTATACAACAAACAGCATTAGCTCACTTACAATTTCATTGCCGTCATTTTTTGACGGACAATATTCTAATATACTATAAATACAACTGAACTTCATAATGCATGTGCGTTTTTATTAAATCCAATGCTGATTATTTCAAGTAACACAGTGGTCATAGTTTTAAAAATTACTGTTTTGAAGAGTTACCCTTGAAAATGTGCTTAAAAGTAAAAAAAATATAAGAAAAGTTGAATGTATAGGAAGTTTGTGTCTGGACAATGAAAAAATGGCAGTAAGAATGGTTAGTAATTTTAGCACAAATATAGGGAGACTTATTAATTTACAAAGACACACTCACAAATCTCAGAAAGTAGCAGACAGCAGCAGGCAAGGACACATAATGAATGTGACAAAGAAAAAATGCATACAAAGCTGCAAAAGGTAAGGTCTGTGTTTATAATCTATATTTTTTATAATATAAAGTTCTACATGTATATGTTATCTTTTGTATAGAGCCAATTTTTTCCAAATGTTCTGACAGCCGATGTGACAGATAAGTATTGTCATATATTAAAAGGTGCTATTTTGATCTGTTTTAAATGCTCTAAGATTATTTTAAAAACAATCTTTTGTGCAAAGCAAAAATTCCAAAGGCTGCAGTAAACTTGTACCTCATGCCACCGGAGTATTATGACATAGTAGTATTTTTGATTTATGTGACAGACAAATTAAAAAAATAGGTTGATTTTTAGATACATATGTGATAGTTAAAGGAACACAGAACAATGGAAAAAATATGTTCGTAGACTTAAAGTCTGACTAAGCATAATTAAGTATGAAAAAAAGTCATACAGCTAGTTTTCAATTAGAAAATAAATAGATTGTAATGCCTGTGCAGGACCTTGGAGGGATCCATGATGCATTGGGGGAACTTGTGTGTGTGACAGAAGAGTTAACATTTCTGGAGAGTAATGTTTGCATTGAATGATGCAAGGTGTCTGCTTCTGGGTCAGTTAGGGGAAGGTTATCAATTAATATGTTATCTAATGCCATACACTTGGCTGCAGGCGATTAAAGGAAACTGTGAAAATGAGAGAGCTTAAAAACCCTTCTTTAGTATGATAAAAATTAATCTCATGAAATATATTAAAAGTAAAAATGCAACTCCCAACACCCAGTCACTTTTCAAACTCTACAACTGGAATAAACTTTGCATGGTGAGGCCAACAAATCAGCAATGGAGACACCAAATGGGCTGCAGGTGGCATGTGGGGGCGGAGCCAAACACTTTACTCTGGTACTATTTCCACTTCGTCATTGTCATATCACGTCATCAAACCCCATAACTTAATATAGCCAGAAATCCAGGGTTGATTATGGTGCGAAACCCATCTCACTAGTATAGCTTCCTATTGATATCACAAGGTATCAATACAAAATAATGTCTCCTAAAATCCCATATTGAAATGTAATTAATGTACCAGAACTAATAAACTATTTATTTTTTCAAAGTGACATAGACCTATAAAAGTATATATTGTTTACATTAAAAAATACCACAAAAATACCTCAACATTGCCTAACAATATGTAAGTCAAAACATGTAATCCCTATTCTAAAAGCCAACAATTTTATAAATTTACCCAAAAAAATAACGGTTTAAAATTTTCCATCAAAAAAACTCAACCAAGCTCATTGTTAGAAGCATATAACATAAACATTTCTAAAATGCTATAATGAATAAATAGCTTCTAAATATATAGGATCACAAATGTTTGTGTCTAACCAATGCTCCATAAGTGTAAGTTCACATAAAGTTCACATTTTTACAGCTACTTCCAGATATTTCTACCTCCAAACTCTCTATAGCCCATGACAGCACTTTATACTTTTTTCCCTTGTTTCTACCCTTCACTCTCTCTCCCATCTCCCACGCCCTCTCCGCTTCACTCTTTCTGTTGCCATCCCCCATCTCTCTTCCTTCACACTCTCATGCTCCCCCTTTCTCCATCCCTCTTGGAGGACAGCTTTGGATCTGTATCAGTTTTTCTCATCCCTTTCACTATCTCTCCAGCAATCATCACCTCATTCCTTCCTCTCCACATGCCCCTATGTCCTCCCACTCTCTTAACCATCTTCCCATTCTCTCCATCTCATGGTCTCCAATCCATCTACTGCATTCCTCCATTCCCTCTACACTCTCTCCTAACCCCCTACTACTACTCTCTATCTATTGCTCTCTCTTACAACCCATTCCCCTCTCTCCAATCTCCTTCTCTTTCTCCACTCTCTCTTCCATCCCTCTTTCTCATTCCTTGACTCTCTTTCCCTCTCTCTTTTTCCATCATCATCATCTCTAGGACTAGGGTTGTGAGAGAGACAATCGGATGTGGGGAGATGTTGATCACCACCTAGTGCAGCATGGTGGTGTGACCAGCATACAAAAAGCAGCAACTTTTATTAACAAGCTGGTCTATCTAGCATAATAATGTAATGGTAGATTAGTGTAGTCAGACAAGTTTTCTGAGATAAACATAACCTTTCTTATTGAGTCTTTATATGTTAAATGTATTACCCATATCTCTCGCAGCTAGGTGTAAATCTTAGCAAGATTCTTCTAGTGGATACTCTTTTATGTTAATATGTGGTAAATGATCAGTGGTTAGATTAATGCATAAGTAAGATTAACCCGGTACTGATAATTATGCATAATGCTTGTAGGTATCATGGCTAGAGAAAAAAAAGTTTTTACCTCATTGAGGAAGTACACTTTTAAACTTAAATTTGGCATAATTGTATTGGATAATCTTACTGCCCCCTTCTGGATCACTACCTTGTTGTAGTGAAGGGGCTTGTGTACTTTAATGAAGATGTGAATTATACCATGTATGGTCACGCAAGATGGGTAGGTCATAGCAGAGAGGTCAGGCAAATTGCCATCCACTAGAGAAGGAATTGGCAACCTACTCTAGTATCTTTGCCATGAGAACCTTATCCTTATGGATTAGCACAACCAAACACAATATGTACCTGGCATGCTGAGATTCATAGGGTCACGGACAGTTGGATACGACTGAACAACTATACAACAATAATCTTACTGCATTAAAAACATGTTTCACAAATTACTAAGCTAACAGTGAATTTGTCATTTAGATAGTAAGAGTGTCATAGACACAAGTAATGGACAAATAGCTATTGCAGGAAAAGCTATGAAACTACGAGACGTCGTCATGCTTTGCCTGGTGCGTACGCGTAGCGAGGCGAGCCAATAACTCGGAGCGGTGAAGGCGCTCATCGTATGCGAGGCGAGCCGTTAAGTAACTAAAACTCACAGCACTTGGGCGACGAGCGATGAAGGCGCTCATTGCCTGCAAGCCTTGGAAAGCGAGGCGAGCAGTGGAGGCAATGAAACACGTGGGACTCACATCACACACAGCACGGGGAAACAGCCAGGACGTCTGGGAGTGAGGTGGAATGCAAATTTAAATTGATTTTCTTGAGTTTCGGCACTCAAAAATCGGCTTAGCGAAAGAAAAAATGTCGGCCAAACAAAATGAAAACGAGGCTACACTATCCTGGACCGCTCTCGAAACGACATTACGCATCTAAAGTAGCACTTTATACAAATAAACCAATGGTTTTGGGCCTCATTCAAATCCGATTTGACCAATTGAATAGGGCTCTATATAAGCAAAGAGCATATTTCATTTACAGAAGTTTTTAGTTAGTGAAGACCTTGCTTTTGGATGGAAGTCCACTAACTAAAAACTTCTGTAAAAAAATATGCTCTGTGCTTTTTTAGAGCCCTATTCAATTGGCCAAATCGCAATTGAATGAGGCCCTAAATATTTAAAAAAATAGAGAGAGGAGCCAAAGGACACGCAAGTAGAGGCTCGCAATGAGCGCTGAAGATGCTCAGTGCGAGGCTCGCAATGAGCGCCGAAGGTCCTTATTGTATAAAAAGGTTAACATTGTGTGCCAAACAGCATTGCCATGGCTACAAATTTTATTGACCGTCATTTTTTGACGGGCAAGTCATTATTCATGTAATACAATGTACAGTTCCTTTAATGCTTGAGGAATAACTGAAAAGAGATCCTTTAGATAGAAGATCCTGTGCCAGCCTTGGGCATGCTGCCCCATTCATTTCATAGAGTTACAACTTCAACTGCAAAGTGGCACGGCCGCTGTATCACATAATCCATCTGATCGGTTATGAGAGTGATGCTGACAGTCTAGATTATTGTGAGAAGTTGGTTAGCAATCTGTCTTGTTATACAATTGAGTGATTGTTGTTTGAGACCACAGGGGTTAAGGAGGGTTAGGTGCTGTAACAAATACTACTTTGATGCATTGTCTATGGTTGACCACAACATTTGTATAACTTTCTATGCCTGTCTAGCAGTGTTGACGACCCACAATCGGAGGCTGAGCTACCATGATTGCTAGCAACCCCACAGTAAAACACTGTACTTCAAGGGGAATAAGGAATGGGGACAGGAGATGGACAAGAAGGCTGACCCCTATTCAAACAAAGGGAATTTGGCCCATGAAAGTCCACTCACAGCTTTGGGATGGGGTTTCTTTCTAGGTCCGGCACTGGCATCTGATCAGATAAGTAGGCGACTGTACTCAAAACATGTCCTGTGCTGGTCACATAGCCACCTTCTTAACACAATGGCCAGACAGGCTGATGCTTAGCTACCCCTGGTAGTTTCCATAGCACTATCATTCCCTCCTGACATGAGTGTAGTTCAATCCCCTAGCCCCTACTTGCCCTGGATTGGTTAAATTCCTATTAGATGTGCCAAAGGGAAGGGTGCCTACAACAAACACCTGGTATTGATTGGAACAAGATAAAGAAAGGTATTCAAACCAGGCATGCCAGAATATATTAAAATGTATTCTCCTGTTAAGAATCCAAAAATCTGTATTGTTGGGTGGTTGTGGAATAAAGGATTATGCCCTATTGGTGACTTATGTCACAGCACCTGGTACACACTAGGGTACAAAATAAACATATTGACAATTATAAAGATTAAAATGCAGGCAATATTCAAGGTCTCCACATAATTAATTTGAGTGATTGATATATGCATGGTAGATATTGTAAAAAATAAGACAATGATGAGAAACAATAATATGAAGTAGTGCTTCATTGTTAGCTCCATCTGACTGGATTTCAACCTGCTACTTACTGTATCTGGTGATCTGGGAGCCATGCAGAGGGGTGTTTCTTTCATCTTTAATCCTTTTATTATTACTAAATGGGTGATATAAAATAGTAGGTTTGTGGGAAATTACTATACAAACTGTAACCCAACCCTGTTATAAAAGGCTATGTTGCTCTGTCTGACATGTCTTTCTCCTGCCATATCTGCATCAAGAAAACAATACATAGACGTGACACTATGATGCTATGCTCAGAATATGTGTTTCTTAGTTACATAGTTATTTAGGTTGAAAAAAGACTTTAGTCCATCAAGTTCAACCTTTTTAGATCTCCTCTGATCTGCAATATGCAGAATTATTGTGAATTGATCTAGAGGAAGGCAAACAGTAAAAAAACAAACCTGTGAAACTTTGCCAATTGTCTCAACAGGGAAAACAAATATAAAATTCCTTCCTGACCCCAGATACTGGCAAACGGATTCATTCCTGGATCAATACTCCCTCTCTATTTATCCAGGATAGCCCTTAATGCCCTTTTTATTGAAAAATATATCCACTCACTTTTTAAAGTTATCTATCAAATCCGCTGTCACCACCTCCTTTGGTAGATAATTCCACAGATTAACCTTCCCTTACTGTGAAGAACCTTTTTCTTTCTTTAAGGTGGAATCTTTTTACTTCTAATCTCAAATGATGTCCCCTTCCCAGGTAGAAACCTCTTGGCACAAAAAGTTCCCTTGACAAAGCCTTGTATTGAACCTGGATGTATTTATATAAGGTAATCATATCCCCTCTTAGACACCTTTTTTCTAGAGTAAATAAGTTTAATTTGGTTTCTCTTTCTTCATAACTTAGCCTCTCCATTCCCTTTATTAGCTTTTTTGCTCTTCTCTGTACTTTTTCCAGCTCTAAAATGTCCTTTTTATGAAGTGGTGCCCAAAATTGTACCCCATATTCCAAATGAGAGCATACTAGGGATTTGTATAGTGGGAGATTTATATTTCCTTCCCTCGCTTCTATACCCTTCTTAATACATGTTAATATTTTACTTGCCTTTGCAGATGCTGCTTGGCATTGAGCACTGTTAACTGGGTGGTTGTCCACAAGTACTCCCAAAGGTGAGTTGACACTGAGAGGAAGGCGAGGGGGGCACTGAGAGAAACCGACAGGCTGCTGATTGTGGGCACAATTTGAATGGAATCACAAGCAGCAACATGACAGACACACAGTCAGCCATGTTATCACGCCAGATCTGCTCTCTCTCTCTAACACTTCCCCTGTTCAGGAGAGAAGCAAAATATAACAAATTGAAAGATTAAAATGCAGGCAATATTCAAGGTCTCCACATAATTCATTTGAGGGAATATTTTTGTCACCTAGATTCTATAACAATGAGCAATCCACCAATCCCCTTCTGGATCGCTACCATTTTGTTGTGTAGGTGCTTGTTTATCTCAGTGAAGCTGTGAGCTATACCATGTAGGGTCAACCAAGATTGGGAGGTCCTAGAAGAGATGGCAGACAAATTGTGGTCTACTGGAGAAGGAACTTGCAACCCACGCCAGTATCTTTGCCAAGAAAACCATATAGATAAGCACAACCAGGGACACAGACATATGTGACTGGCGGGCTGTGTCCATATGGTCACTGAGAGTCTGACATGACTGAAGGACTGAATAACAACAATTCCTCCTATAATATTTGAGATTTATCCTGCCCCCAGTTTCTAAGCTTCTGATTATGACAGACAGTTAGGTAATTAGACAGTTTGGAAAGAAAGACATAACAAGAGGGACGTTTTCATTTCTTCTAAGTAGTAAAACTTAGTATAAAAACATTCCAGTTAGTGGTTATTAAAACAAGTTATATTTGTTAGAAAACTTGTCCTGAAAATACCTGATTTCCCCCCACATCTTTTGGCTAGATCTCCTTCCATCACATATATAGTTGTCAGTGTGGGTAACGTTTGCTATAACTTATCGAGGTGAGCAGGTGAGGCACGTGGGACTTACGGCCTGTACGACTTAAGGCCGAAACCCATACATGCACTGTGCACCTGCAGTAGTCCGAAGGAAGTAAAAGTAGCTAGAAGGATGTAAAAAATAGCCCTAAGCAGTAACACTTACCGAAAGCCAGTAACACTTAATCCAAGCCACTAACATTTAACACAAGGCAGTAACACTTTACCCAAGGCAGTAACACAACCCAAGACAGTAACATTCAAGCGCCAGGCCTATAATCTACACAGGGGAGAGCCTGCCAATGAGCGCTGAACCAATATTTCTTTAAACATTTGAATATGGATTTTTACAAACAAATAAAACTATTAACCAACTATTGAAAGCTAGGCAAATTTGTCAAGAAGGTTTGGAACAATGAAGTGATTTGTTTAAATCAAATGAAAATCCTGTTTGCTTCTGTAAGACCTAATGAGATTAACATCTTAGGGATTACTTACTAGAGATAAAACTATTATAGGGATAAATCAATAATGTAATACGTTCATGTTTCTATTTACATAAAAAAGAAATATAGATATGTATGTATTTATCTGGGGGAATGTGTATTTTTTGTATTCTCTGTTAAACAAGTCCTTATACCTTATGGCTGTTTGCTGTTACAGCAAGCTTGTTAAAGGACCACTGTAGTTCAGCAAAAAAAGGCACTTGTTTATGATGTATCAAACTAACAACACTGGCAACTGTTTTTTCCATGGAGACAATTTTTTTCCCAATAGATTCAAGATTTTCAGTTTTTGTTCAATTTGTATTTGTTACATAAATAAATCGTGAGGTAGTGTTTTTTATCTATCAATAGAGGGAGGAGTGGTGGAAGAGGAAACAGGGAGAAATCAGGAGGCTTTGTTATAGTCTCACAGTCCTATGAGTAGGCTGCTTTCAAAAGATGCCACCACAGCTCTCCAGACATGTAAGTACCCCTCTCACTTACACAACTTCCCTCAAATTATCATAAATTCCTGCAGGGTCCAGCAGGGGCATTACAATATATATTTTGTATTAAATACTAGATAATAGATGTATGACTTTTTACTAATTAATTATACTTTTACTCAAACTCTCATTAGCTGTATGTGTATATTAGCACTTTATAATTTTACATTATAAACTCTGCTCTCAAAAGCAGGAACCTCAGCACATTTAGTGTCAGTGTGTGTTATCTTACAGCTTTAGTTACATATTATTTAGAAATTGCTATTTTCGGTTTGTGCTATCCCATCTAGGAACAATTTGAATCACTTTCACCTTCTAATCGTAGACCTTGTACACTTAATACATGATATATGACAGTTTGTATAGTGTTTGCATCCATACTTTAGGAGATATGTTTTTTACTTAACAGGTTGTAAACATTTGTAATATTTCCTGTGACATTAAAAGATATGTGATGGTGTGTCACCAGAGGGCAGTAGAGAGCCCTTCAAAGACTTCTCCCCAGGAGTGAGATGGTTAAGGAGATCCTTAAAAAGCTTGGCTGTGGCTGCAATCAAGAGCGGCTGCTGTCTCCAGGTGGAGAGCTGTTTCACAGTGCAGGAGGGTTGTGGAAGTGTGCAGGGCCGACGTCAGAGGCCACACTGAAAACTAATGGTCCAAAGCCAGAAGCTTTGAAGAGCGAGCATGCAGAAAAGAGGAACAGAAAGTCCCTGATTGTGATAACAAGGGAGGGATCTGCTTTGGAAAGAGAGGCCAGAGATACAGAGCCTAAGAGAGAGGTAAGGGATGAATTGCAGTAGTTGAGTACAGATATGATGAGAGAGTGTATTCAAATTTTAACTGTGTCCTCAGTAAGATAGTGATGCATTCTGGTGATGTTTTTTAGGTGAAACTGACAAGATTTTGTTATTGATTGTATGTGAGGAATAAAAGGGATTGAAGGGTCCAGTAGAACCCCAAGACAATGAGCCTGGGAGGTGGGATTGATCATGACATTGTCAACAGTGAGATATATTTGAGGAGTTAAAGCTCTAGTAGAGGGTGGAAGGATAAGGAGTTCAGTCTTAGACATGTTGAATTTGAGTTGACGGGCAGACATCCAGGAGGATATGCTAGAGATGGAGTTGGAAACTTGAGCTAAAAGAGAGGGGAATAGATCTGGTGCAGAGAGGTAGATTTGAGTGTCATCTGCATAAAGATGATACTGAAATCCAAGGGATTTAATTAGGGTGCTAAGGGAGGATGTGCAGATGGAGAAGAGGAGGGAGCCTAGGACTGGACCTTGGGTACGACAGAGGTAGAGGTGAAGAAGAGGCACCAGAGAAGGAGACATTACATGTACGATCTTCAAGATAGGATGTGAACCATGAGAGATCTATGTCATTGATGCCAAAAGAGTGGAGAGTTTGGATTAGAAGAGGATGGCCAACTGTATAGAAGGCAGCAGATAGATCCAGGAACATTAGAATAGAGGTGACCCTTTGATTTGACAGTTAGCAAGTCATTGGTGACTTTTGTGAGGGCTGTTTCTGTAAAGTGTTGGGCCCGGAAGCCAGGCTGAAAGGGGTCAAGAAGGGAAATAGAGAAAATAAATTAAGTGAGGCGATTGTAGACAAGCCCCTCAAGCAGTTTTGAAGCCAGGGGAAGTAGAGAGATGGCAATATTTTTGGAGGCAGAAGCTGGGTCAGATGAGGGCTTCTTAAGAATGGGTGTAATTATGGAGTGTTTTAAAGAGGATGGGGACTTGCTCGTGTTTTTGGGAGAGGTTGAATAGATGTGTGAGAGCTGGGATAAGTGTGGTAGAGAGGAGAGGGACTAGCTGTGATGGAATGGGATCATGTGAAAAGTTAACAGGTGAGAGGTTGATAGTAAAGTAGATACTTCATCCTCGGTTACAGAGTCAAAGGAGTCCATAGTGGAGGAGGTATAAGGGAAGCTTAAGGGCTGGGTGTTGTCAGTTTGTTGAGAGGATGGTAAGTTAGGACCAAGCTTAGAGGCGAGTTAATTCCGGAAGGTTTAAATTTTATTTTTAAAATGGCTGGCAAAGTCATCAGCTGTTAGACAGGAAGGGGCAGGGGTGGTCAGAGGAGGGTGTTGAATGTTGAAAACAAATGTTTGGGGTTGGAAGACAGGTTTGATATTAGTGATGAGAAGTAGTGTTGTTTGGCAAGATTGAGGGCAGAGAAGTTGGAGCGCAAGATAAAATTAAAAGTCTGAAAGTCTGCTGAAGTGCAGGAATACCTCCATATTGGTTCTGCAGTACATGAGCACCTCAGTATATAGCTCATTTGTGTAGTGTGCCATGGCTGTGGGTGAGAGCGAGGGCGTTTGCTTGTGGTTATGGGGATAAGAGTATTAAGGGTGGAGGTTAGAGTCATGTTGTACTGTGAAGTGGCAATGTCAGTGCAGCTAAGGGTGGTGAGGGGGCCCAGACGGGATTTTAGCACATTGGAAAGTTGTTGTGGGTTAAGGGCTTGCAGGTTTTGAAGAAGGGTTAGTGAGCAGAAGGTGAGGTGAGGTTGCAAGTTAGCGGGTGGTGGTCAGTTAGAGGAAGCGGGGAGATGATGTTATGGATTGGGATCCGTATAAAATGCATAACTGTATTCGTGCACCTACTTATATATCTTATCTTTGCAGTATTATCGTATAACCAAAGTTTTATTAATAATGCTGAATCATTGGGAACTCTAAGATGGAGGATTGACTACTTCCGCATACAAGATGCCGGTGGCACTACTTTCGGTCTAGCAAGGAGACGACAGCTAACACACCTTGGACACTAGAAGGAGGGTGCCATCTTTCCTTTGTCTCAACTTCTGAACCAATGGGAAGATAGACTCATCCCTTGTGGGATGAGACCTGAAGACTCCCTAAACTCCTGACCCAAAACCTGTCCAAGATCCCGTAAAAGCGGACACCTTAGAACCAATGAAGTGCTGAATTAAACCTGTTGTTTTGCTTAGTTGTTACTTTTATCTGATTATTAAAAACTATATAAATGACCACTGACGTAATAAAATTAGGCAAGAGAAAGCTTTATACCAGAACTCTGTGTTGGTGTATTATTTCTCTAAGGTGTGCACACTATATGTATATTGGTAATTTGGCCAGGGACAGATATCTCTGAGGAATACTTTTGTATGGCGCCCGAACATTGACTTGAGGTTTAACCAAACTGCAGCGGACGAGAGGAGTTCGGACGGACTTCACGGGAACAGGCGGAGCCTGATCACCTCCGGTACACGGTAATGACATGATTAGTACCTTATCCGCGTAGACCTGCTCCTGGGACTCTGCCCGTTGTCCAATTCCGCTGTAGGGGAGGTTACAAAAGTACAGGTACTAGCTTGCCTCAAGTCCATTGTGAACCCTGTACAAGAGATAGTGATATATGTCGCCTGTGTGTGACTGTTGATAGCGTGGTTGAGCAATTGTGATCTCTTAGATATTGTGATTCGGGGGGCATACACGTGTATGTGCAACAGGCTGTGGGACGGATGAGTTGTGCCGAGAGTCGCACATAACCCAGAGAAGTTGCACATACGGGCGTGCATATACGTAGCCCGGGGATCGGGATTGCTTTGCATACTTTCCAGGGGAGGGTCTATGCATGCTGGATAGATGAATATCTCTCGGGGGTCATGATGGTCGAACCTTAGTAGCGTGGTAACCCAGAGAGACGTCTATCATACACTAGGGTGTTTAAAAGTGTATGTGAGACACGGACTTCAGTGGCAGATTGATAGTGTTGTAAAGCACAATAAGCCCTGAGGGGTTTTCTGCAGAAAATGGTTTGATGATTATAATGCTACTAGAGAATTGCCGGTCAAAAAATGACGGCAATGAAATCGTAAGTGAGCTAATGCTATTTGGTGTGTAATAATAAAATATATAATACATTAATAAACGAATATACTTTACCTATTTTGAAGCATTGTGTGGAAGAGCTGTCAATGTGTTTTGAGGTTGCTGCAGCATTAGTGGTGTGGAGCTGCTGTGTAAGCGTGCTGAATGTGTGCAGTGTAATACTGTGGGTGCGCGAGACAAAACCGTTAGCGTAGTGGTGTACTTCCGCATTGGCATAAAATGGCGGGTTATCTGTGGTATGCGTCTTTGCGGATTATCCGTCGGTGCTTCGTGGTGTTTTTCGAGTTTCGTGTGGTGTTTTGCGAGTGTGTTGTGGTGTTTTTTACGTGTTGAGAGTGCTGTTGTCTCGTTTTCGTTTTTTTCTAAAGTGTTTTATTTTTATTTAAATGAAGGTGTAACTTGTTTTTTTTGAGGTGCTGGATGGTTCCTCTTGCTGTAGGTAAGCTTTTTATGTGTGTGTTGTGTATATTTATTGTGTTTTAAATGTTTGTATGCCGGCGTGTTGCGTCCGATGTTTGCGAGGCCATAATGTCTGGTAACGTGTCTTGTATGGTGTTTGCGTGTGTAGCCTCATTTTCGTTTTGTTCGGCGGCCATTTTTTCTCTTGCTTAGCAAATTTTTTATTGTCCAAACTCTTTTATTTTGAGTGAAATGAAGGTGTAAGTTGCATTTTTGAGGTCCTGGATGCTACCTCTTGCTGTAGGTAAGCTTTTTATGTATGTGCTGTGTGTATGTATTGTGTTTTGAATTTTGTAATGTTCGCAAGTTTCGTCCGAGTGTTGCGAGGCCGTAATGTGTGTGAACGTGTGTCGTATGTTGTTTGCGTTGCTCGTAAAATGTAGCGAGTGTCGTAATGTGTGTGTCGTGTTATTTGCGTTGCAACGTGAAGTTTGCGAGGGCCTTGCCAGCAACTGAGGCCCTCGCCCAGTGCCCTCGCTTTGCGAGGGCCTTGGCTCGCTGTGCGAGCCGCGGCCCTCGCTACGCGAGCCCGCAAGCGTTAGCAACAACTCGCATGCTCACAACTATATATGTGATGTCAGTTCTGGTTATTAATGCATGATGATATGAAATGTGATGCGATTATGTCTTGTTGATTCACATGTCTCTGTCCACTGTTCTCCTTGCTATCCCTTGCCAGCAGTGAGTGGTTACGCACTGCAAAGGTATAGTACCCGGAGGGCGGTAACAACGGTCTGAGTTTAGAGAAGACGTACGGAGTAACCCTTCGTAGCAGTCGAACAAATCAGACCTTCTCTTTCAAACAGCTGGTGTCTCTCTCTCTCTCTCTCTCTCTCGTCTCTCTCTCCCTCTCTCTCACTCTCTCTCACTCTCTGTCTCTGTTACTACCTCATTGAGCCCTCATTGTTAAATACGTATTTGCTTAACATAGGGATATGGGGCAGAATCAAGCTAAACTGAGTGAGGGCATGTTGGCCCAGGATATAGTCAAGAAGAGGGGAGGTGTAGCTGTGTTAGCCAGTGCAAGAAGATGTTTAAAGTGTGCGGGATTACTGGTGTTGTTGGAGGACATTTGAGGGCAGAAGAGTGGCGTAGAGTGTTGAAAGACAACAAAGGGCAGCTACAAGATTGTGGTTTGTTGCCGAGTGCAGAAGCATGGTACAGGGTAGCTAAAGTGATTGCACAGGAGGGTTGGACATAGAAAGAGGTTGAAATGAAGGGACAGAAAATGTATGTGTATCATGCTCCATGTGAAGCTGCCAGCTCCCCGTATTCGACCATTGTCCCCTCCACACAACAAACACCCTGTAACCTTAACGCACCACAACCACTACCCTCTGCCGAACAAAGACATTCCATCCAGCCACAACCCAAAAATGGCGCCCACACAAACATGAAGGAGGAGCCACGCTCACCCCCGAACACTATCCACCATGAAATGATGTCACCCGTTGCACCACCCATCCAAGGGGGTCCGCCCATCACACCTACCGCCCCGATGGCACATCCCACTCCTCTGTATCCGATACTAACTGCAAATGGAACTATGTATTCCCCATACCCGATGTTTCCATCTGTGGCGGCACTAAGTGTTGTAGAAGATTCGACAGGAGGTGCTGGGCCCCATAGTGTATACAGTGTGCACAGCTCTGTCGTAAGCCCACTGTTAGTTCCCCTCCCCGACCCTAGAGCACCGTTGGATGTGCAAGCTCCGCCCACATATCATCATCAACAGGATAGTTCAGAAGAGGAAGATGACGATATCAGGGGAGGAGAGGGGGCAGAGGAATGGAAAGATAGAAGAACAAACCCAAAAGCGAAATCTAAGAGGAGGAACAAGAACAGGGGAAGTCTAATGTACGTTGCATTTACCCCGACACAAGCCACCTCCCTTATAAACACATTGCCCGACCCCGAAAAACAACCTATGCCCTTCTATAGGAAGATGGTACAGATCCAAAAACTTACTCTGCAGCTTGGAAAGACCTTGTTAGCCTGTGTTAAATTAGGGCAGGAGATTCATACTGGCCTATTATGCGGAATGCAATAGATCCGTATGATACAAATCGCCCAAAGGATGACTTTTCATCGGGTGTACTGTTCTGTGACCTGTTAAGATATTGGGCAAAGGATAAATTGGCAGATCAAGCAATTAATTTAAAAGATATCAAACAGGAGAAGGACGAATCAGTAGAAAAGTTTCATGCATGACTCACACAGGTATTTACAGATCTTGGCTTCAGCCCACATAACAAAACACACACGCAGATGTGAAGTACAGCTTTCGTGCTGGGATTAAAGGAGACACTTCAGAAGGGCCTGTTGACATCCAAACCAGAATATAGAGTGTTACCTTTAGACAACTTACTGCTGGTTGCTAAACGTCTGGAGACAGCAGCGGCCAAACAACCTACATCATCAGCGTCTAAAAAGACTGCTGTGCTTATGGTGAACTCTGAAGAGTTACCACGAAGAGAAACAAGACAGTGTTTTAATTGTGGGAAACCGGGACACCTTAGCAAGAATTGCAGGGCACCCAGGAAACTGAGACCTAAACAGCAGGGAGGTGATACGAATGGAGCGCCTGTGGTTCAAGCCACAGCATAGGACGGGGGTGAGCCTATGTCAGTGTCCCCTGTTCTGGTAGTTTCTTCAGGGGATGGTGGAGTGGGACCTCAAGCTATTGTGACACTACCAATAGAGGGAACTCCCACAACCTTCCTAGTAGACACAGGTGCAGCCAGAAGCGTCGTAAGAAAGCAAGATATGCCCGATACATCTTACCTATCCGACATTGATTTTGGCTGTATAGGAGTGGATGGTGTCCCCACCTCCAACCATTTAACTCAACATATGCAAATAGGCCCATTTCCAGACCTGCTTGAGAAATTTGTAGTATCTTCTACATGCCCTATTAACTTGTTAGGTGCAGATGTGCTTTCCCGACTGCAAGCATCCATCTCATTCACCCCGGACGGAACTGTACAGGTGTCTTCACCTCTACAAGTCACTGACACGTCAGCACTCTGCTCACTGCCCATATTACTATACATAGATGCCAATAGCAGCCGTGATTTAGGGCCAGCTGATATCTTGGACAAGATTCCAGCAACACTCTGGTCGCAAGGACCGGAAGATATTGGACATCTGAAGGTGCCACCAGTCATAGTAAAATTGAAACCCGGAGCAGAGTTACCACGGTAGCCACAGTATCCTCTGAAGCCAGCACAAATAGATGCGAACTCTCAGCAGATAGAGAGATTAGAGCAGCAAGGGGCGTTGGTCCCGTGTACGTCACTATGTAACACGCCCCTCTTCCCAGTAAAGAAGAAATCCAAAAAGGGAGAGCCAATAAAATATTGTATGGTGCAAGATTTGCGAGCAGTCAATGAAGCAACCATATTAGACACTCCGATAGTGCCTAATCCGAACACTCTTCTTTCTGGAATACCTCCAGCAGCTGCATACTTTACCGTGGTGGATTTAGCAAATGCTTTCTTCAGTATTCCCCTTGACCCTTCTTGCCAGTATCTGTTTGCTTTCACGCATGATCATATTCAATACAAATGGACTGTAATGCCCCAAGGAGCACAAGATTCGCCCAGCCAGTTTGCCAAGGCTATGAGCCATATCCTTGACTCTTGGCAACAAGCGAATCCTGACATTGTATTGCTACAGTATGTTGATGATCTCTTGTTGTGTGCTGAAGATCTTCACATAGCTACAAGAACATCGGAAAGCTTGTTGAGACACTTGGCAGAACAAGGATGTAGATGGCTCGAGATATGCTGATGAATGTGGGAAGTACCATACAGGATATGCTGTGACCACGGAGAAAGATGTAATACAAGCCTCCTCGTTACCTCCCTGCATGTCAGCACAAGAAGCAGAATTGATTGCATTGACCAAAGCTTGTGAAGCTGCAGCAGGAATTCGAGCCAATATCTATACAGACTCAAGGTATGCTCTGGGAGTGACTCAAGACTTTGGGGTAATTTGGAGAGCCAGAGGATTCATGACAGCCGCAGGCACTCCAGTGAAGCATGATAAAGCCATCCGTGAACTGTTAGAAGCTCTAACACTCCGAAAGGAAGTGGCCATACTGAAAGTAAAGGCACATGGGAAGCTAAACTCGGATGAAGCACGAGGAAATCATCTAGCAGATCAGGCAGCTAAACAAGCAGCAATGACATCACAGGAAATGGAAAGGAGAGAGGTGGATGGAGACATAAACATTTATACAATGCAGACTCTGCCAACAGACTTAAAATTGCTTAAAGAATTGCAGAAGACGGCAGGTCTAGAAGAAGTTAACAAAAGGAAAGCAAAGGGAGCAGCCCTGAAAGATGGACTATATGTTGATAATCTGAGATTGTGTTTGCCAAGAAGCTTGTACCCAGCAACAGTACAATGGGCACATGGACCAGCACACCTGTCAAAGACTCTCATGAATACCTTAATAAACAAGTATTACATGGCCCCAGGCATCACTACTCTGACAAACACTTACTGTAAATCGTGCAGTATTTGTGCCAGGTGCAACGTAGGCCGCACTGAGAAACCACCACAGAGACATTTGGCAAAATCATTGTATCCATTCCAGAGGATACAAATTGATCATATTCAGATGCCAAAGAGTGGTCGGTATGAATATGCATTAGTCATTGTGGACATGTTCTCAGGATGGCCAGAAGCCTACCCAGTTGCAAACATGCCAGCAAAGACAACTGTGAAACGCCTGTTAACAGAGGTCATCTGCAGATATGGCATTCCTGAAGTAATTGAAAGTGACCAGGGACCAGCTTTTACAGCAGTATTGGCCAAGGAAATATGGACAGCCCTAGGAGTGACCCTCTCCTTTCATACGCCTTACCATCCTCAAAGTAGTGGAAAGGTGGAACGTATGAATGGTACCTTGAAATCTAGGATGTTAAAAATGTCACAAGAAACTGGTATGCCATGGCCTGAAAGTCTCCCCATAGCCTTGTTCAGTGTCAGGTATACCCCTAGAGGGAAACATGCATTGTCCCCCCATGAAATCTTGTTTGGGTCTGCTCCTAGACTAGGGTGCTACTTTCCTCAGCAGCTGCAACTAAAATCTGATGTGCTTGTTGACTATGTGATTGCACTGTCCACCGCACTGACTAAAATCCCTGCACAAGTGTTCTCTTCTATTCCAGATTCGAAAGTAATTACTGGTACTCATTAACTACTTCCTGGAGATTGGGTCCTGGTTAAGAAATTTGTGAGGAAAACCCCTTTGGAACCCAGATATGAAGGCCCATTCCAAGTACTACTGATCACAGCTACATCAGTTAAGTTGGAAGGGAAAGCTACTTGGGTCCACGCATCACATTGCAAAAAGGTTCCTCCTCCTGATGACCAGGAAACAACACAATGTGTACAGCCCAGTGGTTTATTCTGTTCCTTGCGGTATACGTGAGCAAGGCTCAACATGTAACCATTACAAAACATGAGGATGGCATTACATTTTGGTACAATTCACATACTACACATGTTGCTACATACACCTTTGACTTCTGTGACATTGTTCGCTGCCCTTCAATCCCTGAACAATGTAATATATATAAGAGAGATCTATACACATGTGTTACTGATGAAACTGTTGGCAGACACTGTGACACATGGAAGGCGGTGGGATGGAACACTGGGACACATTGGGATTATAGACCTCAGAGTGCTGCAGATAAGAAAGATGACCAGGGTAGAACCCTCCTCGACCGAATGACTCTAATAAAGACTGGTCGATGTCTGAATAGTGGGGTATCTGGTTCTAATATGCAATTGACTCTGACCATACAAAACCCTTGTCCCATGGATGCTGACACATATATACTGAGGGCTTGGGTTAGAGGACAAGGTGCTAATTTAATAGGCGAGTTTAAGATAGCAGATCTATATAAGCACCCAGACTTACCTCTGGCATTACAGACATTGAAGCCAGGGCCCCAGATCATTGGAACAATGACTGCTAGTGGTGACCCAACATATGAGGACACGTTAGCTACTGAGACTGGATTCTCAGATCTTAATGTGTGGTTGGAATGGATGAAATACAATGTACAGGAAAGTAATAAGACCAACTGTTATGTATGTGGCCATGTTAGACCTCACTTAGGTACCGTTCCACTTACTATACCTTTGCAAGAAGAGAAATGTTTTTTGAGTCTGTTCAAAAAACATAGTTATACAGATGAGTGTGAACAATGGAGAAAAACGTACCCTGTGATAACTAATAACCCCCATCCAGGGAGAGGTATAACTATATACCCCGGAAATTATACGTGTTACAGGAGAAACGTTTCTCATGGGTTTAATTTGCAGAAGTTCCCAAGTGAATTTTGTTACACATACTGTGATGGTTCATCCACACTGCTAGTCAATCAGACCCAATCTTTAGGGGACATATATTGGTTATGTGGGGATATGAAACTCAGGGTAAGACTGTCAGGAGTATGGCGTGGGGAATGTACCTTGACTAAAGCTATAATGCCGTTACACATCGTCCCAACTTATTATGATGACAATTTACCTAATGTCTCCCAAGCAAGGTCCAGAAAGAGAAGACAAACTTCATCGTCTGAACCTCGGGAAAGTTTTGACCCACATGTGTATATTGATACTATTGGAGTCCTAAGGGGGGTGCCCGACCAATTTAAGGCCCGAAACCAGATAGCAGCAGGATTTGAATCACTGATACCAATGATTGGTGTAAACAAGAATGTTGCCTGGATCAATTATATCTACTATAACCAGCAACGATTTGTTAACTACACTAAGGATGCCTTAAATGGCATTGCAGAACAATTAGAGGCTACATCACACATGGCCTTCCAGAATCGTATGGCATTAGACATGATTCTTGCAGAAAAGGGTGGAGTTTGTAAAATGCTTCCTGACACTAGCACATGTTGTACGTACATTCCTGATAACACAGGTCCAAATGGCAAGATCACACTGGCAATCCAGAAATTGGCTAATCTTGGTCAAGAATTAAAAGAAAATTCTGGCACTATAGATTATTGGGAATCATGGTTTGGTTGGATGAATGGCTGGCAGAAAGTGTTGTTGCAAATAGTGATGGCCATCTTTATTGTCATAATTTTGCTAGCCTTCCTCTTATGTTGTATTATTCCTTGTATACGCAACTACCTTCAGAATGCTGTGGACAAGGCTTCCCCCGCCTTTATTCACCAAGATTTAGACACAGATCTACATGGACAGAATGATGGTTGTAAGACATCCCATCTTCTGATGCAGACTTTAACTGGCTCTAAGGAGAGTGTTCTGCGAGCTGAGCTACACTATATCTGAGTCCTGTTATGGATTGGGATCCGTATAAAATGCATAACTGTATTCGTGCACCTACTTATATATCTTTTCTTTGCAGTATTATCGAATAACCAAAGTTTTATTAATAATGCTGAATCATTGGGAACTCTAAGATGGAGGATTCACTAGTTCCGCATACAAGATGCCGGTGGCACTACTTTCGGTCTAGCAAGGAGACGACAGCTACCACAACTTGGAAACTAGAAGGAGGGCGCCATCTTTCCTTTGTCTCAACTTCTGAACCAATGGGAAGATAGACTCAACCCTTGTGGGATGAGACCTGGAGACTCCCTAAACTCCTGACCCAATACCTGTCCAAGATCCCGTAAAAGCGGACACCTTAGAACCAATGAAGTGCTGAATTAAACCTGATGTTTTGCTTAGTTGTAACTTTTATCTGATTATTAAAAACTATATAAATGACGACTGACGTAATAAAATTAGGAGAGAGAAAGCTTTATACCAGAACTCTGTGTTGGTGTATTATTTCTATAAGGTGTGCACACTATATGTATATTGGTAATTTGGCCAGGGGCAGATATCTCTGAGGAATACTTTTGTTCTCCCAAAACAATGACAAGGTTGGAAATAGTGCAGAGATTGGTAAAGATAAGGTCAATGGAGTGTCCATCACGGTGACTTGGGGAATCTGTCCATTGGAATAGGCAAAGGGAAGAGGTAAGTGCAAGTATTTTGCAGTAGTTGGGGAGGAGGGTGTATCTGTGGCTATGTTGAAATTGCCAAGAATGAGTAATGGTATATTGGAGGAAAGAAAGTGAGGGAGCCAGGCGGCAAAGTTGTCCAGAAATTCAGAGGATGATCCAGGTGGGTGATAGATCACAGCTACTCGCAGAGGGATGGGAGAGAAGATGCAGATAATGTGAAATTCAAAAGATGAGAATTGGAGGGAGGGAACTGGGATTACGCAGTGAAATAGTGCAGTTAGAGAATAGTAGTATGTCCACACCTCCACTTTGCTTTTTCCCAGGTCTAGGAGTGTAACTGAAGTGTAGGCCACCATATGAGAGTGCAGCAGGTGAGACTGAGTCAGATGGTGAAAGCTAAGGTTTCAGTGATAGCCAGACGATTGAGGGAGTTGAAAATGAAAAGATCATGAATAAAGGTAAGTTTATTGCAAACAAACCTTGCATTCCAGAGGGCACAGGAGAAGGGCAAAGTAGATGGTTTGTGACAAGTGATGGGTATTTTATTATGGCTGTTTAGGGTATTTACTACCCTGGGGACTCTGCATGGCTGACAGCAGGTAGAAATAAGTGAGGGACAGGCTGCCTGAAGGAGTGAAAGGAGTTGAGAGTGGGACTTACAGTAGCATTTCTGCTTTTGAGATTTAGGGGAGGTATGATATAGTTACTGGAGAAAGGAGAGGAGCTCATGAGGTTATCACATATATAGTTGTGTATTATTGCACTGTTCGTAACGTTTGCGATGTTGGTCACTCAGTTGCATCCCTCGCAAAGCGAAGGACGCAACCACGAAACTCGCAAAGCGAGGCTCGCCAATGGCACAGTACAAAGGCACTCATTGCAGTAAGCAGCGCTGTACTTAGGCGAGCCTCGCTTTTAGGCTGCAATGAGGGAGCTTGGCACGCAACCACAAGCCTTGCTAAAGGAGGTGAGCAGTTGTTCAAGCTCGTAAACCCACCAACAAAAAAAAATCATGTACAAAAAATTATAACACACTAACACACGGAACAGGGGGAGACACAGAAAGCTTGGGATTGAGGTTGCAAGGGAATAACATCCATATTTGCCATTTTTAGTAACCCGGAAATCACCTAAGCGAGGGAAAAAATGGCTGCCGAAAAATGGAAAATTTCAGAAACAGCATGAAAACGAGGCTCAGCAAAACTTACAAAATACACGACACTGAAGACAGTAACACTTACACGAACAACGCAATGGCAGTCACCGTGCGCCACGCAAACATCCACCACACACACAGAGGAAAAAGACACAGGGAAGGGACATGGGGGAGATGCTGCAAAGAGACACATGGGCGCTCATTGCGAGCCACGCGATCAGCGCCTTTGGCGCTCATCGCGGGCCTCCCATCATTGTTGACAGGCAAGTTCCTAGTTATATTATAAGAGACATGATGTGTAGAGACAATATAGGACAGTCTGAGAAAGAGGCAGGAGGTTATAATGAAGAAGAAAGTGTGTGAAAACATTGCAACACAGTGTAAACAAAATGCATAAGTATAAAGGAAGATATGCTTACCTTAATTGTTTTTGTCCGAGGTGATATTACATTTGTGTGTTCAATTCCTTTATAATTCTATTATGTTACACTTCAGAAAGTTCACTTAAGATATGTGAACTTTTGCAAAAGATGTTACATGTTGCAAATGCCTTCCCAGGTAAACTTTAGATTTATAGGGGCTGATCAGTCAGCTGTAGAAGGTTAGGCCTAATTTGCAATTCACAGACTGGCCATACTGACTAAATTATGGCATTGGGGTGATTGTGCCTTATCAGGGATGTTCTTATGTGTTGCAAATGTCAGATAGTAGATTCTTTGTGTATCAGAAGTTTGATTGGTTAGATATAAGAAAAAAGCATTGTAGTAATTCATACCAGAATAATGATAAACAGAAAATGTAGGTAAAATTCAGTGTAGTACTTTATATATTATATAGGCAGCGCTGTATTGTAATAATGTAGCTCACTGGGCATGTCTAGACTGGAGACCTTTAACAGCAGGGATTGCAGAGGAGAAGCAGATGCAGGGATAGGCCAGAGGCAGGAGCCTAACCATTGATCCAAGACAGTACTAAGGAGTAAAGAAAACAGTAAAGTCTGTGAACAAGCCAATATGGTCAAGAGCCAAAGAAAACACATCAGCTATGCAGCTATGTATAACACATGATGAATCAGAAAGGTCAGACACAGCACCAAGTAACTCCATACAGCAGAACAGCTGAGCAGAACTGCTCATTCTGCTTGCCTTAAGGGGGCTGCAGGCCCATCAGCAGGTATAGGTAATAATGTCCCTTATTACCAGAACAATGTTCCAGTGAAAATGTAGATTACTGATAAGTATAACAGGATCCATTACTGGCTGTGCAGGTCCCACTCTATTAATCAACTAGGCTAAAAGCATACAGATTCAGATTCAATTCTCTTCACAGTGCCCAACCCCCAATATCAGTGGCCGAGCTCCTAGAGGACCAGGCTTACATGGATGCATGCAGTGAAACTTATGTAGCAGACCAGTACAATGAATGTTAATTGCAGCTTTCCTTGTGTTAGGTGCATTTCGCTCCCAGCAGATGAGCTACTGCAACTGATGACCTCTCAATGAGAGAAATGATTTACCTGAGAATTCCATCCACCGTGAAAGGATGTAGTTGATATCGTCAAATCTTTCAAAGCAATGTTATTGACCTTTCCCATGATTGGATAGTGGGCAATTAACTTTTTGGAATGGCATAGCATGTATTGAGTTGTTGCCATGAAGGAAGACCCACAAAAAATTGGTTATAATGTATGACCAAGAGCAAGTAGGAAATGGGTAGTGATTGACGGTGACAAGCAGGACAGGTATCTTGTTTAGCTTTAGTGTATGTGTCATATGAGAGAACACATTCCGATACTGACGTCTGTAAGGCTGGCCACTAAAATTGGCAACTGACCTATTTCATCTTCTGTATTCCTGGATGTCCAGATGGAAGGGAACCATGATGTGTCTGCAAGCCTTGTAGATAAAAGTGGGCGGCACATACACCTGACAGCCAGGGCAATACAATCCATCACTTAAAAATGACAGACAAAGCAGTGTTGTAAATAAATCATTGTTATATATTAGGTGCTTTTATAAGTAAGCGCAATGGTTTTGAATATTAGCAAAACCAATCAGATACTGATTCCTAGATTCCTATGGAAGCAATGACCAGCGCTTCCCAAAGTGACTCCATGTTCATGGCATCACATAGTATTGCACAAGAACTCATTGTTTGGGTGTTTTAGACTCAGCTGGGTAAGTCACTGAGCCTACTACCTGAAGGTGGGCTAGTATAATGTCAGAACCTCCATCTGATGGATCAATGAGAAGCCAGCTGACATAGTTCCCCCTTCTGCCACCATTTTCTGCAGGCTCAGTTGTTAATTAATAATGTAGCTCCCCAGGCAGATCTCGATAGGAGGCCAGTAGCAGGGATTGCTGAGCAGAGGCAAAAAAATGCAAAGGGCTAGATGCAGAGGCGTGCCATTGCAAATGAGCTGTAATTATAAAACCACCAGAAACATCACCGACTGAACAAGCACCAGACAGTAAGAGTGAATATTCCAGCAGTCAGTCTCTCTCTCTCTCTCTCTCTATCTTGCGACTTCACAAATTCATACATCCACATGTATTTTGCTTGATACCTCTTGCGCATGGCTCCCATTTCATGTGAATAAATGTAATATTTCATTTGCTCGAACCTTCTGGCAACGGCCGCCATTGCAGGTGAGCCATAACTATAGAACTACTAAAAACATCACCTGAGAATAACTGACCAATCAAAATGCATGGGATCTGACTGTAGCTCCCAGGCTAAATCTCTACTGAGCATGCTCATTAAATTAAAATTTAAAACTATGGTATGTCAAAAATGGCTTAAGCTGTCTAAAGAATTAAAAAATAAATCAACATAAAACAACTTTTTTTTGGGCTGGGATGAATTTCACAAAAATTGGCAAAACCCCAACCCCTCCTAAAATACATATGTCCAACCAGCTCAAAGTTATAAACTCATAAAAAAACGAGTTTATAATGGAATGTTTGAGAGAACCTTAATTGTTAGAGCATGACGGTGCTCTAATAATACAGATTACAGAATTCTGCTCTGGCCCACTAATATTTCACAGATCAACACTTTTTCCTGGTATGACTGAGATCAATAGAACCTCTGTTGGATGTTATTTTCTTGTATTATTATTATTGTTATTATTATTATTATTATTATTATTATTATTATTATTATTTCGCTTACATCAATAAAGTAATATCAATAATAATAATAATAATAATAATAATATGTTGTTGTTCTTTTCTCCAAAAAGATCAAAGCATTTTAAAAGTGAGAGACATAATCACAATTTTCAGAAAGATTAATTTGTCATAATATAAAAGTCTGGGTTTCCTTTAAAAAAATCTCTATTAAGGGACATCCGTGACTGAATTTGGCAAAGTTACAGTTGTTCCTGATTACTAAAAGCTAGAGATCCAGAGATCGTTAAACAGATTCTTTGGATGGTTAGCAGATCTTCACCTACAAATCTACACGCACAAGTGATAACAAATGGCTTTAGAAGCCATATAGATGACTGGAGCATTGGTCATACAGAGCTTTGTATGTAAGCAGAACAAGCCTGAAATGTATGCAGAATTTCATATGTAACCAGTGAAGCGAATGGATAGAAGGTGTTATGTGACAGGGGCATGGTTGGTTTGTTAATAACTTCAAGGCAGCATTTTGTACCCATTATAATCATTTGGCTAGCAGTCTTATGATATGCATTTGCAGTAGTTTGGTTGCGATATAAAGTCACAATCCAAAGTGGAGTGGTCTCCGGTACTTCAGAAAAAATAATGTATATATATTTCTCAAGCACTACTTATGGTAATACAATTATTTGTAATGATCAAGCCTTTTGCAAATTTTCTTTTTTAAATGCAGACAGCATTGCACTGGCGTGAAAAACATTTAAATCAAATATTTCCCTTTGTCATGTTCCCTATTTTTTTGTGTGAAATAATTTGGATTATATCCAGACCTGTCACAATGTCTCTCACATGTTGATGTTTCCAAGATATTTACTTTTTTGCTAATCAAGAGAAATGATTGGGCAAAATCAATTCATTTTGATATTCCTTTACCAGTTTGTTTTCTGCACACACACACACAAATAAAAAATAAAAAATAAAAAGCAGTGCATGGATGAACCGCAGACATAGTAATTTAAACATTTGATTGACCTTTGGAAAAAGACATCCTCTGAATAAAAAAGCAATGGAGGTTAATAAACTTCTCATAGGCATTTCTCTGGTTATAGGTTGGCTTTGCACCTCCTCATCTTGTGTCCACTCTGACATTCTTCAAATGCTGTTATCATAGTTCCATATGCTTTCTTGTCATACTTAATTATTTACTCTTTTCAACATCCTTCAAATAGCCTTGACATTTTTCAAAATAAATGGTTGAGCCAAAATACTGAACTTTAGTTTATTTATTATGTTGACTTCTGAAGTCCTTTTTTTAAATAAACTTTATTGAAAGCTAAACAAAGTTAAGATTTACAACAGTTTGGGTATGAGTATGTATCACTGAAGTTTCAAACTATGTACTTTACATAGCAAGTAACATTTAGAAAGAGAAACAAAAATAGTTTAAAGAATAAGATAATAGTGTTTAGAAGCCTAAATGGAATTTGAATAGTTTGTTTTTTATGGTGACTCTATAGTCTTTTCTAGTGGATTTTTTTGTAAGTTCGGTTTACCATATTCCTCATGTCCAACACATATTATGGTGTCTTTACTAAGGTCTGCCAAAGTGTAACAATGTACTTTATAGAGAATAAAAATGCACTCTATAGAGAATTAACATTATCTATACATTTTTCTCTATAGAAAGCAGCCATTGCGACTCTTTTGCCTTCTGATTGAAACCTATTGTATAATAATCTAGTGAATGAATCATCAGAATCATTTTACTATAGGAAGTCATCAACTTTCCTTCTGTCAGAGGAAGGCAAACAGAAAAAAAAAAACATTTCAACATTGCCAATTGTTTTATAAGAGGGAAAAAAAGGAAATTCCTTCCTGACCCCAGATACTGGCAATCAGACTCCTTCTTGGAACAATACTCTCTCTTTAATTATCCAGGATAACCCAGAATGTACTTTTTATTCAAAATATATCCAATCCCTTTTTCATAGTTATCAATCAAATCAGCTGTCACAACCTCCTTTGGTAGAGAATTCCACGGTTTAACCACCCGTACTATGAAGAACCCTTTTCTTTCTAACCTCAAGGGATGTCCTCTTGTGAGTTAAAAACCTCTTGACACAAAAAGTTTACATAGCAAAGCCTTATTTTGTCCCTGTATGTATTTATATAAGGTAATCATATCCCCTCTTAGATGCCTTTTTTCTACAGAAAAAAAGTATAAATTGGTTAGTCTTTCTTCATAGCTGGCCTAGTCCCTCCATTCCACATATTTTTTGCTCTTCTCTGTACTTTTTCCAGCTCTGAAATGAGGGTGTACTAGGGATTTGTTTAGTGGTAGAATTATATTTCTTTCCCTTGCTTCTATACCCTTCTTAATCAATGCTAATATTTTACTTGCCCTTTGAACACTGTTATGTAGGTGGTTATCCACAAGCATTCCCGAATCCCTTTCAATATCTGATTTGCTCCATTAAGATTATAAATCGCATGGCTATTTTTCCTTCTCAAATGCATAACACTAGAATGGATTTTCATATATTAATTTGCCACTTAAAAGGTTAAAATAAAATACTGTATATACTTGAGTATAAGCCGACCCGAGTATAAACCGAGGCACCTATTTTACCACAAAATACTGGGTAAAATGAGTGACTCGAGTATAAGCCGAGGGTGGGAAATGTGCTGCCCCCTGTGTCCCTCTTGTGCCCTCTGTGTCCCACTCTCTCTCCATTTCTCTTCTCCCCTCTCCCTTCCCTGTGTCTCTTCTCCCCTCTCCCTTCCCTGTGTCTCTTCCAACCTCTCCCTTCCCTGTGTCTCTTCCCCCCTCCCTTATCACCCTCCTCAACCCCACTCCTCAACCTCCCTCCTCATCCTTAACCTCCCTACTCATCCTTAACCTCCCTCCTCATCCTCCCTCCTCATCCTCAACCACCATCCTCAACCCCCCTCCTCAACCCCTCCTCCTCATCCTCAACCTCCCTCCTCATCCTCAACCTCCCTCCTCATCCTGCCTCCTCATCCTCAACCCCCCATCCTCAACCTCCCTCCTCAACCCCCCTCCTCAACCCCCCTCAACCCCAACCCACCTCCTCAACCTCAATCCCCCTCAACCGCATCCCACCTCCTCAACCTCAACCACCCTCAACCTCCCCCCTCAATCCCCCTCAACCCCAACCCCCTTCTTCAACCCCCCTCCCCCACCTAAACCCCCCTAAATACCTCCCCCCTCTCCCCTCACTTACCTGCTTGTGCTCCGGCCTCCACTCTTTGACCCGGCGCCAGCGAGCATGTGACGTCACATGCGTGCCGCGTCATTAGCATATACCGGTTGCCTGCACCCGGTATATGCTAAGGACGCAACTCGCATGTGACGTCACATGCTCGCTGGCGCCGGGTCAAAGCAGGTAAGTGAAGGGAGAGGGGGGAGGTATTTAGGGGGGTTTTGGTGGAGGAGGGGGGTTTAGGTGGGGGAGGGGGGTTGAGGAAGGGGGTTGGGGTTCAGGAGGATTGAGGGGGGAGGTTGAGGGTGGTTGAGGTTGAGGAGGTGGGATGCGGTTGAGGGGGTTTGGGTTGAGGAGGTGCGTGGGAAAGAGACACGGGGGGGATAGAGAGACACACTGGGGGTTAGAGACACACTGGGGTTAGAGACACATGGGGGGGTTAGAGACACACGGGGGTGGTTAGAGACACACAGGGGGGTTAGAGAGACACGGGGGAGGTTAGAGAGATACGGGGGGAGAGTGACTCGAGTATAAGCCGAGGGGGCCCTTTTTTGCCTTAAAAAAAGGGCTGAAAAACTCGGCTTATACTCGAGTATATACGGTAATCTAGTACATTGGCAATATTAATTAAGAATGGATGTTATTTACTATAAGTATTACTATAAAATTTTCATATGAAATTGGATTTGAAGTGGCGAATTGACTACTCTAGTGACTTTATCAGTGTTTTATGAATTATAGTTTAGATCTGTATTAGATATCTTGCATTACTCTTATTTATTGTATGAGTCCTTTTGTAACTGTATAACATATCATAAAAATAGGGGTGTTTTAGCTATTTTTGTGAAGGAGTTGCTATATGATTCAGTGCACAATTGCATTGCTCCCGTATGAACATCCACAAGCCCCCACATAGGTACAGGAGCTCTTACAAGCAAATTTGTTGGGCTATTACATGACTATCGCAAATCAACATTTGGTAAGACCTACCTAGAGGATTTTGCTCTCTAGACTGTCCTTGCAACCTGCCTAAAGTATACCTGCAGGATACTTTCTACCCACTACCTAACATGAACACACATCATTAGTTATAACATTCTCCCATATTCCCATATATTATTTATCTAACTATATAAACCCCTTTCCCAGCAAACAAAAGGGTTAAAAGAATGAATGTAGGGGTAATGACTCATCCGTAAGTTTCTGACACTACCAATGAGCTTTGGTATCCCCTGTGATCCCTTCAGTATCCAGAGGCTCATCACTCCCTCCCCCCACCGACTTTTTCTTTGGGGTAGAGTGGAGGGTCATTACTTATTTGGGACCTCTACCTACATCTATAAAATGAACCCCCTTTCCAAGGGGGGCACTATGGATCCCCATGGTATATAAAACTAACTAACCTATAACCATGGGGGTCCATATGGACCCCCATGACATCTAACATTAATATCCTACCATGGAGTTCGCTATGGACTCTCATGGTATCCTTACTACTACCATGGTCCCCTATTGCACCCTAACTACTCCCTTGGGGATCCTTAAGAACCACCATGAGCTACCTACACTAAATACATAAAATAATAAACAAGAAATACAAGTAAAAAAATAAAACTACCTAAAATAAAAAAGATTTACAGAAAAATACTATTAATACTACTATTATTAAAATACTATTGAAATAAAAATTACAAATAAAAATATATTACAATAAAAATAATATATTACTAGGGACTGGGTAATTTGGTCCCTATGACTTCCACTTATAGGCTGACTAGTAGCCACTTATAGTAACCAACCACAATACTCAGTTCATCCCCAGTACAGAGATCAGGCTGATCGGGCATGAACTCACAGTAGCTCTGATTTTGACTCCATTGACTCCTATGGGAGTTTCAGCAGAGCTGATTCAGACATCAAGCACAGTTAATTAGGTTGTCAGATAACATTTGAAACACTTTTTTTCAATAGGAAACTAAATATCAAGTACTTTGTGATATCCCTTTGATCCATCAACTTGTGGTTATCCAACACTATGTATGTTCTTGAACCTGTCAATCAGTCCAGCCCCCTATAGAATTTTAGGATTTTAGAATTTTTAACCCATATTGGTAAAAATATTAAGGAAGTCCTGGCCAGCTACAAAGCATACCATACCCCAGGTTTAACCACATTTTCCTAGCCCCTTCTCCCACTGAAGAAAGGTACATCTACCCTAAGAGAGGACAGTTAAAGGTAAATTCCCCACTGGTACAAAACCCCCAAACCTAAAGGACATATATAGCACTCTAAACCCCACTAAGGAGCAGTAAGGGTTGGCTAGCATCTAAATCACCCTCCCCACTCTATTCTGCTACCATCCCCAGGCCAATTCATGCCCTTCTCTCTAACGTGATAGCAGCCTTAAGCTAGAGACACAAAGCCCATAACCTGGCTACCCTTTGAACCCCACCACAGGCCAAATAAGTAATCTTCCTTAGTGGAGACACCACGTCAGACCCAATAGAGCGGCCAGACAATGAACAGAAGGTCATTTGGTAGATTGGCACACATCACAGGTATGCAATGTAGACATCCTCGCATCCCTGCCCCTTGTGGAAGCCGCATAAAACCTTCCCCTCTCCTACACTTGTTATTCTGACCAATCAGCTCCCACCAACATGCTGGCTGATTGGTCTGGAACTGGCCAGAGTGACCAATTGCATCAGTGCAGACAAATAGGATCTTCTGATTGTGTAGCCTGAACTAAGGGAGGGATTTCTAAGTGCCAAAAGATGTTAAGTTGTGTTTACTTTGGGAAATGTACCATTGCTGTACAATATAAAAAACTGTATAAAAATTGGGAATCAAAACTAAAATGATATGCTCTGTTTTGAAACATGTATGCATGGTGTGTTTTCTTAAAGGAAATCCTTGGACCCTTATAAACATCCTGTGTGAGAAGATACAGAACCGGAGGAAACTATGGGTAGGATAAGTCTAATGAACTTTTCAAGCCCAATGAAGTAGGTTGGGATCCTCCAGTGATGATCTGCGATGCCTCGTCTTCAATTTTCAGCCCTGAATAAGAGGTCACATTCTTGCTGCTTGAAAAATTGTTTGTCTTCTGTCTTGTTTAAAGACTCTCACATAACATACTGCTCTATAAAAAATATAATTAGAATGAACAAAGTTCCTACTCTGAGGAACTCCTCTGCTGATTAGAAGCTTTCTGACCTCACCTGATGTTTACTACTTTTAATGGCTTCTGATTGGATGAAATATCAGGATATTTCAGCCCATCAGAATTGAGTATTTGGATTGCCTAGCTTTGATTGGTTTCTCAGTTACCAGCTTATTTCCGATTGGTTAGCATTTAGCAAATCAGAATAAGGCTTAGCTATTCGCTTTTGAAAGAGCCAGTTAGAGAATGTATTGTAAATACAATTAAATAGGGAAAACGTATCTAAGGGAGTAAGGTAGTTTTTATTTAGATTTTTTTTTTGATGTGGCAGCTGGACCCTGAAGGCATCCATGATGATTGGGTAGAAGATGTGTGTGGCATTTAAATTTGTGGAGAGCAATACTTGCCTTTTTAATTCCACCAGCTGGCTTCTTGGCCTTTGAGAGGAAAGGGGTGAGTGCTAATTTCATTCAGATTTAATTATCTGACAAAGCCTTCTGATCTCTCCCACACCCTCCCTCCATTGATAGATAAAAACACAAACCATAGTTTACAGTAGCTCACAGAAAGTGATATAACAAAAAAAAAATGTCTCTTCAAAATATATGTTTATATGTTATATATGTTTCTCCGCCATGTCTCATGATACGAAATATATTGACTTTAGAGGAAAGAAGATAACAACTGAGTTACTTTAACCAGTAAGGTACTGCAGAACAAATAAACAAATTTGGATCCTATGGACCTTTAAAATTGCAATGATTAACTATATTTATTTTGTATTCTCATTAAATGTAAATGTTATCTGGTTCTTTTGCCTGTGCAGAATCCTGACTAGATGATTGAATGAGTACACAAACTTCTTGTGTCTGGTCATTTTCAAGCCAAAGAATTTTGATTGAGCCAATATACAGAACTCTCAGTAAAACACTTCTCTGGGTGACAAACATATTCAATTAATTTATGAAATGATCATGTAAGATTGTACATAACAAACGGCTCCCATCTACTGTTTTATCATTTATCAAAGGACAACTGTGGTTTGAGAAAAACATCAGAATTTTTGAAGAATCTGTTTATGAGGAGGATATCATGTCTTTGTTGCATCACCTACTGAGAACTGTGTCAGCAGAGGTGTGTTTTGTTATCTATCAACAGACAACGCAGTGAGGAGGGAAGGCTTTCTTAAATAATTGGATCAGAATCAAATTGACAACACTGCCTTCTCTTTCACTGACCCAAAAGTAGGCAGTCCAGAAATGTAAGCACCTCTCTCATACAAACTTCTTTCAACAATGTCTCATTGATGCCCCCAGGGTCCAGCAGAGACACCAGAATGCATATTTGTCTAATTAAATGTGCAATTTATGACTTTTTCTCTGTCTGTACATTTTTATTTTTTTACTGGGTGTTAGAAACACTGCTCTACAAGATTCACTTGAAATCTTATGATATTGCCAAAAGGATAAGTATTAGTGGTATACTATATCTGAACTGAGTTTCTGTTTTCAAGTTACACTACTTACTCTAATCATTTAGATGCTCAGTAACTTAACATGTTTGACTATGGCATTCTTACCGGATAAGTTGCAAATGAACACACACACACAATGACTAAAAGTACAATATAAGTAATGTGATCTTTGAGACAGGTTGTGACTCCAGATATGGGTTGATAGGTAAAAACATACAAACCACAATTTGCAATACCTATGATGTTATAGCATATTTACTTTCATAGTGGTAAATATATGATGTTTGTGTGCAATTATACATGTAAAATTATTGATAGATAGATAGATAGATAGATTACATTTTTTCCATTATTTGTTTTATTCTGCTTTTTAAAAGTTAAAATACCTTACCTTACTTACAACTGTTCACAACAGAAGTACTATACCTCTGAATTTATATTTCAGAAGCAAAGTACATTGCTTCATTAATTCACGCATGGTGGATTATACTGTCTAGAATTCAGTTTAAGATAGAAAATGGTAGTGACTTAACGAGAAGGGGAAAAAGCTACCTGTTGAAAAGGGTAACCAAATATACCAAGCTATCGAAAATGCCAACTGAAAGCAGGACACAGTGATTTAAAGCATTAGGTATTAAACTGGGTTTGCAATGAGCTGTTTCTGAGTTTGATTCATTTGGACAGATTCAGAGACATAGAAGTCCCTGAGCAATGAGACTAAATACATTCTAAATCAGTTCACATACACCACAAAACAAACTGAATTTCACATTTTGGCTATGGGAATTGAATCCAATAAATGCACCATTACATATGTAGTTACTCAACACACTGGGCTGATTATTGTTTTAAGGGAGTCGGAAACTCATTTAGGGGTATATATCAGGAAGCATCACTGTCTCTGCAAAGCACAACATTGTAATCATGAACCAGTTTCACAAGAAAACATTAATAAATTAGATAATTTCTTTCTGTCAGTCTCTATACTGGCTCACTGTTGTTTTTTTCAAAAAAGTTAAAATTGTCATTAACTATTTACAAAAAAGTTTAGTGACGTGTATACTTGAGACTTTATCACTTTTAACAAATTAAAATACCAGCTAAGGGTAATTTTTTAAATTAATATATTCACTTTGGTACTGCTAAAATATTTATCCACTGCTTAGCCTGTGGGGATTTACTAAACATCTCAAATTAATCTCATGTCATCCCTTAATTTACTATGTAGCATTTTCTATATGGAAAAACAGCCCTTCTCATCTTATTTCAACTCCTCTCGCTTCATATGAGGCGATAAAGTGCTTAGTAACACCCCGACACACACAAATACACATCTTTGAAAATTATTATCTTTTATTGTAGATTATTTTATTTTAAATGTGACTAATCTACTAGTACTATTATTATTAAAAAAAAAACAATAATTGTTAATACTTATCATTGTAATATGTATATGTCTTATTTCTGAAAATTTTGTCTGTTAAATTAAGTTAACCTAAGATTTTATTGAAGGTATCTTTATTGTTCATGCAAATCTTGTATTAATAAAATATAATTGAAAGAAAATAAATAATTACATTTAGCATCTCTCAGATTTACATTGAATTCAATAAATAATAAAACTTCCTGCTGGACAATATTATTTATACAGGGCTCAGACTACCCTTTGGATCATTAATGTGTATTGATATTCTTCTGAAATGTATTACCCTTATTGGCTGCCTTTAGCTGTATGTCTTAATGTTAAAAGCCCTGCTAACAACTAATAACAGGCAAGGAATAAGTACAGTTTTAAGAAGTTCAACAGTGTTGGCCCACTTCAGGTACAATTAATGACTTTAAGGCAGCACGAAGATGTCTGCTGAAATGTGAGACTACCGGAAAAGATCATTTGGAGGGGGCAAGGGAGACCCTGCTGCTTACATCTTACATTTTATTTCTCATTATTTTTACTCATTATTCTCAGCTGCACCTATGGGAGCCCCTGTCACATCTTGTTTGACTTTTCTCAAACTCACATAGCTTGAAATTTTGTCAAAAATCTGAACATTAAATTCCATTAACTACCTCCTTAAAGATTGGCTCATACAATATAATGAGTTAGTCCCATTATCTTCACCACTTGATTGAGTCTCTTTGGTAAACCATTTTCACAAGTTTGTCAGTTAACCTCTTACCTCAATCTTCATTCATTATCTACTTATTACCTATCTTCCCTCATTAACTGAATTTTTGATCAATCACAATATTGTCATTCATCTTAGAGCTTCATTATACCACTGTGTTTTTATATTATTATTTCTGCTTGTTGTCATTTATTATCCTGTCTCAACCCAACAACATATTAACATTTTCTATCATATACTGAAATTGTTTTGCCTAAATAAATACTTTGTAATCCAGTGTCTTTGGTAAGAAAAATGTATAGATAAGCACAACCAGAGACATCACAATATGGCACCGGAAGATGAACCCTCTAATGTCAGAAGGTGTCTACCACATTACTGGGGAAGAGCAGAGGGTGAGTATGAGTAGCACCAGCTCTAATTAATTAGTTGGGCCAAAGTCGAGAGGATTCCCTGCTGTGGATGTGCCTGGAGAGGAAAGGAAAGTCTGCTGCTGCAAAGAACAGCTCAGCATAAGAACCTGGATCGTTAGAACTATGAACCAATGCAAACTGGTCAAAAGACAAGATTAAACATTGATTATAATGGGAATTAGTGAACTCAAGTGGACTGGAATGGGACATTTCATATCAGAAAACCACCAGCTATTCTACTATGGCCAAGAATCTTGCAGAAGAAATGGAGTAGTCCTCCACAAGGATGGCTAAAGCACTGCTAGGTTACAAGCCAATAAGACAAAGAATGGTTTAAATTAAAATTCAAGGCAAGTCATTTAACATCAGAGTGATCCACGTCTATGCTCCAACCATGGATGCTGAAGAGACTGTAGTTGTCCAACACTATGAGGATGTTCAACATGTCATAGAAATAACACAAAGAAAATATGTTACTCTCATAATTGGAGATTGGAATGCTAAAGAAGGGAACCAAAAGATACCTTGAATAACTGTCAAGTTTGGCCTTGGTGTACAAAATGAAACAGGACAGAGATTATGAGAGACATAGAGAGTAGAATTATGTCAAGATAATTCTCTGGTTATAGTAAACACTCTCTTCCAACAGCCTCAGAGACAACTCTACACATGGACATCACCATAGGGACAATATACAAATCAGATTTACTATATAGTTTGTATCCAAAAGTGGATTAGCTCCACACTGTCAGAAAAAAAATGACCTGGAGCTGACTGTGGCTCAGACCGTGAGATTCTTATTGCAAAGTTCCAAATTAAACTGAAGAAAAGAGGAAAATTCATCAGATGCCAAGTATAAAATATCCCCTTTGAATATGCAGTGGTGATAAAGAATATCTTTAAAGACTAGAAATAGAAGGTAAAATGCCTGAAGAACTTTGGACTGAAGTTTGTGACATTATACAGAAAACTGCAACAAAGAATATCCTTAAAAAAAATAAGAAGGCAAAATGGCATTGAAAGTAGTGAAGGAAAAAAGGAAAGCAAAACTAGTGGAGATAGGAAAAGATTTGTCCAACTGAATACAGAATTCCAGGGGATAGCAAGAAGAAACAAGGAGACATTCTATAATGAGCGATGTAAAAAGATAGAAGAAGATAACAGGATGGGATTGAAGAGATATCTTAAAAAATTGTAATCTCAAAGGAACCGTTTATACGAATGTGGGAGTTAACAGAAACAGATCTGATATGGAAGAGGTGGCAGGAATACACAGAAGATCTATACAGGAAGGACCAAAATCTTAAAAGATGATGCTGTGAAACTGTTGCTTGCATTATGCAAATAAATTTGGAAGACTCAACAATGGCGAGTATACTGGAAAATATCAATCTATATACCAATCCCCAAAAAAGGCAGTGCCAAAGAGTGCTCCAATTATTGAACAATTGCTCTCATTTCACATGCTAGCAAGTTAATGCTTAAGATTCTGCAATCTTGGCTCCAACAATATATGGACAGATAAATACCACATGTACCTGCCAGGTTCTGCACAGGCAGAGGCACAACATATCAAATTGCCAATGTCTGATGAATAATAGGGACGGCAACAGATTAGCAGAAAAACATTTACTTCTGCTTCATAGATTTTTCTAATTCTTTTAACTGTGTAGATCACAAACAAATGTGGCAAGTACTTAAAGAGATGGGGATACTAGATCATCTCCTCTGCCTCCAGAGGAATCTGTATGTGGACCAAGAAGCCACTGTCAGAACTGAACATGGAACAACTGAATTGTTCAAGATCGATAGCGGAGTGCGACAAGGTTATATGTTGTCACCTTATTTATTCAACTTATATGTGGAATACATCATGCGTAAGTCCGGAATGGAAGAATTTAAAGCCTGAATTAATATTGCTGGGAGAAATATCAATGCAGATGATATTACTCCAATGGCTGAAAAAGAGGAGGAACTAAAGGGCCCTTTAATGAGGGTGAAAGAAAAGAATGCAAAAGCTGTCCTGCTGCTTAATGTTACAAAGATGAAGATCATGGCAAACAGCAATGTCAGTTCCTTGCAAATAGATGGGGAAGAAGTGGAGGCAGTGACAGATTGTATTTTCTGGGCTCAAAGGTCTCTTTAGATAGTGACTGCTGCCATGAAATAAAAAGACGTTTGCTTCTGGGTTGGAAAGCTATGGCATTCTAGATAAACTATTAAAAAGTAAAGATATATCACTATCACTAAAAGTCCACACATAGTTAAGACTTTGCTATTACGAGTAGCAACATACAGATGTGAGAGCTGGACCATAAAGAAGGCTGAGCACACATTTCAGTTGTGGTGTTGGAAAAAACTGCTTAGAATTCCTTGGAGTGCAAGAAAATCCAATCAATCCATACAAGAGGAAATCAAGCCAAACCTTTAACTAGAAGGTATGATCATGAGGTTAAAGCTTGAATATTTGGGACATATCATGAGAAGACAGGAATTCCTAGAGAAGATTGTGATGCTGTAAAAAAGCGAAGGCACGTGAAGAAGGGGACGCAGAAGCGGTGATGGATAGATGAGATCATTGAAGCAATGAACATGAGCTTGAAGAATCTCAAAGGGTCAGTAGATGACAGCTGTGCCTGGCGTGCTGCTGTCCATAGAATCACGGAGAGTCAGATACGACTGAACAACTAAATAATAACAAACTGTCATTTGGTGCATTTTAAAGATTGTGAAACTGTACCCTTCAACTCCTAAAAAATGAAGATAAAAAAAAAAAAAAAAACTAACATGTATAATTATTCTAAATCCAGCTCCTTTGATGTATCCACTAAATTTCAATTGCATCTTATATCTACATTATACCATTGCACTTTCACTACATGTACAAACATGTACTTTTCCTTCTTGTATTCCTAAACATAGTGCTATTATTTTTTCTGTTTTAACACAATTATCTTGTAATCAATATAATATTTTGTAATATATATATATATATATATATATATATATATATATATATATATATATATATATAAATATATATATACCCAATCGAAGACTTTGTACTGAAGGCAATGGCGTACATTGCAGAATGGTGTACATTTGATAACAGATTGGAAGCATGACATGGTCAAGCACTGTTGTTAAGAACTAAGTTAAGCTTACAATGTGCAATGAACCATTTTAAGTGACTGCTAAAGTTAACAGGAGTGAAATTGGCATTGAACAGGAAGAAAACAGCTTTGGAAAATAAACATCAGACGAGCAGTTATACATCTTGTAAACTTGACTTCTCTCTTGTATTGTAGATGTCATGTTCCAATGTCATTGCATTTACCTGAAATCATTTTCTTTTCATTCCTACTTCATCAAACTCTCATGTTTAATTTGTAAATCTGTATAACTGTACTACATATAAAGCACAATCACTTCTTTCATAACCACTTGCATGCACCTCTTGTTTCCTTGTTAGCTCCTATGACCTGTAGTAGCTTCATTCACTAATTTTTTTATATAAATATTTGCTTTATCCCAAAGCACTTTAATGCAGCAACTTGCTCTCATTTTTACCCTTGTGAGACCAAAATCAACCAAAATATAATATAGTCTATACCCTTTACCTGTAAACAACCTGTCTTTTGTGCATTTACAAATCCTTAACAATATTATCAAAACTCACACGAGTCCGTAACATATTGATTTTTAACCATATTGACTTTTTACTTTAGTAAACACTGTGTGTTGCGTGCCAATATTCAGTGATGAAGAAATATATTTAGTCCCAAAATAAAGAGGCGATGTAGGTATGAACCTCTATGGGTGATGCATATTTCCCAGCATATTGATTGTTTTTATTCCTTATAAGGCATCAATACATGTATTTGTTCCTAGGTTGCCATATGTTACTCTTACCTACCATCTGCATTGACCAATATTTTACTGCCCTTTTTACTCTCCTTTTTCTCTCTTTTTCTCTCCCTGCTCTCATTTTATGAATCTTTAATATAAAGTGTTCTGACATCCTGCAAATACACTGCAGTGTAGAGGCCAGCTGCTAGGTTTAAAGGAGAAATCTTAATTTATGAGGATAGATGATTAGGCAATTATATATATACAGTACTAGGAAATTGCCTGTCAAAAATTACTGCAATAAAATTTGAAGCCTAGCAATGCTGTTTGCCACACAATGCGATGTTCTGCCCCCTCTAAGCACCTTCAGCGCTCATTGCGAGCTTCTCCTCCCATCTACTTTACGGTCCTCATGATGAGCGCCTTCGGCTTCACCGCTAATTACAGGCCTTGGCAACGTGCAAGTTCTGTGCTTGGGAATGCCATGTGTCACTTTCCACCATCTCCCCCCTGTCCCTTCCTTCTGTATTTCTCCTCTGTGTCTCTGCTAAATCATTGTGTAGCAAGCGCTGATTGCCGTTGGTTTTATTTTCAAAGTCCCTCATGCCTGCCGTTGTATGTCTGGGTTGCTCTCTTTTGCGTCATGTATTTTCTAATATCATGGCCCTGCTGAGCCTCGTTTTCATCCTGTTTCAGAATTTTTACGTTTTTTCGTCAGCCATTTATTTCCCTTCTTCCGCGATTTTTGATCATTAAAAAAGACAAAATATGCCTCAAGTGAACTTGCAATCTCACTCGCAGGCTCCCTGGCTCTCCCCCTGTTCTGTGTGTAAATTTATTTGAGGCATATTTGTATGTTTTTGCTGTCTTTTCCAGTTCGGTGGTTTGACCATTAAAGTTGTATTTTTGCGAGCCCCGCAGTCCATCATACGGACCATAATTTTTGCGTCCATCGCAAAGTCCAGGGGCCTTGCGATGAGGCCTCATTGCAGCTAACTCCCACGTGTCTTGGGATAAACACCAGCTAAGCCCAGCGTGTCCACCCCTGCAATGAGCGCCTGCAACTGCTTGCCTCGCATGCTAGCATTGCAATGAGCACCTTTGGTGCTCATTGCAGCCTAAGTCCTGCGTGCCTCAACTGCTCGCCTCGCTTCGTGAGGTGAGCAGTGCAATGAGCGCCTTTGGTGCTCATTGCAGCCTAGGTCCCGCGGGCCAGAAACGGCACGCCTCGATTTGTGAGGCTCACAATGCATGACAACAACTCGCACTTCGACAACTATATATGTGAGATATATATATATATATATATATAGAGAGAGAGAGAGAGAGAAAGAAGTTGGGGACGGGGCAACATTCAGTACATCCAACACTGGTACTCAAGCTTGGTTAATATTTTATTAGATTCCTAATCATTGTGAATTTAGTTAGAAAATAATTCTAATGGGGATATATGAACAGTAAAAAATGGCAAAGGGTTCATTAATAGTTCTATTTTGTAAACTGTTATTGACTAAATCAGATTAAACTGTTGCTTTACCTTTGTTTTCGTATTCCTTAGAAACATGCATGGAAAGAGATCACATCTGCTCTATTACTTTATATAATGGGATTGTTTAACAACATTTGTACTCAAAAAGCAAATACACAATGATAAACATTTGAAGGTCCTTGCACAGATCTGTTTTTTTTAGATAAATTGTTTCTTGGAGAGACATTAAAATAACCATAATACATAGTGTTTATTACTATACTTACAAGGACAAAAATCATTTTCAACAAAAATACATTATCTTGAATCGTGTTGTCCACAGCTTAGATTTTATTAGAAATCCAGGAGAAAATGATGTCCATTTATCATGATGACATTTTTTTATGATAAGGAACATGAGATTACTACAGGAAACTGGCTATAAAAATTCCAATGACATAGTTACTGGTCTACATGTCTATAAACGTAGAGAGTAACTGATACTTAAGACTGGAAAATGTTGGTCACATCATGTTTGTGAAATCAATATAATATTGAATGAGTTTATTAAATACAAGTGTTTTCTTATGCATGCAGCTTTATTTGCACAATAAAATGTTTGTTGGAACAGTGCCTTGGACACCACTGCAGAAAAAAACATGTTTGAAAACTTTAAGTTTGACTAAGAGTGTATTTAATTAGTTAATACTGCCTGCCCAATGCTCACTGTAGCACGTAACCTTGGGGATCTCCTAGGTCCATCAATACCCCTACCCCTATGAGCCCAGGTATCCCTAGTATTCCCCTCCTCCAAAACCTAATCTAAACAGGGAAATCCCAGGCATTCCCCCCTCCCATGTGCTGAGGGTAACCCAGGGATTCCCTCCTCTCATGTGCCAAGGGGATTCCTGGGGATTCTCTCCTCCCATGTGGTAAACCCCCATCCCTACATCTACCTAAAATTATGGGGATCTACATAGACCCCCATGGCAACTAATTGTTAACCCCCTGCCACAGTGGTTCTTAAAGGAGGTCCATAGCAGCTAAAAATGAACCCGCACCATGGGGTCCAGTGGCATCTAACTTTAACCCATATGTCAAGAAAGTCCTGCAAGGACCCCCCATGTTACCTAAAATTAACCTCAATGATCTCCATGGCATCATAATTACTAACAGAAGGGTTAATATTGGATGACAATTACACCCCTCCATTGGGGGTCCAAAGGTCCTTTAATAGCCCTAAATGTACAGTAAAATAAAAACCCTGATCCAAACATCTACCTATAATTATGGCTACATAGACCCCATGTCAACTACTTGCTTGTTAACCCCCTGCCACAGTAGTTCTTAAAGGACCTCCATGGCAGCTAAAAATTGATTCCCATCACAGAGGATCCCGTGGCATTTAACATTAACCTGCCTGTAAAGGCCTCCATGACAACTATTATTTAACCCTATACTTGATAGGACCACCATGGCTCCTACAAATTAAAGAAGATTGAAGAATATGGAGGTCACTGTTTTGAGCTTAGAATCTTTGTAGAAGGTGCTTTTTCCTAAAAAAGCCTACAGGATTTGGAAAATCGCTACTTACAAAAAGGAATGGAAGACGCAGAAACGTAGGGAAGAATAACAGATAAGAAGTAGCAGGGTCAGGAGAAGGTGAATGTTTGCTTAGGTGGGCAGGTGTGTAAACTTGGAAAGGGTTTTTATTTACTGGTAGAGGTAAGGGGCCTCATAGAGAGTAATTTGAGGTGACCTGCTCAAGTATGTAATATGTTATCTGCCCCTAGTGGTCAGATAATATAGCCTGCAGGTGTAAAGTCAGAGGTTCGCTTTACAGAGTGGTGGTGGTGGTGGCAGTGTGGAGGGGTACATTTTAGATATAGCAAAGGACAAAGTTAAAAAACATGGAGTATGGACAGAGTTAGCAGCTCTGGGGGCTGAGCATGGCAAATGAGAGGAGGGACTGAGCGAGGGGTCATGGTTAGAAGATGTTTCTCCAGGAGCCAGCAAAATAAGCAGGGAGGGGAGATGAGAGTAGGACTTGCAGAAGCATTTCTGCTTATGAGCTTTAGGACATGAATGAAATAGGGATTAGAGGAAGGAGAGGAGCTTGTGGGAGGGGAGAAAAGCAGATGGGTGGAAAGGGAAGGAGAGATGTTAATGGTGTTGGAGATATAATGTGAAAAAAATGAGGATAGTCTGAGAATCACGCTGGGGTTTAAGGTGAAGAAGAAAGTGAAAGGAAGCATAGTGGCCAATAGAGTAATCAAGAGGAATAAGTAATTGATCAGGTGCAAGTATTTTGAGTGATTCAATAAATTAAAATTAACAAGGGGAAGGTGGGAGAGGGGCAGGGAGGGAGGGGATTGCTGGTCTGGGTTGTTTGTAAGTTTGCTGAGAAAGGTTACAGGGTCACAGACAACTGGAATAGCAAAACATGTGTTAATTAGGTGGGGGAAGGTACGAAAATAGCCAAAAGGAATCAAAGCATGAGGATCACATAAAGACTATACGTCAGAATAAGCATTACATTTACTAAACAATAAGAAATATAAAATGACAGAAATTAATGTAATAATCTATATGAAGAGCAAATAACTGCAGGTGTGGAGAGTCCAATGGAGGAAGCTTGCTTGTAGGAGTTAGCTGCAGTGATATGGTGGCTCTGGGCTGTTTGTAAGTTTGCTGAGCAAAGTTGCAGGGTCACAGACAATTTGCTTGTATGAGTTAGCTGCATTGATATGGCTGGTCTGGGCTGTTGTCCATATGGTTTTCTTGGCAAAGATACTTGAGTGGGTTGTCATTTTCTTCTCCAGTGGACCACAATTTGTCTGGCCTCTCTGCTATGACCTGCCCATCTTGGGTGACCCGGCATGGTATAGCTCACAGCTTCACTGAGGTACACAAGCCCCTTCACCATGACAAGGTATCGATCCAGAAAAGGAAGTTGACTTTAGTGTCCTTTAAAATAAAAAAAAATACAAAACGTCCTAAAAAATCATATATGTTTTAAACCTTTGAGTCTCAATAGGAGTTTGATCAACCAGGGAAAATGTAATAAAGCTAGTTGTAATTAGAAACAAATGCATCAAGGCATCAATTATACTATACTATATAGGTAGTAGTTGTTTGTGTGAGAGAAATATTTTTAATTGTTGAGAGCAATAGGGGTTTTATGTCAATCTCAGTATTTCCGATTATCTGATAAAGCCCTCTGACATCTCCCTGATCCCTCCTTATCACCTCTCCTCTATGGAAAGATAAAAAAAACACCCTCATGATCCGGCTCTCAGGAAGTGATGTAACAAGATAAACTGGATTCCTCTATTCATAGACAGTATCTTCAACAGTTCTGATTTTTCTCTAATAATGTTTTTATGCTCATAGCTTACACAGCCACTAATGTTGTTAGTGTGCTACATACTACACAAACAAGAGTCCTTTTCTTGAACTACAGTGGTCTTTTAAAAATAAGTAGACAATTTTTAAAAATGTAAAAATAGAGATTGTGTTAATGCCTATGAGCAAAATAATAATCAATGTTAATCTAAAATCAACACATTGAAAAGTATATGAATGGGACTTATATGATGTGAAGATGAGCACAGAGATGCACAAGTTTTATGCTGCCCTAGGCAATTCAGATTTCCCCCCTTCCACCCCTCACTTGCAGCTCTTCCTTTACCCTTTCTATAACTCACATCATATGTTTATGTGCATTTATGTATATATATAGTATGTCAGAAAGTGTCAAGTACATAAATACCACTGTATATAGACATTTCTATGTATATACAAACATATTTCAATGTACTGCACTGCATCTTAAGGCAGTCTGCTGCCCATGAAAGTGTGCTGTCCTAGGCCTGAGCCTTGTGGGCCAAGGCAAAAAACACCTTTACAAAGATGAGATCTGAGAGATTAAAGAGCTATTTATCTTGCCTTAGCGTCATAATATTATTTTTCTTTACTTGTTCATGCCTTGGTTGTATTTATACACCTTCTGCATTTTTGCATCGCTGGTGCAAAACCTTATTTGGACCATTTATGCAGGTTACTCTCCTATTTCTCAACATGGTACACAATTGTCGACTAATGAGCATTACATTTGACCTAATGAATTCACTAATAAATGTATCTGTCAAATTTCCTATTCTGTAGATAGAAACTAATCAGTGGAAGCTAAAATAGTAGTTTCCAAAGCAGCATAATTGCGTATAAAAAGTAATAAATTACAGGCTGTTTTTTTTTTAATATCCTGAAATCAAGATGTTTATATTCAAGTGTAGTTCTTCAAAAGAGTGGAGAGAGGAGTGGTGCCGTTGTTTTGTAACTGGATAAGACTGAAATTAACACCACACCCATGGTTTGATTTCTAACTAGGAGAACACGGCAGTCAACTAGGGAATGGAACTCCTCCTTGAGAGCGGTGCTTCATTTGCTTAGCAATATATTAATTCCTGAATTAATTAATGAATTAATCCTTTACACATAGACGTTACCTTCTCTAGCTAGGGTGTAGACTGAATGGAACAATGATGCATGTGTGGTGGGAATGCCGGGGTCTTCAATACTTATGGAAAGTTTGCTTTAAAGAAATAACTAATATAATAGAACTGGAGGTAGATCCAGCTCTGGAAATAGCACTTCTACATATCCTGCTAAGTTCGTTGAATGTAAAAATGAAAGCAACAATTACCCAAATTTTAAGTATCCCTAAGTGGCTGATAGCTTCATATTGGAAGTCCGTATTCCAAAATGAACAGAGATAGTAGAAATAATGTATAAGAATTGGGCCTTAGAAAAAGATGCAACAAAATATGGAATAATTAAAAATTCACAAAAGTATTGGGAAATTTGGAATAAAAAAAATCCCTGTACACAAAATTAGATGATTTATAATTCGGCAATGGTGCCAGTTGCTTCTGTGTCCACTCTACGGCTTACAAGTGGGTTTTGGTTTAGTCTTGATTAGTAATGTAAGAAATTGCATAACAGAGAAACAATGATAAACCAATCATGCGAGAGAGAGTATAATTGAGGAGAAGAGCTTGAGAAACAAAGAAGTATAAGAAGAGGAATTTAGGCATGGGAGCAATAATAGCCCAAGATGTGGTAAATTTACTTTTATGCTGAGGTTTACATAAATAGACTTGTAGGTATATAGATAAACACATTTGAAAGATCATTTAAGCAGTAAGAAAGATAATTCCAAGTTCTGATAACAATGCAATAGTGTAACAATTTTGTGATGTAATGTATTTTATGCATGTGGTTGGTTTTGTATTTGTACTTTTATACTTTGAGAAAAAAACATTAAATCAGCCAGAAAACTGATGGTTAACTCCTATTAAAAGCACATCCACGTGGTAGTATGTAAAAATAGGCAAGGGAAATACGTAAATATAAAATACAACTAATCTGCATATTGCAGATCAGAGGAGATCTAAAAAAAGGTTAAACTTGATGGACTAAAGTCCATGACCTCCATTGAAACAAATGCCAGTAAAATAGCTTTGCAAATCAATACCTAGCAAGTACATGACACCACCTAAATCCAGTTATGAGAAATGGCTGCTAAATGGTGTTAAATCTCTAGCAATTGCAAACTGCAAATACCCCTTCCATTGAAATTCTCACCATGGCCATTACATTGTTGCAATAGTAAAATCACAGCACTGACGTAAACATATGGCCCTATGCTAATCGCTGAAAAAAGGACTTGTGAGTGCCCTAACTGTAGAGTAAATCCTACCTTGCTATGCTAATCACACATCCCAAAAACATTGCAAGCTAACTGTTACAGGTCACTGCTCTGAGTGAACTTCACAACACAGCTGAAAAGCAAGGCATAAATCTCCATTGAGTTTTGCACTGACATTAATTTATGAGTTACTCCCTGACACTTTGACACCCAAACCATATGCTAATAAGGTTTTATTGATTACTAGCAAATCAGGGCACATAAAACAGAACAAGGATTAACGTGTACAAAGGGGTTAATACACGTCACAAAACCACCTTGCCTAGGAACAAACACTCTAATGCATTGAATATAAATACACCATATTTTAACACAAAATAAACACATCTTTATTGAACCTATAAATACAATTGTCACATCTTTTTAAAATCAAAATATATTCATAAATAAAAAACAATTACATTATATACAGGATATTGCTCTGTTCCCTTGCTGTTGTTCCTGCACTTCCCCCTCATTATAAGATTTATGACATTCACATTTACTATTGGCTCCTAGAGCCGTCTCATTCGTAAAATTTGGTTTGGCTGCTCCTTGCACATATACAGTGCCTTGCAAAAGTATTCACCCCCTTGACGTTTTACCTATTTTGTTACATTACAGCCTTAAGTTCAATGTTTCATTAATCTGTATTGTATGTGATGGATCAGAACACAATAGTCTAAGTTAAAGTGAAATGAGAAAATATATACATAAAACTATTTTTTAGAAATAGAAAACAGAAAATTGGCATGTGCGTATGTATTTACCCCCTTTGTAATGAAGTCCATAAAAAGCTCTGGTGCAACCAGATACCTTCAAAAGTCACATAATTAGTGAAATGATGTCCACCTGTGTGCAATGTAAGTGTCACATGATCTGTCATTACATATACACAGTTTTTTTAAAGGCCCCAGAGGCTGCAACACCTAAGCAAAAGGCACCACTAACCAAACACTGCCATGAAGACCAAGGAACTCTGCAAACAAGTAAGGGACAATATTGTTGAGAAGTACAAGTCAGGGTTAGGTTATAAAAAAATATCCAAATCTTTGATGATCCCCAGGAGCACCATCAAATCTATCATAACCAAAAGGAAAGAACATGGCATAACCGCAAACCTGCAAAGAGATGGTGGCCCACCAAAACTCACAGACCAGGCAAGGAAGGCATTAATCAGAGAGGCAGCACAGAGACCTAAGGTAACCCTGGTGGAGCTGCAGAGTTGCACAGCAGAGACTGGAGTATCTGTACATAGGACGACACTAAGCCATATGTTCCATAGAGTTGGGTTTTATGGCACAGTGGCCAGAGGAAAGCCATTACTTTCAGCAAAAAAACAAAATGGCACATTTTGAGTTTGCGAAAAGGAATGTGGGAGACTCCCAAAATATATGGAGGAAGGTGCTCTGGTCTGATGAGACTAAAATTGAACTTTTCGGCCATCAAAGAAAACGATATGTCTGGCGCAAAGCCAACACTTCACATCACCCAAAGAACACCATCCCCACAGTGAAACATGGTGGTGGCAGCATCATGCTGTGGGGATGTTTTTCAGCAGCAGGGACTGCGAAACTGGTCAGAGTTGAGGGAAAGAGGGATGGTGCTAAATACAGGGATATTTTTGAGAAAAACCTGTACCACTCTGTGTGTGATTTGAGGCTAGAACGGAGGTTCACCTTCCAGCAGGACAATGACCCTAAACACACTGCTAAAGCAATTTAAGGAGAAACATGTAAATGTGTTTAAATGGTCTAGTCAAACCCAGACCCCAATCCAATAGAAAATCTGTGGTCAGACTTAAAGATTGCTGTTCACAAGTGCAAACCATTAAACTTGAAGGTGCTGGAGCAGTTTTGCAAGGAGGAATGGGCAAAAATCCCAGTGGTAAGACGTGGCAAGCTCATAGAGACATATCCAAAGTGACTTGGAGCTGTGATTGCCGCAAAAGGTGGCACTTCAAAGTATTGACTTTAGGGGGGTGAATAGTTATGCACATTGACTTTTTCTGTTATTTTGTCCTATTTGTTGTTTGCTTCACGATAAAAAAAAAACATCTTCAAAGTTGCGGGCATGTTCTATCAATTAAATTATGCAAATCTTCAAACAATCCATGTTAATTACAGGTTGTGAGGCAACAAAACACGAAAAATGCTGAGGGGGTGAATACTTTTGCAAGGCACTGTATCAGTTGTGGCAAAAGAGCAGGATTTAAGGATCTGAGCTGACTGCTGTAATCTGGGGGAGTGAATGATTTTAATTAATGTAGAACTTAGGGAAAAAAGCTCCTGCAGACATTTTACTGCATTCTCCTAGGTTAAAGCACCAGATTAGCATAGGGCTCATAGTCCTCATGAGTCATGAAATGTTGCGAAATCCTTACGTGTACCCTCAACCACCCATAAAGGTTAAAAAGGTCTGCTAAAAGCCCTCAAGGCTTCTTCAAGATCCAGTTATTGTTAAACAGTTGTCAGTCTTGACCAACACAAGAGGTTAATACAAATCCACAAAACTACATGGACCGAGACAGGTGGTTTAATCCTTGGGCTACAAAAAGGCCAGACACATCCCAAGCAACAGTCATTACCATATTGGATTCAGATTACAGGAGACTTGTGCGAACTGTGGAATGAGAAGTTATGTACTTTACATTGATTGGTGCTGTGAAAGACAACATGTTGTGATAAGGGGAAGGCTGAGACATCCGAGATAGTAGAGAAATGCAGTGAATGTGCATGGAAGGATGTCTGGGATCCATGCTGGAGGTGAGTCACAACAGGCCAATTATAACATAGAACAGTCCTTGCATAGGATTATTGCCGATGGCCAGGGAAGGGACTGTGTGTTGGTGGCAGAAAAATAGGTGATATAGGGGCACATGCTGACAGGGATGCCCACATTAATGTGGATGCGTTGGAGAGTATGGTGAGGCCAGAGGAGTCTCAAGATGTTGACAAGGTGCAGGAGTTTCTGCAACAAGAGATACATCTCCCAGTGAGATACCGTGAACCTAGAATGCACACAGAATGATTCACATTAGGCACCTCATCCATGGAATCAATAATCTCAGAACATTAACTCAGAATTGAGATGATATTGCTATGGGCAAATGCACAGAAATCTGAAGTATGAGGCCACTTCTATCTCTTCTTATTTCATATACTCTACATATGGTGTCTGAGTTTACCCATGGCTATTCAACACAGCCAGGACAATTAATTCATGTGTTTTTTATATAGAGCTACATTAACTTGGGGTACATAGTAAGTGTGCTAATTCCTATTTATTCATGTCAAATCAATCACATTAGAAATCTGCACAATTAATAAAGGCCTCCCATAAGTATTGAAGTAATTGTCCATTGCCAGTAGCAGCCGCTGCAGTCCTGTCCTGTGCAAAAATTGTTGCAGACTGACATCTTCAGGATCACTTCCAAGCCAAAATCGCACATGTTGATAATCAAATATAGTTATGTGTAATGTATGAATATTGTAAACACTAAAGTATGTACCAACATATATGTTATAGAGATATGCTAAGATACACACTTCAAGCTAGAAGTCAAATTAGCTTGTGAAATAGAGTTTGCACTATTGTTCAGTGATCTTCATATATTCATTATCTATTTGTTCATAGTTCTTCAATATGTCTTGATGACTGAATTATTTATATCTGAAGACTATCCACAAGCTAATCCTCAGCCATGTTGGGTTAACACTGCATCAAATTTTTTTTTTATTTTTTTTCATTATTTTGAAGTTATATTATACAGTGTGATATTTGTAAATTAATAAATTAATCTTGAGAATTGCTGTTGAGCTTCATTTAGAGGTGTTAATGCAGATTATATGTGACATATTTCAGTTCTCTTTTGCATACAATCAGCACATGTGTGTACTCACAAACTATGCATAGAGTTGATAATTACTCAATTATCAATTTTACTCCACTGTACATTTTCCCCTCTCCTCTACTTGGCCTTTGCGGAAGCCTGCATCATACTTTCTTCCTGATCTCATTTCTATTTTCAATGTGACTTTCCATATTCGTATGAGGTACAGTAAATGGAGGTTGGAAACTCAACTCCTATGTTATAACCTAATTCTATAGTTCATAGCCGTCATTTATTGTACAACTCATATGTATATTGTTGTTGGTGTGTATTTCTGTGCTGTGAACTGCTATTTACTAATGTGATATTGTTATCATGAAGCATGTAATCTTCAGTTAACATACCAGTTGTTTGAGCAAAATTACCATTCTTGGCATTACGCGTGTTTACCTCCTTTTCCTGTACTAATATTCTATACATGAGTGGGCCTCATTGCCAGCATTGTATATGAAGTCAACACTTTTTCCTTTTCCTATATCTTCAATAATTCTGTGTACCTGACATTGCTGTTTTCCATGTGCTAATGTATGTAGCTATAATAAATATTTGGAAATTAATGTAGGGTTGGTCTATTTTTATGTTGTCCAACCAACATGTTGATTGTTATGAACATCTGATGTAGAATATTTACACATCATGTGTGATAATGTCATGAGTCTACAATATTTGATCCCACATTATCGATTAAACTGGATCAGGAGTTTTTTAAGAATCAGAAAACAGCATATGAACATCAGCATACGCTATCTTATCACAGGACCTCAGTTCACATCTTAACAATATATATAACTAGCGACTTGCCGGTCAAAAATTACGGCAATAAAATGTGAAGCCTGGCAATGCTGTTTGCCAGACAAGCAAGGCCCCCCCCCTAACTTGCGGGCCTCGCGATGAGCGCCTTCAGCACTCATTGTGTGCCTCTACCCCCTCTACTTCTCACCCCCCCCTCTATGGCCAACCCACAACTTCCGGGCCACTCCCCACTCTCTCACCCCTGTGTCTCTTTCCCCCTCTCCCTCCACTGTGTCTGTTTCCCCCTCTCTCCCTCCTGTGTCTCTTTGCCCAGTCTCCCTCCCCTGGATTTTTTTCTCTTATCTCCCTCCTCTGTATCTCTTTTCCACCTCTCTCACCCCTGTGTCTCTTCCTCCCCACTCCCTCCCATGTGTCTCTTTCCCCCCTCTCCCTCCCCTGTGTTTTTCTCCCCCGTCTCCCTCCTTTGTACTCCTGTTTGCATTTATGGGTGTGAAACCATTTGCGGGCTTGGAAAATTGGTCATTTTCCCCAAGGCTGAAATGTTTTTCAGATTTACGTGCTTGGGAAAAAAATTAAGGCTTTACGGCAGCCTTTTTTTTCTCGCCTAGCCTTTGTAAGACCGTCCAAAAACACCAATTAAATAGCAAATTAGTTTGCAACCTCACTTACAGGCCTCCTGCATCTCCCCCTGTGCTGTGTGTGAGATTGTTAGCTAATTTTCTAATGAATTGTTTTTTTTTGACAAGCCACGAATGGCTTTCGAGTTGCGGGCTTGGAAAAAATGTCGGCTGTTAAACTCGTTCTTTTTTTTTAAGCCTGTAACTCGTAAAGCCATTGGGAGCCTCTCTCCCTCTCCATTTCGGGCCTCGCGATGAGCGCCTTTGGCTGTCATTGCAGCCCCATCAAGCGAGTCACGTACGGGCCTTGCAATTAGTGCCTTTGTTGCTCAGCGCCAGCCCTGCAATGAGCGCCTTCATCAAACCCGTAACTTTCAGGCCTCGCGATTTGCACCTTCGGCACTTATTGCGCATGCAATGTCCAGGAATCCAGTTGAATAATCAGAGTATTGCAGTAAATAGTAATACCTTTTTTATTGGACAAACTTATTCATAATATAGCAACAAGCTTGCGGGAGAAGATCCTCTCTTGCTCAAGTCAAAAAGCAAAATTGATACAAATATGAACTAAAAACAGTAAACAGAAAGAGAGGAAAGGAAAAAAATTGGAAAAACAAGAAGACAATATTCATTTGGCAGAGTTAAGTGAGAAATAGACCAGCATTGTGAAAAAGGTCCTGATAGGTCAGTAAGTCTATAGATAAGGTTGTAGATAAGAACGCAGCAGAGTAAAATAAAGAGCAATAATTTTCAACATAGCATGTGGCTTACAAAAACAGTAATAGAAGGGGGGGGGGGGGGTAAGTAGAATGTGTGAGCTATAAGACATTAAGATAGTGGGCCAGAAAGCCTAAGTCAATATTAATTCCCATATCCTTGGTATTAAAAAATGGAATCATTTTTAATTAAAATGTTTTCCGCTCTTGGATAGTTCTGAAATTCCCTCTGAGTACTTTTATTTTGAGGTTCTGGATGGAGTGATTCACCACAGTACTGTATGTTAAAGGGGGTGCTACATTGGAGAATCAAGACAGAAACTACACATGCGAATGAACCTCCACCGAAGCTCCATCAAAAAGCACCATGAAGACAGTTGCTGTACTCCAGTAGGACACCATTTAACCCAGGTGAATCACTCCATCCAGAACCTCAAAATAAAAGTACTCAGATTTTAATGCCCACTGGTGGGTTTCTATTGTCTTTTACAGTGTGTAAAAGTTTTCTGTACACCTTTTGCGGGTCCTATATGAACGCCATGGCGTCTTTCCAAACTTGTTGGAATTTAATAGCGAAAATGGAACGTCCGGGCTTGAGAGAACAAAGGATTTGCAGGTGTGCAGTTCAAATTTCCACATCCCATTCCCTTTTTTCGCCCTTAAGACGCAAGTCGTTGGCGGCTTGCTTTACAGTGCCAATTTAATAGCTGCAAGTCTTGCGGACTACATTACAGGTTACGCTTTTACACGTTCATGGAATTTAATAGGACTGCATGGCACCTATCCTAAATGGCACTTAAAATTAACCCCTATACCACAGAGGTCCTAAAAGGACCTCTATTGCATATATAATTGACCCTCTATGCACAGGGATCCTAAAATATATACAATAAAACAGGTCCTTTAAATACTTATGCATTTATGTATTTAATACTTATGTATTTAATCCTTGTCACTCGTATCTACAAAGTAACAGTCATTAAAAAAACCTTCTTATATTTCTAATAAACCCCTAATTACCGTGGGGTACACATGCAATACACCTAATCAACAGTTTATGAACTGTCCGATGTTTCATCTTGACTGTGTTTTCAAATTCTGTAAATATACATGTAGTTAGATGATATTTGTTAACCAATTTTTCCTTTTGAATCACCACTTAATTAGGCTTTATATACATGGAATACAAACATTATTAAACACTGAACAGTCAAATGTATAAGAGCATATTCCAGGTCAATCATGTGAGAAAAGACTGGGAATGTGATTTCAAATACAACCTTAGGTATTAATACCTAACTAAGCTGCTATGCTAAATCGAATAGCATCATGTGTGTATAATTATAACGGCGAGAGTATATACTAGATATAAGATTGTTTAAAATAGATATTGTGCTGACCAAATGACCGGGCAATCTAAAATTGAATTAGTACTATGTAGCTGTTCAAATGTGATAACTATATGCATGTATGTATGTCTGAGCCGCCTCACAGTCCGTGTTAATAATCAAGGAGGTGTTTACATGATTCACAAATGTTCATATGGCGTAGCATATGATAGCTCAACTCAGCCCTGCAGGTCACTCTTTACACATACATCATGTGTAGATACCTTTCCTAAGTCTGACTTTTGTGTGTTTAGACATTCTGTGTGCTTAGACATTTATTAGGTTATTGTCAGCTCTAAAATACCAGCCTGCATATAGTTATTGCATATGACCCACTACATTGTACATATTCAATTTGAGATGGATTGATATATATGTATTTAACTCTATGCAATATCTTGTATAAACAATATTGTCAGCCTTATCAAATTGTAATTCGGCCAATTGAATAGGGCTTTATTTAAGCACATAGCATATTTTTTTAAAGCAGTTTTTAGTTAGTGATCATCTATCCAAAAGCAAGGTCTTCACTAACTAAAAACTTCTGTAACAAAAATATGCTTAGTGCTTGTATAGAGCCCTATTCAATTTGCTGAATCACAATTTAATAAGGCTGTATATCTATAGCCCTATTAAATTCCCTCAACATTGAAAAAGGTAGCCTGTAACATAGGCCGCAAGAATTGCTGCTATTAATTTGACCCCGTAAAGCAGCACGACAATGACTTGCGGGTTAAGGGCGAGAAAAAGCTACGGGACGTGGATATTTGAACTGCTAACCTGCAAATCTTTTGATCTGTCAAGCCAGTAACTGTTTTGTTCCAATCACGATATTAATTTGCAGCTAATCCACTGGCGTTCAAGCCCGTAAGCCGCGTATGGAGCCAAAAAGCCAACGGGTACTAGAAAGGACACCCACTAGGGGTTTAAAGTCCTATCCGTAGCACTGTAAATGCAAATATACACACACTACTGTACATATAATTAAAGGGAAAGTGATGTTAGGTATTACAATTAATAGCACAACATTCTCAAGCCTGCAAATCTGCAATATAAAATACTTTATTTTCAGTTTAATTTCCGTTATGTGTTATATAGATCCCACCAATCAATGTGTTAATACATATAATGAAACTCACATTGACTAGAATATCATATTTACTGACTTATCAATATTGCATTATTTCTGGAATGTGGGTGAAATCAAAACTCGTAATTGAAGCCCGTAAGGCTTTGAAATCTAGCCTCCATTTTGTCAGTGACGTAATGATGACGATCTCTTTTGCCATTGGCTCCATCTAAACCTGTAACTATGGGTTTGACTAATTGATCATGGTCACGGACGCACATCCAACGTGCAAAATATGGTTAACGGGTTTGCGCCTCAGACCCATAACTTGCGCCATGGTCTAATTTAATAGCTCTGTAACTCAGACAAATTTCAAGCCTGCAGCCGTTGCAGGACGCACATTGCCACTACGGGCTTGGAATTTAATAGGGCTACTAGTATCGACATATAATATTTTCAAATACCTCATAATATGCTTTATATTTTCCACTTTATTAAATGATATTTGATCATCCTATGCTGACATGATAGTTTGGTAATATGCTCATAGATGTATGTGTGGTCTATTATTTAATATACCTTACATATGTGTTTGATATGATTAACAGTAGGGATAGGTGACATTATGACTTTCGTTGAAATATCACTAATGATATTTATTAGCTGTACATGTGATGTCAGGTCACAATTAATGTTAATTGACTTTGTTACCCCAATTACATAGAGAACATGACATAATGCTATGTGTTGTGTTATCCTTCTTTTTAAGAAGTGATTTATTGATATTAACATACATGTTGGTATTGCATGTTTATGCAAATCAGAGTAATTGCTTTGATGCCTCGATATGCTAATTGGCAATATTAACTGTATTACAAACACATCTACCGAGGATGGAACATGATAATACAATGTATGTACAGGTTAAACTTATCACCATTAAATCTCCGTCCTGTTGGGGTGACCGGAACGCTTTATGTGATAGTCAGGATATCCCTTTGATGTGTGTTAGTCATTTGGCAGGTGATTACTGGGTTTTCTATTTATGATGTCTGACAGAGAATAAGTTGTGATATATTTGAGATAAACATGGGTGAGGATGACACATGTGAGGCATTCCCACCAGAACTTTTGGCGATATTCTTCTGTCCTTGATCATGATAGTGTATGTTAGCAGGTGGGCTACCACCTGTAGGCCTGGCCGCCTCTTGTGCCATTTTCCTCTTGACCTGCCTCTGGCAGTCACCATATCTGTGTTTGACAACACTGAACCCCCACTGAATTAACCTGTTCAGCACCCTCTCACCACATGCTAATTCTTTGTCCTGGCCTCACATCCCTGCCACCATGTAGAATGTGGGACCTGTCATAAATGGCATAAAAGAGTACCATAGCTTCCTCATTTGCATAATTGGGAGCCCTGTGTTTAGAGCCACCATCGCTGCCTCTACCTCTCCTCCACTACTCCCACTTCTCCTCCTTTCACCTTGTCTCCCTCTCTTACCTCCTCTCACTCTCCACTCTTTTCCCTCTCTCCCCTTCTCTCCCTCTCTTACCTCCTCTATCACCTCATCTTCTCTCTCACTTTCTCTCCTCTCTTCCCTCCTCTCCCTCTCTTACATCCTCGCCTCTATCCCATTTTCTCCTCTCTCACCTCCTCTTGCAGCTCATCTGCCTCTTTATCTCCCCAGGGCACCCTCTCTCCTTCTCCCCTCATCATTCTTCCCTCCATCCTTCTGATCAATGCATGTGATAAAATAAAATAAAGATATGATATGTATATGTGTTTAAATAAAAAGTGTGTGTTATGTGTTTTTATGTGTTATATATTAATGTATGGTGTGGGGGTATAGGTTGGTGGGTGGAGGGTGGAGGTATAGGGTGGGGGTATAGGGTGAGGGGTATAATGTGGGGGTTATAGGGTGAGGGGTATAGGGTGGGGGGTATTGGGTGGTGGTATATTTCTTGTATCTTTGAGCAACCATGTCATGGAATCCAATGTACCATTAGTGCTGCTTGGAGCACTGACATTAGTTACTGCCACATTCCCACTGTGCAGTTACAAACGTCCTGTGCATTCAAAGTCTCCTCCCATTTCAGGAAGTTGAGCTACTGTAAGCAAAATGGCAGATTCCACTGTAGCATAAATGCATATACACAGAAATAAATTGGAGGCTGTGCTATTTTTATTTACATTCCTAAAACGTGTACATTTTCAAGAGAAGTTCTTCAAAGCAAATGTTTTAAATTATGACCACAGTGGTTCTTTAAGTATGAAATCTGCTTCCTTATCACCTCTAAGCTTTCTCACTCCTTTAGTTATGTAGTCAACTTGTGTTAATGCAAATAAATTATGATAATATGAGTAATGTTCCCTATGTGGTAATAACTGAAACATATTTGTATAAAAGAAATTATGTACTTTAACTTTGTGTTTATGATGTATTTTATTGTGTATGTATTATGCTTTTATTACCCAATTAAATAAACAAATACTGTGAGTTTCAGACTCTTCACACAAATGAAAATTGAACTAATTGTTAGCATAAATTTGGACTAATTACAAATGGCAACACTGACTGTAAAATAAGAGCATGTATTACTAATTATTTAAAAGGCATGTTAAAAGGTCAAAACGGCTTTGTTGGCCCATGAATGATGACTTTGGTTTACCCAAGAACATTTACCCAAGGACACTAACATTTTAGCATTATTAGTAGCTTATATAACCTAATGATAAATAATACATACTTTTTAACATGATCTCAGCTCTGCTCTCTATAGCCAATTAGTAAACTCAATGATTGTCCGCCCACATAACCTTATGATCTGAGATATAGAAAGGGGAAAGGAGGAGCTGCATGTGGGGAACGAAGGAGGGGGGCACACATCTGAATGGCCTAGGGCAACACAACACCTAAATACACCCATGCATAGTGAAAAATATAAACTGACAGTAATGTGCAGAAATATAACATTTAGGCAAAACTGTACCATATTTAAATGGACACTGTAATCCAAAACATCCATGAAAAAGATCATGTTTTAGTGTTACACAAAATTGCTTTTGTGTGAAAATGATGTGATCTCCTCTTTCCATGTATTATAGGAAATAAATAGACAGAGAGCATTGTGAATATATGGGCTGCAATTATTGTAAGTTTTGATGACTAGTGTAGACTTCAATACATACTAAACCCTTATCTATACAAGGTCAAACAACCATATACTCATGGCATACTTAATTGCTACTTGCAATGACTATACAAATTACTTTCATTCTCATTATTAAATACTTGACAAAAGAAAGCATCATAGTTTTTTAAGGATATAATACTTGGAAACATGCCAAAAGTGAAATTCTTCCTATATAATTTATTGATAAGCCCGCAACCATATGTAAATAACACTTAACTTGTACACAGTATGAACTCTCCAGATATCTCCATCTATGTGGAATTTGCCACATACTGGAATAGCAACTGAGAACAAATTATCTTGATTCCTATTCTCTGTTTTTAATATTAGGAATTAAATATGGTTGTTTGTTACTGACGCTTATGTCAACAATATAGATCAAGCTTAAAATGGTTTGGGATTAAGGATTAAAAATGCATTGTGGGCTCATTTGCAGTAAGATTCAAATGCTGCATATCTTAAGATTCTGAGGATTCTAAGGAAGAAATAAGATGTACTATTTGATTATATATATATATATATATATATATATATATATATATATATATATATATATATATATATATATATATATATATATAGTGGATATAAAAAGTCTACACACCTCTGTTAAAATGTCAGGTTTCTGTGCTGTAAAAAAATGAGACAAAGATAAATCATTTCAGAACTTTTTCCACCTTTAATGTGACCTATAAACTGTACAACTCAATTGAAAAACAAACAGAAATCTTTTAGGTGGAGGGAAGAAAAAAAAAGAAAAATAATGTGGTTGCATAAGTCTGCACACCCTCTTATAACTGGGGGTGTAGCTGTGTTCAGAATTAAGCAATCACATACCAAATCGTGTTAAATAGGAGTCAGCATACACCTGCCATCATTTAAAGTGCCTCTGATTAACCCCAAATAAAGTTCAGCTGCTCTAGTTGTCTTTCCTGAAATTGTCTTAGTCGAATCCCACAGAAAAAGCCATGGTCCACAGAGAGCTTCCAAAGCATCAGAGGGATCTCATTGTTAAAAGGTATCAGTCAGGAGAAGGGTACAAAATAATTTTCAAGGCATTAGATATACCATGGAACACAGTGAAGACAGTCATCATCAAGTGCAGAAAATATGGCCCAACAGTGACATTACAAAGAACTGGAGCTACCTCCAAAATTGATGAAAAGACAAGAAGAAAACTGGTCTGGGTGGCTACCAAGAGGCCTATAGCAACATTAAAGGAGCTGCAGGAATATCTGGCAAGTACTGGCTGTGTAGTACATGTGACAACAATCTCCCATATTCTTCATATGTCTGGGCTATGAGGTAGAGTGGCAAGACAAAAACCTTTTCTTACAAAGAAAAACATCCAAGCCAGGCTACATTTTGCAAAAACACATCTGAAGTCTCCCTAAAGCATGTGGTAAAAGGTGTCATGGTCTGATGAAACCAAGGTTGAACTTTTTGGCCATAATTCCAAAATATATGTTTGGCGCAAAAACAACACTGCACATCACCACAAGAACACCATACCCACAGTGAAGCATGGTGGTGGCAGCATCATGCTTTGGGGCTGTTTTTCTTGAGCTGGACCTGGGGCCATAGTTAAGATAGAGGGAATTATGAACAGTTCCAAATACCAGTCAACCTTCAGGCTTCTGCTAGAAAGCTGAACATGAAGAAGAACTTCATCTTTCAGCATGACAATGACCCAAAGCATACATCCAAATCAACAAAGGAATGGCTTCACCAGAAGAAGATTAAAGTTTTGGAATGGCCCAGCCAGAGCCCAGACCTGAATCCGATTGAAAATCTGTGGGGTGATCTGAAGAGGGCTATGTACAGGAGATGCCCTCGCAATCTGACAGATTTGGAGTGTTTTTGCAAAGAAGAGTGGGCAAATCTTGCCAAGTCAAAATGTGCCATGCTGATAGACTCATACCCCAAAAGACTGAGTGCTGTAATAAAATCAAAAGGTGCTTCAACAAAGTATTAGTTTAAGGGTGTGCATACTTATGCAACCATATTATTTTATTTTTATATTTTTTCTTCCCTCTACCTAAACGATTTCAGTTTGTTCTTCAATTGAGGTGTACAGTTTATAGGTCACATTAAAGGTGGAAAAAGTTCTGAAATTATTTATCTTTGTCTCATTTTTTTACAGCACAGAAACCTGACATTTTAACAGGGGTGTGTAGACTTGTTATATCCACTGTACATATATATGTCACACAGTGAGAATTCCTGGGTATGTGAAAGAGAAAAGTAGAACTAGAGGGAGGCAGCATACTACACAAGTAAAAGCCATACAGACCATCAATCTGAAAATACAAAGTTCTGTTTTATGTTTGTTATTTGTGAGTCAGTGCCCTCCTTTGAAAAATAATTCTCCATGACTTTTTATAGGAATGATGAATTTGAACCTATACTTACATTCACTAAGCGGGGAGGTTTAGGCTGAAGCATTGTGCCTGATTTCTTTAAATGGATTTATTTGATACAAAACCTTTGATGCAAGTTTTACCATATCACTTTGTTTCTCAACTTTCCTATCTTCTGCTATAATCCTTTCAGCAATGTTAGTATAACTTAAGTCATCCTCTTCCTTGAGTATAGGTTGTACCTTTTATTTGCAGCTGAGACCCAAAAATCGAAATCTGAGCTGAAGGTAAAAAAAATAATAACTGTGATCTGTAAGATAATGATTTCTGTACTTGTCTGTGCCATAAATGCAAGCACGAAAAATGTGACTTCTCTGGTACAAATGATATTATCTGTTAAATTATAAAACAAACCCAAATTGATCCTTGATGAAAATTAACTGAGAAAAAAAATCCACTTTGTGAATCTCAGCTTGCCTATGAAAGAAAAATAATTCTAACAGCCCGGGAGGTTAATCTATATAGAAATATTTTGTATTCAGCAAAGCTACAGGTAAAATATTTGTGTATCTCTGGAGAAACCCAAATCCTACATAGCTCGCAGAAAGCATAAAAGGAACTGAAGCAGAACTTTTGTTTGATTTTAAGAGCCACAAAGGAAAAGATTGAATTGCTACAACACTCACTTTTGAGTTTTAGAGTTTATTTTAATTCTGTTGCATGAGATATCATTATATTTCATGCTTGTAAGAGGGATAAGAGATAAATTACGACATTTATCTAAAACTCTCCCAAGATGAATTATTTCACCATCTGATACCAGGCTTATTAAAAGTTAAAATTGTTTAATGTTTGCACGGACGGCTTTGTAAAGCAAAACTATAATGTGATGATTCATATGACACTTTTTAACATCATTGTTATTAAGTGAGAGAACAAATCAATCACAAAATATGCATATATAGACCTTGGTAGATCAACTCCCCCTCTCATTCTGTCAAAAACTTTTTAAATGTGATAATTAGTGACTAAATCTGCTTGTGTGACATTTGGGTTTTCTAACACCCCCTCTCATTCTATCATTACATAAAACACTCATCCCATCAGTTCTTCAAAAATGTAATGTCAAAGTGTGAAATTATTTATTTCTCAATTTGTTCATTTTATTTATGTAATATATGATCTATTCGCTGGAGTCAGACATGCAATTGCTTTTCCTCATCATCATATGTACAGATGTATTAATAAAGCATTATTTGTAAAACATATCATATTGATGTTTTCTTTGTTTCTTTTAATTAATTTAATATAAAGTTCCAGATAGATGTACTGAAAACTTGCAGAATTTATTTTTTGTAATCCAATCACCTGTTACTTTGACCAAATAGCTCTCTTTTTTTAGGTTTAATAAGATTGACCACGTAGGCAGAGCTGAGTCATATTGTTCAGTGCAATTACTTTAGCTGTGCCTTTGTGGCTCTGTCTGCTGATCTCTGGTGGGGGTGCTGGTGGGAGTGCTGCTCCATGCCTTTTGGGGTGGGGGGGGGGGGTAGGTGTCTGTGTAGACACCCCTGGGTGTGTCGACATATTTATTAGAGGGATTTTCAGATACTAATAAAAATAGATTTTTTTATGAAATGTGCTGCATGAATCAAAGATGCTTTTTGCCTAAGGGTTGCAGAAGTGTATTAATATTGCTAACTTAGATATGCCTGTAATGATAGATGTATTAGGAGCCATGGAGGTTCTAACAGGACCACTGTGGCATAACAATGGGTATCATAGAGTGGGTTACAATATAGGTTTATATTAGATGCATGTAAGGACCTCCATAACATTTGGTCACAGTATAATTGCCTTGCAGGGATATCCATGGCTAGGTTATTAATTATATGTCAAGAGGGTCCTTTTATGGAGCCCTTGGTATAGGGGTTGATTTAGACTGCCATGGGACTGGCGTGGTAGGGGTTAATTATTCAATGCTACAGAGGTCCTTTAAGGTGTTTTTAGCTTGCATGAAGCACCTTAATCTCAGATTAGGATGATTTGTAGGGCAATTTGGATGTGGCAGCTAGCCCCAACTTGCCAATGCATGTCATTTTACAGTATTCAGTGCTGCCTTTCACGCAGCAATTAATTATCAACATATCCAATTTTAATGGGGCCCTATATCTAGTGCTACACTAAAACAGTTCTCCGGTCTATTACTAGAGCCACACTGCAACATGTCTCTAGTCTGTATCTAGTGTAACACGCTTCTCCAGCCCATATTAGTGCCCCACTTAAACTGTTCTCTAACCTATCTCTAGTGACACTGATTCATTAAATGAATTACATTAGGTCCAGCAGGTCTGATTGAACAGAATATACATGGTTACATTTTCTTTACAATAACAATGACTAAGACACATCACTGAAATATGAGTGGCACCAGTAGACAGACTGTAAATGTTATTAACAACTGCACATCAATAGTACATTGGTGTTATAAAAACAGTTAAATTAATTAATTACAATATTAATTTTCATAATCATATTAATTATGATTATAATAATTATTCTAATGTCATCCTGAGATTCCTGCCTTCTACGGAAAACACTTATAAAATATATATATTCAAGAGGCGTTACAGATTTATGGTTACAAAATGTCCATTTATTAGAACACAATAATTAATACAAATACATTAATAATACATGATAATATTATGGAAACTTAGAAGAAAGGCATTCTAAAGCTACCAATTATGTCCATGTGTGTGTATGAGAGTATGATACTTTACCAGGCCTTCACAGTGTAGTGAAGAGAGCTGTAGATTGCAAAGAGGAAGAGGCAGAAGCAACCTGGTATGCTACCTATGTACTCTATATTTAAATCCCACCCGCATACTCATATCCTTTACTTCTTACTGGTCAGTTAGGTCACATGTCCTTCACAAAGTCCCCTCACTGGTCAGCTGTCCACACAAAGGATTCCTTCGGCCACATGTGAAACTAGACATATCCGGTTCTCAAAGTTACACACACCCATGTTTTCAAGAATATCATATAGGGTCTTCTGCTAATTCTCTGTATTAAACTGTGCTCGTGAAATCCATCCCCATCATGTGGTCATTCGGCAAATCCATCCACTACTCAAGAGACGTGTACTCTCCAAGTGAGTGAGAAAAAGAACAAATATAGATAGCCTTTCAGCCTTATATTAAAGCTGGTAATTATTCCCTACTTCAGATGCTAGGTGTGTGTTACATTTGGTATACTTGGGTTCATAACAAAAGGTTAGATCACACGTTGAAAAGAAGGGTACAGAGCAGTGTAAGAGCAGGTTAAAGCAGTGGTTTCATAGAAAAGGACAGTTTAGTTTTGAGGGTGTAGAGGCAAATCACAGGCTGAAAAGCAGGATCATGACCGTAATAGTTACGAACTTATGAATAATAGATAATTACAGTGGCCATTTATCTCCACTCTTTAGTCCCTTGTTGGATAACTATAATATTAGTTTTAATAGCACTGATTCTATCATGTGTAAAAGTGCATGATCACTTTATTTAGATTATCCATAAAAATAATAAAACACTTTTTGGCTATTTAAGCAGTGATATTTACTTGGACAACATTTCAATCCCAATATGGGACCCTTCTCAATAATGTATTTTGGCTGATATCACTTGCACCATTTGCTATGAGTTTTGTATGTCCCTTGAAGAGACTGGCAGTACGTTGCATTAAACCATTTTCACGTTTCTTTGGCAGACACCCCTTATTTCCCTTTTGCAGATTCATTTTATCATTTCCAATATTAATTTCACTCTTCCCCAAACTAAGTTTTCTCAAGTTGCAAAAATACTTTTTTTAAACCCCCAGACACTAATCCATAATTGAAAACGGTTTTCCATATTACACAACGCTGTCAAGACTTGAGTTGCAAATTTCTAATGGCAATCTCATAATAAAATGGTAAAATACAATCTTGCTTCACAGGACATTAACTGTATTTATAGTCTACATTGTTACTAATTAAGCCTATTTTCACACTATTGGGATTTTTGCAATATACTTATTATTTATTTTTTTATTATTATTAACATGGTCACAGAGAGTCCTTGCTCATAATCCTATACAGCATCTGTTTAGTAACATGAGAAAAGTAACTGAACTTCATCATTTATGGAACAGTGGATTGCACTATAAATTAGCCCTTGATAACCCATCCTCTGCAGAGACGCTTTGGGTGAATTACTGTAATGTGTCTCACATTATGCTGACAGCTTCTGAGTACAAGATTGAGTCATTATCTTGGGAACTATGTAAAATGTTGCTGCCAAAGTAATTAGGTTCTCCAGAATATTTTCCAGAAATAAGAACATTTAACTATCTGCATGCAGTTTCTATAACGTCATGGCATGATTATAAGGTATCTCTCTTCTTCATAGAACTGAAACCAGTGAAATAGGTCAATAATGCTACTGTAACTTTTATAGAAGTTCTGGTAAATATGAAAGGTTTTTGGTAAAACTACTTCCGACAAAGTCTTTGGGTATCTTGTTTGAAGAAGCAAAACAGGCTAATAGATTATTTTACAAGTGGGTTAAATACAAATTTATTCTGACTACAAAGAGAAAAAGTTATGAGCTACACATATGGATTAAAGATTGAAGATACATAGCAAACTCATTTGCATGTCCCTGCCCAGTTTCCCTGAGTGCAGAGCGATAACTGTATTTCTCAGAATTCTGAGCAGGAAATACTTTTTTTTATCTTATTTTTAGACATTCAAATGGGAACATAAAGGTGCTATTTATTTACTGTACTCTGTACAATGGGAGGCTTCTATCACTTTTTTTCCCCCACCATAAGCTAAATGATGTTGTGGCTAATAGCCTTCCCACAAAATCTATAGTAGAAGTTCAGTGACAACCACACTGACGAGATCCTTGTAAAGTCAGTGATGTCTGTGGGTAGGTTTCTTCACTCATGCATAATATAATCTACACTATGCTTGGAAGCTGTATAATGCAGCAGGCTTGTGATAAAAGGAGCCATAAATAAAATGGCAGTGGTTTAAAGTGTGGAAATACATTGTGCATTCATTTGTATGTCTCTGTCCAGTTTCTCAGAGTGCAGTGTAATGACTGTATTTATTAGAATTCTGATCAGGAAATATTTTTTTTTAACTTATTTCTAGAAATGTGTTGAGCAATCTTGTATTGTTTCATGTTTTCCTTAGAATCAGTTATGAGCCAAGCCTAAGCCTGAGTAGAGTTAGCAAAAAAACAACATGACCCATATGGTATATGTCATTAGTATCGCCAAGTAATTTTATGTATTAGGATAAAAAACATCTAAGATAAAGCAAATACTTAAATGGATTCTGTCACTACAAAATCTATTTTTTTTAATTGTTCTTGTTAGCTATATATTGTACTAGCTATTTGATTCTAAAGTGAATCATCCCTAAGTCATTCTGTTTTTTCTATTATATTGTTATTCTAAATACTCATTAGCTGTTTTGATTTGCTAATTATTATTAAATTCTGCTGCTCTGTGTCTATAAATAAAAATGAATGTTTTTCTAACATTATCATGCGGTTAGATCCCCTCCCTCACCCTTATCCAGCAACCTGTTCCACAAATTAGCATACTGGCTCTCTGTTTAGGATAACATAAAGCCCTTTAAATTCTGAATATCTCAGGAATGACTTACTGTAGAGAATAACACCTAGTATAATATATAGGTTTTAATTATCTTTATTAGCATCCAGAAAAGACAGGTGCTAACGCCACTCTGTAGATCATTATTTAGATCTCCGAAAATACTGGGGCTATTTTTGTAGACTGTATCTCTTGGAGAATATAAAAAATATAATCGATTCAAAGGAGAATGACAAAAATGAGGCATGGTAACACACTAAGGAAAGAGTTCATGACCTTAATATACATAGCTCAGAATAGAGAAGGGGAAAATGAAAAAGTATTCAAATATGTTAAGAGATTTAATAATAATGGAAATATATTTGGAAAATACTAGAGTAAGAGATCATTATTTGAAGTGGACTGTAAAAGATTCAGGGGATTTGTAACCGCATTATTTTACTGAAAGTGCACTAGAAAAGAGGATTATCAGATGTAGTAGGAAGCGAATACAATAAAACATGCCTAGATTGTGTAAAAAATAAAAATGAAGATTATTAGACTGGAAATAGAATGGACAGATTAGATGAACCTATTGTCAAAATTGACATGCCTATGTAGCGTAGCATACTTTCCTTGGAATTCAATGGGATGTACAGACTCTTGAGAATTCTTGAACGGCTATATATACTGTAAGCATACATATTAATAATCACAATAATTTCAATAATAGAAATATACTGGTTAATGGATGTTCAAGAAAAGTCGTGGACATAACGTGAGCGTATTACAGATAAAGAAATACCACAATGTGCTCTTGATTGGACAATTACTGAATGTTTTGACATCCTGATAAGATCAGGAATGCTAACTGCCAGGGTAGGAGATACATTTTTCCCTGGATTCCTGTTTGGGCAATTAAACGGACATGGACACTTCTGGATTTAACTAGAATTATATTATACCAATGTATCTTTTTATTTTCATGTACTTTATTGTATTAAGTTGCGCTTAAAAACATTTTTTTCTGTCTAAAATCATAAAATGTTTAAGTGTTTGCATCTGCCCTCTGTAGCTCATGCAGCTCATGAATACACAGACTTTGAAGTGCAGTGTTTAAAATAAGCCTGCCAGTGACATCTCTCAAGTAGCATGGTGCAGGATGCTGCCACTGATTGATTGCTATGAGATAATGTAACCACTATAGTCCACAATCCTTTTTTTCTTTGTTGATCCCTCAGGGCCACCCTCTGTACCACAGTCCTTGTCCTTAATCCATTCCGGATGGCTTGATGAGTTCCAAACAAGCGCTATAAAATTAAAGTCCTTCAGCAAATTATCCTCCAGGCTTGGACGGTGAGCGGGAGCATTGTCCATTATAAACAGAGCTCTCATAGGCAGTTTGTTATCCTCCAAATACACCATTCATCCATTCAATGAAGAACTGCCTGGTTACCCAGGCTCTGATGCTGGCCCTCCACATTACACTTACATTTCTTTTTATTACATTCTGTCTTTAAAAAAACTCTGGAGTTCTCATTAAGCTAGACTAGTAGAGGCTTAATTTTTAAATCCCCACTGCCATTCCCACACACCAAAAGAGTTAGCCTGTCCTTCATTGGCTTGTGCCCTGGAAATGACTTCTCTTCTTGAGTGATGTAGGTTCTGTTAAGCATTTTCTTCCAAAGTAAACCAATCTCATCACAGTTGAAGACTTGTGCGGAATAAAAGCTTCAGCCTCTAAACTCAGTAACAAAGGTATCAGCCTATTTCAAACTCATGATATATGCACAAGCTACACTTTGATTCTTGTAAACACAAGCTCTTAGCCTCTTGCAGGCCCAGACTTCTCTTGAGCTGTTGTTAGCACAAACTAAACTATGCCAAAGTAAATAACTTTATTTAATTTCCTGGAGAGACAGGATGCGGGGTGTCGCAAGACGTCGAGTTCTGAGCAATTTTTTTTCACCTCCACTCTTCGACTTCTGAGAAAGCGTAGATATATATATATATATATATATATATATATATATATATTTATTTATTTTATTTTTTATAATTATTTTTTTATCTTTATAATAATTCTAATATATATATATATATATATATATATATATATATATATATATATATATATACATAAAGAGAGAGAGAGAGAGTAAATAAATAGTACATTTGTGTTCACATTTTAATGTCTAAAACAGGTTAAAAGAACTTGCTTCATACCCAGAATTTTGAGAAATACAGGGAGTGCAGAATTATTAGGCAAGTTGTATTTTTGAGGATTAATTTTATTAGTGAACAACAACCATGTTCTCAATGAACCCAAAAAACTCATTAATATCAAAGCTGAATATTTTTGGAAGTAGTTTTTAGTTTGTTTTTAGTTTTAGCTATTTTAGGGGGATATCTGTGTGTGCAGGTGACTATTACTGTGCATAATTATTAGGCAACTTAACAAAAAACAAATATATACCCATTTCAATTATTTATTTTTACCAGTGAAACCAATATAACATCTCAACATTCACAAATATACATTTCTGACATTCAAAAACAAAACAAAAACAAATCAGTGACCAATATAGCCACCTTTCTTTGCAAGGACACTCAAAAGCCTGCCATCCATGGATTCTGTCAGTGTTTTGATCTGTTCACCATCAACATTGCGTGCAGCAGCAACCACAGCCTCCCAGACACTGTTCAGAGAGGTGTACTGTTTTCCCTCCTTGTAAATCTCACATTTGATGATGGACCACAGGTTCTCAATGGGGTTCAGGTCAGGTGAACAAGGAGGCCATGTCATTAGATTTTCTTCTTTTATACCCTTTCTTGCCAGCCACGCTGTGGAGTACTTGGACGCGTGTGATGGAGCATTGTCCTGCATGAAAATCATGTTTTTCTTGAAGGATGCAGACTTCTTCCTGTACCACTGCTTGAAGAAGGTGTCTTCCAGGAACTGGCAGTAGGACTGGGAGTTGAGCTTGACTCCATCCTCAACCCGAAAAGGCCCCACAAGCTCATCTTTGATGATACCAGCCCAAACCAGTACTCCACCTCCACCTTGCTGGCGTCTGAGTCGGACTGGAGCTCTCTGCCCTTTACCAATCCTGCCACGGGCCCATCCATCTGGCCCATCAAGACTCACTCTCATTTCATCAGTCCATAAAACCTTAGAAAAATCAGTCTTGAGATATTTCTTGGCCCAGTCTTGACGTTTCAGCTTGTGTGAATTGTTCAGTGGTGGTCGTCTTTCAGCCTTTCTTACCTTGGCCATGTCTCTGATTATTGCACACCTTGTGCTTTTGGGCACTCCAGTGATGTTGCAGCTCTGAAATATGGCCAAACTGGTGGCAAGTGGCATCGTGGCAGCTGCACGCTTGACTTTTCTCAGTTGTTGGGCAGTTATTTTGCGCCTTGGTTTTTCCACACGCTTCTTGCGACCCTGTTGACTATTTTGAATGAAACGCTTGATTGTTCGATGATCACGCTTCAGAAGCTTTGCAATTTTAAGAGTGCTGTATCCCTCTGCAAGATATCTCACAATTTTTGACTTTTCTGAGCCTGTCAAGTCCTTCTTTTGATCCATTTTGCCAAAGGAAAGGAAGTTGCCTAATAATTATGCACACCTGATATAGGGTGTTGATGTCATTAGACCACACCCCTTCTCATTACAGAGATGCACATCACCTAATATGCTTAATTGGTAGTAGGCTTTCGAGCCTATACAGCTTGGAGTAAGACAACATGCATAAAGAGGATGATGTGGTCAAAATACTCATTTGCCTAACAATTCTGCACTCCCTGTACAGTTATTACACTGTTACACTGCACTCTAGGCAGGAACATGCAAATGTGCCCAAAAATGCTTTGCCTTTTCAATCCATAACCATCACATATATAGTTGTCAGTGTTCGTAACATTTGCGATGTTGGTAACGCAGCTGCTTCCCTCGCGTAGCGAGGGACACTACTGCTCGCCTCCCAAAGCGTGGCGAGCAGTTGGAGTTACCAACACCAGACACTGACGAGGGCTGCAATGAGTGCCGAAGGCCAGAAGTGGCCAGGAGTGCAAGTGCCGAGTATGGGGTGACTGCACTGCATTGTACCGCCTGCACCAGAGGTAGCTCTCTCTGTGATTTTTAATGAAATCCAGAAACATTCCATGTCCCGTTAAGCTTGTGCTACACATATGTTCAGAAGCATATTATATATCTCCTACCTATATCTGTGATCATGTGTTCTAATAGGTTAAAAAAAATTGGTTAATTTAATATTTGATAAAATGGTTTGTATTTTTTTTAAGAACGTTTCTTGCTAAATCTGTTCTGTATATTCAGGTTTCCTGTGTGTTAAACTGTGTGAAAGAGATAATAAATTAAGTACTCTCAGCTGATTATTTTGACAAATGCAGCAAACGTTTTAATCACAGGTTAATCAGACAGCTCAATTAATTCAAGTTCTGCTTATGAAATAGTTGTAGATATGTTAGCAAAATTCAGCACAGCTTTTATTAAATCTGATAAATAATCATGTTTTGATTATCACTTTTAAAGTGAAAAATTGATATATATATACTAGTGACTTGCCCGTCAAAAATGATAGGGCAATAAAATTGGTTCGTATTTTTTTGTGTAAGTCCGTATTTAGTGATTGCGTGTTGGATCTATTTTGTTAAAGTGCCGCTTGTGTGGGTGTTTGTAACCACGTGTGAGGTTCCGTAGAGCCTACACCTCCGCAAATTGCTCAACAGTCTCAAGCTTGCAAATCTGCAAAAAAAAGTATTTTTTTGATTTGTAATTTTAGTGTTATATCAATCCCTTGCATGGACTAGAATAGTAGATTTATTTATTTATTTAGATTGCATCATTTCTGAATTGTGAGTCTGATAGAAAATCAGACTAATAAACACTAATTGATTGTGGTTTAACCTCCATGTTTTACTGATGTCATGATGGCGGTCTCATTTACTGTTGGCTGTTTCTTAATCGGTAGTTACGGCCATGCTTAATTGATCATGATCATGCCCTGAAATGCTACTTACGGGTGCATGGTTTATGGTGTCGGCTTTCGGCCATGTAGTTGCGGGCTTGTTCACTTTAATCACTCTGTAACTGTTGCAAATCTCAAGCCCTCAGACTTACGGCTGTATGAAGGCAACTGCTGGCTTGGAATTTAAAAGGGGCCCTTACTAGTGCCTATAGGCGGACATGTTGTCAAGCCTTACTTTTAGCTTTAAGAGGTGGGTATTGAACATTAAAAGCAAGGTATTCACTTTCTAATGCAATTGCTGATAATGTGCAGTGGAGGAGATGGGTATCAAATGTTAACATTTGAAATTTATTCAAAAGGTCACAAATTTATCATAGAATTAAAAAGGACTCTGTCATCTCAAAATCAAGCAGTCTTTTTTATTCTTAAAGAGCATGAAAATCAGGCAATATATTGTACTGTATTAGTCATTTTTTTTAAAGTGAATCTCTCCTGAGAAATTCTTTGTTCTATATTTTTAGAGGTTCTACAATACTAATTAGCTGATTTGTGCTAATTAGAATAATTGTCTGTCTCTATGGTGGATAAATCTATGGCCCCCAATGTTGTCATTCATTGAGATCTTCTTTCACACCCTTATCAAGTAATCTGAAATGCAAATAAGCATAGTGAGCCCTACATTAGCCACAAAAAACAATCATCACGACCCCGAACCACGCAAAACACCACCAGCTGCATACCACTTTTACCCAGTAACATACAACGTACAAAATACCCTATTAGAAAGGACGGAAAATGCTTGCAAGCGTGTAACACATAGACAATCGCCACCATTTTACAACACTAACTTGTAACTAATAACATTACGAATCTAAAATGGTGCTTTACCCGACTAAGCAAACGGTTTGGCCTCGTGCACACAGCCTATTTACACTGCACTCTTGCCACATTGCTGACACTTTGTCCTCAGGGCCTCAACAGTCTAAATGTACATTGTATGCTGCAGCAAAACAGATTGTTAGCTCTTCAAGATATTGATTGCTGGATATATTAATTAGAAATAGGTAAAGTGTATTAAATTATTAAGTAATTCATTAATTATTTTAAAAAAAATTATTTAAAAAAAGACGCTAAATAGCATATTTTACACTTACGTTACTTTATTAATTCATTAATGCTTCACGCTTCTTAATACATTTATTAATTCCTAATTAATTAATAACATACATTAATATAATAATTATTAATTAGTAATGGAAAATTAAAATGTAAACTTTGCACTAAAACATTTTTACTTTTTACACTGCACTTATATATCTGGATTACTGCACATTAGCTGCCAGTGATAGCACTCTCAAAGCAGTTACATATTTAAATCACTTTATTATGCTCTGCGGCCTGAAAACTTTTTCTAATTTACACTGCACTAAAAAAAGTTTACACTGTACTTATATATCTGTCTTTGATGATGATGATCGTTGCAAAGTAAGAAACTTGAAGGACACGAGGGGAGAGGCTCGAAATGAGCGCCAAAGGTGCTCAGAGGAGCAAAAGTAAACAAGGGGAGAGGCTCGCAATGAGCGCCAATGGTGCTCAGAGGAGCAAAAGTACACAAGAGGAGAGGCTCACAATGAGCGCCGAAGATCCTCAGAGGAGCAAAAGCTTTACATTGTGTGGCAAACAGCATTGCCACAGCTTCAAATTTTATTGCCCCATCATTTTTGACGGGCAAGACGATAGTACATATCACAAAACCCACATGGACTAGAACAGATGCTTTGGTGTATTTTATAGAATGCTAGATTGCTTGATTGCAAGCCCTATCCTTATTGGCTCACATTAATTGATAGCCTCTGATTGTAGGTTATGTCTAACTTCAATGTTTTACTGACGGTATGATGACAGTATCATTTACTATGGGCTGTGTCTAATAAGTAAATTACTGCTTGCTTAAATATTGTCAGATGATATGATCATGTCCCCTAAAATCCTACTGAAAAAGGCTTAGAATATGGCCCTGTGTTATCAGAAATCAGATTATGATTCTTAGATACATTTATTTGACAGCAACAGATATTAATAATATTATTTTTATTATTATTATTATTATTATTATTATTATTATTATTATTATTATTATTATTATTATTATTATTATAGCCCTACAATATATGTTGACATTTATAAATATTGGATAATAATAATGATAATAATAATAATAATAATAATAATAATAATAATAATAATAATAATTTCCATAAAATATATGCAACTAATTAGGACTCACAATGGCTTATTAGAGCTGTAGCAGCAATTAAACACACAATACTGTACTTTAAAAGCATGGAAAAGCATGGAAAGAATTAGAGCAGAACAGTCTCAACCCCACAAATATGAAATTGTAAAATATTATTTTTAACTGTTGTCTCTGAGTACTATTGATTCCGCCACTCAAGGGGCTTATATGTATCATATAACCCACATGGACTAGAACAGATGCTCTAATGCATTTTATATCTTTATTGCTTGATTGCGAACCCTTTTGGCAGATATTAGTTATTGGCTCTCATTAATTTGTAGCCTCTGATTGCAGATTTTGTCTAACATGTTTTACTGATGTAATGTTGGCGGACTAATTTACTACTGGTTGTGTCTAAGAAGTAAATTACAAGCTTGTTTAAATATTGTCAGATCATATGATCATGGCCCCTGAAATACTACTTAAAAAGGCAGGGTTTACGTGTGGAGGCTGAGAGACTTAAGTTGTGAGCTTGAGTCAATAGAATACATCTACAGTATTTAGAGGGAAAAAACACGCACAGATTAAATTCACAAGTTAGAGTCATTTGCAGGCTTCTAAAAGAAAAGGGCCCTATGTTATCATAAATTAGATTATTATTCTTAGATGAATTTATTTGCCAGCAGCAGATATTATTATTATTATTATTATTATTATTATTATTATTATTATTGCCACAGTATATGTTTACATTTATAAATATTGTATAATAATAATAATAATAATAATAATAATAATAATAACAATAATAAATAAATTCCATAAAATGCATGCAATTGTATATTGTTAACCTAGAGTATAGGATTTAGCTAAAACTAGTATGCAAGTTACAGAGAACAACTCGACCTTATCTAAAGCACAGGCTAAAGGCCTCATTAAATTCCAGCCTCGTAAATAAGAGGCTTCTACTTAAGCCCTACGTACTGCAAAGTTTCTCTAACTTACAATGCTATTAAATTAGCCCTGCTGCGAGCAACGTATGAGCTACGCAGCAGGCCCGTACGTATCTACACTGCGTAAATGTACATGAGGAGTGACAGCCTGCGAGATGATATCGCAGGCTCCCACTCCTCATCAAGTGCTGCGGGGGTCCTAAAAGGGACCTCCGCGGCAGTCCCCCACATAAGCCCTGCCGTGGGGGGTACTCCAAACCCCCCCCTAGGCACCTAAAATGAACCCCCCCTCAATGCGGGGGTCCCTGTCGGGACCCCCGAAGTGTCCTCACATGAACACCTTGCTGCAGGGGTCCATAGGAACCCCCGCAGCCCCCACACATTAATCCCTTGCAGCGGGGGTCCCCGATCGGCACGGATCAGGCCCCAGCTGCATTTAAAACTTTTAAATTCCCCGCCGCTGCTCCTTAAAGGGACCGCGGCACACTATTACCCAATCCCGGCCGCGGCACTTAAAATTAACCCCCCTCTATGCTGGGGGTCCCCATCGGGACCCCCGAAGTGTCCCCACATAAACCCATTGCAGGGGGGGTCCCCGATCTGCATAGATCAGGCCCTCCGCTGCATTTAAAACTTTTAAATTCCCCGCCGCGGCTCCTTAAAGGGACCGCGGCACACTATTACCCAATCCCGGCCGCGGCACTTAAAATTAACCCCCCTCTATGCTGGGGGTCCCCATCGGGACCCCCGAAGTGTTCCCATATAAACCCCCTGCTGCGGGGGGCCCCGATCGGCACCGATCGTGACCCTGCTGCAATTCAATTTTAAATTTCCCGCCTCACGGGTCCTCAAAGGACCGTAAAGGTCCTGAAAGGACTCGCACTAAAAATATTAACCCCAGGCAACTATAATTACCCCATTAACTCATGATGGTCAATCCAGACCACCATAAGGCCTAAATTAACCCATTAACTCATGGTGGTCAATCCAGACCACCATAAGGCCTAAATTAACCCATTAACTCATGGTGGTCAATCCAGACCACCATAAGGCCTAAATTAACCCATTAACTCATGGTGGTCAATACAGACCACCATAAGGCTCTAATTAACCCATTAACTCATGATGGTCAATCCAGACCACCATAAGGCCTAAATTAACCCATTAACTCATGGTGGTCAATACAGACCACCATAAGGCTCTAATTAACCCATTAACTCATGGTGGTCAATCCAGACCACCATAAGGCCTAAATTAACCCATTAACTCATGGTGGTCAATACAGACCACCATAAGGCTCTAATTAACCCATTAACTCATGGTGGTCAATACAGACCACCATAAGGCTCTAATTAACCCATTAACTCATGATGGTCAATCCAGACCACCATAAGGCCTAAATTAACCCATTAACTCATGGTGGTCAATACAGACCACCATAAGGCTCTAATTAACCCATTAACTCATGGTGGTCAATACAGACCACCATAAGGCTCTAATTAACCCATTAACTCATGATGGTCAATCCAGACCACCATAAGGCCTAAATTAACCCATTAACTCATGGTGGTCAATACAGACCACCATAAGGCTCTAATTAACCCCATCAGTCCCATAAGGGTATATTATTACCATTATGGGCCTGTTACAACCCAACATTAACCACATAAGTGCCATGATGGTCCTCAAGGACCATCATGACACTAACTACAAACACTACACTATAACCCCCAATAAACCATTTAATCTAAACTAACCCCCCTCTACACTAATCTATTAACACTTACACTACCTACCTACACTACCTACCCCCTAATAAACCTTCCCACCACTCTAATTACAAAAAATAAAAAACCTACAGCACAGAAAACAAAAAACCTACAGTACAAAAAACAAAAAAACCTACAGTACAGAAAACAAAAAACAATTACAACCCCACCGCCCACTACAGAAAACAAAAAAATACATTACAACCCCACCCCCCACTACAGAAAATAAAAAAATTACACACCTGAAAAGGAAAGACAGATAAACACAATACAATACATACATATAATACATTACATACATTACATACAATACATGACATTACATATAATATATTACATATAATATATTACATATAATACATTACATACATTACATACAATACATGACATTACATACATTAAATATAATATATTACATATAATATATTACATATAATATATTACATATAGTCCTAATCAAATACCCCCTATCTATCTAACATACAATCTATTTAATTTAAAAAAAATCCTAACTATATCAAATACATCTCCCTATCTATCTAATATACAACAAATCCTAACTACATACACAGACCCTAATTTTAAAATAAAATAAAATAATTACAGTCCTAACTACATACACAGACCCTTATTCTAAAATAAAATAAAATAATTACAGTCCTAACTACACAGACCCTAATTCTAAGCTAAAATCAATAAATTAAGACCACTTACCTTTAAGATGTTGCTTCAGATCACTAACCTATGGGTCAAACAAAAAATAAAAATTAGTACAAAACATTAACATCAAATAAATAAACATTCTATACATTCTAAATATTCAACTCACCTTTACAGCATGTCCAGTCACTGTTTAGCTCTTCCGGCGCGGCCCTGTTAAAAAAAAAAACACAATACATGAATACATGAATACAATATATAAACAATAAATAAAATACACAAATAAACATCTAAATATACATTGAACTTACCTCCCCCGCGATGTCCCCGGCCTTCTCTCCTTCCGCCCCGGCTGGGCCGCGGAACCATCCGCGCTCTAAAAAAAAAAAAAAAAAAAAACTAACCGAGGTCTGCACTGGCAGACCTCCCCGACGCTACTGAACCTCCCGGAGTCGTTTCCGGGAGGAAATTGGCATTGTCGGCTTGTGATTGGCTGAAAAAGCTGTCAGCCAATCAAAAGTCGTCAATGTAGGAGCCAATCAGGATGCGCAGATGTCTTCTACCAATCACTCCGTGGGGATGTATCCCATAGTGATTGGCTGAAGGCATCTGAGCGTTGTGATTGGTTCCCAGAAAGATAGACAAGTGTTTAAGCCAATCAGGGTGGGATATTGGGGTGTATCCCATCCTGATTGGCTCACACATTGACGACTTTTGATTGGCTGAAATTGATAGACAGCTTTTTCAGCCAATCACAAGCCGCCAATGCCAATTTCCTCCCGGAAACGACTCCGGGAGGTTCAGTAGCGTCGGGGAGGTCTGCCAGTGCAGACCTCCGTTAGTTTTTTTTCTTTTTTTTTTTTTAGAGCGCGAATGGTTCCGCGGCCCAGCCGGGGCTGAAGGAGAGAAGGCCGGGGACATCGCGGGTAGGTAAGTGAAATGTATATTTAGATGTTTATTTGTGTATTTTATTTATTGTTTATATATTGTATTCATGTATTCATGTATTGTGTTTTTTTTTTAACAGGGCCGCGCCGGAAGAGCTAAACAGTGACTGGACATGCTGTAAAGGTGAGTTGAATATTTAGAATGTATAGAATGTTTATTTATTTGATGTTAATGTTTTGTACTAATTTTTATTTTTTGTTTGACCCATAGGTTAGTGATCTGAAGCAACATCTTAAAGGTAAGTGGTCTTAATTTATTGATTTTAGCTTAGAATTAGGGTCTGTGTATGTAGTTAGGACTGTAATTATTTTATTTTACTTTAGAATAATGGTCTGTGTATGTAGTTAGGATTTTTTGTATATTAGATAGATAGGGGGATGTATTTGATATAGTTAGGATTTATTTTAAATTAAATAGATTGTATGTTAGATAGATAGGGGGTATTTGATTAGGACTATATGTAATATATTATATGTAATATATTATATGTAATATATTATATTTAATATATTATATGTAATGTATGTAATGTCATGTATTGTATGTAATGTATGTAATGTATTATATGTAATATATTATATGTAATATATTATATTTAATATATTATATGTAATGTCATGTATTGTATGTAATGTATGTAATGTATTATATGTATGTATTGTATTGTGTTTATCTGTCTTTCCTTTTCAGGTGTGTAATTTTTTTATTTTCTGTAGTGGGGGGTGGGGTTGTAATGTATTTTTTTGTTTTCGGTAGTGGGGGGTGGGGTTGTAATTGTTTTTTGTTTTCTGTACTGTAGGTTTTTTTGTTTTTTGTACTGTAGGTTTTTTGTTTTCTGTGCTGTAGGTTTTTTATTTTTTGTAATTAGAGTGGTGGGAAGGTTTATTAGGGGGTAGGTAGTGTAGGTAGGTAGTGTAAGTGTTAATAGATTAGTGTAGAGGGGGGTCAGTTTAGATTAAATGGTTTATTGGGGGTTATAGTGTAGTGTTTGTAGTTAGTGTCATGATGGTCCTTGAGGACCATCATGGCACTTATGTGGTTAATGTTGGGTTGTAACAGGCCCATAATGGTAATAATATACCCTTATGGGACTGATGGGGTTAAATAGAGCCTTATGGTGGTCTGGATTGACCATCATGAGTTAATGGGTTAATTTAGGCCTTATGGTGGTCTGTATTGACCACCATGAGTTAATGGGTTAAATAGAGCCTTATGGTGGTCTGGATTGACCATCATGAGTTAATGGGTTAATTTAGGCCTTATGGTGGTCTGTATTGACCACCATGAGTTAATGGGTTAATTAGAGCCTTATGGTGGTCTGGATTGACCATCATGAGTTAATGGGTTAATTAGAGCCTTATGGTGGTCTGGATTGACCATCATGAGTTAATGGGTTAATTAGAGTCTTATGGTGGTCTGGATTGACCACCATGAGTTAATGGGTTAAATAGAGCCTTATGGTGGTCTGGATTGACCATCATGAGTTAATGGGTTAATTTAGGCCTTATGGTGGTCTGGATTGACCACCATGAGTTAATGGGTTAAATAGAGCCTTATGGTGGTCTGGATTGACCATCATGAGTTAATGGGTTAATTTAGGCCTTATGGTGGTCTGTATTGACCACCATGAGTTAATGGGTTAATTAGAGCCTTATGGTGGTCTGGATTGACCATCATGAGTTAATGGGTTAATTAGAGCCTTATGGTGGTCTGGATTGACCATCATGAGTTAATGGGTTAATTAGAGCCTTATGGTGGTCTGGATTGACCACCATGAGTTAATGGGTTAAATAGAGCCTTATGGTGGTCTGGATTGACCATCATGAGTTAATGGGTTAATTTAGGCCTTATGGTGGTCTGGATTGACCACCATGAGTTAATGGGTTAAATAGAGCCTTATGGTGGTCTGGATTGACCATCATGAGTTAATGGGTTAATTTAGGCCTTATGGTGGTCTGTATTGACCACCATGAGTTAATGGGTTAAATAGAGCCTTATGGTGGTCTGTATTGACCATCATGAGTTAATGGGTTAATTAGAGCCTTATGGTGGTCTGGATTGACCATCATGAGTTAATGGGTTAATTAGAGCCTTATGGTGGTCTGGATTGACCATCATGAGTTAATGGGTTAATTAGAGCCTTATGGTGGTCTGGATTGACCACCATGAGTTAATGGGTTAAATAGAGCCTTATGGTGGTCTGGATTGACCACCATGAGTTAATGGGTTAATTAGAGCCTTATGGTGGTCTGGATTGACCACCATGAGTTAATGGGGTAATTATAGTTTCCTGGGGTTAATATTTTTAGTGCGAGTCCTTTCAGGACCTTTACGGTCCTTTGAGGACCCGCGAGGCGGGAAATTTAAAATTGAATTGCAGCAGGGTCACGATCGGTGCCGATCGGGGCCCCCCGCTGCAGGGGGTTTATGTGGGGACACTTCGGGGGTCCCGATGGGGACCCCCAGCATAGAGGGGGGTTAATTTTAAGTGCCGCGGCCGGGATTGGGTAATAGTGTGCCGCGGTCCCTTTAAGGAGCCGCGGCGGGGAATTTAAAAGTTTTAAATGCAGCGGGGGGCCTGATCTATGCAGATCGGGGCCCCCCCCTGCAATGGGTTTATGTGGGGACACTTCGGGGGTCCCGATGGGGACCCCCAGCATAAAGGGGGGTTAATTTTAAGTGCCGCGGCCGGGATTGGGTAATAGTGTGCCGCGGTCCCTTTAAGGAGCCGCGGCGGGGAATTTAAAAGTTTTAAATGCAGCGGGGGGCCTGATCTATGCAGATCGGGGACCCCCGCTGCAAGGGGTTAATGTGGGGGTGCTGCAGGGGTCCCGATAGAGACCCCTGCAGCATGGGGATGTGTATAGGGTGCAGGGGGGAGCCTCACACTGCTGTCTCGGGCTGTTCCGAGGCAGCACGTAGAGGCTTTCGGATCCCTTGCGTGGACTTTTTGTCCACGTAGGGATTCTTACGATATGCGAGACTCGTGCATAGATTTAAGGCTACGTAGCTCTCTCGGAGCCTATTCTCGGCCATTTTCTCGCAGTCATATCGTAAAGCAGGCTGCGAGAGATTCGGTTCTCGCAAACAGCAGGAAAACTGCCTTTTGCGAGCACCGAGAGAACTACGAGGGAGAATTTAATAGGGCCCTAAATGTTCTGCATTCATATCCTTGAATTTTCTTAAGATCTTAATATAATAATTTCCTCTGTATGTCATACAAATTAAATCATCTTGCACAAGCTCTTAATATTTCTTGCAATCCAAGGAAATAGCTAATGGACAAATAACAACACAAATACTGATAACAGGCATTCAACCTTGATAGTTCTATTATATGAGTTAATAGTGTAATTGTTTAATATTACAGGAATTGATGTAACTTATTGCTTGCCTTCACTATTTTATTTTATTTATTTTCTTTTAATATTCTTATATTTGGTGATATGCATGGAATGAATAATTATTATTATAAACATGTTTCAGACTTTGATCTTGTGTCACCTAAAGTCAAGGATTGTGAATAGTGATGTGGAATCACAATTATTCTTCTATCCATATTAATTATTCTTCCATCCATATTAATTATTCTTCCATCCATATTAAAATAAATCTGATCCATTTTAACATGCATTTTTTTTCTCTTATTTTTTTATTTTTTCAGCACTTAAGTGTGATAAGTGTGTCAGCAAGGCAGAACGATGTGTAATTGCCCTGATCCAGGGAAACTGAACAAACTTTGCCCCAGATCCAGTTCTGTGTTTCCCTGCACACTAATGGGACATCTGAATTCTTTTTTTAAAGTTCAGCAGAACATCAAAAGATTTATAATTATTTGGGGTTAGGGATTTAATCAAGACCGCAAGAAATTTAGTTGAGACATATATCTAGGAGCAATCATTTATATATAGTGTTAGCCAAAATATATGTGCATATTTGAACGTGGCTTATGAGTGGTATGTGGACCAATAAGAGGGTGGCTACCACACAATATCTCTACTAGTCTTAGGAATCAGACAGGGAAACATGATTGTACCAAAGACAACAGCATGAAGTTTTAGTCAACAATTATTGTGCCTGTATCTATATCAAATAAGATGAGACATGTGGTATTGAACGATCTGCTCCTCAGACTGAATGTCCACAGGCTGAATACATCTGATGCTGTGAAACAACAGACATTTTCACTTTAGAGGGACCACCATTGCCTGATGAGTCACTAGGCAATGAAAAACATAGTGAAAGATGTCCATATAATAACAACAATGCAAAACATTGGGCGGTACCATCTCCAAGAGTACAATCTCCAAGATGGTACCGTCTCTTTCTACTAGGTTATACAACTTTACTCTGAATGCTATGGTTTGGAGTATCAGTGGTCATCTGAGGAAGAATATAGTCTTTTGCCTTTCTGCTCATTGGATACACAGTCCTGGGATCAACACAATTCCCTTCCCTTTCAGTCTTAACCAGGCAATGCTTTAACAAATTTATCATTTCTACACCAGAAGTTGAAGAATTGAGAAATATGGTGTAATATCTCTGATACGTTAAATCCCCATTTTGGAATTTGCATCCCCATTCATCACACTTTACAACTTTATATAAGTAAAACTTAGCTTTTATCTACTTACTAAACTCTCTCTGCCATCACCTAAAAAGTGTACATGTATTAAAATACTTTATGTACATAACCATTTCTACAGGAGCCTTATTTATATCTGAATGTCTATTTTATTAACAGCGATATTATACATTCCAGAACAGCTCACGGAAAGCAGCTTCCAATAACTATTAATTTCTATATTGCAGAAAAGTTATATATATCTAGCTGATAATTTCTTTTAGTGGAGCAGCAAATCCATGCTGGAGTTGAACTTCGACAGGCAAATTACTATGTAACACAGGCAATGTACAAGATTATGTTAGATTATGTAAAGGAAAAGGGACATGGACATATAGGGCCAAATTCTGACAAGAGGGATTGCATTGATGTGGATATTGCTCTTGAGGATGGCCAACAAGAGCCCAAAAAGCTGTGAAGAGGCAGAAGGAGCCCACGGAAACTTAACCCAATCAACCAGCATCTTGTGTATCTCTTTCCTGTTAAGTCCCCTTCCATTGCTATTGTGCTTTTACGAATCTGTATACATATAAAAAATATGTTAAATTGTATCAGAGTTTTTTTGGAAACAGCGATTTAATTACTACATCGAACTTGTTTAACCCCAGAGAGAATTGCTAAATGGAAACATACAGCCAGTCCAAATTGTTATAGGCGGTGCAGCACGAGATGCTCCTTCTTTCACATTTGGTGGAAGTGCCCCAAAGTTAAGGTAATCTGGAGAACACTATGTCAATTAGCGACGACTTTGTTTGATACCCAAATTATAGCAGAACTTGAGTCCTGCTTATTAGGGATCCCGATAGATGCAATCCCATACTCTCTAAACAAACTGTGGCAATTTATATGTCGCGCACTAAAAAATCACATTGCCAAAAATTGGAAACAAAAAGAAGTAGACTTTCAAAAGGTCATTAATTAGATTGAATAAGTAGCTATTAGCCTTCCTAGCCGTAATCCAGAGCGTGGCTCAGGGTTAATTTATTTTTCCTAAATCGGTAACCCCGAGCCACACTCAGGGTTATTGCAGGAAGGATCTGGAGGGGGCCCAGTGCTGCCGAGTTTCCCTGGGCCCCCTCAGCACACCATTCTTCCTCCTTCCTACTCCGTCCCATCCTCCTCCTTCCCATCCTCCTCTTCCCTCCTTATCCTCCCTCCTTCTTACCTCTCACATCTCACCACTCCCGTCTTCTTACTAGCCTCCGATCCACTCCTGCTGCTGATCGTAAGCCCTGCAGCGCATCTTATGCCTTTCTCTGGTATATGTTAATGACGTGATGCCACACGTGTGTCATGTCATTAGAATATGCAGGTTCCAGAGAAAGACATAAGACACGCTGCGGGGCTCCGATCAGCAGCATGAGCTGATCAGAGGCTAGTAAGAAGACAGAAGAGAGGGGAAAGGGAGGAAGGAGGAAGGAGGGAGGATAAGGAGGGAAGAGGAGGAGGGGGGAAGAGGAGGATGAGGGGAGAAGAGAAGGATGAGGGGGGAAGAGAAGGATGAGGGTGGGGAAGAGAAGGATGAGGGTGGGGAAAAGGGGGATGAGGGGGGAAAAGGGGGATGAGGGGAAGAGGAAGATGAGGGGGGAAGAGGGGGAAGAGGGGGAAGGAGGATGAGGGGGGGAAGGAGGATGAGGAGGATAGGGGGAAAAGGAGGAGGATGAAGGGGGAAAGGGAGGAGGATGAGGGGGAGAAGGATGAGGATGAGAAGGGAGGAGAAGGAGGATGAGGAGGATGAGGGGGGAGAATAAGGAGGATAAGGGGGAGGATAAGGGGGGAATGGAAAGTGGGCGGATAAGGGGGAGAGGGGGAAAATGGAATAAGAGGATAAGGGGAAAGGGAGGAGGAAGGTGTAAAGGTGATTAAAGGCAGTTTGATTATGTCAGCATTTTAGAATGTACCGCTTTAACATTCATAATACTGACATAATCATACCGCCAGGAAGATTAATGAAAAAATTACACATTTCCTGGAAGACTCAATACCCCGGTATCTGGAGGTCTGGGGCCCCTGAATAGAATATAGAGAGGGCTTGCAAAGATAGGCTATACATATATCCGAAGAACTCACATCCAGCGGTGAAGAGAAAGGGGGGGCGTGGAGGCCAAGACAGGGAATTGCCATGGCTGCGGATTTACTCGGGGGAGTGGACTGCGGAGAGGCAAGTTCTTTTTTCCTCAACCTTGCTATTCCATTTCTGCGTCTTCTATTCCCTTTAGATTGTAAGTAGTGAATTTCCATTCTTGTAGGGTGCTTTGGAATAAAGCACTTTTCACAAGACTTGAAGCTCAAAACAGGGCCCTCCCTTTTCTGCAGTTGTTAATATTGTATAATGTATTTCCTCTTCCTAACCCCTGTACAGCACTATGGAATATGTTGGTGCATTACAAATAAAAGATAATAATAATAAATAAAAGTTGCTTTACAAATACAGGAAGTGAGCAGCATAGCATTGGTGTGAGTTTTATTTTTTATTTTTATTTTTAGTTATCATTGTTGATGAAATAGGTTCTCCCATATGCTCAAATCAAGACAATGACAATACCATGTATGTAACATTTTTTGTTGATAATGAGAGCACTGTTATGAGTTAAACATTCTGAACCTTTTTAAACGTTATCCAGAAAACAGAAAATGTATTTTTTAAGACAGATACATTTGTTAACGCTATATCAGTGAGATAATAAGAGTTGTCTCAATTTGTAAGTAATTGAATTACTGTCTAATAAAAAATGAATGGATGAAAAAAATGATATTTAGTATTAGTGAGTAAATATATTTTGAGCATAATATGTAATTGATAAAAAAAAAAAAACTTCAGTGGATTGTTGATCCAGAAAAGGGTTATTATATAATGATTCAGTAGCATTAAGTCCACAAAAAAAGTATTAATGTTGTTGATGTATAATGTAGAAATATGTGCTAACAACATATAAAATACTTCATGGCCACACTTTGGTCATATTAATTCAGGCGATATCTCACCAACCACGCCTGTGTGATTGTTATGGCCTGTACTGTTCACATGAACATGTTTTTAGAGTATATAAATGTCACTCTTAATGCTTATTTCAGGTGTTATGTGCACCAATATGTGATTTTATGTTAGATTATGATGATGTCAACATCATATTTAACATGGGAAGTGTAATCACTTGGCCATAACAACATTATTTACTAATTAATGAAGCATTATTGACATGTAAATATAAGATTATAGAAGATTATATCAAATGCATGAAGACATAGAGATATCCAGACATATTTTACGATCATCCATATTTGATTAATAAATATAATTATGCTGTTATCCATATTTTCATGCAGAGGATTTCTGAATATATGATTTATATACATCCACTATACCTTAACACAGAATGAGTTTACTGAAATATGATATACATCAGATCACTAACTAAATGTAATTTATTTTTATTTCACAAATCAGTAACCATAAGAAACACATGGCTACATGGCCACATACTATTAATCAAATATTATAATTGTCTAACTACAATTTGTCGTCACGCTGCGTTGCGTAGTGCGTACGACTTAGCGATGAGCGGCGCAGGCGCTCATCGCTTGGCGAGCCTTGCGCAGCGAGGCGAGACTTTAAACTGTACCACTTTGCCGATCGTACGACTTTGCAATGAACGCCGCAGGCGAGGCGAGCCGTTAAATCGTAGCACTTTGGCTATGAGCGCCGCAGGCAGCATGGGGAACCAGGCAGGACGTCTGGAAGTGAGTTGGAACTCCAATTTACAGCGATTTAGCCGAGTTACAAAGATCGAAAATCGGCTAAGCGGAAAAAAAATGGCCGCTGAAAAAAATGAAAACGAGGCTATACTACTACGAACTGCGTAAAACACAGCCATAGACATATGTGTTTGAAAAACAACGAGATAAAGGATGCGGATTAACCGCGCAATGAGTAAAAAGACAGTAGCGAGTACATTTTACGAAACGCAATTACAGATTTACGCATTAACACAGATTTCCCGCCTTTGTCTCGCGCCACATAGGATTTCCCGCTGAAACAACGCATTTGGCTCGCGCAACTGCGGATTTCCCGCCTAAAACAATGCATTTGTCTCGCGCACAAAGCCTATATATAGGGCACACTTGACACATAACTGACACTTTCTCCTCAGGTGATGACAGTCTGACTGGACGTTTTCTGATGCCGGGAAATCTCAAGAGATTGTTAGCTCTTCAGTATACTGCTTCAGCATTATTACATTACAAAAAGGTAAATATATCATTTATAATTATTAATTAATAAATTGGTACTTACTTAATAAATAAAAAATAATACATTTAATTAATAGAAAAATAATATTGTGCTTACGTGTGTGAAACAATTGTTAATAACATTCATAATGTACATTAATTAATTAATTAATGATTAATATCAAAATTAATTAACATTTAACAATGTAAATAAAAAAGCAACAGATTGATTAATTAATTATTAATGTACATTAATTTAATAATTATTTTGTTATATATCGTGATTACCTGTGTGAAAAAATTGTTAATAACATTCATAATTTACCATAATTAATTAGCAACACATTGATTCATTAATTATTAATGTACATTAATTTAAGAATTATTTTGTGATATATCGTAATTACCTGTGTGAAAACATTATTAATAACATTCATAATGTACATTAATTAATTAGCAACACATTGATTCATTAATTATTAATGTACATTAATTTAAGAATTATTTTGTGATATATCATGATTACCTGTGTGAAACAATTGTTAATAACATTCATAATGTACATTAATTAATTAATTAATGATTAATATCAAAATTAATTAACGTTTAAGAATGTGAATAAAAAAGCAACAGATTGATTAATTAATTATTAATGTATATACATTTAATAATTATTTTGTTATATATCGTGATTACCGGTGGGAAATAATTGTAAATAACATTCATAATGTGTCATTACTAATCATTAATATCAAAAAAGGTTAACGTTTAAGAAAGTGCATAAAAAAAGGAACACGTTGATTAATTATGAATGTATGTACATTATTTAAATAATTTAGTTCTTATATATTTTGTATAAAATAAACCAAAAATAAAAATTAAAGGCTATATACTCATGCTTACATGTTGATGTTAGATTTAGTCACACATTAGTTTAATATTAATGAACATTAATTTATTCTTATTTCATTAGTAATGTACATTATTTTAAGAATTCAGTTGTAACATACTCATTTTAAAAGACCACTCAAAAAAAAAAAGGGAAGAGACTCATGCTTATGTCTTGACGTTATATTTAGTCAGACATTAATTTAAGATTAATACAGATTAATTGATTATTATTTAAAGGCTAATAGTAATATTGAGTGTATGTTTATAATCTATGCTTACATATGTGTGTTCATGCTGATTGATTGATATATTTATTTCATGTTTTTAATCTATGCAAAAATATATATGTTAAGCCTCATTGATTGATACAGATGAAGCAACAGACTATACATTAATTTGACTATTTTGTATAATTGCAGTGAATTGTAGCTGAATGACCAGAGATAGTGACGTTTGCACACATTGAACATCATAAGGATAATTTGGACAGGTACAGAATTTGAATTATATTACTACAGCAAGATATTAAAAAATATGATTTTAGATTTTTAATGTAGCCAAATATATGTCTGTTGATGTTCATTTAATGATATCGATGAAGCAAAATTTTAAAATATTCTCAATTTGATTTTACAGTTTATTTGGATCTGCAAGGGAATAAACAGACAGTGTGACGTTTGCAACCTTTCAACAACATCAACAGCATCCTCACAGGTATAACATTTAATTTTATAGTGATGCATAGAAAAAGGCTATATATGATATATTTGGTGAAAATTGATTTTTTTTGAAAATGGAGAGTACTTATTGAGTCATTAATGTATGATATTTAGTCATAACTTGAAAAAAGTTAAAAAGACAATACTAATTAATAATAATATTTAAAGAAAATAAGAAGCTTACAACACTTGCAAAAAACAGAAATTGATGGTATGCTGTGAATTCACTCAAGAAGGAATGGAATTGAAGGATTAATAATATAAAGATAGATATTTGCAGCTATTTCCATTTCATATATGTCAGTAAAATACTTTGAAAAATGGTTTCATTTCTTTCAGTCTAAAGTGCAATATTTTAAAATGTTTTATTATTTTATTCATCTACTTTAATGGAACAGTATAAAAATGAAAAAAAATGTATACAAAACACAGAACAAACAATAATTACATGTCTATTTACAATTACAGATTAAAATGGCGTAGAATGGAGAAGCCAAAATTGAACGCAAAAGAAGATTGGCAAGGGAAAGGAAGTAAAGGTGGAGAGATGCTCAGAAACCGGAAACTTCACAACGCTTGTGAGAAGAAGATCGACAGAGACTTTTAAATAAAAGAAAGATGAGTAAGAAAGCCGCAAGTGAGTGTGTTGGGGCTTCCAAGAAATGTAAAAGTAAACAAAAACATCTCTGTGAACCATTGTCCAATGATTCTATTTTGCAGAATGACTTAAATGTAGACACACAAGAAAAACATGTACATATAGAAAGTGGGTCTGATATCTATGTTAAATAAATGCATGACAATGTGTTTACTACTGCAGTAGAAGTAGATACTCATTATTTAGGGTTACTTAATGTGGTTTGTCAGTTTTGTGGGGCCTATCACTTTATAAAGGAAAGACCTACTAACGGAAATTTCATTAGTTGCTGTCAGAAAGGAAAGGTGAAACTTCCACTAAGACGACCATTTCCATATTATTTAGAATGCATTATGAGCGATCCAACATTTCCAAATTATAATAATTTCAAACAAAACATAAGGTCTTATAACAGTGCAATTTCATTTGCTTCAATGGGTGCAACATTAGCAGAAAATGTACCAGGACATGGTCCTTACTGTTTCAGAGTTCAAGGTCAAATATACCACCGAACTTCACATTTACACCCACAAGAAGGAGAGCAAAGGAAATTTGCACAGTTATACGTCTTAGATACGATGGAAGCTGTGGAACAAAGAATGACACTTCCAGAAAATAGACAGTGTTTGCGCATAGTCTTTGAACAGCTGGACAAAATTATGCAAAAAAAAACATATAGTCAAGCATACAAACAATTAGCACAGCTTGAAAAAGAACAACAGGAACATGCTGAAAGACATCAATTGCCTCCACCAAGAGTCAATATGGTGTTAAAAAGAGATCACAACACTGATCAAAGAAGATATAATTTACCTACTGTAAATGAGGTTGCCATGGTGTTTAAAAATGAAGATGGTGAACCACCTTTTCAGCGGGATATTAGAATATATCCACGCAATGAAGAACAACCATTTATCAACATCAATATATTAAGCTGTAATTTAGATCCAATGACATATCCCATTTTCTTTCCAAATGGGGAACCAGGATGGGAACCAAAATTACAATTGGAAAGTTATCCCAATACTAAACTTCGTATTAGATCTAATATTTCCATGCTGGAATATAAAGTGGCACAAACTGCTATCCGTGATTGTTTTAATCCAATTTTACATGGAGGAAAACTCACTCAACAATGGATTATTGATTCATATTTACAAGTTGAAGCCAATAATCTAAATTTCATTAAATATCAACAAAATAAATTACGAGTAGAACAGTATTGTGGATTAAAGGATTATGTGGCAGATTTAGCTTCAAACAGAGACATTCCAGCTGGAAGAGCAATTATTTTGCCATCCTCTTTCCAAGGATCTCCTCGCAATATGCGAGAAAGGTATAATGATGCCATGGCTATTGTTACAAAATTTGGAAAACCAGATTTATTTATTACATTCTTGTGTAATCCACAATGGCCAGAGATCAAGGAAAATTTGAATCTGGGACAAATTACTTCTGACCGACCAGATTTAGTGGCAAGAGTATTTAAAATCAAACTCAATTCATTAATACATGATATCACTAAAGCACACTTATTTGGACAATGTGTGGCTTTTGTTTACACCATTGAATTTCAAAAAAGAGGATTGCCACATGCTCACATACTTTTAATACTACAGGAAAAAGACAATTTAAACACTGCAGAGAGAGTGGATTCAGTAATTTCTGCACAATTGCCAGACCAAGAAAATATACAAAACCTTGGGAGATTGTTACACATAGAATGATTCATGGCCCATGTGGAGAGATAAATCCGAATTCACCATGTATGGAAAATAAAAAATGTACTAAAGAATTTCCAAAACAATTTCAAATGCAAACTTATGCAAATTGTGATGGATATCCTTTGTATAAAAGAACACAAGGACAAACAGCTATTATCCGTGGCCAAAAGGTTGATAATAGATTTGTCGTTCCATACAATCCACATTTGCTCATCAAGTACAATGCACACATCAATGTGGAAGCTTGCACTTCGATTAAATCAATTAAGTATGTGTATAAATATATATACAAAGGATATGATGCAGCTACTGTTGTTGTACAAGGTGCTGAAAATGAAAACGAAAATCCAATTTTACATGATGAACTATCAAATTATTTAGATGCTCGGTATGTGAGTGCTCCTGAAGCAATGTGGCGCCTTTTGAAATTTGAGATGCATGATCGGTCACATGCTATCTATCGTTTAGCTGTACATTTGCCTCAAAGTCAGATGGTTTGCTTTACTCAAGGAAATGAAAGAACTGCATTATATCAAAGTGAAGACAGAGATACCACACTTACTGCGTGGTTTAAATTAAACTGTCAGGATACGCAGGCCAGACAATTTTTATACATAGAGATACCATATCACTATGTATTTGTAAATGGTCTATGGCGACAACGAAGAAAAGGATACACATAAAATCATACCACGCATTTATACCGTCAGTCCAAGAGACATTGAACGTTTCAGCTTAAGATTACTTCTGCTACATGTTCCCGGTGCACAGAGTTTTGAGCATTTACATACAGTGAATGACATAGTTTATGATACATTCCTATTAGCTGCAAGACATCAAAATTTCATAGCTGATGATACAGAATGGGAGAGGTGTCTGGAAGAAGCAGCACTATGTCAAATGCCTAAGCAAATGAGACAACAATTTGCATTCATTTGCATATTTTGCAATGTACCTGATGCTTTCACTTTGTGGGAAACATTTAAATTAAACATGTCAGAAGATTTCTTGAAACGTTACAGAGAACCAATAGCTCTGTTAAAAACATTGATGGAAATCCAAGAAATATTGTTGGCTCATGGATTAAATTGTGCAATTTTAATTTACCTGATCCAGGACTTATAGATGACATCAATTTTGATGATTATGACACTGAGCTTCAAAAACAAAAAACCCAAGAAAAACTGGCAACTTTAAATATTTTACAGTTAGAAGCATTTCATGCCATCACAAATGCTACAGATGATGAAATGGTCAAAGACCGGTATTTCTATCTAGACGGACCAGGTGGATCAGGAAAAACTTATCTGTACAATTGTTTGATGAGTTATATTCGATCACAGGGTCAGATAGCTATGCCATTTGCAACAACTGGAATTGCTGCACTTTTGTTAGATGGTGGTAGAACTGTGCATAGTGGATTTAAGCTGCCAGTTCCCATTTTGGAAACATCAGTGTCAGATATTCGACTCAATTTCATACAAGCAAAAATAATTTAACTAACTAAACTAACTATCATAGATGAGGCAACAATGATGTCATGTCATGCACTGCAATGTATTAACAGATTCTTAAAAGAAGTGATGGATAATAAGTTGCCATTTGGTGGAAAGGTGATGCTGTTAGGAGGCGATTTTAGGCAAACATTACCTGTTGTGCCACACGGAAATAGAACAGAGATCATTGAAACATGTATCAAGACCAGTAAACTGTGGCAAATATTTACACATCTCAAATTAGAATTAAATATGAGATCTGAAGGCCAAAATTAATTAAATGGCTGGCTCATTAAAATCGGAGATGGAAAACATCCAGAAATACAGCATTTACCAAAAGATACCATTCAAATTCCATCAGAAATGGTTTGCAACGAATCACTCATATCAGCCATATTTCTAAACACACTTAATAATGAGGATTACACAGACATTGCAAACAAAGTGATATTAACATAAAAAAATATCGATGCCTTGAATGTAAATAATGAAATTTTAAAATATATCAATGCACCACAAAATAATTATTACAGTGCAGATTCAATTCTGTCAGATGATAAAGACAGTGAATCGAATTTTAGTATCAAATTTATTAATTCGTTAACACCATCTGGAATGCCCCCACATATTTTACAATTGAAAAAAGGCGCAATTGTTATGTTATTGCGAAATATGAATACAAAAAAAGGACTTTGTAATGGGACCCGATTAATTGTGCATGAGTTAAAAGATCATTTTATACATGCATAAATTATAACTGGTACCCATAAAGGTGAACAAGTTTTTATACCAAGAATTGATTTAGCTCCAAGTGAGAGTGGTTTGCCCTTTGTCCTTCAACAGGGACAATTTCCAGTTATCATGGCATTTGCTATGACCATCAATAAATCCCAAGGACAAACTTTTAAGTCAGTTGGGATTTTTTTAAAGGAACCAGTTTTTGCACATGGACAACTCTATGTGGCTTTTTCAAGGTGCACTAATCCAAAAGAAATTAAAGTGCACGTTGAAGAAAACAAAACTCAAGGTAATTTATTGGACGATGGATGTGTTTACACCAAAAACATTGTCTACTATGAGGTGTTGGAAAGATAGAGAACAATGGTTTCATTTTAATGCCAACATTTTATGGGACTCAATATGATTGCACAAAAACAATATTTCACGTAAAACATCTAAATAATGGACAAAAAACATAGAGAACAGTGGCTTGACTTCCAGTACAAAATTAAAGTACTCTGGGACTCTCTAAATAGGGGACCACTATTTCACTTATGAAAATCTATGTGATATTTGCAGAATGGACAAACTGAAAAAAATAAACACAAAAACAACAGTAAAATATCCTTAAACAGATTTGAATGGGTTCAAAGTTTTATATTTACATGATTGGCCCCACAAAACAATTAACTGAATTTTTCAGGATTTACAAGAGTTAAATGTTATTATTTGATATTACAATTTCAGCTGTTAAATATGTGTTTTTTTAATTTTTACAAAAGTTTGTTAAATATATATGTGGTATAGTCAAATATGTATTGTTAGTATAAAGTTGAAGTACTTAATAATAATTGGAAATGTATTATTTAAAGACAAAGTATTGATTCAGCGAGAAATCCAATCGCCAGTTAATGGGGTCAGGAAGGAATTAATTTTTTTCCCTCTTTGATACAATTGGACAAGTTTCAATAGGGTTTTTTTATTGTTTGCCTTCCTCTGGATTCAATGCTAATTTAGTTTAACAAGAGTTTAACAAATATGTTACAAATGATAAAAAGCATGTTATTGTTAAAACAATTTAGTTACTCTAAGTTAATATAGTCCGCAGTTACTCAGTGATAAATATGTATTGAAAAGTGTTAGTATTGTTAACAAAATGTTGAACGAATGTTTCATATACAATTTGCATGTAACAAAGTTTAATGTTTGGAAAATATAAGTTGAAAGTTAAAAAAATAAAAAGTTAAAAAAATTAATGTGTTTTTATTTTTAGAAAAAAAAAGGGACAAATGTAGGTGACTCATTTTGTGTTGCAAACAAATTTCACAACATTTAATTTTTATTGACCATCATTTTTTGACGGGCAAGTCGCTAGTAATATATAAATATTCAATGATTTTATGATCTATGAGTATTTCTATATACCTGACTTCATGATGTTTTAATCCTTGACGACTCCGTTTATAGCCATTGTGAGGAGAATTTATTGGCTAGGAATTATCACTTATGTCACTGATATGTATTATGAGCCGTGTTTGTACTGTCTCATATCAAACCAATACCCCCTACTTGATTCTGCCATCTGCAGCTCATGAAGACACAGACTCTGCTGTACTTGCTATGCTATGTCCCATACTAACAAATCAGGGACCATCACTCAGAATGATCTTGCAACAAGCTGCTGTGAGGTGGTACTTGCTAGGATAGGACACTACACTGCAATCCAGCCCTACAGAGCCTGTGTCTGCATACTCTGCAGTGGGCAGACCCAGACAGGGACTATTGATTTGATGTTTATTCACTTTAAAATGTATGTTTTAATTGATTCTCAATAACATGGTATCTCTAAGTAATTAAACACACGGGTATAATATATACATAATCAAATACAGGAACCTTACATATCCCTTTAATTGATGGGCAGTATTTGCATTGGATCTCTGTTATCTATGTGTGTGGTGTATATGTTTGAGTATGTGACAGAATGATAGTGTTCATGATATTCACCTGGCAGGGTGCTTGGCTTAATGGTATCTACCAGGCCTGCAAGTCTAACCACCACTGCTGGGGCACTCCAATCCCTAAGTATTTGCTCCTACTCACTGAAATAGTTGGAGGACCTCCACTAGTGGCTTGTGCACTTTCTGTCTCCTATGACATCTTCCTCCTCACCTTGCACTGGCAGTCGTCATATGAAGGATCTTACATCCCTCACATACACCCCTACGGCACTAACCACCCTGGCTACCTATTTCCACATCTTGACCCTATGGCCAGACCTTGCATCCCTATCCCCATGGAGAAAACTGGCACCAGCACAGGAAGCATGTAGGAGGACCATAAATATCTCATGGGTGTAATTGGGGGCAATGTGTATGGGATATCCTGACTGTGTTGGGATGGTTCATCTCCCTGGTCTGCTCCTGAGGCCTGCCACTAGCATACGCTCACCCCACCACTGGGACCAGCCCCTGTCCCTGATATCTGGGTGCCTACATCTCGTTAATCTCTCCCTCTCCTCCACTGCTGACACTCGTGACCCTCACTGACTCTCGACTGCTACCACTCTTGGCCCTCTATGACCCTCCAGTGCTGCCACTCCTCCTGATTTCTTCTCTTCTTCTGTCTAATCCACTCAACACTACTCTTCCTCTCTCTTCACTTCTCCTTCTCTCCTTATCTCTCCCTCTTACTTACCTCTCCCAGCACCTCTCCCCAGGACATCCTATTCCCTATCCTCCTTACTCCTCTCTTCCCTCTCACTCCATACTAGACCACAAAACAAATGATTCTCCTCCTCAATCCTCATCATCCTCCTTGCCCTCATCCTCCTCCCTTTCACCCTCATCCTTCTTTTCTCCCCTCACCCTCCTCCCTTCCCCCAAAATCCTCCTTTTCTCCCTTGTCCTCCTTTTCCCCTTCATCCTCCTCATCCTCCCTTCCCCCCTCATCCTCCTTTTTTCCCTCATTTTCTTTCCCCCCCTCATAATCCTTTCTCCACTCATCCTCCTTCCCCCCTCTCATCCTCCTCATACTCCTTTTCCCCCCTCATCCTCCTTTTCCCCCCTCATCCTCCTCCTCCCTCCTTCCCATCCTCCTCCTCCCTCCTTCCACCCTCTCTAATAACATCCCTTTCCCATCTCTTCTTACTAGCATCCAATCAGCTCTTGCTGCTGATACTACCCCCGCAGTGCGACTTATGCCTTTCATTGGAACCGGCATATGCCAATGACGTGACGCGCTTGTGATGTCACAAGATGTCACGAGAAGCAGTGACTCAGGACAGCAGCTTCTGGATCGAAAGGCAGCTCTCAACTGACGGCGTGCAAATTTCGTCACAAATACGTTGGCGCGCAATTCACGTGCTATAGACGGGGTGCCTATATATATATATATATATATATATATATATAAAAACAGTATACAGTATATATACAGTATATATTTCAAAAATACATTTATCATGGGTTAGTTTTAATTTGAGGGTACAGGTTGGGGATAGGGGGGTAAGAGAGGGAGTATGAAATGTGTCCTAGCTTCAAATATCTATCTATATGTGAGTACATTACTTTAAGTGTAAGCAAAAGTGTTATCAGTTAACCTTTTTTATTGGGTAATCTATGTGTACAGCAATATTGGTATAACAGTAATAAAAAAAAATCCCTCCTATCTACTCTCTCTGAACAAGTCACCAATCTCTCCAATGCACTTTTATAATCCACCAACTTCTAGACCTGTGTGTTCACTTGCAAAACCTACAACACCGTTTGAGTATGCCCAGCAAACACTTTCTTTTTATGACCTGTACCTGTCAATTAACATGACATTCACATTTCCTATTGGTTCCTAGGGCTGTTGCACAGCTTGACATTTAGCAAACAACACAGATTGGCTAAACTGCCAACTCGTCATGCAACGCAGCCCCTATGCAGACTACACAAGGCCTTTTTTCTAACTGATGGTACAGGGGTAAACTTATAACAAGGATGCTGCACGGAACATGGCTAGTTGAGATTGGAATTATATGCAGCATGCAACTACATATTGGATGTGAATGGTGCCCTTATATGTTACATTAAGATCTATAAGAGTAGGAGCGTGGACTCCCTCATGCCTTCCTATATATAGAGGTGGCATCTCACGATATTGTAGTGAGGTTGTACATGTTCCAAGAACAATGTTACACATTACCAGAAGGACTCAGTGTATTTTTAGGAGGGTGCTTTTAGAACAGTTTGATACAACTTGTATTATACACTTCAGTAAAAGTACATTTTTATACAGCATTACAGCCCCCGTCAAGAGTCCTCCATCATAGGATTGCACTCTCTCTTTGTATAACAAATTCTTTATAGTTTATTAGCAGTCAAGGCAGCAATGGCACAATATAGCACATTTTTGACCAAATAGGGTATATTGGGATGAATTAATTTATTCATTAATTTATTCATAGTAAACATGTAAGTAGTACCAAAATAAATATATTTCCAAAAATTGCTACCCGTAAAAAAAAAATGTCAATCATCATCTGTTTTTCCTCTTGGCTTCTTGCAGATCTTTAAAATACGAGAGTATTCATGAATTGCTACATAAAGATAATACCTTTTGTTCTCACTGGGATTGACTTATGAAAGGTTCATACTGCTATGAGTTGGATACCAACTTTTGAACGAACTACAGATTAACATATTGATCCGTCTTCTTAAAATATCATTACATTTTCTTCCCCTTTTGCCAAAATAGCAGAAAATGCATTTAATAAACACTGTGCTGAGAATAAATCTACATTTCTAAACACGACTCTCTGAAACTTCATTACACTGAATCTACAAATCTTTCATTTAACTTTGCTGCCATGTACTTTCTCAAGGTTTGTGACCTTCAGTAGACAAGAGCATTGCCAATATTTTAGTCAGATGGCTTAATGAAAATTAAATTACGAAGGAGAGATCGGGGACAGGAAGAAAACATAAATTAGTGAATTATTTTTGACCTGCGTGATTTGAGAGTGGAGGAATTGAATGACAGTGGCTTGAAGACAGGGTTGTCAGATAGAGCTGTGTCTGACATATTTCTCACCGGCCCAATGGCAAAATATAATATAATCATGTATGTGACATGTACAACACAGTGAAGAATTTCAATTTGTGAAATATAAAGAAAATGTTTATAGATTGCAAGTCTGGGAATTTATGTAATTTCACAAATACATAAAAATATATCGATTTCATGTGTATTTTAGAAACAATTCCTTATTTTTCCCAATTTCTGTTGCATGATTGCATTTTTTACTTTTATTTATTGAGATTTGCTAACCCACAGCATTTAATACCAGAATAAATACTACTTTTTAAAACATTATATCCCAAATTTACAGAGATTAACTAAAAGTCAAAATGATGGTAAGCAGTCAGTGCCTGTTTTCTATATTAAACCTGCAGCCGTGCTAATTTGGTTGTAAAGTGATACGTGTATAAAATTATGTCACTTGCAGCCCCAATAAATGCGAAGTCCGTAGCAGCATCAGCAAGCTCGCAAAGGCTGCAGGCTTGAAATTTGGCTGCGCAACAGAGTTATTGTTAGACCATGCCGCGACTTACGGGCTTGAGGCGCAAGCCTGTAAACCATTTTTAGCACATTGGATGTGTGGCCGTGAACATGATCAATTAGTCAAACCTGTAGTTATGGGTTTAGACAGAGCCAAATGAGATCGTCATCATTTAATCATTGAAAAACGGCGGTTAGATTTCAAAGCCTTATGGGTTTGAATTTACGAGTTTCGATCGGACCCACATTCCAGAAATAATGCAATATTAATAAATCAGTAAATATGATAGTTCCATTATATATATTAACACATTGATTGTACACGCTTATCACCTCTCTCACCCTCTTTTGCCACTCACTATATCTTAGATTGTAAGTCTGCGAGTTTCTATCCTAAGTACTTTGGGAATGCACCATGGACATTGGATTCCTAGCTCAAAGACAGGGCCCTCCTTTATTTGCTATTTCTTAATTTTTATTTATCTTTGTCTGAACTTAACTTATGTACAGTGCTACCGAATATGTTGGTGCATTATAAAAGAACTATAATAATAATAATTGCCGGAAATTAAATATCACGGAAATTAAACATAAAAAAGTATTTTATATTGCAGATTTGCAAGCTTGGGAATGTTGTGCTATTACTTGTAATACTTAACATTACTTTCCTATTAATTATACGTACAGTAGTGTGTTTATATTTTCATTTACAGTGCTACGGATAGGACTTTAACCCCCTTGCGGGTCCTCTTTAGTACCCGTTGGCTTTTTGGTTCCATTTGCAGATTACAGGCTTGAACGATAGAGGAGGGGGGTTGAGGAGGGAGGTTGAGGATGAGGAAGGTGGTTGAGGATGGGGGGTTAAGGATGAGGGGGTTGAGGATGAGGAGGGGCGTTGAGGAGGGGCTTGAGGAGGATGAGGGAAAGTGACACATGGAAGATGAGTGAAAGAAACACAGGCAAGGGAGAGGGGGAAGAGACACAGGGAAGGGAGAGGGGGAAGAGACACAGGGGAGGGAGAGTGGGGGAGACACACGGGAGGGAGAGGGGGGAGAGACACAGGGGAGGGATAGGGGGGAAGAGACACAGGGGAGAGAGAGGGGGGACACAAGAAAGGGGCACAGAGGGCACACAAAAGGGGGACACAGATGGCACAAGAGGGACACAGGGGGCAGCACATTTTCCACCCTTGGCTTATACTCGAGTCACTACGTTTTCCCAGTATTTTGTGGTAAAATAGGTGCCTCGGCTTATACTCGGGTTGTCTTATACTCGAGTATATAAGTTTGTTCCATTTTAAAGAGCATGCAAAACTGGATTCACATTTTATCAGTTATTTTTCTGTAGACTAAATCATTCCAAAGATATAACATGTTTTTGTGGCACTTGTATGCAATTTGTGCTTCAGTAAACTACTTTGCAACCCTGGGTGCTTGATTCCAGTGGGTGAGGACAACCGCCTAGGTAACAGTGCTCAATGCTAGGCAGCAGCTGCAAAGGCAAATTAAATATTAACATGTATTAAGAATGGTATAGATGCATGAGAAGCAAATATAATTCTGCCACTGTACAAATTCCTAGTACGCCCTCATTTGGAATATGGAGTACAATTTTGGGCACCACTTTATAAAAAGGAAATTTTAAATCTGGAAAAGGTACAGAGGAGGGCAACAAAGCTAATAAGGGGAATGGAGGGGCTAAGTAATGAAGAAAGACTAACCAGATTAAATGTATGTTCTTGAGAAAAAAGGTGTCTAAGAGGGGATATGATTACCCTATATAAATACATTCAGGGTCAGTATAAAGCTTTGTCAAGCTTTTTGTGCCAAGAGGTTTTCAACTGACTAGCGGACATCCTTTGAGGTTAGACGTAAAAATATTCCATCTTAAAGAAAGAAAAGGGTTCTTCACACTAAGTGCGGTTAATCTGTGGAATTCTCTACCAAAGGAGGTGGTGACAGCAGATTCAATAGATAACTTTAAAAGGGGAATGGATATATTTTTAATCAAAAAGGGTATTCAGGGTTATTATGGATAATTAAAAAGAAAGTACTGATCCATGGAGGAGTCCAATCAACAGTTTCTGGGGTCAGGAAGGAATTATTTTTTTCCCTTTTAAGACGATTGGCAAAGTTTTTCTGTTTGCCGTCCTCTGGATCAATTAACAACTAATCTGCATATTGCAGATTAGAGGAGATCTTAAAAGGTTGAACTTGATGGACTGAAAGTCTTTTTTTCAGCCTCAATTGCTATGTAACTATGTAACTATGTAATTGCATAAAAACATTGGGGGATGCATTGTTTTGGCCATCACAAAGATAGACTAGCAGATTGTATTACTCAATGCAGCCAAATCATATTTAGGGTCAAATGAATGCTTGTCAAAGTTAAATACCTTAGAAATATTTCACTTTAGGAAAAATGGCTAATACTGTCACAACCCAAAAACTGAGGGGTCCATGCACCCCTTCTTTTCCTGCTTTAGCTTACAAAGGCCATTTATAGTTTGTGACTTTGTTCTTACCTCAGCACACCAGCTATTTAGATCAGGTCCTCAGTCATGGGACCGCAGAGAGATCAGATCACATCGGTATTTAGTGTATGGAACACTGAACACTTCTTTATTGTTACAAAGCTATATAAAACACAGAAAGATCTCACCCACACCTCTTCTGTTACAGGAGGTCTGAATTCTTCTTGTGACCTCCCCACCCTGTCATCAGCAAAAAAAAAACTCCTATCACCAGATACACAAGAGCTGGAGTCATCTGGCTAGGTCATCATTATTCTAGACCTGTGTTCATCCTGAGGTCTGCAAGGGAGGCCGAGGGCATTCCAATCTCCATGTCAGAGGACAGATGCCTGGCAAGTTGCTCTATGTGGTTTTACACCGGTTATTTGCTTATATGTACTATTGGGGGGAGGGAAACACCTAGGATACAAGTCAGTGTATCAAACATGGGTTAGAACATACATTTTTTTAAACATTATACATATACATAAAAGGAAAAACACCTGTCACAGTACTTAGAGAACATCCCATGCCCATTTTGATAGCCTGTATGTTATCAATGAGATGTATAAGAGTTCCGGATGACAGTGGTGCTTGATGGGGTGCAGGGGAGCCCCAAAATCAGTAATCTACAAATACAATATATACAGCCAGTAATTCAAGCTCATTGGGAATAACATAAAAAAACAACAACTTGAATTTTGGGTGACCATTTAATAAACCCAAGGACACAAAATGTTAACGTGTATTTGTCAATTCCCAAATTATAAGTAGGATTTTTGAGGTTACTGTTTCTTTTTTGGGGGGATATAATTTTGTACGCGGAAAAATATCCTTTCTTCACTACTTCACTACTCCACATATTGAAAAAATAAATGTTTTATTTTAAATGTGATGCTCTTTCTTTAAAGATAAACAAATATGTAAGATAAGGAGGAGGAGTGTATCATTCATGTTGTATCTTTGAAAGCCATTCAACCTAAATGCCACTCAACCTGTTTACAAATTGTTGAGGTCACTGGACAACTCAATATGGCAGTAGGTTTCTAAAAAAAAAACATTAAAACCATCATTGTGAACAGTTTAGTTATTTATTTTGGATTCAGTCTAAAATTAAGTACATTTTTATTCGATTACTTTATAATATGGCATGGTTCCTACTGCTGCATGCTAAAATGTTAGTTATTTCCCCAGATATTATTTTCAGCTAAAATTTTGTTCCCATTACTTCTTGTTTTTATCCATAATCATTGTGTTAGGTGAATTTTCTTGAGTGTACAGGAGCTGATTCTCCCTTTGCGGTGAGACAGATGAAGACACAGACTTTCAAAAGGAGTAATGAGCAGTGTGATTGGGCAAAGTGTCAATATAATGGAAATTTATAAATGTGAATAGGCATATTCCGATGGCATTCCTGACAGTTCATACCATAATTTGTATTTTGTGTGTCTACAGTAGTCCCTATAAGTCAAGCTTTTGAAACACTGCCCATTTCTAAGTATCAAACTTAAAGGTATATGCAAGTGTGCTGGCTTATGAATGCATCTGATAGAGGAGAATCAGTAGTGTATGAAAACATGTGTTATATAGAAAAGCTCAGTTTACTTACAAAGTTATTTGCACAAAAGTAAAATCCAGTGGTTCACACCCACATGGGTACACAGGAAATACAGCAGTGTACCCACAGGAAATACAGCTAGATACACATTTTGATCTTTCTGGTACAGGGCACAGGAAGTAACTGTTACAATTCTTGTACTGAGCACATGCTAGAAGCCACTGAGGTGAAGAATGATACAATGTATTATCCGGATTCTGAATTTGAATGTTCTGCTAATTGAGGTGGAGTTTTCTAGGGGTGTACACAATAAAATGCAAATGCCAAAAACAGGACATTTTGCTAACTTCAAGGTAAGCTAATTAATGTTTATTTTGGGATGTTTTCATGCAAAAAAATGTCATACACTACTAATTATCCTCTGTTAGATGCATTCATAATCCAGTTCACTTACATATCCTTTTAACATTATTATTTACTGTAAATTTTGTATTACAAATCAGAAATTGGAAAATTGAAGTTTTATTAGTCAGTTTGAACCACATATCACTGACAGGTGATTACTGTGAATACAGTGATCTTAATACTGTATGCTCTTGAGAACTGTTACATGGAAAGGGGTCCAACTGTTAGGAACTAGAGCTTGGAACAGTTAGAAGATCACTTCAGGGGTGATATTTCTTTAATACATTTTTAAATAATGACAACATTATTAAAGGCAAAGTTGGTATATATTAGCTTTAAATAATAAGTCCAGAGCTAGAATCAGCACATGTACTGGAACAAACAACAGAAGCACAGGCAGGTACTATAGCATACTGCTAAGTGATAGGCATTATTAAAATCAGACTTACAATGCAGCACAGGACTATTGCAGCAAAAAAACACTGGAAGCAGGTCCCCAGAAGCAGAAGGCAGGAACAGCTCACAGTTACTGCTGTGAAACCAGCGGAATAATAACTCACAATAGGTGGTTGTCTGATATGAAATGTCCCATTGCATTTAACTAATTCCCAGGTTATCAATATTTAATGTTGTCATCACATGTCCTGGTTTATAGTTCTAATGTTTCAAGTCCCATGCTGAATTTTTCTTTGCAGCAGAGGACATTCCTTTCCTGCCCAGACACATCGACATCAGGGCATCCTCTCAACTTTATATATGGTGCTACTCTTACTAATATGTTATATTAGGTAGAAAGCTGATTGAAAACCCCTTCAGTGTATATCCAGCAAGGAAACAACATATAATTCTGAGTACATTTACATGTCTCCCAGATCCCAAAAGACCAGTTTTTCAAAACTTTAAAGTAAACACAATTTCTTCTGTAGCTAGGGATTTCAGGTGGTGCAAATGAGGCTCAAAATTTGCTACCTTTTTGCTTTGGAGATTGAATTAAAAAAAACAAAGTTGTAAGGGACGAACAAAAAATCTTAATTTTAATGGGATAAGGGCAACAATGCAACGTATAGACTGGGATAAAGAACTTACAGGTAAAATGCTGTAAATAATTGCACAACATTCAAATCCTTACTAAATATACATATACATCAGCATATACTGTGTGAAAATAAAAAGGAATAGGAGTAAATCACATACCATGTGGCTTAACAATGATTTAAAGATCATGATAAGGAAAATAAGCAGGCATTTAAATTATACAAGAAAGAGGGAACAGAGGCAGCTTTATGTACAAAGAAATCAACAAGGCTTGCAAAAGAGCTATCAGACTGGCTAAAATAGAAAATCAAAAGTTAGTTGCAAATGAGAGAAAGAGTACCCCTAAAATATTTTTTTAAATGTATTAATTGGAAGAAGGCCAGGAAGAAAGCTATAGGAACATTACAATGTGAAACAGGCCAACTGATAAATAGTGACCAGGAAAAGGCAGATGAGCTAAATAGTTTTTTTCTTCAATATACACAAAGGAGGGTACCAGTTGTTAGGACACTGCAACATAATGAGGCTACACTACCATCACCAAATAATTTGTTAACACAGGAAGAAATCAAAAAGAGGTTGAAAAAAATTAATGTTAATAAAGCCCCAGGTCCTGATGAAATACATCCAAGGGTACTAAGGGAACTGGGTTCTATAATAGCCAAACCATTATATCTATTTCACCACAGGGTCGCTACCAGATTACTGTAGAAAAGCAGATGTGATACCTATATTTAAGAAGGAAGCATGAACAAATCCAGGAAATTATAGATCTTTAAGCATCACTTATGTAGTTTGAAAGCTTTTAGATGGGTTTATGAGGGATAATGTATAAGAATATGTCTATTTGAACAGGATTATAAGTAGGAGTCAACATGGATTTATGAGGGATAGATCATATCAAACAAATCTAATTAGTTTCTATGAGGAGGTGAGTAGGAACTATGAGCAAGGCAATAGTGCCACATGGAATGCTATTGTGCAAACTAAGGGATACACGAATTGCAGTAAATATCTTCTCATGGATTGAGAGCTGGCTCAAAGACAGGAAGCAAAGGGTTGTGGTAAATGGAACATACTCAGATTGGACTAATGTGGTAAGTGGGGTTCCTCAGGGTTCAGTATTAGGTCCTCTCCTTTTTTTTTTTCTCCAAATATACATATTATATAAAAATGCATATAACATACATTAAACATTCAACTTGATAACTTAAAACTTACACATAAGTCATTACCCTATCTACTTTGTTAGGCATAATAGGATGAGTCCTAGAGCATTGTAACTAAATTAAACCTTCTCCCAATTATTTTGTTTGATTTCCTTATCAACTTCTTCTTCCCCTATCCGCTACTTTATGTCAAGGAGCCCGGCAGATATTTCACTTCTGTCCTCATCTGCTCTGCCAAACCATTATTAGATCAATAGACCTATCTGGACCTAAATTGGCTTTGTATGATGGTAGATATATGAGAAGGACCTTAATCTTTGTTTTAGGCTTTATTGTATTTATTACTAGAGTAAGAAATTAAGTAGGTCTCTGTATTTGATTATAGAACCAAGACTATAATTTAATAATTATCTTAATATATATTGAGTGGGGAATGTTAACCCTAGTAAGGATCTCATCCGACTAATCTTCCACCTCTAATTCCCTTTTCAATCACACAGTTCCACAATACTTTCATTCCTCATACATTCTAGCCAGGTAGGAGTGAGAGGGCAAAATGGGGCCAAGGAGGGAGTGTCCTGCCGGGGAGGAAGGGTGTAGTAGTGAGGTACCTCCGCAAGGGTTAATTGGAAATGGAATACCATATGGCCTATTTTAAAGGGTCCTGTATTAGCTGAAAAGCAGAAGTAACATCTCTCTCTAATTCCCTATTGGACCCAATTTGACCAGAATTTCTGATAGTTTGGGAAGAGCTTCTTTCATCCAATTTCTTGCAATTGAAGTTTTGATTACCTGAAAAATTTGAGTCATAAGCGCTTTATTTTTTATTTCCATTTTTGGAGGAAATATATTGAACAACGCAGTCTGAGGTTTTGCTGTAATGTCTATCTTAAGTGTATTAGATATATATTCAAAACATTCCTCCCAGAGTAAAAGGGATATAGGACAATCCCACCATATATGGAACATGTTAGCTGGTTTCCCATATTTCCTCCAGCATAATTTGGCTTCTGGGTTGAATGATAAGAAATACAGCTTGGAGGGAACCCAATACAATCTGTTAAGTAATTTAAATTGAATTTCTCTCTGGTTTACATTTTTCACAAACCTATTTAAAGTTTTTAGAGCTTGATGCCATGTCTCTTTAGATACCTTTAACTGCATGTCTTTTGCCCAAAGATCCATGGGTTTAGTTGTATACCTCTGTGTTTGCTTGTAAAGAATCTCACTACACTTTGATATTAGATGTCTAGTATTTTGGGACACTATCAATGTTTCGAAATTATTTAAACGATGTTGGTTGGTGTCTTTAATTCTATCTTTCAAGACTTGTGACAGTTTGTATGAAGTGAACCAACGTTTAGTTGAAATGTTATATTTCTTCTTTAACATATTATAATCTAATATTTTACCTTTATCTATAATATGACCCAATAAGTATATTCCCTTATCTTTCCATTCAGGTTCTAGGTGAATATGATTTAATCGTGCCAATGTTGTCAGGGGAGTAAGTTCACTATATTTCTCTAGAAATTTTAATTTTTTATTAATTTTTATCCACTCTTTTACCGTTGCAGTCAGGAGAGTTGCTCTAGGGTTGATAAAGGGTATTGCTAGTTTTGGAGTAAAGAAAAGAGCATTAAGATCAATGATTTTGAGCATATCACTTAACACCTGATTCTCAGGATGATTGGAAAGAGGTTGACTCCACTTAATATATTGAGCTAGCTTAATTGCTTCCTGATAGTGGGAAACTATTGGGTATGCAATGCCGCCTTTCATAAAATTTCTACTCATTATTGCTTTTTTAACCCTTATCTGTCCCTTATTATTAATATATCTATCGATCAACCTCTGAAATTTAGCTAACTAGTGGCTTGTAATTGGGAAAGGGAGGGATCTTAGTACATAATTGAGCTTAGGAAGAAAGGACATCTTTACTGATGCAATTCTACCGGAGAAGGAGATTTAATTGACCGGCCATTTCTCGATGAGCTCTTTAGATATTTTGTATAAGTTATTCAAGTTAGAATCCTGAATGCATTGTAGATCCAGACTAAACTGAATTCCCAGATGTGTGAATCCATTTGTATAAGCCAGCTGGTACATGTTAATTAGGCTCTCAACATCGTTCTCTGGAATGTTAATACTCAAGGCTTCGGATTTTTCTATGTTTAATTTATAATTAGACACTTTACTATAATTAGCGATAATTTCCATCAGCGCCTTCATAGATGATTGTGGCTGCTCCATACAGACTACTACATCGTCCGCAAAGAGGGAGATCTTATATTCCTTTTTACCTAATCTAATTCCTTTGAACTCTGATGAAGCCCTAATAGCTATAGCAAGAGGTTCTAAGATCAGGGCAAATAGAATGGGGGATAGAGGACAATCCTGACGGGTTCCATTTGTTACCGCAAAATAATCTGATTGTACTCCTTTTCCCAGGACCGATGCAGATGGAGCCTTGTATAAGGCAGCTATGGCTTTAGATGCAAAGGCATCAAACCCATATCTATGGAGGGTCTGCATCATAAAATCCCACCCTACCCTGTCGAATGCTTTTTCCGCATCCATTGACAGGAATAGGGTGGGAATACCTTTTTTTTCTGCAAAGGTTATTAAATGAGTCAATTTATGGGAATTGTCAGAGCCCTGCCTCCCTGGGACAAAGCCTGTTTGATCACTCAATATTAATGATTTAGAGATTTCTGTAAGTCTTAAGGCCAAAACCTTGGCATATATTTTAGTGTCTATATTCATGACCGAAATTGGTCTGAAATCTTTACAAGTATTTGTTTCCTTATTTTGTTTTGGTATAGTTATTATATTGGCTCTAAGCATCTCTGGTAGAAACGTTCCTGTGGTTTTAATTTCAATAAATGAGGATACAATAGTTGGCATTAGCACTTCCCCAAATACTTTGTAATAAACTGTAGAAAACCCATCTGGGCCTGGTGCCGTATGATTTTTTAAATTTTTAATGACACGGCTAATTTCTACTTCCGTTATCAGGCTGTTTAATGCTTCCTTTTCCTTCCTTGAGATTACTGGAAAATCAATCTGATCTAGAAAGAAAGTTATATAATTTCTATTTGGTGTTATAAAATTTTCATCTGAGCTTAAATTATACAGGGATTGGTAGAATTTAGCAAATTGAGCCACAATTTCTTTTGGCTTAAAGATTTTTATTCCCTGTTTTTCCAGATAGTGGATATTGTTTTTTTGATAATTTTGCTCGCAAGGTCTTTCCCTATTCGATTGTCGAAATGAAATGATTTTTGTTGTAAACGCCACAAACTCTTATCTGAGCGTTTTTGGTTTATTTTATTGATTTCATTTCGAATCACTTTTATCTCTCGCGGAAGGATGTAATTTGCTTTTATTTTGTTTTCATGTTCCAGTTGATATAGTTTTACATGTAGGAATCGTAGGGACAAGCCTCTCTGTTTAACCCAAATGATTTTTATCTTAATTAAAATACCTCTTATATATGCTTTTAATGTGTTCCAAATTGTTATATTTGATGGAACTGACCCCAGGTTGATTTACAGAAATTGTTTAATTTCTGTTCTAATAACATTTAATCTTTCCTTGTCTTTCCATGCCCTCCTAGAATTAGCTGCTCTCTTTTCCTGTAATTGGAGGGTAATTGGGTAATTTTAGAGTGGTCCGAAATGGTTATTAAACCAATTTTAACTGATTGAATTGTATTTAACAAAGACTCATTCACTATAAAGTTGTCAATTCATGAATACATCTTATGAGATACAGAATAGTATGTGAGGAATTGACTCTGCCGGGTTTTGAACCCTGGTCCCCAGGCTGCTATACCTCTTCCCTACCACTGCGCCAGCCTGCCTTTGCGAATTTCACTGAGATCTGATAACCTTGACTCTGCTAGCAATTGTATCAGTGACTAAGTCTCTTCAGCTGTGTCTGGTCAGGTGTCTAGTCCTTGGCCTTTATAAGGCACTTCCTGTTTATGTACCTTGCCAGATTATTGTGTGGTTCCTGATCACGTCAATAAAGCTTGTTCCTGTTTCACCTACAAATTGCTGAACTGGATTATTGCTGACCTTGGCTGCTGGTCTCCACAACCTTGTGATTCCATATCATTACAGAATAATCTGGCCGCTTTCATGGAGACTGCCGGGTCAGAATCTGCATTGGCCCAGCAGGTTGCTTTATTTGCAAGAACCGTGCAGACCAAGACCATTCAAGTGCTGCAGGACCAGGTAGCTAAACTGCAGGCCCAACAGGTTGCTTTTACTGCAAGAAATGAGCAGACACAGGCACAGACCATTCAAGTGCTGCAGGACCAGATAGCTGAACTGCAAAATAAAATTCAGTCAATGCACAGTGAGTATACCAGCTACAGGGCACGAGATGTTGCGGCTGCTACTGTTACACCTGCACAAGATGCCCGCTTGCCCCTACCAGAAAAGTTTGGAGGAGATCGCAAAAAATGTAGGGGTTTCCTAAATCAATGCCGTTTGCACTTTATGATGTTACCTCAACGATTTCCATCTGAAAGAGAGAAGGTGGGATTTATTTTATCCTTATTCAAAGATGAAGCCCTGGCTTGGGGCTCCCCTCTTCTGGAACAGGACAGTCCAGTCTTGTGTAATATAAATGACTTTCTTGAGGCCATGTGCCTAGTTTTTGATGACCCAAATCGATGTGCTATAGCAGAAGCCACTCTCCTTCATTTGCATCAAGGGAGGCGCTCGGTGGCTGAATATGCTGCTGAATTCAGACAGTGGGTTGCTGATACTACCTGGAACCAATCAGCCCAGAGGTTCCACTTCAGAAAAAGTCTCTCAGAAGCTATAAAAGATGAGCTAGCTCGTGTTGATCTTCCTGCTGACTTTGATGCATTTGTGCGTTTGGCTATCCGTATTGATCGGAGACTTTCTGAAAGAAGATTGGAAAGACAAGGCTCTTTTAGACCCAGTACTACTCCAATTTCCTATTCAAGAACTTCTACTCCGATCCTACAAACACATACAGACTCTGAGCCAGAGGCTATGCAGGTAAATCTAATAAGAGGGCCATTATCCAACGAAGAAAAACAGTGGCGACGCACTCACAATTTATGTCTGTATTGTGGTAGTGCAGGGCACTATGCCATCAATTGCCCTAGCAAATCCAAAAGAACAATAGCTATGGCGGCTGAGGGTGCACAGATTCAACACCAATCCCAGATTTCAGATCAACTGGATTCTGTCACACAACCCTTGTTTTCTCTGGCTCATGGTAAAGAGGGTATGTTGACTCAACATCCTCATTTTGTGGTGCCTATCACGTTGCAATGTGGTGATCGTAAAATTTCAACTACAGCAATGATAGATTCTGGAGCAGGCGTAAACTATATGGACATTACATTTGCAGCAGGAAATAGAATTCAGTCTATCCCTAATTCTTCACCTGTGTTAATGGAGACAGTTGACAGTTCTCCACTTACGTCAGGCCCGGTTACACATGAGACTGTGCCCTTAATGTTGACTGTGGAAGTAAATCACCATGAGGCTATCTCTTTCCACCTAATTTCCTCAACACAGTTTCCAGTGATTTTGGGGGTACCTTGGCTTGCTCTGCATAACCCACAGATTGATTGGAAGATCAGAACTTTGTCCTTTCCTTCAGAACACTGCTTAATGAATTGTCAACCCTCTAAGGTAACACCTGTTGCCACAACAATTGATGAAATGGTTGCTACAAACTTGACAAAGCTTCCTCTACAATATCGTGATTTTGCAGATGTCTGTGATAAGAAGAATGCTGATCAGCTTCCTCCACACAGGCCTTATGATTGCCCAATAAAGCTGTTGCCTGGGGCTGCTATCCCATTTGGCCGTATATATTCCCTTTCTGAGCCTGAATTAAAAGCTCTTCGTGAATACCTACAAGAAAATCTTGCCAAAGGCTTTATTCGACCATCTACTTCTCCAGCAGGAGCTCCTATTTTCTTTGTAGAAAAGAAAGATGTCAGCCTACGGCCATGCGTTGATTACAGGGAATTAATAACATCACTGTTAAAAACCGCTACCCCTTGCCTCTGATTCCTGAACATTTGGAGAGACTTCGCTCAGCTAAAATATTTACGAAGCTTGATCTTCGGGGGGCATATAATCTGGTTCGCATAAGACCCAATGATGAATGGAAAACAGCTTTCAGAACCAGGTACGGGCATTACGAATATCTAGTAATGCCTTTTTAGCTGTGTAATGCCCCTGCAACTTTCCAGCATCTTATCAATGATGTACTACGAGATCTCCTGGATCAGTTTGTTGTGGCATATTTAGACGATAGCCTAATATTCTCTGATAATCTTGAAAACCACAGAAAACAGGTCCGTATAGTTCTAGAGCGCCTTCGTACCCACCGCCTATACATTAAACTAGAAAAATATGAGTTTGAACAAACAGAAATTCAATTCCTGGGGTATGTAATAACTCCCAAATGTTTAAGTATGGACGCAAGTAAAATTAAAGCTGTGCTGGACTGGCCCATCCCCAAGAAAGAAAAAGATGTTCAGAGATTTGTGGGGTTTGCCAATTTTTACAGGCGTTTCATTAAGAATTTCTCTGCCGTTATTACACCGATCACTGAACTCACACGTAAAGGGACTCCTTTTCAGTGGTCCGATAAGGCGGATACCGCATTTTCCCGATTGAAGACTCTGTTTACCTCTGCCCCTGTCCTTGTACTTCCTCAGCCGGAATTACCATTTATTGTGGAAGTTGATGCTTCTGATTCAGCTGTTGGTGCTATACTGTCTCAAAGGACTGGACCTAAGATGCTGTTACATCCGTGTGCCTTCTATTCCCGCCAGATGGTGCCATCAGAAAGAAACTATGACATAGGGAATAAAGAACTATTGGCTATAAAAGCTGCCTTCACCGAATGGAGACATCTGTTGGAGGGAGCTACCCATCCAATTACTGTCCTCACAGATCACAAAAATCTGGAATGTATTCGATCAGCAAAGAGACTGTCAGCCAGACAAGCACGCTGGTCCCTATTCTTCTCGAGGTTTAATTTTTTGGTTACATACCGTCCTGGCTCCAAGAATGGTAAGGCGGATGCCTTGTCTAGAATAGCTGACCCCCTCCATACTACCAAACCAAGACCACCATCTTGCCGGAGGATATATTTATAGGAGTTACATTTCCTTCTGATCTGATGTCTCGCATTAAAAAGGGCTACGCTGAAGACCCAGTTCTTCGTGATCCTCCTCGTGACCTCCATATGACGATTCTTAATGGGTTTTGGATTTTTCAACAACGTCTGTTTACTCCAGAGTCAGTGCGACTGGACCTTTTACGTCTCTACCATGACTCAAAACCAGCAGGTCATCCAGGAATCCGAAAGACGAAAGACCTACTTGCCCGATCCTTTTGGTGGCCGAAGTATCATGAGGATGTTAAGAAGTATGTGTCCTCTTGTGATGTATGTGCCAGACATAAGACTCCTCGCTCATCCCCTGTTGGCTTGCTTCAGCCTCTTCCGATTCCTCATCGTCCCTGGGGATCTATATACATGGACTTTATTGTGGAACTACCTCCCTCTAAGGAACACACTACCATTCTTGTTGTTGTGGACAGGTTAACTAAGATGGGTCATTTCATACCAGCTCGTGGTCTCCTTTCAGCTAAACAGACGGCTGACCTGGTTATTCGGGAAATATTTCGCTTGCATGGAGTGCCTGATGAAGTAGTTTCTGACAGAGGAGTGCAGTTTACATCTCGTTTTTGGAAACATTTTTGTTCTAATCTAGGTATTAATGTTAATCTGTCGTCAGCTTTTCATCCGCAAAGTAATGGACAGACTGAGCGAACCAACCAGACTTTGGAGCAATATTTGCGGTGCTATATTAGTTACCTGCAGGATGACTGGCTTGGATTTTCTACCCACGGCGGAGTTTGCCTATAACAATGCCCAACACTGCTCCACTTCTTTGAGCTCATTTTTTGCCAACTATGGTTACCATCCGACCTTTCTAGTCAGTCTCCCAATTACTACTCCCATTCCTGCTGTCACTGACCGGCTAACCGCCTTACGTGATTCCCAAGCACTGTTGAAAGAGACTCTTTTGGAGGCTCAGAAATGTTACAAAAGAGCTGCTGATAGGCATAAAAAGGAGGCCCCAGTCTATCACGTTGGTGACAAGATGTGGCTGTCAACAAAGAATATTAAGCTTCGGATTCCTTCTCATAAATTGGGTCAAAGGTTCATGGGACCTTTTGAGATCATTGCTCAGATCAATGCTGTCACTTTCCGTTTGCAACTCCCGAATTCCATGAAAATACATCCAGTGTTTCACGTTGCACTGCTTAAACCTTTTCATGAAAATACTTTCCCTGCCTGCCCCACCTCCAGTCCTCGTGGATGGTGAGGATGAGTACGAAGTGGAAAAAATTCTTGAATCCAGGATCTTCCTTAACAAGCTTCAGTATCTGGTTCGCTGGAAAGGCTATGGTGAGGAGGAGAGTTCGTGGGAACCAGTGGACAATATTCACGCTCCTGATCTCCTTCGGTCTTTTCATGTGCAGTACCCTGCTAAACCAGGTAATAGGGCATCCAGAGGCTGCACCTATAGAGGCGGGGGTAATGTGAGGAATTGACTCTGCGGGGTTTTGAACGCTGGTCCCCAGGCTGCTATACCTCTTCCCTACCACTGCGCCAGCCTGCCTTTGTGAATTTCACTGAGATCTGATAACCTTGACTCTGCTAGCAATTGTATCAGTGACTAAGTCTCTTCAGCTGTGTCTGGTCAGGTGTCTGGTCCTTGGCCTTTATAAGGCACTTCCTGTTTATGTACCTTGCCAGATTATTGTGTGGTTCCTGATCACTTCAATAAAGCTTGTTTCTGTTTCACCTACAAATTGCTGAACTGGATTATTGCTGACCTTGGCTGCTGGTCTCCACAACCTTGTGATTCCATATCATTACAGTGTAATCTCTCTCAGTTGTATTTATGAGGCGCCACGTGTCATACAAATGGTTTCTCACAAGTAATTTGGAGAAGTCCTGTGATAATTTTTCTATTTGTTTATAGTTTTTAGGAGTCTTGGTATAACTTCTTTCCATCTTAGGGTCCGGAGTCATATTAAAGTCTCCACCCAAAATTCGCCCTCCCATGGCAATCTTGTCCAGTTTCTTTAATACTCCCTTCAAAAATATGTTTTGTTTATTATTTGGAGCATATACATTTACTACTGAGATTTGTTCACCATTTATCTCCCCTACCCAAATAATGTAATGACCATTTTTGTCCAAAACCACTAATTCTTCTTTTAATTTTAAATTTTTGTTAAACATCATTAAAACTCCTCTTGAGTTTTCTTTTTGGCACGCATTATATACTTGTGGGAATTTATGTTTAGCCATGTGGAATGTCTTTCCCTTATCCCAATGGGATTCTTGGATCAATACAATGTCTGGGTTAGATTGAATCAGCATTCTAGCAATAGAGGCTCTATTTGATGGAGAATTTAGACCCCTTACGTTGTAACGCACTATATTCAAACCCAACATTTCCCTCCCTCATCTGACTCCTCCTACCACCCCTGGCTACATCCACACTACCAGACTTTCTACATTCTCTCTTTAAACCGATTTGATCCAGTCTACCCATTCAATCCTCAGCCCTTCGGGGGGGGGGTTGCAATTCCAGCCAACTCCTCTTGTAAACCAGTGGGCGTAAACGGTGAAGGGATATGTAAGGTCCTCCATGGAGGTTCTTCCCACGCATATATATCTTTATTTTATCTTGTTTTCCCCTCTTTTGTTCCACCCCAACCCTCTTTCCTCCCCAACTATGTTTCTTTATTCTACTCTATCCGAGCATTTAGCCCGGAATAATCTCTCTTAGCCTTACCGTTTCTATTGGGCTATTAGTATTTCGAAATTCTACTAATGTAACTATACTATGCCACCCAGTATCCTGGTCTTACGAACATACAAAGCTCAAGTTTGTGTTCTACCATAGTATTAAATGTGAAGGGAAACACTTGCCCCCTTCTCTTCATTCTACTCTATATTTGTTCGCCTTTCTCTTTTCTGTTCCCTGTTCTTCTTTCTCCCCTTTTTCCTTTTTTCCCCTTTTCCCTTGCTTTTCCTTCCTTCCTTCCTTCCACCCCCCCTCCCTCCCCCTCTCCATTCCCCCATGTCTCATTAATCTCTCTTCTTCCCCCCCCCATCCTTGACTGCCTCCTTCTGGTTCCCCCCTCCCCCTACTCTTCTTCGGATTCTACAGTGCCAATTTATATTTACCCTTTATCCCCTTCATTATATGCTTCTATCTTTATTCTCTTTTATAATATTCGTGGATAGTGTTAAAGTTTTTATAATATCAAGAAAAAATTTATGATATATTGAAACCCTTTGGTGTGCATATGATTCAATTCCTTTAAATTAAATTGTTGGTGAAACTATAAATAGTAAATGTGCAAATTTCCAAATAAAGTTGAATGTGTAAATATTGCAATTCTTCCCTTATTCTAGCATTATCCCTCATATTAATTTATGCATTGACTAAGTTGGTTCTACATAACCCCCTTGTGCTTTTAATACAAACATTTGCTACTCAACATCTAATTAAATTTTATGTGTCCTCAATAAATGTTATTATTAAAAAAATCAATAAAATCCATAAAAACCATTACCATATAAGTGTTTACTTCAATCCTATACCTTAAATTATTTGCCACTTAACAAATTATCCCCCCTCAAAAAAAAAAAGTGCCTTGCTATTAACCATATTGCATCAATTTAACCCCCGCATTTCATAATAACCTTGAAGTGCATTCATAACAAATGTACTATGCAATTTCCTAAAAGGAAAGGCACTATAACATCCCAATCATCAGGATATATCAATCTATGAGTTTTAAGGGTAGAGTACCCGATAAACCACAAAAAAATTTTTTAGAGAAGGGGAGAGAAAAAAAAAGGGGGGAGGTAAGAGGGGGAAGGGAAATTCATTCCCAGTTATGGAAGTCATGCAACTGAACAAGAGAAAAATAAAGTTTACATCTCAAAATTCCCAGTTACTGAAAAGGTCTTCTCCCTCTTTAAGTGTAGTAATTTTGTGCCATCTGGAGTCTCTTAATATTGAAAGACCTATCTGGAATACCCATTTATATGGAATTTCTTTTCCCCTCAGTTTCTGCGTGATGGAAACAAATTGCTTTCTTTTATTTCTCATAGAGGTAGAAATGTCCGAAAATATTCTGTTCGAGTAAGGGGGATCAAAGGTTGTAATTCTGTAGCTAGCTTTTATTATTTGATTTTTCAATGGCAAATGGTGAATTTTTACCATTATGTCTCTGGGAGACTCTATATCAATATTTTTTGGCTTAGGGAGCCTATGAGCCGCATCAAACTTGAACTTTATATCCGCAAAATCCGGCACTAGATAGGAAAAGTATTTAGTGAGGTATACGTCCAGTTCCTTCTTAGATATTTTTTCATCAATCCCTCTTATTTTCAAATTGTTAATTCTTGATCTGTCTTCAAGTAAGTCCACCTTGTTTTCTAATGATTTTATTTTCCCATCCATTATTTTGATGGTTTCTTTAGAAGAGGTTTTTCCTTTTTAATTGATTCACAGGTACATTCCAATACTGCCATTTTAGCTGTGTTTTTTTGTATTGCCTTGATATTTAACAGAATTTGATTTTTAAATTCATCAAGAAATTTATTTTGGAACTTCTCTAAAATATTTTCCAATTTTCCAACCTCCAAATTCACTGTATTTATATCAGAAAATGTATCTACAGTATTATCGACACATGCCTCTGTAGATTTATCCCCTATTGGGGAAGCCAAGAGAGACAAATCCGTTGATTTTTGCGCCATTTTAGGAGAGAAAAATTATTTGGATTTGGGAGGTGATCTTATTTTATCTTTATTTTTGTTTTTCGGAGGCATTGTGTAGAAGTATATCAAGAATCGAGTTCCTGAGATGTTCCAAAAAAAAAAAGGGATTTCCAGTTCCACTTGTGAATGAGTGTAATCCCGGTCAGGGTCTTTTAATTGAGGATATTTTATTCTTTTATATATATAAGAGCTTATTTTCCAATTATGGGTAGAAAAAAGCTTTGGAGCTAAGTCACCTTATTTTTGAGTATTTGGCCCACCTTTAATCACGTTGTGGAGCCTACTCTTATCCTTTATTCCTTATGACCTTAATATTATTACAACCTGGATAATATTGTTCAATACAATTTTCCCCATTCAATATACAGCCTCTAGAAGAGGCCGATCAAGGGACATTTAGGTTGTAATGTTTTTCTTTTTTTGTTTTTTTTTAATACGTTTTTTTATTTATTTATTACGTTTTTAGAAAGCATACAGAAAACAAATTTGGACATACAAAACAAGGCATACACAAACAAAAACACAGGTGCCTTAATAGGTAAATAAGGCACTAAATACATACTCAATTATTTAAATTTCAATGTGGGAGCATTACATAACTGTTCGATATCTAAACACACAATGCATGTTTATAAAAGAAAAACAGAATTGAAAAAAAAAAAAAAGAGAAAATTATTTTGCACTAAGCTTAGTAAGATCAAGGTTACTCATATGGGATCATCCTAACCACAGGATAGAAAGCTTGGAAACATTATATAGACTCCATATATTAGTCCCATTTCGACCAACTAAAATGACGGGCATAGCACTCCGAGAAAATGTCATTACGGTTATTCATCAATTCTCTATTTATATGGACAAGGTTACGTAGTTCGTAAATTGTTGGAATCGTGGGTTGCTTCCAATATTTTACTATAAGGTACTTAGCCACCAACAGAATGTGGCATGTCAAGTATCTCTCTATAGAGGTAATTTCTCATCTTCTCCCTCTTGTGGAGTTTTTTAACCCCGTAAAATTATGCTCCAACTCCTATATATACTGGTATAGACCTCCTCATTTCTTAATGGCTAGGGCCATATATCATTTGTAGGACTTTGTCTATGTGTTTGCATATAAATACCATAAGTCCATTCAGTTGGAAGTCAGTAATTATACATAAAGGGTGCTCTATTAGAGCCTTACCCGACCTCAAGATGTTGTCTGCAAGTAGCTGCACCGAGGTTGGTGAGAGGCCTGGGATGTCCAGTGCTCTAAGCAGTAAGGGCTCCCTTCTACAGGCCCGAGCACGCCAGCGTTCTCCAATCTCCTTACTGTGTTGTCCCGCTTCCTGTATCTTCACAGTGTCTTTGTTTCCCCTTTTCGAGCACTCTCACCGCCCGCGGGACCTCAGAAGCAGAAGCAGACGTTGGATCTGGTCGTGAGGTGGCAGAGGTAGGAACAGCCTCTATCCGCTGATATCCTGGCCGGTATCCACACAGGCAGGGAGAGCTAGGCAAAATGGAGCAGGGTCTAAAGACGCCAGGAAAGTTGACATTTCTTGCTCAAAAGCAGCTGGAAGGCTGTACTCTTCGTGCCGTTATCCCATGCCTGCAGTAAAATTCTGCATAAGAGGATTATGCGTTGGGAAGGCCTTAGGGAGTGGGTTAGGGGATACAGAAGTCCAGCGTGGGCTCCTCCATCGGACTACATGAGCAACGGCTCACGTGTGCATATCCGGTAACGCCACTCTAAACTTTGTCCTAGGTCCTCTCCTTTTTAACATTCTATTAATGACTTAGAAGTTGGACTGGAAAGTATTGTCTCAATTTTTGCTGATAACACAAAGTTGTACAAGGTAATTAAATCAGAAAATGATGTACTTTCCCTCCAAAGGGATTTGCATAAATTAGAATGGGCAACTAAATGGAAGATGAGATTTAATACAAATAAATGTAAAGTTATGCATTTTAGAAGGACAAATATCCATGCAATTTATAATCTTAATGGAGCAAATGTAGGGGTATTAGATATCTAAAGGGAGTTGGGAGTACTTGTAGACAATCACCTTGGTAACAGTGCTCAATGCCAAGCAGCATCTGCAAAGCCAAATAAAATATTAGCATGTATTAAGAAGGGTATAGACGCAAAGGAAGCAAATATAATTCTAACATTATACAAATTTCTAGTACACCCTCATTTGGAATATGGAGTACAATTTTGGGCTCCACTTCATAAAAAGGACATTTTAGAGCTGGAAAAAGTACAGAGAATGGCAAGAAAACTAAGAGGAATTACTAATCTATGAAGTAAGACTAACCAAATTAAACTTATTTTCTTTAGAAAAAAGGTGACTAAGAGGGGATATGTTTACCTTATACAAATACATCCAGGGTCAATATAGGGATTTGTCAAGTGTACTTTTTGTACCAAGAGGTTATCAACTGACAGGAGGACATCCCTTGAGGTTAGAAGAAAAAATATTCCACCTTAAATAAAGAAAAGGGTTCTTTCTCTAATTCTCTACCAAAGGAGGTTGTGACAGCAGATTTGATAGATAGCTTTAAAAAGGGGTTGAATATTTTTTCGAATAAAAGGGCATTCAGGGTTATCCTGGATAATTAGAGAGTATTGATTCAGGTAGGAGTCTAATAGCTAGTATCTGGGGTCAAAAAGGAATTTATGTTTTTTTTCCCTTATGATACAATTGGCAAATGTTTCAATGTTTTTTTTTTTTTTTTTTTCAGTTTGTCTTTCTCTGGATCAATTAATAATTAGCAATTTACAATTATTATCAGGTTATAAATAATCCACATATTATTTTGTTAAGAAGAGATTACTATTACTCTGTAACTATTATTTATTATTATTATTAACTTTTATTTGTAACGCGCCAACATATTCCTTAGTGCTGTACAGGAGAAAGAACAGAGAAAAAAAAACCACAATGTTAACAAATCGGCATGAAAAGGGGGGGCCCTGTTTTGAGCTCAGAATCTTTGTAGAATGTGCTTTTTCCAAAGCACCAAACACGATAAGAGCTCGCCACTTACAATCTAAAGGGAATGAAAGAGGCAGAAACTTGGGCAAGAAAAGATTAGGAGTAGATACAGTTAGGTAGGAGTAAAAGCTTGCTTATGTAAGAAGGTGTGAGAGTCTGAAATTTTTTTACATTTAGTGGGAGAGGGAAGGGGGCTGATAAAGTTGGAGTGCGGTGAGTGGCCGAAGTATGTGATATGCTATAATATTGCTAGTGATCAGCTAATATAACCTGCAAATTAAGATATCAGAAGAGGAGCCAGGTTTAGGAGATATATAAGAGATAAGAGTGGGTCTCACAGAAGCATTTCTCCTTGAAAGCTGTAGGAGATGGAGGATATAGTGACTGGAGGAAGGAGCAGAGTTTGTGGGAGCAAACAAAAGGGGAGGAAATGAGAGAAGGTGAAAAGGTTATCATGTTGGAGGCATGATGTGGGACAAGTAAGGAGGAAAATCTGAGAAACAGACAGGAGGTAATAGAGAAGGAGAGAAGAAACATTGTGTCACAGTATGTAATCTTAGATGAATAATCAGGAGTAGTAAGCAGGTGTTGCTAATTTGTATGGATCTATAATGTAAGGGAGTGCATGGGTAGGAAGGTGGGGATTGCAGTCAGGTGTAGAAGCAGTCAGATAGTTGATTTAAAAATGTGTCTGGAAAATAGATATAAGGAATTATTGGGGGAGGAGTGGGCAGGAGGAATGTGATACAGAGTTGTAAGGGCAATATAACCAGTGAAGTGCATAGCCAAACAAACAGTTAAAGTGAAAATAAAACCTATCTGGTGAAATATAATAACAGGGAAATGTAGATTAATATTAATTATCTACAGTATATGAGTGTCATAATTTAATTGTTTAAGGACTCATATTGCCAATAATTTATGAATATGGCCAAGGGAGCATGACATTGTTGCATTGGGATTATGTATTATTGTGTGTGGTTATATGTTGCCTGTACATGGTTATTATGTATCCTAGTTATAATATATTATAAGAGGGAACATATAGAACATATTGGGAATTGGTAAAAATGCTCTGCATAGAAGTTAGCTGCAGATCATTGCACACTCACACATACAGACCTTGGGTCAAGACAGAGGTATGTAATTGAAGTAGTCCTAAGCAAACACTTGAGTTTAACATAAAGTATTTTTCACTAGTCAGCTATAGATATCTGGTGAATTTGATCTCAAGAGCTTTGATAGCCCAAGGTTGCAAGCCAGATGGGCTGACATCACACATACACAAATGTAAACAAGTGTGTGGTATTAGAGAGTATAAATATGTTGTTTTGACCATTCAATAAAGTTGAGAGATAGTTTTAACATATGCACAGTGTGAGACTATTTCTGTATTTTGTATCCTGACTTGGGGAGTGGTCTTGCCATGGGCCACTAGTAACCTGTATTCAGTATTCTCTGCCTGTACCTTTTGGGCATTGCTCTTTTCAGAAGTCGTCTTTTATGCCACAGAGAACAGGAACTACATGGGGAAGGTTTGAACTAGGTTCATATCAAGCCCCCTTGAAGAAGCAGATCATGACAATGAGGTAGGGTGATGGTTGCTGATGGTGAAGTACCTTGTAGCTGGGTCCAGGTGATTGCAGTCAGGGGTAGAAGCAGTTAGATAGTGGGTTTGAAAATGTGTCTTGTAGCTGGGTCCAGGTGATTGCAGTCAGGGGTTAAAGCAGTCAGATAGAGTGTAATCAGACTACTTATTCATAAATGTAATCAGACCCAGCCTGTTCTAAAGAAATAGTCCTATCACTTATCTTGAAAAAGGTGGAATCATAAATGAATAGGTGTTATTGTGTGCATCTTTCTTGAACCTTCTAAGACATGCAAAGTCCATACAGTAGGTAATCCTTTAGTCTGTCCATTTGATAGTTGGTAAGGCAGCTCTAGGTTCCTGATGTGTTTCGAGATGAGGTGTCATTGCATGATTGCCTGATGAAGTTTGTTTGGCATTACTAAGGAGATACAGTAGCAGCAATCCCTGTGGTAATATTTCTACCTGTTTCACCCACATCGGCTCCTAAAGAAGTCTGATCAATTGGGCAGACTAATTGAATATCTAAGGCATGCTGTAACTTTGCTTTGTACAACATATTATTTGTAATATTACTTTACTTTATAAGCCTCAAGACCTATATAAACAATAGCTCATTTTAATCAGTGATTCTACATGTTTTAATACTAAGGGACCAAATATACTACTATTCTCCATATGTTAATTTCTAAAATGTTTTCTTGTTTTTTCTTTCAAGTACAAAGTCGTGGATCTATGCAAACTTTCTTTGCATGATCTAGTTTTGTTTTTTGCAATATCAACTCAATTTATTAGAGCACACATAAACATATTTCTTCTATAATTCACTATTATACTATACTAGCGAATTGCCCATCAAAAATGACAGCAATAAGATTGTAAGGCAGATAATGTTGTTTGCGCGCAAAATTAATTTTGTTCACTGCGAGCCTTGCGCTGAGCGCTTTCGCCTCTCATTGCGAGGCTCTTGGTTGTTTCTGTGCTTTGAGCAGCGTTGGTGTTTTTTTTGGTATGGCAATGAATAATTAATAAAATAAGAAATTAATATACTTTACCTATTGTGAAGTAAAATATGCAGGAAGCATTGTGTTGAGCTGGCAATCTGTTTTCATGTTGCTGCAGCATCAGCGCTGTGGAGCTGCTGTGTAAGCGTCATGAATGTGTAATAGTGTGCGTGCGCGAGGCAAATCCGTTAGGGTAGCTGTATACTTCCAGATTGTATAAGTTAGTGTTCTAAAATGGCGCCTAATGTGTGGTATGCGGCTGTGGCTGATTTAGCGTCCTTGTTTTTGGATGTCGTCCGAATTTTTCGGAAAATCCGTAGGTGTTTGGTGGTGTTTTGCGTGTTTAGGGTCTTTTAGCCTCGTTTTCGTTATGTTCGGCAGCCATTTTTTCTCTCGCTTAGGTGATTTTCAGGTGTCTAAACTCCGAAATTTGGATGTAAATCGAAGTGTAACTTCACTTGCAGAGGTCCTGGGTGCCCCCCTTGCTGTGGGTAAGCTTTTTATGTGTTTGTTGTGTGTATTTATTGTGTTTCTAATGTTTTTCAGGTCGCGCGGTTTGCATCCTTGTTTTCGGATCTCGTACGTCTTTTTCGGAAAATCTGTAGGTGTTTGGTGGTGTTTTGCGTCTTTAGAGTGCTGTAGCCTCGTTTTCGTTTTTTTCAGTGGCCATTTTTTCTCTCGCTTAGGGGATTTTCGGGTGTCTAAACTATTTTATTTGGAGTTGAATTGAGGTGTAACTTCCGTTTTCGAGGTCCTGGGTGCCCCCCTTGCTGTAGGTAAGCTTTTTATGTATTTGTTGTGTGTATTTATTGTGTTTTTCATGTTTTCATGTGCGCGGGTTTCGGGCGGTTTTTGCGAAGGACGTAATGGTTTGTAACGCGTCTCGTATTTTTGTTTTGTAACTCCGTAAATTTTGCAAGGTCTGTAGTTGCTGGCCAGGAGCACCTTTGCGAGGGCCGCAGGCTCGCTGCGCAAGCCTGCAGCATTAACAACAGTCTGCATGCTCACAACTATATATGTGATGTAGCATTAAACATGCGTTCATATATATGTTATTCATAATGCTGAAAATCTAGACTGTATTAACATTATCCAGATAGTACTGTAACATTCACAAACACATGTGGATAAAGTTCTTTGTACAGACTTCAGTAATGCCATATATTAATGAAAAGTGGGCATTTTTAATTTATTCTCTCTGGATTAGGAAGTAAATATATCAGTAAGAATATGCGGACTCACTTGTGCACAGATTTATAAAGGTAATATAACATTATTTTTATTTCTCTGAGAAAAGATTTGCATAAAATATATTGTAGATATTACCATGCCCTTGGAAATGTTTTATTATTGCTAACTAATTGCTTCCACTGTAACACAGATTCAGCATATCTGGTTAATACGTCTATTTCAGGGCACTATTAGGGCACCTCATTAGTGCATCTGCATTTCCTAAACTGCCGGCACTGTAAGTATACTGTTACATCAGAAGCATGTTTTTTTCCCTCATGTGTGAACATGGTTAGTTTATACAAAATGCCTCCGGAGTAATTGGATAGTTCTAAATTAAGCATAAGAATAAAAAAAAAAAAAAATATATATATATATATATATATATATATACATATCTTACCAACTTGTTCCCCAACATCAGGGATTTAAACAAGACAGTGCAAGTATATGTAGTACAAGTATGAAATGTTTGCCATATTTTTAATTGTACTTAGCCATACAGAATATGTTTTTGTGTTGAAGCTTTATAAATAAACAATACTATATATATACTATATATATACTATAATACTATATATATATGTGTGTTGTTTAGTCATTCAGTTGTGTCCAACTCTCCCTGACCCTATGGAGTGCTGCAGGCCAGGCACATCTTGTTTCTGGTTGTGCGTATGCATAAGGTCTTATTGGCAAAGATACTGGAGAGTTTTGCTAGTTCCTTCTCCAGTGGACTGCAATTTGCGTGACCTCTCTGCTATGACCTACCCATCTTGGGTAACCCTACATGGTTTAGCTCACAGCTTCATTGTAGTACACAGTCCCCTTCACCACAACAAGGTAGTGATCCAGAAGGGGATTTATAGCTTACACAGCTACTATTATTGTTACAAATACGCACTTTTTTTGAGCCACAGTTCTTTATAATTATGTGTTTTTGCTTCAGGTGATATACTTGCTTTTAAATTCTATGTGATTTATTGTACCTTTGTATTTTAACAATATACAAATTTGTATTCTAGATTACAAGAAAGACATTTATATATTTATACTGTATAATTATCACTTTTGGTCTTTCAGAATTACTGGTTGAGAGATGTCTTAAATGTTTTATGTAATAGACAGTTTCTCTTTTTCTTGGTTACCCTTGGTTACAATTGCTAGGAAACCAGAACAGTGGGAAAAAAAAAAAAATCTTAATAATAGTAATAAAATATTTAGCAAATATAAGAAAAAAGGAAATAATATTTTGCTTATGTATTTTTTTTATATTTATAGACATTACAATTTCATAATCCAGATTATACTAACTAAATTAAAAAAAATAATGCTGTAATGAAATGTTTAGGGAATTAGACGAAAATGAGAAATAAAAGAACACTTAACAGAACTTGACAAATTTGCACAGGTCGCTTATGATCAATAGTGACATGTTGTATCTGAGCTTATCTGCCCGATTCTAAAGTAATCCAAAAACATAACTACAAATATACAGATACCTGGTATAAAGTTATTTCATTTCAGATCTTCCGATGTAGCCAGTGCTGGTACAGAAATGACTCCAAGCAAGATGTAGGCAAGGAATTACCTTTTGTCAGACACAGTAATATATTTAATTCTCTAAAAACCCAATGTCTACCTAGGTATAAAAAGTCTATTCAATAAAAAAGTTAAAGCAACAAAACTGAGACAATTGAAACTGGCATTTGTTTAAGTTAAAGAACCACTGTAGTCAAATATTTTAAATATCATACTTGTTAACTACACTTGAAAAAAAGCAGCATTTTTTTTAAATATAAAAAATAATAATTATAATTTTGTATGTAATGATGCTGCTATGGAATCTACCATTTTAGTTTCTAATTATTTACTTCCTGAGGTGAGAGGAGACTTTAAATGCACGGGATGTGTCTATCCAGACAATGGAAATGTGGCTGTAATAAATTGTTGTGCTGTCAATAGGTTTAAGAAAAGCTTGTTACAAGGACACCCAGCTAGTTTACAAGGACAACATCTCCTGAAAAAGTAACAGGCAAGATCAGTTTGGAAAAGTAAATTATACCAAACATTATATAATAAATGGTTGTAAAAATATATAAACGGTGTGTTTGTATTTTGCTTAATAAACATTTTGTGTGACCTAGCCATTCTGGACAGGGCATTGGAATATTAAATATCCAAAACTTCTAATTGTGTTTGTGGGAAACCAGAGTGGACATACGCTGTGTGTGAGTTAAGCAGTTTTATCAAATCTTGAAGGTAAGTGCATGTATGTTTTTATACTATTTAATGATTTTACCGATGTGGATGATGTCCATCTGTCCTTGAGGTCTTCTCACTTTTCCACTCTTTGAATTTGTTTGCTATTTTCTGATGGATTGAGGAACAGATCTTGTTTTGGAATAAAGCAGGACATCTTTAAAAAGACATTACAGACTTAAGTGCCAGCTGTGCCACATACATTTGGAATTTGTTGTTGTGTATCCAGAAATAGAGAATCCAGTTTGGTCTTTTGTTCAAGTGAAATTGACTTATCTTTAAGAGTCCTAATGTCATTTCTAACCTGTATATATTTGTAATAATGACTATTTGGGAAGCTGAACTGAGTCTGCAACTCAGCAAAGGAAAGTGGGAAGTAAGTATTTGTATCAAATGACTGTTGAAAGGAGTAAAGATATTTTGCCCTCCATTGTTTAAATTGTGTACTATTGAGGCCTGGTGAAAATAAGGGATTGCCCTTTGTGGGAGTAAAATTGACCAGGTTTCTGTGGTGTTAAATAATTTTTGAATGCTAATCAACTAATCCCTAAACAGAATCATGTTCAAAATTGTATATATAGCACAGTGCTCACTATAAAGCATACTCTTTAGAGGAAATGGTTATACTGTATAAGCTCTTCCTCTAAGCTCTAGCTAATGAAAAGTGTGACATCAAGTCTCTTGGGATTCAAAAGCAGCACACTACAATGTACCAGAGTATATTTGGGAGGGCCACAACTCCCCCAGATTTTGGTAAGTGTAGTTTAATTTGGTGAATACAAAGGCCTTTATGATTTCAAAAGAAACACAAGAGTATGGTGTTGATGGGCTAAATATCTATATATATATATATATATATTGGTGGAAACCAACCAATTAGATTGCATTACACTGCAAGTTTGCATAAAAATGTGTATTTTATAAGTTTTTATTGCATTACACATAAATTTAAGGGCACTTTCTGTCATGATTTTAACTGATTTCCATTCCAGCTCAATATCTTTGTGATGCTGTGTAAACAAGGAAAAATGCAATTGCACATCGCGACTAAATAATAAGTGATGTGATCATAAGGATATTGAGCTGGAATGGAAATCAGTGAAAATCATGACATAAATTACCCTTAAATATATGTTTACACAATAAAAACTTATAAAATAAACATTTGCATATTTATTTATTTATGGATCTTGGGCTCCAAAAATAGGGGTCGTCCTATACATGGGGTCGTGTTATACACGGAAAAATACAGTACTTTTCTATAAATTGATCAATGAACTAAAGAAACTATACATTTTTTAATATAGTATGTCTTATACAAATTGCATGACAAGTGATCATAGATAGAGTCTGATAGAGACAATAACATTTTGCTGTAGAGAAGTCTATGAATCATTGTTTTGCCTCTTATCTCATCAGACCTGATATCTAGTTGTAGTGCTGCAACAACTCAACTCTAACAGTAAACATTCATGAAGTATTTTGGTGACAAATCGTATTTTCCTAAGCTCTACTCTATTATTCAATTGCTTAGCTATGCAGTCATATAGCAGTCTACCCACATTAAATTCCCTAGAAAAAGCCCATAAAAGGCTGTTTTTGATACATACACTTGTTAGCATTTAATAATGCAAGCAATGTCAACTGTGTTTTAAAACTGAAATAATATTGAATGCCCTGTATTGGCCCTTATTATCCTATACTGCTATGGAATCTGTAGCAGAATACCAGAGCGTGAAGAAAGAAAGACCGTCCCATGTTGGTCACCCGAGACCAGCTGTCGTTTTTTTTCTGACAGCAGGGTGATTGGGAAGCCCTTGGAGAGCTGACCCGTGCTTGGGAATCTTGGTGAGCGAGCTGTGATCACACTTCAATCCACTAGACACCAGGGAAAATGATATAACAAAAATGTTCCATGCAGCTTGTTCCATGCAGGGCCAGGGGGTTTATTATTTTTGAGAGAACATATCATGGTGAGTACTTCCCGAAATGGGTACTTTTTCTGAGGTTTTCAGTTTTGGTGACTTTGGGTGTATCATCACTTTTCCAGAATCAAATCCTGTTTTAATATGAAAGAGTTTTTGACTTTAAATGTCATAATGAAAGATTTCTAAAACCTTTGCCTCACTGTGTTGAATTTTCCCTGCATCTCTATTTTTAAACCTTTGACTTACTTTTGAAGTGTATCTTTCAGAATATGATTATGGTATTAACTAATCTTGTTGCTAAATCTATGAGTTTGTTTTTCCATTTTTTGCCAAGATTTACCTGAACATGGTTTTTAGTTTTAGATATTTCTGTCTGATTTGAGGAGTCACATAAAGCTGGTAGTGTTTGTAAGCTTTATTTAGTTGTATATGTATTTTTTTAATATTGGTTGCGACTGGTTCTATTATGCTGAGGTATACAAGCAATGAAGTGTCCTCTATGTATAGTTTCAGTTTTATAGTCATTGTCAGTAGCAAATAATTCCCATTGCTTGACAAGTATATTTCCATGTCCTAAAATAATGAAAAATGCCAAGATCTATATGACCTGTTAGTCAGGGTGAGGATCATAACACACAAGACAGGTGTGTGATTTGAGATGATGATAGGATGAATATTTGCTGTGATAACCCAGGGGAGGATGGTTTGCTTTACCCTCTAAAATTCCTGCCTGCAGCTACAAGAATTCTCCTGTGCGATCGTGACCTGCTGTGATATCAGGATCATCAACAGGAGCACCTGGAGCAGAGGATAAGCATAAATGGTACAATCTGCACTTAAATGGATTTGAAAAGGCCAAGGAGACCAATCCTACCCACTGATCTCATTTGGTTCATCTAGCTCCTTCTTGTAGGACGACATCACTTCAGGATGCTAAGTGATTATAGTCCACTAAAAATAATAAAAGTATTTCATCTAAATGACAAACAACATGCATTTGTGTCCCAAACAGAGCATAATCCTTGTTCCTATGGTCTTCATTTTTACATTTCTCCCATACAAATAAACAATGATATATTTACATAGGCCATCCTGGCACCAATCAGCAATGGGTCACTTCCCTTGGTAAACACAAGTTTGACACCTTTTTTCCACTTTGATTTACCCCACATTGGCCAGGTCTGTTTTCAAGGATCTGGTGCAAGCCTGTGTTTTTCTCCAACTAGGTACAGAGGGGCCAATGGCCCCCAGCAACCAGATACCTCCGGTTTGAATTTGCTAGGATATAGTGATTCCATGATATTTGGCCATTATAACATCTGGAGCATATATATTACAGAGAATTATATGGTCAAAATGTAAGGTAATGTCTAGCAACACCTTCATTCTGGATCTGTGGTTTGATTATGGATCTTGCACATTTCTAACTAGAAAAATGACCACTCCTCAAGCTTTATTATTGTATGGGGCAGCATTACCCTGGCCATGTTCACTCCCCTTTAAATGTGTGTTTTGTAGAAATGCTAAATCTTAACACAAAATAAGTTAATTCTGTGAATTCTGAATGGTTAAAATATACCAGGCAAATGTTGAGCCAATCAGAAGCTGCAAAAACTCTGCAAAAACTCTATTTAAGCCAGGAAAGGGAACCAAAAATTAATTAGTTGGTGTGGAGGCCCATTGTAGTGGGCCAGAAGATGATGATCCTTGTCTTTAATCAAGATAGAAGAGGTCCTGATAATACTATCAACATGGATAACCTGCTGATCCAGGAAAGAAGATTGAGGACCAGGACATTGTTGATCATCTCTGGAGGGCCTCACAGGATAGGCAAAATGTTTTTTTGCAAATTACAGGTTTATATATTTTTTTATTTGATTTTATTCATTTTATTATTTTATTTTATTTATTTTATCTTGTGAAGTATTATATTTTATTAATTTATGCATTTTTTATTTTCTGTTATTGATTTTTTTATTTTATGTAACTTTAGATATAGGGACCATTGAGGGGTTCTTATAGACCACCATGGGGGGTAGATTACATGGAGTTCCAATATAGACCCCTGTGGTGGTAGTTAGGCTGCATGGGAGTCCTTAAATGTAGGTGCAATGGAATATCATGCAGGATCTCAGTGGCAAGGTGTTAATTGTAGGTGCTATGGAGGTCATTACAGGACCTCCGTGGCAAAAAGGTTAATAGTAGGTGCTTGCCACTGTGTAAATAGATTCTTGCTGTTTGTGCAACTAAAAGGTAAAATATTGCTTTTTGCCAGTTATGAAACTTGATGGAAACACTGTCCATAGATCTGGACACTTAGAGCCTCATTCAATTTGCGGTCGCCTCCAATTCGGGCACTATTTAATTGAGAAAGTTATGGGCCGAGGCCTCAAGTCCATAAACCACTCCTGCTGCTACAAACTGTTAATTGGCTGGACGAGATGCATTCTGCAGTTACGATCCAATCACGGCATAACATAGTGCAACACAGGCCTCTCAGCCAATAGAAAGCGTTCTAGCTGAAGATGATTAACAGAGAGAGGTTATAAAGTTGCGTTCCACACGCCCATGCTTTGACTTTGTTGTAGATACTGACGAAGTAGCATGTAGGGCCCGGAGTTGGTGGTTTTTAGCAGAGAGTGAATGAGTAGGCGAGTTCTGAGAGCAGTATATTGCAGTTTTGTTTATTTCTAATCATCTATTTACAAATTTACACTTAATCCTTGATTACACATATTTACAGCTTAAACATAATACCAATACACATAAATTAAATTACACACATACAGACACATAGAGCTAGGTCACTCCATAGACACACAACCATCCCATCCCCCACACCCTATCCCCCAACAGTTAATAAATACACATAATACACACATTTTTATTTCCTCATGCATATACAGAAACACCTATTTTTATTTATCCTTATCTTATTTTGGGGATTTCAATGGAGGGAGGAGAGAGGAGGGGCGAAGAGGAGACAGAGAAAGAGAGGTGGCCCTGGGGAGTGGTGGAGGTTAGGAGGAGGAAGTGAGGAGTGGTAGAGGAGAGGAGGAGGTGGAGGAGGAGGTGGCGGAGGAGATGGAAAGTGGAGGAGAGTGGCAGAGGAGTTGAGGAGGTGGAGAGTGGTGAAGGAGTTGAGGAGGTGGAGAGTGGAGGAGAGGAGGATAGTGGAGGAGGTGGGTGGTGGCAGGGTGCCCCAAGAAGTAAGCACATGTAGTCCAGGGACAGACGGGAAGGGCCCTGATCCCAGGGGGTAGTTTGGGGGAGGGACAGGCCTCAGGGACAGGTCAGGGAGCCAAGAATCCCCATTAACAGTCAGGAAGGCAAGAGGCTAAGGGCAAGTACAGGGCCCACAACTACATGCACATGGAGAATATGGTGCCCCTTGGTGCCATCCTTGGCTGCCTCATCAACCCTGCACTGGGGGTGGGGGGATTAGGGCTGGCCCTAGAGCCCAGGAATGTAAGGAGGTAGCAAACACAGTAACATCAATGGGTACAGTGGATAGGGATGTGAGGTCTGTGAAGCACCGGTTTGAAAACATCAGGGCCAAAATGAGGAGGATATTGACAAAGACGGAGAAGCAATCTACAGCACCAAGTGGTGGCTCCAAAGTGACTGTGAAGTACAAAAAGTGCGAGAGGGTGGCCAAGGACCTTCTGAGGCAGTTGCCCGCCGCTGGAGGTTCAAGCCTGGTGCCCCAGCTGGATCCAGCCTCCATGTTAGGGGAATACCACATACACCAACATACCACCAAATGTACATCACACACACTACATATGTACATGATGACCAACAAGGACACTGATATGTCAGCTCTATGAAATTAACAAGGGATAGATGGCTGCATCTAAAATCTGCATTAAATCCATGAAGCTGACAAATCCCTGCCATTCCTGGGCACAACAACAGTAATCAACCAATAGAGAGTCCATGTATTGGTGTGCCCACTGCACCCTATGCAGTTACAGACCGAAGCCAGAATCAAGATAGCGTTATGAGCCAGGAACAATCAAGATCAAGAACCACTGAATAGAACACATCTAGCAAGTGATAGCTATTCATAGTTGCAATTAAGTGAATCATCCAGGTTCAAGCCGAGATGTCAGGTAGTTAGGAATGAGCACAAAACAATGTATTATTTATCAAACTAATAACAGATACCTTTCTTTTCTCTCTTTCAGCATCAAGGATGTCTGGGTCCAGTGGTGTGCCAAAGGCGTTGACGTCTGCTCAGGGAGTTGATGTGCGAGGACCCGCCCAGCAGAAAACGGCGACGAGGGAGAAGGAAAGGAGAGGAGCTGAGGGCCCTGGTTCGGCGAAGGAGGATGTCTTCTGGGATGTGGGATCACCAGCAGAACCATCGGCAGCACCGGTGGCATTTGACACCACTGTCCGCCTCCTCCAGAAACTCAGCATCTCACCAGGGCCCTCCTACTGGAGGGACCAGCAAGGATTGACATCATCTCTTCGCCCTAATCAGTGCTGCAGACTGGCCACCACCACCAGACTCAGACTCTCCCCACTGGGCTACCACCAGTTCCTCACCAAGCAATGGCCCAGGGACCTCCATACCCACCAGCAAGCCAGGCTGGGCAAGTGGAAATGCTGGCCATCATGCGCTAGCCACTGGACTGGCTCCAGGGGATCCCGGACAGCATCTCCACCAATCATGCAGAGGTCATGCATAGCCTGGCAGGTGCAATAAGGAGGAGAGGAGGCACCACCCAATGACAGAATCAAACCTGGATGGGCTGCTCAGGATGAGGGCAGACCAGAACGCAATCCAGTAAGTGTCTGCAGATGCCATGCAATGCTCTCTGGTCTCAAGCCCTGCCTATTCCACCCTGGAGGCCAAGCTGCTTCTCTCCTCCTCCCATAACTCCGCTAAGGCCACAGCCACCAGCACTACCACCACAGCTATTCCCGCTTCCTGGGGGGTGCCTCCCACTGCCCCACACCACCACCAAGGAGATGGCGGCCTATCACTGAGTATTGGGGCCATGATGCTAGGCGAAGGAGGACGTAGGGGCTGCACATATGTTTCTCAACAGCACTCAGTGACAATCTATTGGTCCAAATGTTAACCTAATCTAGCCTGGCTACAGAGTATTGGATCTTGGCCTATGTGATAGTGATATTTTGTACGTAGATGGCTACCTTCCATCACATGATCCATGATCCTCTTCTCTGTGGACACGTAGGGTTCTGTTTAACATTTCACCAATTGATGTTCACTGAGGAATGCTGTTGAGAAAAGATGCTGCCGGCCCTATCTTTTTTAAGGGCTTATATTGTAGGTGTTATGTTTTTGTTTTGTTTTCATCTTCTGCATTTGCAAGCATTGTGAACGAAATGTATGAGGTTTAAGATTTTCACAGTGCCTCTCCATTCCTTCAATGATAGCCCCCTTTGACTTGTAGCTCCCACAATTTTATAGCCAGATATCGAAGACATGATTGTTGTTAGCTTAAATGTAGACTAATAACGCTATGTGGTGGACTTGCAGAGTCTCACAATAGCATGGTAATGACAGCAAGGCATTAATATATGCTCTAGTGAAGCATGTGATCCTGACCTCAATATCAGCCTGAGAACAGATCCTTGGGTCTGATATAAGTAACATTGAATGTGGCTGCTGACTTTTGTTTCCTCTCCGTATTAATGGGTATTTTCATTATTGCTTTTATCATGAGTATCCTTTAGCATGTGCTAACAGCTGTATAGCTGATCGATGTGATATCAATGCTAGTGAACAATATCACATGGAGAAGGTGATAGTACATTGTGAGATGACACATCATTATTAATGGTTATGGCCAGTGAGTTATCCTGAGAACTAGCTAATGGTTAGTAATGCTTGCAGATGAGAATCTGGTGAGTTGGTATATTGTTACAGTTACAGTATTTAGCACTGTACTGTACATGCATGTTTTTTTATCCTCCTCGCCTATTTTCTTTTTTCAACTTTTTTCAGATTTTTGTTTTGCAAATACACTGTATGTCTTAAACTGGATTGGATTACACAGTCCAGAGGTTTTAACATCTGTTTCATTGAGCAGATATAGGCAAGTTGTAAGTGCTATGCGCATTAATAGTTTCTTCAATTAAATGGAGTGATTTCACATGATACTTTTTTTCATCAGATTATGGTTGCAGTGGTGTAGTGAACACATGTGGCCAAGGAAGGTGCAATGTATCATGATTATTCTAGACTATGACATTACCTCCTTTAGGTATCCCCTCTTCTCCCAAAAGCCTCTTGCCTTCCCGGGATCCACCCACACCACACCCATAATATTAATGCACAGTCTTGTCCATTTCTGATTGTGCTCTGTGTATGAAATAAAGCTTTGTTATACCATTCTTACCATGTCAGTGTGTTTTCAATGGTTGGGGTTATGGGATATCCACAAACATCACATTTGTGTCACATTCCTATATCAGTAAACCAATGAGCCCTGGTTACTATGTAATAGGTTAATACATAGGATAACAATATTAACAATAATAATAGTAATAATATCATGAGATATTATATAATAATATATATAATATATAATAATAAAGGGTTAATACACATGCAAAGTATAATTTGTGATTCTGTGGAGTATCAACATTCCCCTGAAGGCCTGATAAAAATATGACAGTTGATAATGTGAATTGATTGATAGCAAAACACTTAATGGGATGACATCAGATGATAATGGGTATACATCTTGGAACATGGCCACCAGCAATGTCGTGGGACTTTCCAGGATGGACATAGTTGAGATTATCTATGATGGAGGTGAGATGGCTGTTGCTCCCTCGGCCTCTGCACAGCCTCCATGTGTTTTTGCGGTCCTTCCTGATGAGTTAGAGTAGATTAGTGTGGTGCATGTCCCTCTGGTCCCTTTCTGGATTGCTAATGTGTGGTGGTGAAGAAACTTCTGGGCAGGTCATTGCAGATAGGGCAGTCAAATCACAGTCCACTACAGAAGGAACTAGCAACCCACTCCAGCATCTTTGGCATGCAAACCTTGTGGATAAGCACAGACAGAGACATAAATAAGTGTGCTGCAGTCCATAGGGTCACAGAGAGTCGGACAAAACAGAGGGACTGAACAACCAAATGTGAAATGTTCCCCTGGTACTTGATATATGTGATGTGGCAGTGTAATTTGGCCACTATTTGTATTCCCAATGTAGATCTGATGAATGAGATGTATATAAGATCATCTTTATATTTTTAGGGACAACATTAGAGACTCTGTGAGTGAGAAAGGATTAATATGTCTGCCATTTGCATGTATTTATGTTGCAATTTAATGAGGTAGTGTGTCTTTAATAGCTTTCAGCATATTGCAGCATGACTTTTGATATTGGCATATGCATGACCATTTGTTAGTTGGGAGTTTTTGTGCAAGTAATTCTATATTCATATTTTAAAGTGCATTGGTGTGGTTTTATTGTGTTTTGCAGTGTTCCAAACTAGTCTGTAAACCCTTTGTGGGTCCTATTTGGAACCTGTAAGCTTTGGGCCACCATTTGCTGTTGCAGGCTTGGCTGCAGGTGCAGTCTTGAGGGGTTTTGCAATTGAATAGCGATTTGCGAATTTTAGCAATGGGAACTCTTACGGACAGGAAAGATCACAGGCTTTGATAGTCTGAGAACCGCAAAGTTTTCAAGTCTGTAACATGTAAGCGGTTTTTAGCTTGCAAAGCTTGAATTGCAAATTAGCTTACGGCTCCAGTAACTTACAATTGCTCAATTGAATCTGGCTCTTAGATATTTGTCTACAATCCAGACTCAGGTCTTTTATATGTGTGAAGTTAGCAGACTCTCTTGGAAAACAAAGTGTGGCTGATTTGCTGAACACCATCCCTCAAAGTCTGCTTATTTCCATATTTAAACATAGTTTTTGCGGTAAGCCGCAGGATGGCCGAAAAATGCCTACGGGACGCGGTACGTTGAACTTCGCAAATCCTTTGTTCTCTGAAGCCCGTAACCACTACTTGAAATTGCAACAAAGTCACCCACGAGCTAGACCGTAACACGCAAATGGAGCCCAAAGCCAAACGTTTACTCGAGAGCACCCACAAGGGGGTAAAGACCAATACGTAGCACTTGTAATGCAAATAAAACTACTGTACATGTATTATAAGGGAAAGTGATGTTAGGTCTTAGAATTAATAGCACAACATTCTAAAGCCACAAATCGGCTCTGAAAAATACTTTATTTCATATCTATATTTTGTGTTATATTGATTCAAGCAATCAATGTGTTACTACATATACTGTAAATCGCATGTGATAGAATATCATATTTACAGCTTTATTAATATTGCATTAATCTGGAAAGTGGGTCTGATCTGGAATTGACGCCCATAGGACTTTGAAATCTACCCTACACGTACAGTAACTACGGTCTACACTAATTGATTGTCTGCGGCCAAATTTTAAGCCCACAGACATTATGGGGCTCACGTTGGAGTTACGGTCTTCTAATTTAATGTGGCTATGTCTTTCTGAAATGCTGCTGAGACACAGTCTGTGATAGGTGTGAAGATCTGTTTTCCCTTTATCAACAATTGTTTAAGGAAAAACATTTAGTTTTATATAATGCAGTCAGATTAACTCATGAACTAGGGACAGTTCCATTTCTTATCCTGCAGTGACATCTTGTGATCGTTTGGATTATTACATGCATTATATTCCTTTGTTTGTTTTCCAGCTCTTTTACCCTGTAAGTGCCTCCCATAAATCCACCCTAAGGTGGCCAATCAGAAACATACCACTAGAGACTCATCTAGATTTGGGTAATTCTAATCTGGGCAGGGGAATTTGAATATGTTCAGCCCACTAACATGTCAATCTTTTGTTCTGAAACTGCATAAATACTGTCCCTGTAATCAAAATGAAGAAATGCTCTTCTGGGACACATAGACAATGGTGTGTTTCATTTAGAGGGAAGTCTACTGAGCTAAAATAACTTTGCTACCCTGATTCTGGATTGAAATCTGCTGTGTGCGATTGGTCTTCTTGGCCTTATCAAGCCCACTGAAAAAGCAGATGATACTGATTAGGCTGATCAGTGACCCTGTACTCCTGAGCTGATGCTGATGACCCTGATATGACCTCCGGGCACTGAGAGGCCCCCCTTCTAGAAGATACCTGAGGGAGGGTTCCTGTAGCTAAGGCAGGAATTTCTGAAGCTGGATAGACCCCCCTTCCTGGGAACTGCACAATAAGCTAATATATCTAGTAGTATAGGACAGACCTTTGAAATCACTATTTGAACATTTTCTTAAATTAGTAGATTATTTTAATATTAAAAACAGGGAACACATCATATCCCTTTAAATATAGTACCACATTGGTGCTTTTAACGAATGAAAGATAGTAGCACATGACTCTTTTGTAAAAGTGTTTTTCAGAGAGGGTTGCATTGGATACACTTAGGGCAAAATGCACCCATTTCAAATTTGAGAAAGCAGTGATTATTTGTACCACTGTCACTTCTCTGAATGTTCCAATAAAGAACACTTTGACAAAGATGGATGTGCAACAGCTCTTCATTCTCTAGACACTGCACACTGTAAGGTAGATACTGTAAGTTATTATGCTACGTGTCTTAAAAACAATTTGAGATTATGTAAGTACATAAAATGAATTCTGCATACTGCTATCACTGAAAAATCACTACATTGATAGTGTTTCTCATTTACCTGTGGCAGAACATATAGATGTCAAACCTGTCTCCTGTATGTCTTATGTTGTGTTGTTTCCTCCTTAGTTCTTTACATCAATGAATGCTTGAGCAAATTTTCTTAGCTGTAGACAGATACAAATTTTAATTAGTTTCTTTCACAATTCTCTCACTAAATATAGCATATAGGCCATCACACAGAGGAACAGTAAAAAGGAAGAAGTACACAATTATATTCCAGTTTGATACAAATACTTTTGAGGGGGCTTTTCATTGCACCTATTGAGGTTAGAGGAAAGAAGTTGTCATCAACAACAGAAAAAGGTTATTTATGTTAAAATCAGTCAAAATGTAAAAACTATTCAAGGGGCTGAATGAATAAATATGTAAAGAACTTGGTGAATATCGGCTGTTAGAAGCAGGATAATCAAATTTATGTTTTTGTTAGTTGTAATTGATCTATTTTGTCTTCTGCATAATTTTTTGAGGCTCAAATAAACCACCAACAAGCCTAGATATGTTAAAATAAAGGTTATTACACAACCACTTGATAAATACACATTGAAACACTGTTAAAGGTGTCAACAAGATAATAAATATAGGGGATTTCTTTGGATCCCTAGGAAACTTTTTGCCCATTTTTGATGTTTATGTGTACCTACTAAGCTTCTACCTAGACCTTTCTTTTGTCTAGTTTGAAAATGTAAACAATTCCCTCCAAATCTTGCCCTACATAACCCCTCTAGCCCCGAGCCCAATTGCCTTGTGGATTAATAAAATCTACACCCACCTAATAAAAATATACTCACCCCTTCTAAAAACACATTTAGAGCCCAATAGAACACCCAGTTCTCACACCTGGCTCAATAGATAAGGGCTACTAGCCTAATGAAAGACTAGTGTCCTTCCTATACTCTCAACTCTGTCCACTGGGACCAAAGACCATGTCTATGACCCTAATCTTAATAAAGGTTTGGAGGCAACTGTGGAAATCCAAAAAGACAAATTGACTTGAGATTTGATTTATAGACATTTATTGATGTCCTCCCACAAGCAGTTGCAAAAATAATGGAGCTTTGTGTGGCCATGAGTAAGTTTGTTAATAAACTGCAGAGCCAATCATTCTCTTATATCTACCCATATGGTTCGTAGCTTATCTTATCTGTGAACACAATAAAATAATTTAAAAACATGTAGCCTAATTCAACTGAGGCATCAGGAGATCCAGGCTTTGTAAATGAAGGCCGCAACTTATTTTGCCATTCAGTTGGCGTCTTTTAGCATGCTCCAATCGGTTTATGGGCTACGACCTCCGATTCATTGCGATGGTCAACATCGCAAGTTAGGGTCCCTCCAACCCTTTGATCTTTCACTGCCACAAGAGTTACTTTCGCTAAAATTGCAAATCGCTATTCAATTGCTCCGAGTCCCCCTCGCTAACCACCCCGCCAAGGCTGCAAATGGCAAAAGTCGGTCCACTAGCTACGGGTTCAAAGGAGGACTTGCAAAGGGCTTAAGGACATGTACGGAGCACTTTAAATGCAAAAACAAAATCAATACTGTACTTCAAAATACAGGGAAAATACAGGGAAAGTGATGAAAGACATTAGAATTAATTGCACAACAGTCTCAAGCCCGCAAATCGAAATCTAAATTCATTTATTTTTATGTTTCAATTTGGGGTTAGATCGATCTCAGGAATCAATGAGTTAATACCCATCAGGCCACCCACATGGACTGTCACATTGGCCTCATTCATTTCTATTATTTTTAAAGTTGCGGGTTTGCAGGGCTGATTGCATATCGGACCCCAAATCTCTAGTTGATTGACATGTCATCTCCATGTTGTACAGCCTTGATGATGACGAGCTCCTTTTCTATTGGCTGTTTCAGCATCAGGAGTTAAGGTCTTGCTTAATTGATCATGTTCAAGGTCGCAAATGCTACATACAATGGCATGGTTTACAAATTTCGCTATAGGCCCCTAACTTGCGGTCTTGCCGAATTGAAAAGGACCGTAAGACTAGGACACTGCGGACCAGCAGCAGGCCCGCAGACTTACGCCTACATGCCGACTTGCGGGCTTGGAATTGAATGAGGCTCATGGTTAGGGCATCTGGAATTGAACTCTCCAAGTGACATAAAGTGAAATTGTTTATATAGCAGGTTCTAAAGTCTCGGATGGTGCAGATCCACAATCTATACACCCTTACATTAGTTCATGAAAAGATTCAAGCACTCTGACACCCCTAATTAAAATGTCTCTAATGTCATCAAGTCAGCAGCAATAGCAAAGAGTAAATAATTTTCCCACATACATTCCAACTCTTTTTTGTTTTTATGCTCAGCCCAGTAACCCTTTAAGTATTTTATGATAAATAAGAAATCAGCACCTTCCTTCTCTTAAAACATCTCTGTTAAAATATTCCTTGTATTGTAAACAGAAAGAAAGCAAATTTTCGCACTTTCATCCTCGATGCTCTGCAATGTTGATTCAATGTAATAAACTCTGTTGATTTGCAGTGTTGCAGCTGATAAAAAATGTAAAATACATTTAACACACCCAGGATATAATATTCATATATGTTCAGTTAAGTGGATGTCATAACATTTGACTAGAACATGGTGGAGTTTATAAATTATAACCCCTTTTTGTACGCTCTGTAAAATAAATCACAATAAAACAATGCTAACATCACATTCATATCCTTAAATCAAGAGAAAGACCTAACATCAAAATGTCACCACAAAAACAGCTATTTTCAGTACAGTGCTGTTAGTTTGCAAGTGGCAGTAATTTTTTTAGGAAGTGCACAGTCATAAAACCATCCCAATAAACTTGTTATTGAAAGGTACATTTTCATTTTCTGATGGAAAAAGCTTTTTGTGCAGCATCAATGTTGTATTTTATAAGGACTTTGAAACACATAATAAAAACATAAGAATAAAACAATTCTATAAGTCACTCTTATTTAGTCAGTATAAAAGGATATAAAGGACTAAATAGATATATGTTTTTTCAGTGTTTACATTTCTATCTATAAGGTCAGGCTGCAAAGACATTAACATAAATCTACTGGCTTGTATTTGCAGCTTTGCAGCTTTCTCATTGAGCTATGTTCCCCAGTACCATCACAAGACTTCACCACCCTCCATATCTCTTCCAAATTGTGCATGCACTGAGAGAGATTTGGAGGAGAATGGTTGCACTGAAAACAATGGCTGTTATTGTTTTCTGGTATTCACAAAATCATTATGGGTAAGGTTTCCACAGAACTGTACACAAATTAAGATTTGAGAATTTCTCTATTGTGCACTGGAGAGCCAATCAGAATGGCTAAGACAGTGATTGACTCATTTGTGCAAAACAGGGAAAGCCTTAAATCCTGGCTTGTGTGCAGTTCTCCAGTACTGGCCTTGAACCTGCTGTAAACATCTCTATCATCGTGTGCCTATTCTCATAATGATGAACAGTATAGCAGTGTATAAGAAGTGCTGGAAATGCACATTTTCAAACTATTCTCTACATTATTATTATGTAATTTTGTATTATAAAAAAGATAAAAGTTAAAAATTACAACCAGTACCGACCACTTAAAGACCTAAACTGGTTCAGTGATAACTCTTGCAAACTTTTGCAATCTCAATAGACCTTATCATTATTTGTTAGTATACAGTGGGCATCATTCAATTGCGATTTGGCCAATTGAATAGGGCTCTATATAAGCACAGAGCATATTTATTTACAGAAGTTTTTAGTTAGTGAAGAGTTTGCTTTTGGATAGAAGTTTACTAACTAAAAACTTCTGTAAAAAATATGCTCTGTGCTTATATAAAGCCCTATTCCATTGGCCAAATCACATTTGAATGAGGCCCATAGGTAGCATTTCAGAGCGTGAGCCAGATCAATTCAGCAATGCCATAACTCTTGAGTAAGAAACAGCCAATAGAAAATGAGACGTCATCATTACGGCAGTATAAGATGGAGGTTACATGTCAATCAATTAGCGTTTAGAGGTCCGATACGTGATCAGACTCGCAAACCCGCAAAATCCCAAATAATAAAAATGAATGCCAATACTGCTCTAGTCCATGTGGGTTGCCTGATATGTAATAACTTGATTTCCGAGATTGATATTACTCGGAAATTAAACATAAAAAAAATATTTCCTACTGCAGATTTGCAAGCTTGAGTCTTTTGTGAAATTAATTCTAATGTCTTTCATTGCTTTCTCCGTATTTTAAAGAGCACTATTCATTTTTTATTTGCATTGACAGTGCTACAGACATGTCTTTAACATAAGTAAAAAAAAAAAAAAGTCAGTTGTCGTACCACTGAGATATCTCCCCAACGGACTAAGAGTCAATTTTCAAGGTTGTATAGTAGGTTTCAATGCCCCAGCTGAAGTTAGAACTGTGACCCAAGAATTTCAAATAAACATGAAAATCATCTTTTTGATTAAAAAGAATGTCTAATAGATATGCCTTGGAACTTGGCTAGTGACAGGCTGAACACCTTTAGTCTGAGGAGCAAGGTCAGCCTACCCTAACAATGACCTAGTGGCACAGACCAACTTCAACCCTGTTTGATACATTTAACATATTAACAGAGAGATTGCAACGGGGCTTTCTGAGGATTTTTTTTTCTTTTAAAATTCACTACAGCCATCACCATCCCGATAGCTGCCTCAGGAAAGCTTTGTGAATCTGCAGATGTAAGACTTATATAGCAACATCATTATAATTTAAACACAATAATTCATAAATAAAAGGTATGAAATACATAGGTAACAAACATTATCTATTTGTATTGAGGTGCTACACAATAGTAAAAAACCCTTATACGTATTCTTAATTATATAATCAAGTCAAATGAAAAGAAAGCAATTCCTATACATAAGCATGGGGAGAAGTATGAAAAATTTGGATTGAGGATAGAAAGAGATAAACTTAACGCAGAGATGGGAGAGAGGAGTCAAAGGGACTGGGTACAGAGTAAATACATTGACAGGTAAGTACATTGGACTGGCAGAGTAAGCACATTGGATTGAGAGAGAGTAGCCAGAGAAAGACTGGACCTTGGGGAAGACAAAAAATAGAAGCACTGTCTGCCAAGAAGGAGACGCACACACAGACCTGGGAGAAGGACAATAAGAAGATTACGGCTACATAGGTTAAAGAAGAGAAAGGAGAGACATATATCTGAAAAATCTCATGAATATATACTGATCCCAGACTGCCTTTGAACCTATTTAGTTTTTACTGCTCCATGTGTGTGCGTGCCAAAGACACATATTGTGACTGCAATGTGACTTTTGGTCTTTGTGCCAATCAAAAGTCTACTACAACAGCAAAAGAAAAAATAAATGGCAGCTCCTTATCTTCACAAACATAGAAATGTAAAAGGCAAGATACCTACATACATTTGAACTTCTAAGTAGAGATGTCGCGGACAGTTCGCCCGCGGACTATTCGCGTCGATTTTGGCTCTTTAGCGCTCGCATAAGACGGCGGACACATGCGCTTTTCGGTTCACCACCTATTCTTTATCATTGAGGAAACTTTGACCCTGCACCTCACAGTGAGCAGACACATTCCAGCCAATCAGCAGCATACACTCCCTTCCAGAGCCTTCCATCTGAAGGACAGCATACATTTTAGAATCATTCTGAAGCTGCATTCATTGTGAGAGGACACATAGTGTAGCTGCTGTATATTTAATAGGGAAATATATAGCCAGGCTGTGTATTTAGCTTCCACTACAGACCTGAAGGACTCATCTGATATCTGCTGCAAGGACAGCAACCCAAAAAGCCCTTTTTAGGGCTAGAACATCATTTATTTAATTTTATATATTTTTTCTGTGTATGCCTGCCTGCCAGCGTGTGTGTGTGACAGGCTAACACCTAACAGCTTATATTGTGCTTATTTTCACTACTCATACCTGTTGGTGTACCATACATTGAAAACAACCATTTTTTTCCTGTAATCCAATTTCAGTTGCCTGCCTGTGTAAGGCTCACAGCTAATATTCTGCTCTGTTTCACCAGTCATAGTTGGTGTACCATACATTGAAAAAAAACAACAACCCTATTTTCCTTTAATCTAATTTCAGTTGCCTGCCTGTGTCAGGCTCACAGCTTATATTGTGCTCAGTGAAATGAAACAACACTTTTTTGACTGTAATAGATTGAATAGCAATTGCCTGCCTACAGGCGTGTGTGTGAAGCCTATTGCATCTACTCTGCTAACTTTTGCTAGTGCACAGTGATACGTCATATCTGGTGCAACCGTAGTGTACAGTGACATAAAACAACACTTTTTTGACTGTAATCGATTGAATATCAGTTGCCTGCCTACAGGCGTGTGTGTGAGGCCTACAGTGCCTACTCTGCCAACTTTTGCCAGTGCACAGTGACACTCATATCTGGTGGCACCTTAGATTGCACGCGCAGTGCCCCAAATTTGAAGTGGGAGGACCGACCAAGCATCTTTTTCCATCTCCCGCTTCCAAAAATCCATGCCATATACACGTCCTCTGATAGGTGACGTAACAGGTATCAAACTAATAGGAATAAATAGTACAACTTAATACACCACTCCTATCTGGTGGCACATTACATTGCACGTGCAGTGCCCCAAATTCGAAGTAGGAGGTCAAGCATCTTTTTCCATCTCTCTGTTCCAAAAATCAATGCCATATACACGTCCCCTAATAGTGGACGTAACAGGGATTAAACAGATAGGAATAGTACTACTTAACAGTACACACCTTATAATAACGCAGACAGAGGCAACGCAGAGAGAGGAGTCTGAAGAAGAGGAGTCAGAGGAGGAAGGTGGCTTTGAGGAGGTGGAAGACCAAACACAGCAGGCGTCCCAGGGGGCTTGTTGTCACCTTTCGGGGACCCTTGGTGGCTGGGTGGAGGAAGAGACCTTCAATGACATCAGTGAGGACAAGGAACGTGACATGGCTAGCTTGGTATCCAACCTTGTGCAAATGGGGAGTTAGCGGTTGTGCAAAGGGACTGTTTGTGGTTGTTTGCGGTGCATTAAACGGGGATATTGGTCTGTTACTGTGAAGCGGGTGTAACCCTTACACTACCTGATTGATACAACATCATACCTGATGTTTTAAAGCATGTTATTCCAAACAATTTAGGAATGTTAGGTGATTTATGCCCTTTATGGCTTAAAACCAGACTCTGCATCAACTATGTAATTTTCCGTGGGAGTTTTGCCATGGATCCCCCTCCGGCATGCCACAGTCCAGGTGTTAGTCCCCTTGAAACAACTTTCCCATCACTATTGTGGCCAGAAAGAGTCCCTGTGGGTTTTGAAATTTGCCTGCCCATTGAAGTCTATGGCGGTTCGTCCGGTTCGCCCGTTCGCGAAGAATTGATGAAGTTCCTGTCCGCGGTTCGCGAACCGAAAATTTTATGTTCGCGACATCACTATGGACAAGCTGTGTTTGCCGATGAAAATTTGCTATTGTTCTTTTATGTTTAGAAAATGCCTATGGGACACATAGTGATGATGTGTTTCATTCAGAGGGAAGATAGTTTATTATTTTGTGATGTGTTTTATTATCCCAATAGCCCCGAAGAGCTGGTATGTTAAGTGCTCAAAAGGACATAGGGAATCCAGGTTATTATGTGTAAAGGGTCTCATTTGAGACACTATACACCTGTATTTAATAGATAAATGTTACTTGTCACATTTTGTTCAAATGCTGTAGAGGACAAAAGTGAAGCGGACAGCATGTTAATATTTTTATTCCCTTGCAAAAATGAGAGTCTGTCCTTAAAAGATTAATGAGAATAAATGTAGCTTTCTCAAGTGCTTGATATCCTGTATAGTGTTTTTTTCTCACCGTCTATCAAAAAGAGTGATAGGTATTGGGTGTAATGCTGTTTATGTGTTTATGACCTTCATTCGGGCTATTTTCCTTGAGAAAGTTTACTGAATAAATAAAATACTTGACACGTTACTTGATTCATTGATTTCTGAATGTGATATTGTATTGTAGGGACACACACTTCAAAGTTTATGCCATGTATATTTAGAAAAAGAGTAAAGCAAATTAGATTAGTCTTGTGATACTTAACATGTTTTGCTTTGTCATTCTAGCAAATAAAATGACTCATTATGACAACTTGAAGGTCTCCGCTAAAGTACAGGCTATTACAAAATGTGAAAACAAAATATATAATTGTGTGTGTTGTATTTTAAATGTAACATAAAGTGTAACTACAATATTCAAAGATTTTACGTTACAAATGCTTTTCATAAATGTAATTAAAAGGAAATGCACAGAAATATACCATGGATCACTGAGATTTAAGATCTACACTCTATGCAGAGAAGATCCTCTATCATAAGTGAAGTGAGATATCTCCAGTTTATCAGATTTTATATGGAGTCAAATTTGATGAGATAATTCTATTTCTGGAACTAGGGGTGACCTAACTCAGAAATTGGTGCTAAAATTATGATACTGGAAGCAGCTAAAAAAATGGTTAAGTGTTTAAATGGCCCCCTGAACTGCTATTAAATGTAATAAAAAGCTATAAAACCCTCAATTGCATGAAGACCTGTGATGGAGAGCTTTACATCTTTCTACACTAACTCTTAGGACATTGATAGTAATAATCAGTAGTTCACCTCCTACAGAGTGTCACTCTATCACTTTTAAAGAACTGAAAACAAAATATTTCTCCCCATTAGATTTGCAACAGGATAAACCATGTAGACTTGTCTATGCTCACCATGTAGTAGCTGATATGAGACCCAAGGAGAGCTATCGTTGCACAACTGCAGTCACCTCATTTTTGACCACGTGAAGCAGTTCATTGGTTGTACAACCAAGCTAACTTATTTATTACCGGTATCTGTGCAGCTTCCAAGCTATATCTGCACAGCGGTTTTGCTAACAGCCCTATTAAATTAGCTCAACGTGTAAAATTGTAGTCCATAACATAGCCCGCAAGACTTACGGCTATTAAATTAGCCTCGTAAAGCAAACCACCAACGACTTGCAGGATAAGGGTGAATAAAAGGTACGGACGTGGAAATTTGAACTGTGCACCCGGAAATCCTTTGATCTGTCAAGCCCGTAACTGTTAAATTTCCAATAATGCTATTAAATTAAAACAAATTCCCTGGCATTCAAGCCCGTAACCCGCAAATGGAGTCAAGAAGCCAACGGGTACTAAAAAGGACCCGCTAGAGGGGTAAAGTCCAATCCGTAGCACTGTCAATGCAAATATACACATACTACTGTACTATATTAAAAAGGAAAATTATGTTGGGAATTGGAACAATAGGGCCACAGCGGTAAGAATCTTTAATCTCCTACTGACTTCCATACGTCCTACTCTTCAACAAAGGTATATTATCACCACTCTGATTATTGTTTAACATATACTGTATTGTTCTATATTATTATGCTTGTTTAATGGTACTTACTATACATAATTAATTTAAGAGTGGTCTTTATTAATATTTATGTGACTTTATCATAGGGTACACAGGCTCACCATGAGGTATATATATATATATATATATATATATATATATATATATATAGATTCTACATTTTGTTTAAATTACATGAGTAACTTCGGAGTATCTTGTGCAGTACGGGAGACTTACAGTGAAATTTTTTAATATTTAATTTATATTTGTGATATATTTTTATATGCTTAATACAAGTTATATTTTATTTACATATCAGTGGTGTGTGATTCTAATTCTCTTTTGTGTACATAACAAATTTTGGATGTTCTTTGGGTGACTATTGTCTTGGGAATTAAAAGTGTACTGTTCTATCTCTTTAAAAATTAATTCATTGGAATAAATAGCACAACATTCTGAAGCTTGCAAATAGGCAATCTAAAATATTTTTTTTATGTTTAAATCTTGTGTTATATCAATCCCGGCAATCAATGTGTTAATGTATATAATTAAACTCGCATGGACTCGAATATAATATTTACGGATTTATCAATATTGCATTGTTTCTGGAATGTGGGTTCGATCATAACTCGTAATTAAAGCCCGTAAGACTTTGAAATCCAACCTCCATTTTTCAGTGACGTAATGATGACGATCTCTGTTGCCATTGGCTCCATCTAACCTGTATTCTAGGGTTTGACTAATTGATCATGTTCACAGCCGCGCATCCTACGTTTGAAAAATGGTTTATTGGCTTGCACCTCAAAACCATAACTTGCGCCATGTTCTAATTTAATAGCTCTGTAACTCTGCCAAATTTCAAGCCCACAGCCCTTGCGGCCTTGCTGATGTCTCTACAGTCCTCCAATTTAATCGGGCTGTAAGTTTTTTGTCCATTTAACATGTTTTCCCAAAAAAAATAATACAATTAAGTAGGATATAAATGGATAGAATTATGTTTAATTCCAGTCTGATAATTTCAATGCAAATTACCAAAGTATAATTTTACAACACAATTTGCAAACACCCCATGAGATTTCTTGCAGACAAATATAGTTTTGACTGCTGTACGAAAATATTCATATCATTATACCCATACATAAAGGATATATAAAGTATAATAAGATAACATTACCTCTGGTGGAAACCAATACCTAATTTAAATAAAATGTGATATATAGTAGAAACATTCAGTGTATTTTGATAAAATATATAACCTTGTGTGATGATTTTTACCTGATATATTACTTTAACTAGATTAAAAGTAACAATGTGATTTTTTTATTTCAGTAATGATTGTTTTATAAAGTGAAACTTATTATTATCTCTCATAGTAGTAATAACAAACTTGAAGAAAATGCATTATTATTAGAAGAACCACTACATGCTAAAAAGACATATTTCAAAATAAGTCTGAAGAAGATCTTAGTTAGGCAGGAATATGTCATAAAGCAAAATTTGTGTGAGAGAAGGGTAGATACCAAATAAAAAAAAGATCCAATTATATAACAACATTTCCATCCCTCCCTGCTCATCAGATACTATATAAACATTTTACACACAAATAATCTTTAAACAATAAGACCATTACAAAGATGCAAACATAAAATCAGCAACATTTTAAGAACGGTTACCAAGCTTGAATTTGCTATTTATTCAAAAAGGAAGATGCTTTGAGATCAATTAGTCTCTGGCACTAGTACCGATATTCGTCAGGAACTTGCAGAGTTAGCACTGACCTATGCCCAATATACTTCATCACTACAAGGCCACATATGTGTTACATTATCTTTTACTCAGGTTAGAATCCTTGGGTGCGCTCATTGCCTGTTTAAAATGAAGATTTGTGTCTAAAAATGGTTTTATGTGCATTGTATACAGAGCAGCTAATGTTGTTACTTTATAACATACTTCACAAATATGGAAGGTTTTTCCTAAAACAAACAGTGATTTTGTCTTTATCCTTGCAAATATTAATTTTAGTGTATTTTAGTAGGGTAACACATTTTATTAAATTGCAAATCTCATAGGAAAGGGTTAGTTTAAAAGACATGGCAGTTTGTCTGAGCCCCCACATCAGAGTATGACCTGCGATTCTGGATCTATCTTTATTGCTCATGTGGAATCTATTCCTGCATCACATATTTTTCTGGTCTCTCTGTGCCGCTAGCCCATAATAATAATCCATCTGTTCTATTTACTGATGGGGCTGCTGATCTATGGCGACATATTGGCAGCTCATAAGTTGTGCAGCTGGAAACGTGCTGGTCTAAGCAATGCTAATAGGTTGTTACAATGTCTTAGGACAGTGAGCTCTGATCTCTTGATAAGTTTCTGTTCACGATCCCTGACAGCTACATGAAATACAAATGCATCAAGTTATACTAGAATACATTACATAACCTTGGTGTGTTAAAATAACAGTCTAAAACTTGTGAATATAGTTGTTGACAATATAAAATATATTATTATCGTTTATTTGTAACGCGCCAACATATTCCGTAGCGCTATGCATAAGTTAAGTTACAGGCAATGACAAGTTAAAGATTCACACATTGCAAAGAGTGGGTGGCCCTTTCTTTGAGCTTGATATCCAGTGTCCATAGCGCTTTCCCTAAAGCACTGCGCAGGATTGAAACTCGCAGACTTACAATCTAAAGGTTAAAGTTTTATGTGGTACAGTAGGGAGAGAGTAGTGCTGAGCATGTTAGGGAGGAAGGTTATAGGCTTCTTTAAAGAGGTGCGTTTTTATTGATGTTTTGAAGGATTTAAGGCAGGAGGATAATCTGGTGAAGCGAGGCAGGAAGTTCCAGAGAATAGGGGCAGCGCGAGAAAAGTCCTGGAGGGGGGAGTGAGAGGAGGTGACAAATGTGGTAGAAAGAAGAAGGTCGTTAGCAGAATGAAGAGGGCGTGTGGGGGAGTATTTGGAGATGAGAGCCGAGATGTATGGGGGTGTGCTGTTGTTGAGGGCTTTATAAGTTAGGGTCAAGATTTTAAACTTTATTCTGGAGGCTAAGGGAAGCCAGTGATTGACAAAGAGGAGCTGCCGACACTGAACGATGTGTATTGAAGATGAGTCTGGCGGAGGCATTTATTATGGATTGAAGTGGGGAGAGGCGAGTGATGGGCAGGCCAACAAGGAGCGAGTTGCAATAGTCAAGACGAGAAATGATGAGAGAGTGTATTAGAATCTTAGTAGTGTCTTGTGTAAGGTAATGGCTTATTTTGGATATATTTTTTAGATGGAAAAGACAGGATTTGGTTAGAGACTGTATGTGTGGGATGAAAGAGAGGGCAGGGTCCAGTAGAACCCCGAGACAATGGGCTTGGGAGGTGGGAGTGATGATGGCGTTGTTGACAGAGAGAGAGATGTGAGGAATTGAAGCTGTAGTAGAGGGTGGGAAGATTAGGAGTTCAGTCTTAGACATGTTGAGTTTCAGATGGTGGGCGGACATCCAAGAGGATATACTAGAGAGGCAGTCGGAGACGTGTGCTAGAAGAGAGGGGGATAGATCTGGTGCTGAGAGATAGATTTGGGTGTCATCTGCATAGAGATGGTACTGGAACCCAAAAGAGTTTATTAGGGTGCCGAGTGAGGATGTACAAGATCAGTTTTTCTCTCAGTACTATGTGTAACTGATATCACCATATTTTGAAGTACTAATGCAAATGTGGTGATGTCCAGTGGCAGAGCTAGTTTTTGGAGGGCCCCACCTTTTTTTTTTTAAGGAGGACAGTGCAGCCACCACCCACTCTCAGATGAAGACCGTGGTACAATTTAATGCCTGCACTTGCAGTAGCTCAGCCCCCCAAGGTGTCATATATGTTTTGCCCACTCTAGACTAACTGATATTTCAACACTGTGCATTTACTTCTCACTCTCAGCTGCTTCCCTCTATATTCTGATATCTTATATCTTCCCACTGTTCTCTACTCACTCCTCCACCTTCTTCCTTCTCTGTCCTCATCTCTGTCTCTTCTCCATAACAATTTCCCTCTCTCTTTCTTCACTGCACATCCTCTTCTTTTTTTTTTCTTCCCAATCTGTTCCCATTCCCATTTCCTTCTTCTCACCGTTGTCCTCCTCCCTCTTCCTTTGTCTGCTTTTTCCTGTTTTGTATTCCTTCTACTCTGACTTTTTTGCTCTTTACCTCCTTGCCCTTTACTCTCCCCATCTCTCTTATTTTTCTTCCCCAGTATCTTTCCAACAACCCTAGCTCTCACATATATCTTTGTGGGGATAAAAGGAGTCCATTGGTGATCGTAGTGGGTATGTATGTGATTTAGGAATTGTATCTTATCTCTCTCTTCAATACATCACCTCTTCTGTTACAGTTAACTCCCATACACACCATTTCAGTCTTTCCTCCAGCACTCCTCTCTGTGTGTCAACTTAATCTATGATATATTTGATTATTTACAGCCATTAAGTAGTATATTTTACAGGCAGAGCAGTACTATGGGTTACATTTTCTCTTTAGGAACACAGGGTTCTGGGTGCAATGTGGGTACTCCTGTCTCCTCCAGTTTGGATATCCCTTAAATCTTGCCTTGTGTCTCCTTTACCCAACCTCTCTGCATCTTGTCCATCCTCTATTTTTCCTATGCCCACAAAACCCTTAATTTTAATGTAACAGAAAACATAAGTAACAGATTATAAAACTGAGCAATTATTACTGAATTAAATTTCTTTGGTACGTCAAAAGTAACAGAAACACACTCAGTTGATGGGATTAATATAGTTAGGATAGCTAGGTAATTTTTATAAGCTTGGTCAGTAATCTGGTTTGGTCTGTTTCAATGACACCGAAGAATGAAAAGATTTTAAATTACAAAAAAAAAAAGTATAACATGAAATATGTAACAGCCCATTGCAGAGAATGGAGAGCATCCTGCAGGAGCACCCACGTTGCACCCAGAACCCTGTGTTCCTAAAGAGAAAATGTAATCCATAATACTGCTCTGCCTGTAAAATATGCTATACTACTTAATGTCTGTAAATTATCAAATATATCATAGATTAAGTTTACACACATAGTTTAAAGGTACAGCAGCTGTTGCATGAGTACGACTATTGAAGCAATATCCTATTTATTCCACTCAACATCTGAAGACATTCAGACCTTACAGCTCTGATCAGCAACTTACGATCAAACATGATTGTTAATTGCTTGATTAACCTAATGTTGATTGCATGATTTCATCTTAAGTCGCACAAGTTTATAATGTTCATTTCACTTGCTATTTAGCAAAATAAGTTTGAGTAATTAACTAATAATCAAGCTGTAAAGTTCACAATAAACAGCAAATGACTGTATTTACTTAATGTAAATGTTGGTCTATATATAGGTCAGATACTGTATATACACCTGCATGTGTTTAATTAATCAGCAAATTAAGACACGTGTATATGATCATAGTTTAATGCAGACAACTATATTTTCTCTGAAGTTTTCTTCTCCCACAAACAAAATGGAGAAAATGGTTACCAACACTTCCAAACTTAAACTGAATTGCAGATAGCCATCATCTGTAGCATTATTAAAACAGATGGACAGGTAAAAATTATTATTTGTTAAATGAAATGAAAAGGTAGATTGAATCATTACATGTATGATGAAGTTTGGTCTAAACTTTAGTCTCCTTCTTTCCCCTTATAATTTTGTATCCTGTTTTTGCTACCTTATCAAAATTTAGGATTATGATATCGAGTTAGTTAAATATGAAGCTACTTAAATGCCCCACATGCTAATTGCGTAGTGTAATTTGTTGTATACCCAAAAATAAGCTGCAGGAGTTTTTTTCCCTATGTAGACGTTTATGTTAATCTTTTCACTCACAATATTATGGCACTCAACTCACATCTGTAAATCCTGCCTTGTCCGCAAGAGATTTCGGTGTAGAAGTAAGTGTTCACTCATAATATTACACCAAACCAAGCTTTACGGATGAGAAACTGCTTTAGGAACCAATAGAGAATGAGAATATCAGCATTTTTTTAATGAATGAGAACAAGTGCCATAACTGCGGCAGGTAACCAGTATACTTATATATATAAATATATTATTTTATTTATGTTTATTTAAATTAAATATATGTGACAATTTTATTCATAGATTTAATAAATAAAATTGTGTTTATGTTGTGTATATATGTGATATGTATATAAACAAAGCATTAGAGCATCTGATCCTAGTCCACGTGGTTTCCTAATATGTATTAACTCCTTACTGGATTGTCTATGTTACCCTGGATGTTGAGTATTGAAATGGACATAATAATATAATATCATATTTTTTTAATTACATATATGTTTATATTGGACTGTTCATTGTCAAATAATGATGAACATTCATTTCTATTGTTTTTTTGGTGCTATACTGTCTCTTTAACTGCTTCTGCTTCACTCTGCAATTATTTTAAAAGCATTTGCGAGTGGTCTTTGGTACCCGTAATACTTTCTTCATCTTTTTGTAGTTACGGCAGTGCATTATTTTGCGAGTGATCCATAAAATCTTATAAGCATAGGGTTTTAGTGTAAAAGTCTAACAGAGTAATTTATAATCTTTTGTCAGTGAAGAAATCAATGGAAAGGTTTGCTGTAATTTTCGGCTCTGGCTTGCTGCAGTAACTCGTAGCAGATCTCTCGTAATGTTTCAGGGAAGGTAATTAACATAGCTAGGGAGATTTAATTTGCTCTGAAACATGGTTTAATTTGAGATATAGGGGATTAGCATGGAGGCCTAAGTCCACATGGTGGTGAGTTGAGCACTGGAATCTACCATTTTGATTTTTTATTAATGACTGCCTGGAATTGGGGGAAACTTTGAGAGCTATACAAAGTAAATCAGAAAATAGAAAACTGAGGTTGATAAGTACTCTGTGGTCTTAACAAATTATAAGGAATGATCTTTACAAAGTCAATAGAAATTGCACATATATACTTAGAACTTAACTTTTATTAATCCAGTAAAAAAGGGCAATAATGATGATGGTTCTAGAAATTATATGATAATGGTTCTAAAAATTATATGTTTGTAAAATATATTTATATTGTATTTTACAATCATATATTTTACAACCAACATCATAATCACTTTTTAGTGGATAAATAAAAGTAAAGTTTTAAGTATATATGAGTATCTTCTATTGACTATTTGAAGATCATTACTTATAATTCTGTTAAGCCCAAAAAGTGCTTATCAACCACCCCTTTCTATTTTCTATTTCTCTTTGTATATCTAAAAGTGTGTGTGTAGCAGCGGCACTTTTACATTGAAGTAGAGTACCTTTATGGTCTTCAATATATATCTAGTGTGGATTTCACTAATCAGATGTTTGGAACATTTGAAAGCACAGGAAGCTTATATCTGCACAATGAAAATGTGGGAGCTAAAACAGACAGGAAAAGTTCATAGTAAATCAAGAGATGATGTGAGATGCACTTAAGTTTAGTAAATTCCCCCATTATCTTTTTACTTTTTACGTGTCAAAATCAAAGCATAAAGCATCTGCTCATTTAGACAAAAATGGCAATATTATTTCATTTCTAGCTGTATTTGACAATTATTTGTGCCAACTGAATCTGTGCTACAAGTGCATTCATAGACTAAGCCCCTGTATAGATTTAGTCTTGTATAGGATTTCCTGAACATATTGTACTCCAAGGCTTAAGCTCACCTGTTTTTACTGAATAAAAATCCTGGACAAACATACAGTAGCTCCAGGCAGATCTTCACTTAATGATCTGGAGGAAGGAGGAAAGATGTCTGCTGTCAAGGCTTGAACCAAAGTGTCCCACAAGCTCCTGAGATTCACATTAACCTTTCAGGTTACATTACAAGAGATGAAGCTGTATTCTGTTCCTTGTAAAAACATGTTTCACGCAATATAAAAGCCAAGTCTTATGGTTTAACGTTAATCCTTTGTCTGAGTAACCATACAAGAACAAGATTAGGACGAATCCCTTCAGGCATTAAAGAGGAGTTGCGAAGTAACTGTTTTGAAATTTGAAAAGGTAAACAAGATAAATGCCTTTAAAATATCAGTGTTTTATATTTACTTTTTAAATGTTATATAACAAGCCAAATAAAATAAAATACAACCTCATTTTTTTTATTTTTTAAACGCAATTTGCTGCTATGGAATCTGCCATTTTGTTTTATGTTGATTATTTTTCCTGATGTGGAAGGAAACTTTGAACAGGAATTTTCTGTCTGGACAACAGAATGGGACAATTTAAACTAATGGGGCCTCATTCTATTAGCGGCCGCAGCCGTTGCGGGGCCGCAAGGACCGGCCGCAAGCTATTCTGCTATTCTATTCCCTTACGGCCGGGGATTCCGGCAGGCTTGCGGCCGGTGCCTTGCTATCTCTTGTGGCCGCTCGCGCCGGAGGAAAGCCTTTGATCTAAAATGGCCGCAAGAGATTTGCAATTCAATTGCTCCGGGAAACCTCTCTGCAAGGCTAAAAGCGAGCATCAGCTTACTTGCAGGAAAGAGGTCCCGCTAGCACCAATTAAGCACATAAAATAGCTCAAATAAAGCCATCCTGCACTTTGAGAAGACTATAAAGGGATTTTAGGTGTTAGAAAAAATAGCACATAATTATCCTATACTCAAATCCGTAAAATATTTCATTTTTAATATCCGTAAAATATCCATGTAAAAAGTCCAGAGTGCTTGGAGCACCTCAGACACACCCCCGCCGCAGCCGGAAAATAAACAGTTAATTTGAACTCGGGTTTGGGCAGATGTGCAAGCTTGAGAGTGGGTTACTTTTAATCCTCATGTCCCCCAATATGATCCCTAGCATTTACAGAGCTGTACAGTGCTGTCAGTTTTTATATTTCAGAGCTTACGGCCGGTTCCAAGATATGCGGCCGGCCGTAAGAGGAGATCCCTGCGGGGCCGTATAATAGAATCGCGAGTTAACTGAACCCCCGCAAGGAATCGCAGCCTTACGGCCGATTTACGGCCGCTAATAGAATGAGGCCCATGGAAGTCTACAGCCTATTAAATTGCGATACGGCCAATTGAATAGGGCTATATATAAGCACAGGGCATATTTTTATACAGAAGTTTTTAGTTAGTGAAGATCTTGCTTTTGGACAGAAGTTCACTAAGTAAAAACTTCTGAAAAAAAAACATTCTATGTGCTTATATAGAGCCTTATTCAATTGGCCAAATCACAATTTAATGAGGCTGATAGCTAGTTTCCCAGGACAGGCCCTCCTGAGAAAGTAGGAGACATAATTTAAAAATTAAAGTAAAGAGTAATTGCATAAAAAGGCTTTGTTTTTGATTTTTAAAAACATTATCGTCATTATTACATTCAGTAATTTAAAAGACCATATAGAAAACATTGGTCACAGTGGTCCTATAAATTGAAAAAAAAAACGATATTGATTTCATGGGTTTCGTAATAAAGTAAATAGTATTAAAGCACCACTACACTCTTATATTTTCAATATGAACTTATGAATAAGTACACTGATTAGTGAAATAGAGCCCCATGCTAATAAAGCAGTGTCATTTGCGGTATACCTGTAAATCGACTGCGGGAGCTTTTTCTCTTCATTACACATTTATGTTAATCTTTACCACCCACAACTTATGGAACTCATACCACATCTGTAAATCCTGCCTTGTCCGCAAGAGATTTCAACTTTACGGATGAGAAAAATGGCTCTAGGAACCAATAGAAAAACGAGAATGTCATGATTATTTTAATGAGTGAGAGCAAGTGCTGTAACTGTGGCAAGGAACTATTATATTGATATATATATATATATATATATATATATATATATATATATATATATATATATATACTGTAAATATATATATAAATATATATATATATATATATATATACAGATATTTTTATTTTTTTATATTAAATAGATATGACAATTGTATTTATAGATTCAAAAATTCAAAATGTTACTTGTGTGATGGGGTTAACATTTACTTGCCATGGTGGTCATTTAAGGATGATTAGATGCCTCCCTGGATCAATACTCCCTCTCTAATTATCCAGGATAACCATGAATGCCTCTTTTTATTTAAAATATATCAAATCCCTTTTTAAAGTTATCTATTGAATCCGCTCTCCCCACCTTCCTTGGTAGAGAATTCCACAGATTAGCCACCCTTACTTTGAAGAACCATTTTCTTTCTTTAAGGTGAAATCTTTTTACTTCTAATCTCAAAGGATGTTCGTATGTCAGTTGAAAACCTCTTGGCATAAAGAGCTCACTTGACAAAGCCTTGTATTGACCCAGGATATATTTATATAAGGTAATCATATCCCCTCGTAGATGCTTTTTTTCTGGAGAAAATAAGTTCAATTTGGTTAGTCTTTCTTCATAACTGAACCCCTCCATTCCCTTTACTAGTATTGTTGTCTTTCTCTGTACTTTTTCCAGCTCCAAAATGTCCTTTTTATGTAGTGGTTCCCAAAATTGTACTCCATATTCCAAATGAGGGTGTTTTAGAGATTTGTATAGTGGGAGAATTATATTTGCTTCCCTTGCTTCTATACCCTTCTTAATATATGCTAATATTTTATTTGCCTTTGCAGCTGCTGCTTGACTTTGAGAACTGTTACCTAGGTGGTTGTCCACAAGCACTCCCAAATCCCTTTCAACATCTGATACCCCTATATTTGTTCCATTAAGATTATAAATTGCATGGCTATTTTTCCTTCCCAGATGCATAAATTTACATTTATTTATATTAAATCTCCTCTGCCATTTAGTCGCTTATTTTTCTAATATATGGAAATCCCTTTGGAAGGAAAGTACATCATTATCTGTTTTAATTACCTTGCACAACTTAGTGTCATCAGCAAAAATGAAAACAATACTTTCCAATTCTACTTCTAAGTCATTAATAACTATGTTAAAAAGCAGAGGGCCTTATACTGAACCCTGAAGTAAGGGTCTTTAGGAGTCAATATAAAATCCCAAAATATCTGTAGGTGGACAGATCACTCCTAGGGTAATTGAGCTACAGAACTCAAAATTAAGTGTTCAGGGATGTCAACACATATGAGGCAAAAATACCCTCCAGAACAATAGAATATATAGGAAATAACGGGTTCCTGCTCAAACAAACAAAACCTAAAAAAGAAAGAAACATATATAGTGCTATCTGTAAAATGCCGTTTGTTTCTTACTCAAATTATATTCAGCAAAACCATGCTCTATGACCGTGCTATCTAACTACTTTAGTGTAGTTTTTTTTCGTAATTAGCTTCCAGAAACAGGAGGATACTTTGATTGCGCAGGTAGAGCTATCAACATAATTTGAATTTGTGTCTATAAGTAAAGGATTTTGCTAACAGTACTGGAAAGCACATTAGTTTACACACACACCCTATAGTACAGGTAACAGACAGAAATCGATGCCTACAATAAATCAATACCCATTATCTAGTTTAGTTATTAAAATTATGTTAAAAAAATATGAACATAGTGTTCCAACTATAAAAAAATATTTTCTTAATATTTTCTACTGTCCACAGTGTTTAAGATATGTAGCAGACAACACACATTGTCGAAGTGTAACCATTTGGTTATTTCTTGCAGATAAAGTAGTAAATTAGAAATAATAAACATTGATCTTATCTCCACTTAGAAAAGCAACACACATCTCCTGACCTCTTGCATGTGCTCTCCTAGAAAATATTCATACCTTTTTATTGTTTTGGTTTATGTATTTACTTTCCATTGACATAATCTCTTATTTCTCTCCAGTGGATATTCTATGTGCATTAGTTACAGAGATATGGTTGTGCCTCATGATAAATGAGACTTCTTCAGGTTCATTAATCAACAGGAACTTTGTGCGTTGCTCTTAGAAAGTGCAATTAAAGCTTTTCTAGACTTCATCTTCATGAAAGGAATGGGAGGATCTAAGGATTGAATTCACCTCTGCACATGGGATGTATGAGAGAAAAATTATCATCATTTTAATAGAATGAAAAGGTGATAGAGTAACCTAGGGTTCCCTTTACAAGGTGGCCCAGATTATACTATAGCGCCTAAAAGTACCAAGAGCAAATGGCGTAGAGTAAATGGTAAAAAAGTGTAAAAATCTCAAGTCTAACTATGAACAAATATATAGGCATATAAACATTAACATGTAATATAAAATAAATCCATAATATAATGAATAAGATATTATTCTGAAAAGGAAAACAGGAAAAGGCAAAAATAATAATAAAGGAAAAAATAATAGTAAAATATTATTATAAAAAACAATTGTATAAAAAAGACAATACTCAAAGTAAGTCCAGAGACAGAATATTGATAGTTGTACTTGGCTTGAAGTTTCAAATATTATTATCTCTTGCTTGTCCTTTCTCTCAGAATTGAGTATATAATGAAATTGATGCACTTGGTGAATCCATCCTATTTCATCATGGGGCAGATGTTTCCAAAAACTCTGGTCACCGCAGAGTCAATAAGCTGTAAAGGAATGAAAAGAAGAGGGGGAAAGCGCATGCCGCTTCCTAGTGCAAATCAAAAATGGTTTTATTTCCAAAAGTACAAGCATACAAAATGGACACTCACATGTGTTATCCTCTATACAAGAGGTATTGAGAATGTGCATAAAAATATACTCAGATCTTCCACATCTGCTTGGTGCACTGCTTACACGAGACAATCCTTATTGGAAGAAGTAGTAGAGTATACTCACAAAGGTAGAGTACACCTTGTATCTGTCTGTTATTACCCAAAGAAGATTTAAACTCTATTTGAGGACAGAGGTACACCATGCTAGTATCTCTAGATTGTCAAATCTGATATCATTCACTTAAGGGTACGATGCCCAAGAGATGTGAGTGATCAGAGAGGGTGGCCAAACCTCTATCCTCTGTCCTCAAATAGAGTTTAAATCTTCTTTGGGTAATAACAGACAGATACAAGGTGTACTCTACCTTTGTGATAATACTCTACTACTTCTGCGAATAAGGATTGTCTCGTGTAAGCAGTGCACCAAGCAGATGTGGAAGATCTGAGTATATTTTTATGCACATTCTCAATACCTCTTGTATAGAGGATAACACATGTGAGTGTCCATTTTTTATGCTTATACTTTTGGAAATAAAACCATTTTTGATTTGCAGTAGGAAGTGGAGTGCACTTTCCCCCTCTTCTTTTCATTCCTCTACTTTTAATAGAATGGGCTTTAAAAAAAGGACTACATCATTTAAAAATGTATTTTCTTTTAATGAAACGGTTTTGCTTAGGTAATGCTCATATAATGTTTGTCAAATGTATTAACAAGTTATTCATATAAACATAACTGATGTCAAATACAGAAATTATATGACTACTGTATTAATTAAATTAGGACTAAATGAAAATAGCACGTTACTTTGTTTAAATGTCTTGCAAAAATATGTACAAGCATAAAAAGATAAACAGAATTTATTGGCAAAACTGTGTTAAAATATAGTTAAGGTTGGAGCGCAGGATGGAGCATCTTAATATGTAGGAAATTGGAAAGTTAAGGTTGCACGCAACATTAATGTCTCTCCCTTACCCTGACATCATCTGTGACATTAGGTGGCATAATTCATAACATCACATGATATATATATATATATATATATATATATATATATATAATAGTTGTCAAACTGCGAGTTGTCATCACACTTGCGAAACTCGTAAAGCACGGCGAGCCGTTGAGGCACGAGCTCGAAAAAAATACGGCTTTAACGGCGAACCTCTGAACTGGATAAGATGTTGAAAACACACAAATGTGCCTCAAATTCACTTACATACTCACACACAGCACAGGGGGAAGCCAGGGACTCGGTGAGTGAGGTTGCAAGTTAATTTGAGGCATCTTTTTGAAGGATCGCAAATCGCAGAAGCAGAAAAAAAAATGTCTGCCGACAAAACTTACAAATTCTGAAACAAGACGAAAATGAGGCAAAAGACAGTAACACTTATATCACCAATGCCAGGCATGCGGTAAATGCCAGGCATGCGGTACTTACGCAGGCATACAGGATTTAGAAAACACACAATGAAAATGCAACACACCAACGACGACAGGCAAGCGTGACACAGACGAACAACGCCAGGAATGCAGGACTTAGTAATACATGATGGAAAAGACATTAACACTTACACCAACGCCAGGCACACGGGACACAGACGAACAATGCCAAGCACGCGGGACTTAGAAAATACATGACGGCAAATACAGTAACACTTACACGAACAACGCCAGGCACGGGGAACATTGAAAATAAAACCAACGACAGTCAGCGCGCACCACGCAAAAATTCAGTAGAGACACAGAGGAGAAAGACACAGGGAAGGGACAGGGGAGAGATGGTGGAAAGAGACACATGGCAAGTTGCAAGTTGGTGAGGCCTGTAATGAGCGGTGAAGTAGATGGGAGGAGAGGCTTGCAATGAGCACCAAAGGCGCTCAGCGCGGCGCTCACGATGTTTGCCAGAGGTGGCAGAACATTGCATTGTATGGTAAACAGCTTTGCCAGGTTTCAAATTGTATTGCCGTCATTTTTGAAGGGCAAGTCGCTAGTATTTGCTGATATAGTTAACCATTTATATATATAAAAACTCCATCAAATTGATTGATATTGCTTTATGGCTAACCAGTACCACACCTTGCCTAAGATAAATATGTTTATATTTATTTATTACATTTGTTTTCAGACATGTATACTATCTCTAGTTTCAAATATAAATATTTTCATTCTTTTAATCTTAAGTGACATCATAGGGGGACTATTGTGATATCATCAGTAATATGACAAATTATGTAATTTTTCATATTATATGTAATGTCATGAGTGATGTTGTAGCTGGCGTAATTTATATTATATGTGATATTAAATTATGTCACAGATGATATCATGAATGAAGTCATAAAAGAAAACATTTGCAGACTTTTTTTCCCAATTTCCTGTGTATTTCCATCCTGCACGGCAACCTTAACTTTACTTTAACACAATTTTTGCCAATAAATGTTTTTCTCAATTTCTCAATTTCATCATCATTAAATATTTTTAATTAACTAATTTTATTCTCTTTACTTGTAATGGAAAATATTAAACAACTTTTATATTTCCGTATAAATTGACTTTTTGAGAAACATATTTACACATATAAACCAACATCCTTAAAGGTCCTATAAGGTCTGTAAAAACACAAAAATAGCTGCATACATATATCAATAGAATATTTACATTTCATGTGCTCACCCTCTCTGGTGAATGTCGGAAATTACAGGCGGACTATAACTTTAAAACCACTAAAAACATCACCTGACCATAATTGACCAATCAAAATGCATGCAATCTGACACGCAGTCCAGTAAATAGTAACTCATTCTATGTTTCTCTCACTCTCTTTCTATATTAATGTTGTTTTTGTAATGTTTAAAATTAAACAATGTCGCTGTGATAATTTACTGATGTTTTTTTTTTCTTTCAAAAATTAATTGGTGGCAACAGCTGCCTGCTACTCCTTTAGATCTGTCTGTCCTTAAAATCAACTACTGGAAAGCAGTTCTGTATTTTGCCTTTAGCTCGCTCTCTCTTTCTCCAAACTACTACCTTTATCTCTCTCTTTTTTCTCTCTCTCTCCCTCTCTTTTTCTCTCTAACTCTTTTCACTCTCGAACTCGTCTCTCCCTCTCTCTCTCTCTCCCTTTCTTTCTCCCTCTCTCTTCTCCCACATGCATCCACAAGTGTCCAACAAACGTTCACTCTTCCCTTGGGACGAACCAATATAATGCAATACACAATTCATTCATACACCCCCTCTGACGAACGTTCGGCATTGCAGGCGGACACAACTATAAAACCACTAAGTCTGTCACCTAGCCATAACTGACCATGAAATTTGACTAGCTCACATGCAAAAGTCTCTACTGAGCATGCTCATTAAAAAGTAAACTATTATATTTAAAAAAAAATCTTAAGTTATCTCTAAAATTCCAAAAAGGAATTACTATTATTGCAGCAATTCGAATAAATCAATTCAGTCATTTTTTCCCTACAAGTGGGCAAAGATCTGTATGGGGAAAAAACATTTAATCACTCAAAAATTCTAAATAAATCAACTCTACACAGAATTTCATGAAAATTGGCAAAATTTTCCTAAAATACAAAATATTGTCAAACTAACGAAAAGTTACAAGTTTATAATAGAATGTTTAAGAGAACCTTAACTTTTAGAGCACAACTGTACTCTAATAATGTCTATGTGTACATATGCCCCATGGGATATTAGGAAGTCATGCTATACAACCAAAGCCTAGTCTCTTTCATTAACCTTAACTCCAATACTTAATTGTTGAGCTTTTTGTGCACCTGCGCTACATCCCTTGCTGGAAACTGTAGATGTGTTTGTGTCCACAACCTCGCATGAGTCTGTTTCTCACTTTGTTTTGGTACTGTATTGCATGCTAAACTCTGATGCTCCATTTAATGCACAGCACGGTTGCTCCTATCTACAGAGTGCCAATTGCCACCAACTTCAGGCCCTAGTAACTGAGCAACAGTGCTCAGTTGTTTTGCCCCTTTCTGTATCTGGTTGTTCTCCTAGTGATATTCTGATTCTCCTCTCTCGATCAGGATACTTGTGCATTGACCTTGCTATTGCCTTTAGCCACAGACTATGGAGACTTACTCCTACCATTGGCCTTAATTTCTGTGTCCACTAGTAACTCAGGAGTAGATAGGTTGCCTAAGTCATCTCCAGACATCCCTAACATTTTTCACTACAGTGCTATATATCTTGCTGCTTGTTGTATGTTTATGTTTTGTTTTTACTGTCAATAATTTTATCTTTTGGTGGGAAGTTTCTATTTTTTAGCAAATCTTCGTTGCCAAGGTGTACATTTTAATTATTTCATGTAACAGATATTTTATATAAATACTTAAGTGTATTTTATTATTGCTATGTGCTCATGTGCACACACTAGGAGTCTCCTGCAGTCTCAAAAGTCTTTTAACAACACAATATTAGTATGATCACAAATCCCATTGTAAAACTCTTTAGTATTTTAGAGAACTTACAAATATTCATGCAAAGTATTATACTCAGAAGTCCAAACCTGCTTCACATTGTAGTTCAGTGCGTCATTATGAGGCCGATTCAAGTGAGCAATTGTAAGTTACCCGAGTCCGTAAGTGAGGCCAAGAGTTCATTTGCTATTCAATTTGCATCTCGGGATGGCTTATGGGTTACAGGCTTGAAAACTTTGCACTGGTGAAACCCAGAACTTATAGCCTCCCAAAGCATTTGATCTTTCACTTCCACAAGCGTTAAGATCGCTAAAATCGCAAATCGCTATTTAATTATGCCAATTCCCAAGCCCGCAAATGTTTTCACACCCGTAAATGACAAATGTAGGAGAAAGTCATACAAGTGCTAGAGAGGAATAGGTGGTAGGTAAAAAAGCAGTAAAAAATTTCAAGAACTTTTGGGACATTCATAAACCCATCATAAACCCAATATTTTAGTTAGTTTTTTTTTAGAGCTTGGATTCAGCAAGGGCCCAGCCGGGGCAGAAGAGGAGAAGGCTGGGGACATCAGGGACAGGTAACTTTGCAATTCATAATGTTTATATTTTATTTATTTGTTGTGTTGGATATATGTGTCACTAATATTACCTATCTTTTTTCAGGGGCTGAGCTGGAGAACAGAAGTAGATGAACGGGGACTTGCTGGATAGGTAAGTTTAATACTGTATTTGTAATATTTATTTATTCTATGTAATGTTTCTTTTTTTAATAATCTGATGTTTCTTTTTTTCCTAGGGGGTGCAGTCAGAAGGGACATCTGCAAAGGTAAGTGGTCTTATTTATTATTTTTTAGCTTAGATTTAGGGGGTATAGTATAGGGGCTGATATTTAGATTGGGGGTTAGGTATAGATAGGGGGTGATGTCTAGATTGGGTGTTAGGTATAGGTAGGGGGAAATGTATTGTAGTGAGGTATATATTTATAATGTATTTATGACTGTAATTTTGTGTATGTCTTTTCCTTTGCCGGTGTGTAATTTAATTTGTAATTTGATTTTATGTGATGGCGGGGGGTGGGGGGGTTGTGATGTTTTTTTATTTTTTGCTGTGAAGGAGTGTTTGTAATGTCCTTTTTTGTTTTGTGTACTTTTTTTAGGTTTTTTTCTGTACCTTGTTTTTTTTATTTTATGTACCTTAGGTTTTATTTTTTTATCTAATTAGTACGGTGGGGGGTTTAATAGTGGGTTTGGTAGGTAGGATTAGTTAGGTAGGGGTTAATAGGTTAGGGGAGAGGGGGGTTAGTTTAGATTTAGTTATTTATTGGGGGGGAATAGTGAAGTGAAAAGTTTGTACTTAGTGTCATGAGGGTCCTGGGGGACCCTCATGGCACTTATGGGGTTAATAATAGGCTTCTAATTGTCCTATGAGGGTCTTCATAGACCCTTACGGGACTGATTGGGTTAACTAGAGGCTTACATGGGTCTGTATAGACCCCCATAAGGGATGGGGATAGATGGAGGCTTATCGGAGTCTGTACTGACCCCCATGAGTTATTGGGTTAATTAAGGAATTATGGGGCTTTGTATTGACCCCCGTGAGTTATAGGGTTAATTAAGGGATTATGGGAGTCTGTATTGACCCCTGTAAATGACAGGGTTAATTAAGGGCCTATGGGATCTGTTTGGAGCGATGAGTGATAGGGGTTAATTTGAGTTGCCTGGGGGGTACTTATAATACCCCCCGCGTCAGGGGTTAATATTTTTTAGCGCAGGTCCTTTCAGGACCTTTATGGTCCTTTAAGGACCTGCAAGGCGGTGGGATCCCCCGCTGCAAGGGGTTAATTTGGGGGGTGGGGGTGCGGGGGTCCTTAAGGACCCCTGCAGCAAGGGGTTAAGGACCCGCGGCAGGTAATTTACATTTTTTAAATGCAGTCAGGGCCTGATCGATGCCGGTTGGGGACCTTTGGTGCAAGGGGTTAATGTAGGGAGGCTGCAGAGGTCTCTATAAGGGACCCCTGCAGTATGGGGATTTGGCTAGAGATCAGGGGGGAGCATCACATGGCGGTATCTGGCTGCTCCGAGGCAGCACGTATAGGCTTTAGGAGCTCTTTCTGGCACTTTTTTGTGCCCGTAGGGATTCTTCCGAGGTGTGAGATTCAACTCATAGATTTATGGCTGCGTGTTACTACGTAGCTCTCCCGGAGCCTATTCTCAAACCCTTTTCTGTGTCATCTCTCAAAACAGACTGCGAGGGACTTATTGGGGAATCGGTCCTCGCAAATCTGTTTTTTGCAAGGACCGAGGGAACTACGAGGGCTAATTTAATAAGGCTCCAAATTGATAAATAATACTTTTCTATGAATAAAATGCATTTTTCTGTAAGACAGGTGCCCTTTAATACTCCGAGTAAAAGAAAAATGAAGCCCTGAAGTCCCTAACTGACCATGAGTTAGGTCACAGCAAAACCTCCTTAAATTGATACACTAGGAAAATCATTTTTGTTAGCTAATGAGCTTAATAAAAAATGTATATATATGGTTTTGCTATTTGATTTTTGCATTTTCTCTTATTGTATTTTTTGTTTAGAGGGAGCCAGCAGATTCCATATCGCAATACCATTTTTTATCCTTAAAATGCATGTAAGTCAAGACAGAGCATTGTACATACACAATGGTACATGAGGAGATAAGGGCCCTGCCCTCAGAAGAGCTCATATCCACACTGTATGATTAAAATCAAAGTACCATAAATGAATGGGTAAATTAATTACATGACAACAAGAGGTATTTTACTTTGTTTTGCTTACAAGCAGAAAAAATCTTTAGGGAATAAAGCCCATTAGTGCATAACACTCTAAATATATATAACAAAAAAAAAAAAAAAGTGGGCAATAGTAAAATGTAAACTTTATTGGTTTGAAAAACCGACGATTAAAACTTTAAAAAGGGAAAGAATAAAAACTGTACAAATACCTTTGAACAGAAAAACTGCAAACCTAATGACCACTGGACAACTGTCACTCATTAAGTGGGGTTTGAGCAGTATTATAAATGAGACACAGAGAGTTTCTATGTATAAGCCTGTAGTACTATTCAACAAAAGGTGTAAATCATTAGAATAGTGGGCCAAACCTTCCTAAATTACCTTGTGCTATAACTATATATCTCTCCCCAGTAACGGTTGTGAAACCTAGTAAAACAACATAAGGAAGATATAGGTAGCTTGGTAGTATGCTTCTAAACAACCTCAGTTTGGCTCTTAGATCACCAGGTACTTCATTGCCTCTTATTAGGGTACAATGCCCCTATTATTTGAATGATATAGGTATAAATCAACCATTCAAACAATATGGCTCTTAAATGTCCAGATATTGCATTACCTCTTGTTAGAGTATCACACCACACCTATTTTGGTGGTGTAAGCATAATTTGGGCCATTCTGAACAAGCTCACTCTCTGTATACTCGCATATAGTATAACAGTGTCTCCCTGTGCTGGGGAGATTCGCGCTGCCTAGTTGCGTCGTGCGTAATAACCTCACGTTACGCTAGCCTACATCCTAACATGTTTCTACGTGTTCAACGTCTTTTTCAAAGGATTAAGGCGTGTGTAGGGACAGGAAGCTATTTAAAGCATATGGTAGCCATGGTAACCTGGACTACCTGATTGCTACACCTAAATTAACCCTATGAGTGAAAGTATGTATGGCAGGAAAGGACTGAACAAAGAAAGAAATGGGCCATATATATTATTAGCATAGTGGATGGAGCAACATCAGTGGGAAGGGGGAACCTTAATGAATAAGTGTGTATCTGGATACAGGATACTGAAAAGAGAATATATATAAGTATATCATGATGTGCAAAGAGAAAAAGTGCATATTGTGCATGAAAATAACTAGATGAATTAAAACCCCTGTATAAGGGCATAAAATAGCCAGGGTATAAAGACCCTGTATGTAAACCATAATTAGGTCAAAATTGACATATTGAGACCATAGTGAAAAGTGACTAAGTGCATGAATGAATAAATGGCAAGAAAAATCTAGTATGGCCATATATATTATAACTCAGAATGTGAGGGTGAGTGGTGTTGACCACTAACAAATGATGGTCACGTGAGACCAAAAGTGAAAAGAATAATTCTATTTCAGGTAAGATGTGACACATGAGTGGGCCACATCTACCTGAAAAAGATTATAAATAAAGCAAAAATTATTTTATGCAAAGATGAGACATATATGAAGTAAAATTAAAGTGCATATATCATGATCCTGATTCAGGAATTACTAGGTGGTATTTCTCATATAGTTAGAGGGTCCAAATCTAGGGCCCAGAAAAAGGCCTGTGTAGACAACTTATGTAAGATAAAATTACACAAGACTATATGAAGGCCGTATAGGAAAAGCCTTCATTCAGGCCATCAGGTACCTGTGCTCTTAATTTATAAATCCATTGCGATTCACGCTGTAGTAATTTATTTTGAAAATCACCCCTTCTAGGTCCAGTTTTCACAGAATCAATAATACAAAATTTTAGTACTTCCGGATTGTTGTTGTGACAGTATTTCACATGTCTTGCTACGGGAGTGTCATCTTCGTTTTTAATAGAATATATATGTTCCCCCAATCTTCGACGGAATTCCCTGCAGGTTTTCCCTACATAGATCTTGTTACATAAACAAGTAGCTATATATATAACTCCTGATGATTTACAGTTGAAAAAATTATCAATATCAAAAATAGCACCATTTGTCGGATGTATATAATGTTTGCATGGTCTCACAAATTTGCAAAATTTACAGTTCCCACACTTATACATTCCCTTCAGTGGTTGGAGCCAAGTTTTAGGTTCAGATATCTTGTCTGTATATACACTATGTACAAGCATATCCTTAATGTTCTTTCCTCTTCTATAAGTGATACTTGCTTTGGACGTGAGGGTGTCTTTAAGATCTTTATCACTTGTGAGGAGATGCCAGTGTTTAGAAAGGATGTTTCTGATTATTTCAGAGTCATGACCAAATGTCATTATACATCTAGTAATCTTAGATTCATTAGATATAGTCCTGTTAGTGGGGGTATCCATTTTACCTTGAGCTTTTCTATTTACATTTAGCAGATCGGTTCTATTGCAGTTCATAGCATGTTTATAAGCCAACTTAAGGCTTCTATTAGGGTAACCTCTTGCTTTAAAACGTTCCCTAAGTTTGTTCGCTTCAATTTTAAATTCTTCCTCTGAACTGCAATTCCTCCGGATCCTGAGGTATTGTCCCTTAGGAATTCCTCTCTTAAGTGGCTCAAAGTGTTGGCTCGCCCATTTCAGCAGAGTATTAGATGCTGTTTCTTTTCTAAATGTAGATGTACATATTTTCCCTCTTTCATCCTTTTTAATTATTAGATCCAAAAAAGAGATCTCACTCTGACTGGTCTCAAAGGTAAATTTGAGGCCTAATTCATTAGTGTTCAGAAATTGTATAAATGAACTCAATTCCTGTCTGTTACCAGTCCAGACCAGGATAATATCATCTATAAATCTCCTCCAGACAAGTATATTTGCTCCAAAGGGATGTGCGTTGTCATCATATATGTATTTGTCTTCCCACCACCCCAGAAACAAGTTCGCATAGCTAGGGGCACATGGTGTACCCATAGCTGTTCCCTGTTGATGGTGGTACCATTTTTGGTTGAATAGGAAGAAGTTGTGTTTTAAAACATATTCCAATAGTGCTATTAGCAACATGTTTAGTTCATCAAAAGGAGAACCTTTCATCTGTAAAAAGTATTTTACTGCATTGATTCCAAAGTTATGTGGAATGCTGCTGTATAAGGCCTCAACATCAATACACACCAGCCATGATTCAGGAGGTACAGATAGATCTTCTAATTGCCTGAGAATATCAGGAGTGTCCCTGACATAGGATGGTAAGCCCATCACAAATTCCCTAAGATGATAATCCACAAATATACTGCAGTTGTGGGAAAGATTATTAGTCCCGGAGACTATAGGTCTACCTGGGATGGGATAGGTTTTCTTGTGAACTTTAGGGAGAGAATAGAACACTGAGACCATAGGGAATTTGGGAAATAGAAATTGAAAAGTCTGCTCATCAATTATTCCCTTATTTTTTACATCTACTAGGATGTTTTTAAGTCTCAATTTGAATTCAGGAGTCGGATCTTTTGTAATGATGTTGTAAGTAGTTTTATCCTTTAAAATTCTCATACACATCTCCTTATAGTCATCATTATCCATGAGGACTATATTGCCTCCCTTGTCTGCTGGCTTGATGTGTAGAGACACATCATCCCTAAGTTCTATAAGAGCTTGATATTCCGGCTTAGTGAGGTTATATTCTTTTTTGTAACTCCTGTAGTCTATTTCCTCTATGTCCTTAGAGACTTGCTGTAGGAAAACCCAAATATTTGCATAGTCTTTAAGTGGAGGAGTAAAAGTGCTTTTAATCTTCCATTTCTTTGGTTCTATGATTGGAGTGCAATTTTCCTCCAAAAGCTCTATAAGGCCTTGTACTATTTCTATGTCATCTTGTGGGACTCCCAGGCTCATAATTTCTCTATCTCGTTTCCTCTTATAAAATTTGTGAAGAGATAGTTTCCTAGAGAAAAGATTTAAATCTTTGATGTGAGTAAAGATATTTGCCTTAGATGTTGGTACAAATGTAAGGCCTTTACTTAAAACTGTGATATGGTCTTTATGTAAAACAAAGTGGGATAGGTTTATAATTCTCAGAGTATCCTCTGACTTGTCAGTATCTAAAGGAACTGATTGGTATTGATCTGTATTGATCTCCTTGTTTGAGATCGTCCTCTCCCTAAAAAAGGATATGAGGGAGTTTCATTATCATACATAGGATGTAATCCTGTCTGTCTATCAGAATCATATTGGTTTCTTCTGGAGCGTAGTTCATATTGTTCTCGCTTCCAGTTGGGATTCCTATCTTTATACATTCCTCTTTTTGGATAGGTTCTTGCACCCCTAACATTCTTTCTGGTAGTATGATCTTCTATATCTGAGGTGTCATAATCAGACGAACTTAACTCAGATCCTGTTAGATATTGAGGATTAGATGGTAATCTTTTGTATATTCTTCCTATTTTGAAATCATTTTGATCTCTTAGGAATTTCCTATGTTTTCTATCTTTAATGTCCTTTTTGAACTTTTCTATATTTGAGTTCAATTTAGTGCATAAATTCTCAAAGTCAGAGATATCTCTAAATTTGTCAACTTCCACTTGGTTAAGTACCACAGTTTTTTTGATGTCTTCAAGATTACTTTGGTGGGTTTCAATAATTAATGACATAAGTTCCATAGAACATTTAAAAAGGATATCCTTCCACTTGGACATGAAAATTTCATCATGTATATTTAAGGCTGGTGTGATGTTAGTTCTAAGGCCTCTAGGGATCAAATTATTTTTTATGTATTTTTGTAAACTGGATATTTCCCAAATGGATTTAATTTGTTTTCTCATATTTTTTTGAAGTTCATAAAATGCTGAATTAACATCTTTATTTTCTATTCTGGGTTGTGTAGAGGGCAGAAAAGTAGCCTCTGCCTCTATTTGTAATTGTGTAAAATCCAGATTGGTGATGTTAGATCCTGCCATGTTATTACTTGGAAATTTGGATATAAGGGTTAAAGTGTAGACTTGTTAGTTAGTAACCCTAAATGTGGATTGAACCACCTATTCAACAAGCAGAAAAAATCTTTAGGGAATAAAGCCCATTAGTGCATAACACTCTAAATATATATAACAAAAAAAGTGGGCAATAGTAAAATGTAAACTTTATTGGTTGAAAAAACCGACGATTAAAACTTTAAAAAGGGAAAGAATAAAAACTGTACAAATACCTTTGAACAGAAAAACTGCAAACCTAATGACCACTGGACAACTGTCACTCATTAAGTGGGGTTTGAGCAGTATTATAAATGAGACACAGAGAGTTTCTATGTATAAGCCTGTAGTACTATGCAACAAAAGGTGTAAATCATTAGAATAGTGGGCCAAACCTTCCTAAATTACCTTGTGCTATAACTATATATCTCTCCCCAGTAACGGTTGTGAAACCTAGTATAACAACATAAGGAAGATATAGGTAGCTTGGTAGTATGCTTCTAAACAACAGATTTCTTTGCATACAAAAAATCCTCAGTTTGGCTCTTAGATCACCAGGTACTTCATTGCCTCTTATTAGGGTACAATGCCCCTATTATTTGAATGATATAGGTATAAATCAACCATTCAAACAATATGGCTCTTAAATGTCCAGATATTGCATTACATCTTGTTAGAGTATCACACCACACCTATTTTGGTGGTGTAAGCATAATTTGGGCCATTCTGAACAAGCTCACTCTCTGTATACTCGCATATAGTATAACAGCGTCTCCCTGTGCTGGGGAGATTCGCGCTGCCTAGTTGCGTCGTGCGTAATAACCTCACGTTACGCTAGCCTACATCCTAACATGTTTCTACGTGTTCAACGTCTTTTTCAAAGGATTAAGGCGTGTGTAGGGACAGGAAGCTATTTAAAGCATATGGTAGCCATGGTAACCTGGACTACCTGATTGCTACACCTAAATTAACCCTATGAGTGAAAGTATGTATGGCAGGAAAGGACTGAACAAAGAAAGAAATGGGCCATATATATTATTAGCATAGTGGATGGAGCAACATCAGGGGAAAGGGGGAACCTTAATGAATAAGTGTGTATCTGGATACAGGATACTGAAAAGAGAATATATATAAGTATATCATGATGTGCAAAGAGAAAAAGTGCATATTGTGCATGAAAATAACTAGATGAATTAAAACCCCTGTATAAGGGCATAAAATAGCCAGGGTATAAAGACCCTGTATGTAAACCATAATTAGGTCAAAATTGACATATTGAGACCATAGTGAAAAGTGACTAAGTGCATGAATGAATAAATGGCAAGAAAAATCTAGTATGGCCATATATATTATAACTCAGAATGTGAGGGTGAGTGGTGTTGACCACTAAAAAATGATGGTCACGTGAGACCAAAAGTGAAAAGAATAATTCTATTTCAGGTAAGATGTGACACATGAGTGGGCCACATCTACCTGAAAAAGATTATAAATAAAGCAAAAATTATTTTATGCAAAGATGAGACATATATGAAGTAAAATTAAAGTGCATATATCATGATCCTGATTCAGGAATTACTAGGTGGTATTTCTCATATAGTTAGAGGGTCCAAATCTAGGGCCCAGAAAAAGGCCTGTGTAGACAACTTATGTAAGATAAAATTACACAAGACTATATGAAGGCCGTATAGGAAAAGCCTTCATTCAGGCCATCAGGTACCTGTGCTCTTAATTTATAAATCCATTGCGATTCACGCTGTAGTAATTTATTTTGAAAATCACCCCTTCTAGGTCCAGTTTTCACAGAATCAATAATACAAAATTTTAGTACTTCCGGATTGTTGTTGTGACAGTATTTCACATGTCTTGCTACGGGAGTGTCATCTTCGTTTTTAATAGAATATATATGTTCCCCCAATCTTCGACGGAATTCCCTGCAGGTTTTCCCTACATAGATCTTGTTACATAAACAAGTAGCTATATATATAACTCCTGATGATTTACAGTTGAAAAAATTATCAATATCAAAAATAGCACCATTTGTCGGATGTATATAATGTTTGCATGGTCTCACAAATTTGCAAAATTTACAGTTCCCACACTTATACATTCCCTTCAGTGGTTGGAGCCAAGTTTTAGGTTCAGATATCTTGTCTGTATATACACTATGTACAAGCATATCCTTAATGTTCTTTCTTCTTCTATAAGTGATACTTGCTTTGGACGTGAGGGTGTCTTTAAGATCTTTATCACTTGTGAGGAGATGCCAGTGTTTAGAAAGGATGTTTCTGATTATTTCAGAGTCATGACCAAATGTCATTATACATCTAGTAATCTTAGATTCATTAGATATAGTCCTGTTAGTGGGGGTATCCATTTTACCTTGAGCTTTTCTATTTACATTTAGCAGATCGGTTCTATTGCAGTTCATAGCATGTTTATAAGCCAACTTAAGGCTTCTATTAGGGTAACCTCTTGCTTTAAAACGTTCCCTAAGTTTGTTCGCTTCAATTTTAAATTCTTCCTCTGAACTGCAATTCCTCCGGATCCTGAAGTATTGTCCCTTAGGAATTCCTCTCTTAAGTGGCTCAAAGTGTTGGCTCTCCCATTTCAGCAGAGTATTAGATGCTGTTTCTTTTCTAAATGTAGATGTACATATTTTCCCTCTTTCATCCTTTTTAATTATTAGATCCAAAAAAGAGATCTCACTCTGATTGTTCTCAAAGGTAAATTTGAGGCCTAATTCATTAGTGTTCAGAAATTGTATAAATGAACTCAATTCCTGTCTGTTACCAGTCCAGACCAGGATAATATCATCTATAAATCTCCTCCAGACAAGTATATTTGCTCCAAAGGGATGTGCGTTGTCATCATATATGTATTTGTCTTCCCACCACCCCAGAAACAAGTTTGCATAGCTAGGGGCACATGGTGTACCCATAGCTGTTCCCTGTTGATGGTGGTACCATTTTTGGTTGAATAGGAAGAAGTTGTGTTTTAAAACATATTCCAATAGTGCTATTAGCAACATGTTTAGTTCATCAAAAGGAGAACCTTTCATCTGTAAAAAGTATTTTACTGCATTGATTCCAAAGTTATGTGGAATGCTGCTGTATAAGGCCTCAACATCAATACACACCAGCCATGATTCAGGAGGTACAGATAGATCTTCTAATTGCCTGAGAATATCAGGAGTGTCCCTGACATAGGATGGTAAGCCCATCACAAATTCCCTAAGATGATAATCCACAAATATACTGCAGTTGTGGGAAAGATTATTAGTCCCGGAGACTATAGGTCTACCTGGGATGGGATAGGTTTTCTTGTGAACTTTAGGGAGAGAATAGAACACTGAGACCATAGGGAATTTGGGAAATAGAAATTGAAAAGTCTGCTCATCAATTATTCCCTTATTTTTTACATCTACTAGGATGTTTTTAAGTCTCAATTTGAATTCAGGAGACGGATCTTTTGTAATGATGTTGTAAGTAGTTTTATCCTTTAAAATTCTCATACACATCTCCTTATAGTCATCATTATCCATGAGGATTATATTGCCTCCCTTGTCTGCTGGCTTGATTTGTCGAGACACATCATCCCTAAGTTCTATAAGAGCTTGATATTCCGGCTTAGTGAGGTTATATTCTTTTTTGTAACTCCTGTAGTCTATTTCCTCTATGTCCTTAGAGACTTGCTGTAGGAAAACCCAAATATTTGCATAGTCTTTAAGTGGAGGAGTAAAAGTGCTTTTAATCTTCCATTTCTTTGGTTCTATGATTGGAGTGCAATTTTCCTCCAAAAGCTCTATAAGGCCTTGTATTATTTCTATGTCATCTTGTGGGACTCCCAGGCTCATAATTTCGTTTCCTCTTATAAAATTTGTAAAGAGATAGTTTCCTAGAGAAAAGATTTAAATCTTTGATGTGAGTAAAGATATTTGCCTTAGATGTTGGTACAAATGTAAGGCCTTTACTTAAAACTGTGATATGGTCTTTATGTAAAACAAAGTGGGATAGGTTTATAATTCTCAGAGTATCCTCTGACTTGTCAGTATCTAAAGGAACTGATTGGTATTGATCTGTATTGATCTCCTTGTTTGAGATCGTCCTCTCCCTAAAAAAGGATATGAGGGAGTTTCATTATCATACATAGGATGTAATCCTGTCTGTCTATCAGAATCATATTGGTTTCTTCTGGAGCGTAGTTCATATTGTTCTCGCTTCCAGTTGGGATTCCTATCTTTATACATTCCTCTTTTTGGATAGGTTCTTGCACCCCTAACATTCTTTCTGGTAGTATGATCTTCTATATCTGAGGTGTCATAATCAGACGAACTTAACCCAGATCCTGTTAGATATTGAGGATTAGATGGTAATCTTTTGTATATTCTTCCTATTTTGAAATCATTTTGATCTCTTAGGAATTTCCTATGTTTTCTATCTTTAATGTCCTTTTTGAACTTTTCTATATTTGAGTTCAATTTAGTGCATAAATTCTCAAAGTCAGAGATATCTCTAAATTTGTCAACATCCACTTGGTTAAGTACCACAGTTTTTTTGATGTCTTCAAGATTACTTTGGTGGGTTTCAATAATTAATGACATAAGTTCCATAGAACATTTAAAAAGGATATCCTTCCACTTGGACATGAAAATTTCATCATGTATATTTAAGGCTGGTGTGATGTTAGTTCTAAGGCCTCTAGGGATCAAATTATTTTTTATGTAATTTTGTAAACTGGATATTTCCCAAATGGATTTAATTTGTTTTCTCATATTTTTTTGAAGTTCATAAAATGCTGAATTACTATTTTTATTTTCTATTCTGGGTTGTGTAGAGGGCAGAAAAGTAGCCTCTGCCTCTATTTGTAATTGTGTAAAATCCAGATTGGTGATGTTAGATCCTGCCATGTTATTACTTGGAAATTTGGATATAAGGGTTAAAGTGTAGACTTGTTAGTTAGTAACCCTAAATGTGGATTGAACCACCTATTCAACAAGCAGAAAAAATCTTTAGGGAATAAAGCCCATTAGTGCATAACACTCTAAATATATATAACAAAAAAAGTGGGCAATAGTAAAATGTAAACTTTATTGGTTGGAAAAACCGACGATTAAAACTTTAAAAAGGGAAAGAATAAAAACTGTACAAATACCTTTGAACAGAAAAACTGCAAACCTAATGACCACTGGACAACTGTCACTCATTAAGTGGGGTTTGAGCAGTATTATAAATGAGACACAGAGAGTTTCTATGTATAAGCCTGTAGTACTATGCAACAAAAGGTGTAAATCATTAGAATAGTGGGCCAAACCTTCCTAAATTACCTTGTGCTATAACTATATATCTCTCCCCAGTAACGGTTGTGAAACCTAGTATAACAACATAAGGAAGATATAGGTAGCTTGGTAGTATGCTTCTAAACAACAGATTTCTTTGCATACAAAAAATCCTCAGTTTGGCTCTTAGATCACCAGGTACTTCATTGCCTCTTATTAGGGTACAATGCCCCTATTATTTGAATGATATAGGTATAAATCAACCATTCAAACAATATGGCTCTTAAATGTCCAGATATTGCATTACATCTTGTTAGAGTATCACACCACACCTATTTTGGTGGTGTAAGCATAATTTGGGCCATTCTGAACAAGCTCACTCTCTGTATACTCGCATATAGTATAACAGCGTCTCCCTGTGCTGGGGAGATTCGCGCTGCCTAGTTGCATCGTGCGTAATAACCTCACGTTACGCTAGCCTACATCCTAACATGTTTCTACGTGTTCAACGTCTTTTTCAAAGGATTAAGGCGTGTGTAGGGACAGGAAGCTATTTAAAGCATATGGTAGCCATGGTAACCTGGACTACCTGATTGCTACACCTAAATTAACCCTATGAGTGAAAGTATGTATGGCAGGAAAGGACTGAACAAAGAAAGAAATGGGCCATATATATTATTAGCATAGTGGATGGAGCAACATCAGGGGAAAGGGGGAACCTTAATGAATAAGTGTGTATCTGGATACAGGATACTGAAAAGAGAATATATATAAGTATATCATGATGTGCAAAGAGAAAAAGTGCATATTGTGCATGAAAATAACTAGATGAATTAAAACCCCTGTATAAGGGCATAAAATAGCCAGGGTATAAAGACCCTGTATGTAAACCATAATTAGGTCAAAATTGACATATTGAGACCATAGTGAAAAGTGACTAAGTGCATGAATGAATAAATGGCAAGAAAAATCTAGTATGGCCATATATATTATAACTCAGAATGTGAGGGTGAGTGGTGTTGACCACTAAAAAATGATGGTCACGTGAGACCAAAAGTGAAAAGAATAATTCTATTTCAGGTAAGATGTGACACATGAGTGGGCCACATCTACCTGAAAAAGATTATAAATAAAGCAAAAATTATTTTATGCAAAGATGAGACATATATGAAGTAAAATTAAAGTGCATATATCATGATCCTGATTCAGGAATTACTAGGTGGTATTTCTCATATAGTTAGAGGGTCCAAATCTAGGGCCCAGAAAAAGGCCTGTGTAGACAACTTATGTAAGATAAAATTACACAAGACTATATGAAGGCCGTATCGGAAAAGCCTTCATTCAGGCCATCAGGTACCTGTGCTCTTAATTTATAAATCCATTGCGATTCACGCTGTAGTAATTTATTTTGAAAATCACCCCTTCTAGGTCCAGTTTTCACAGAATCAATAATACAAAATTTTAGTACTTCCGGATTGTTGTTGTGACAGTATTTCACATGTCTTGCTACGGGAGTGTCATCTTCGTTTTTAATAGAATATATATGTTCCCCCAATCTTCGACGGAATTCCCTGCAGGTTTTCCCTACATAGATCTTGTTACATAAACAAGTAGCTATATATATAACTCCTGATGATTTACAGTTGAAAAAATTATCAATATCAAAAATAGCACCATTTGTCGGATGTATATAATGTTTGCATGGTCTCACAAATTTGCAAAATTTACAGTTCCCACACTTATACATTCCCTTCAGTGGTTGGAGCCAAGTTTTAGGTTCAGATATCTTGTCTGTATATACACTATGTACAAGCATATCCTTAATGTTCTTTCCTCTTCTATAAGTGATACTTGCTTTGGACGTGAGGGTGTCTTTAAGATCTTTATCACTTGTGAGGAGATGCCAGTGTTTAGAAAGGATGTTTCTGATTATTTCAGAGTCATGACCAAATGTCATTATACATCTAGTAATCTTAGATTCATTAGATATAGTCCTGTTAGTGGGGGTATCCATTTTACCTTGAGCTTTTCTATTTACATTTAGCAGATCGGTTCTATTGCAGTTCATAGCATGTTTATAAGCCAACTTAAGGCTTCTATTAGGGTAACCTCTTGCTTTAAAACGTTCCCTAAGTTTGTTCGCTTCAATTTTAAATTCTTCCTCTGAACTGCAATTCCTCCGGATCCTGAAGTATTGTCCCTTAGGAATTCCTCTCTTAAGTGGCTCAAAGTGTTGGCTCTCCCATTTCAGCAGAGTATTAGATGCTGTTTCTTTTCTAAATGTAGATGTACATATTTTCCCTCTTTCATCCTTTTTAATTATTAGATCCAAAAAAGAGATCTCACTCTGATTGTTCTCAAAGGTAAATTTGAGGCCTAATTCATTAGTGTTCAGAAATTGTATAAATGAACTCAATTCCTGTCTGTTACCAGTCCAGACCAGGATAATATCATCTATAAATCTCCTCCAGACAAGTATATTTGCTCCAAAGGGATGTGCGTTGTCATCATATATGTATTTGTCTTCCCACCACCCCAGAAACAAGTTTGCATAGCTAGGGGCACATGGTGTACCCATAGCTGTTCCCTGTTGATGGTGGTACCATTTTTGGTTGAATAGGAAGAAGTTGTGTTTTAAAACATATTCCAATAGTGCTATTAGCAACATGTTTAGTTCATCAAAAGGAGAACCTTTCATCTGTAAAAAGTATTTTACTGCATTGATTCCAAAGTTATGTGGAATGCTGCTGTATAAGGCCTCAACATCAATACACACCAGCCATGATTCAGGAGGTACAGATAGATCTTCTAATTGCCTGAGAATATCAGGAGTGTCCCTGACATAGGATGGTAAGCCCATCACAAATTCCCTAAGATGATAATCCACAAATATACTGCAGTTGTGGGAAAGATTATTAGTCCCGGAGACTATAGGTCTACCTGGGATGGGATAGGTTTTCTTGTGAACTTTAGGGAGAGAATAGAACACTGAGACCATAGGGAATTTGGGAAATAGAAATTGAAAAGTCTGCTCATCAATTATTCCCTTATTTTTTACATCTACTAGGATGTTTTTAAGTCTCAATTTGAATTCAGGAGACGGATCTTTTGTAATGATGTTGTAAGTAGTTTTATCCTTTAAAATTCTCATACACATCTCCTTATAGTCATCATTATCCATGAGGATTATATTGCCTCCCTTGTCTGCTGGCTTGATTTGTAGAGACACATCATCCCTAAGTTCTATAAGAGCTTGATATTCCGGCTTAGTGAGGTTATATTCTTTTTTGTAACTCCTGTAGTCTATTTCCTCTATGTCCTTAGAGACTTGCTGTAGGAAAACCCAAATATTTGCATAGTCTTTAAGTGGAGGAGTAAAAGTGCTTTTAATCTTCCATTTCTTTGGTTCTATGATTGGAGTGCAATTTTCCTCCAAAAGCTCTATAAGGCCTTGTACTATTTCTATGTCATCTTGTGGGACTCCCAGGCTCATAATTTCGTTTCCTCTTATAAAATTTGTAAAGAGATAGTTTCCTAGAGAAAAGATTTAAATCTTTGATGTGAGTAAAGATATTTGCCTTAGATGTTGGTACAAATGTAAGGCCTTTACTTAAAACTGTGATATGGTCTTTATGTAAATCAAAGTGGGATAGGTTTATAATTCTCAGAGTATCCTCTGACTTGTCAGTATCTAAAGGAACTGATTGGTATTGATCTGTATTGATCTCCTTGTTTGAGATCGTCCTCTCCCTAAAAAAGGATATGAGGGAGTTTCATTATCATACATAGGATGTAATCCTGTCTGTCTATCAGAATCATATTGGTTTCTTCTGGAGCGTAGTTCATATTGTTCTCGCTTCCAGTTGGGATTCCTATCTTTATACATTCCTCTTTTTGGATAGGTTCTTGCACCCCTAACATTCTTTCTGGTAGTATGATCTTCTATATCTGAGGTGTCATAATCAGACGAACTTAACCCAGATCCTGTTAGATATTGAGGATTAGATGGTAATCTTTTGTATATTCTTCCTATTTTGAAATCATTTTGATCTCTTAGGAATTTCCTATGTTTTCTATCTTTAATGTCCTTTTTGAACTTTTCTATATTTGAGTTCAATTTAGTGCATAAATTCTCAAAGTCAGAGATATCTCTAAATTTGTCAACATCCACTTGGTTAAGTACCACAGTTTTTTTGATGTCTTCAAGATTACTTTGGTGGGTTTCAATAATTAATGACATAAGTTCCATAGAACATTTAAAAAGGATATCCTTCCACTTGGACATGAAAATTTCATCATGTATATTTAAGGCTGGTGTGATGTTAGTTCTAAGGCCTCTAGGGATCAAATTATTTTTTATGTAATTTTGTAAACTGGATATTTCCCAAATGGATTTAATTTGTTTTCTCATATTTTTTTGAAGTTCATAAAATGCTGAATTAACATCTTTATTTTCTATTCTGGGTTGTGTAGAGGGCAGAAAAGTAGCCTCTGCCTCTATTTGTAATTGTGTAAAATCCAGATTGGTGATGTTAGATCCTGCCATGTTATTACTTGGAAATTTGGATATAAGGGTTAAAGTGTAGACTTGTTAGTTAGTAACCCTAAATGTGGATTGAACCACCTATTCAACAAGCAGAAAAAATCTTTAGGGAATAAAGCCCATTAGTGCATAACACTCTAAATATATATAACAAAAAAAGTGGGCAATAGTAAAATGTAAACTTTATTGGTTGGAAAAACCGACGATTAAAACTTTAAAAAGGGAAAGAATAAAAACTGTACAAATACCTTTGAACAGAAAAACTGCAAACCTAATGACCACTGGACAACTGTCACTCATTAAGTGGGGTTTGAGCAGTATTATAAATGAGACACAGAGAGTTTCTATGTATAAGCCTGTAGTACTATGCAACAAAAGGTGTAAATCATTAGAATAGTGGGCCAAACCTTCCTAAATTACCTTGTGCTATAACTATATATCTCTCCCCAGTAACGGTTGTGAAACCTAGTATAACAACATAAGGAAGATATAGGTAGCTTGGTAGTATGCTTCTAAACAACAGATTTCTTTGCATACAAAAAATCCTCAGTTTGGCTCTTAGATCACCAGGTACTTCATTGCCTCTTATTAGGGTACAATGCCCCTATTATTTGAATGATATAGGTATAAATCAACCATTCAAACAATATGGCTCTTAAATGTCCAGATATTGCATTACATCTTGTTAGAGTATCACACCACACCTATTTTGGTGGTGTAAGCATAATTTGGGCCATTCTGAACAAGCTCACTCTCTGTATACTCGCATATAGTATAACAGCGTCTCCCTGTGCTGGGGAGATTCGCGCTGCCTAGTTGCGTCGTGCGTAATAACCTCACGTTACGCTAGCCTACATCCTAACATGTTTCTACGTGTTCAACGTCTTTTTCAAAGGATTAAGGCATGTGTAGGGACAGGAAGCTATTTAAAGCATATGGTAGCCATGGTAACCTGGACTACCTGATTGCTACACCTAAATTAACCCTATGAGTGAAAGTATGTATGGCAGGAAAGGACTGAACAAAGAAAGAAATGGGCCATATATATTATTAGCATAGTGGATGGAGCAACATCAGTGGGAAGGGGGAACCTTAATGAATAAGTGTGTATCTGGATACAGGATACTGAAAAGAGAATATATATAAGTATATCATGATGTGCAAAGAGAAAAAGTGCATATTGTGCATGAAAATAACTAGATGAATTAAAACCCCTGTATAAGGGCATAAAATAGCCAGGGTATAAAGACCCTGTATGTAAACCATAATTAGGTCAAAATTGACATATTGAGACCATAGTGAAAAGTGACTAAGTGCATGAATGAATAAATGGCAAGAAAAATCTAGTATGGCCATAAATATTATAACTCAGAATGTGAGGGTGAGTGGTGTTGACCACTAAAAAATGATGGTCACGTGAGACCAAAAGTGAAAAGAATAATTCTATTTCAGGTAAGATGTGACACATGAGTGGGCCACATCTACCTGAAAAAGATTATAAATAAAGCAAAAATTATTTTATGCAAAGATGAGACATATATGAAGTAAAATTAAAGTGCATATATCATGATCCTGATTCAGGAATTACTAGGTGGTATTTCTCATATAGTTAGAGGGTCCAAATCTAGGGCCCAGAAAAAGGCCTGTGTAGACAACTTATGTAAGATAAAATTACACAAGACTATATGAAGGCCGTATAGGAAAAGCCTTCATTCAGGCCATCAGGTACCTGTGCTCTTAATTTATAAATCCATTGCGATTCACGCTGTAGTAATTTATTTTGAAAATCACCCCTTCTAGGTCCAGTTTTCACAGAATCAATAATACAAAATTTTAGTACTTCCGGATTGTTGTTGTGACAGTATTTCACATGTCTTGCTACGGGAGTGTCATCTTCGTTTTTAATAGAATATATATGTTCCCCCAATCTTCGACGGAATTCCCTGCAGGTTTTCCCTACATAGATCTTGTTACATAAACAAGTAGCTATATATATAACTCCTGATGATTTACAGTTGAAAAAATTATCAATATCAAAAATAGCACCATTTGTCGGATGTATATAATGTTTGCATGGTCTCACAAATTTGCAAAATTTACAGTTCCCACACTTATACATTCCCTTCAGTGGTTGGAGCCAAGTTTTAGGTTCAGATATCTTGTCTGTATATACACTATGTACAAGCATATCCTTAATGTTCTTTCCTCTTCTATAAGTGATACTTGCTTTGGACGTGAGGGTGTCTTTAAGATCTTTATCACTTGTGAGGAGATGCCAGTGTTTAGAAAGGATGTTTCTGATTATTTCAGAGTCATGACCAAATGTCATTATACATCTAGTAATCTTAGATTCATTAGATATAGTCCTGTTAGTGGGGGTATCCATTTTACCTTGAGCTTTTCTATTTACATTTAGCAGATCGGTTCTATTGCAGTTCATAGCATGTTTATAAGCCAACTTAAGGCTTCTATTAGGGTAACCTCTTGCTTTAAAACGTTCCCTAAGTTTGTTCGCTTCAATTTTAAATTCTTCCTCTGAACTGCAATTCCTCCGGATCCTGAGGTATTGTCCCTTAGGAATTCCTCTCTTAAGTGGCTCAAAGTGTTGGCTCTCCCATTTCAGCAGAGTATTAGATGCTGTTTCTTTTCTAAATGTAGATGTACATATTTTCCCTCTTTCATCCTTTTTAATTATTAGATCCAAAAAAGAGATCTCACTCTGACTGGTCTCAAAGGTAAATTTGAGGCCTAATTCATTAGTGTTCAGAAATTGTATAAATGAACTCAATTCCTGTCTGTTACCAGTCCAGACCAGGATAATATCATCTATAAATCTCCTCCAGACAAGTATATTTGCTCCAAAGGGATGTGCGTTGTCATCATATATGTATTTGTCTTCCCACCACCCCAGAAACAAGTTCGCATAGCTAGGGGCACATGGTGTACCCATAGCTGTTCCCTGTTGTTGGTGGTACCATTTTTGGTTGAATAGGAAGAAGTTGTGTTTTAAAACATATTCCAATAGTGCTATTAGCAACATGTTTAGTTCATCAAAAGGAGAACCTTTCATCTGTAAAAAGTATTTTACTGCATTGATTCCAAAGTTATGTGGAATGCTGCTGTATAAGGCCTCAACATCAATACACACCAGCCATGATTCAGGAGGTACAGATAGATCTTCTAATTGCCTGAGAATATCAGGAGTGTCCCTGACATAGGATGGTAAGCCCATCACAAATTCCCTAAGATGATAATCCACAAATATACTGCAGTTGTGGGAAAGATTATTAGTCCCGGAGACTATAGGTCTACCTGGGATGGGATAGGTTTTCTTGTGAACTTTAGGGAGAGAATAGAACACTGAGACCATAGGGAATTTGGGAAATAGAAATTGAAAAGTCTGCTCATCAATTATTCCCTTATTTTTTACATCTACTAGGATGTTTTTAAGTCTCAATTTGAATTCAGGAGTCAGATCTTTTGTAATGATGTTGTAAGTAGTTTTATCCTTTAAAATTCTCATACACATCTCCTTATAGTCATCATTATCCATGAGGACTATATTGCCTCCCTTGTCTGCTGGCTTGATGTGTAGAGACACATCATCCCTAAGTTCTATAAGAGCTTGATATTCCGGCTTAGTGAGGTTATATTCTTTTTTGTAACTCCTGTAGTCTATTTCCTCTATGTCCTTAGAGACTTGCTGTAGGAAAACCCAAATATTTGCATAGTCTTTAAGTGGAGGAGTAAAAGTACTTTTAATCTTCCATTTCTTTGGTTCTATGATTGGAGTGCAATTTTCTTCCAAAAGCTCTATAAGGCCTTGTACTATTTCTATGTCATCTTGTGGGACTCCCAGGCTCATAATTTCTCTATCTCGTTTCCTCTTATAAAATTTGTGAAGAGATAGTTTCCTAGAGAAAAGATTTAAATCTTTGATGTGAGTAAAGATATTTGCCTTAGATGTTGGTACAAATGTAAGGCCTTTACTTAAAACTGTGATATGGTCTTTATGTAAAACAAAGTGGGATAGGTTTATAATTCTCAGAGTATCCTCTGACTTGTCAGTATCTAAAGGAACTGATTGGTATTGATCTGTATTGATCTCCTTGTTTGAGATCGTCCTCTCCCTAAAAAAGGATATGAGGGAGTTTCATTATCATACATAGGATGTAATCCTGTCTGTCTATCAGAATCATATTGGTTTCTTCTGGAGCGTAGTTCATATTGTTCTCGCTTCCAGTTGGGATTCCTATCTTTATACATTCCTCTTTTTGGATAGGTTCTTGCACCCCTAACATTCTTTCTGGTAGTATGATCTTCTATATCTGAGGTGTCATAATCAGACGAACTTAACTCAGATCCTGTTAGATATTGAGGATTAGATGGTAATCTTTTGTATATTCTTCCTATTTTGAAATCATTTTGATCTCTTAGGAATTTCCTATGTTTTCTATCTTTAATGTCCTTTTTGAACTTTTCTATATTTGAGTTCAATTTAGTGCATAAATTCTCAAAGTCAGAGATATCTCTAAATTTGTCAACTTCCACTTGGTTAAGTACCACAGTTTTTTTGATGTCTTCAAGATTACTTTGGTGGGTTTCAATAATTAATGACATAAGTTCCATAGAACATTTAAAAAGGATATCCTTCCACTTGGACATGAAAATTTCATCATGTATATTTAAGGCTGGTGTGATGTTAGTTCTAAGGCCTCTAGGGATCAAATTATTTTTTATGTAATTTTGTAAACTGGATATTTCCCAAATGGATTTAATTTGTTTTCTCATATTTTTTTGAAGTTCATAAAATGCTGAATTAACATCTTTATTTTCTATTCTGGGTTGTGTAGAGGGCAGAAAAGTAGCCTCTGCCTCTATTTGTAATTGTGTAAAATCCTATAAACTGCAATAGAACCGATCTGCTAAATGTAAATAGAAAAGCTCAAGGTAAAATGGATACCCCCACTAACAGGACTATATCTAATGAATCTAAGATTACTAGATGTATAATGACATTTGGTCATGACTCTGAAATAATCAGAAACATCCTTTCTAAACACTGGCATCTCCTCACAAGTGATAAAGATCTTAAAGACACCCTCACGTCCAAAGCAAGTATCACTTATAGAAGAGGAAAGAACATTAAGGATATGCTTGTACATAGTGTATATACAGACAAGATATCTGAACCTAAAACTTGGCTCCAACCACTGAAGGGAATGTATAAGTGTGGGAACTGTAAATTTTGCAAATTTGTGAGACCATGCAAACATTATATACATCCGACAAATGGTGCTATTTTTGATATTGATAATTTTTTCAACTGTAAATCATCAGGAGTTATATATATAGCTACTTGTTTATGTAACAAGATCTATGTAGGGAAAACCTGCAGGGAATTCCGTCGAAGATTGGGGGAACATATATATTCTATTAAAAACGAAGATGACACTCCCGTAGCAAGACATGTGAAATACTGTCACAACAACAATCCGGAAGTACTAAAATTTTGTATTATTGATTCTGTGAAAACTGGACCTAGAAGGGGTGATTTTCAAAATAAATTACTACAGCGTGAATCGCAATGGATTTATAAATTAAGAGCACAGGTACCTGATGGCCTGAATGAAGGCTTTTCCTATACGGCCTTCATATAGTCTTGTGTAATTTTATCTTACATAAGTTGTCTACACAGGCCTTTTTCTGGGCCCTAGATTTGGACCCTCTAACTATATGAGAAATACCACCTAGTAATTCCTGAATCAGGATCATGATATATGCACTTTAATTTTACTTCATATATGTCTCATCTTTGCATAAAATAATTTTTGCTTTATTTATAATCTTTTTCAGGTAGATGTGGCCCACTCATGTGTCACATCTTACCTGAAATAGAATTATTCTTTTCACTTTTGGTCTCACGTGACCATCATTTTTTAGTGGTCAACACCACTCACCCTCACATTCTGAGTTATAATATATATGGCCATACTAGATTTTTCTTGCCATTTATTCATTCATGCACTTAGTCACTTTTCACTATGGTCTCAATATGTCAATTTTGACCTAATTATGGTTTACATACAGGGTCTTTATACCCTGGCTATTTTATGCCCTTATACAGGGGTTTTAATTCATCTAGTTATTTTCATGCACAATATGCACTTTTTCTCTTTGCACATCATGATATACTTATATATATTCTCTTTTCAGTATCCTGTATCCAGATACACACTTATTCATTAAGGTTCCCCCTTCCCACTGATGTTGCTCCATCCACTATGCTAATAATATATATGGCCCATTTCTTTCTTTGTTCAGTCCTTTCCTGCCATACATACTTTCACTCATAGGGTTAATTTAGGTGTAGCAATCAGGTAGTCCAGGTTACCATGGCTACCATATGCTTTAAATAGCTTCCTGTCCCTACACACGCCTTAATCCTTTGAAAAAGACGTTGAACACGTAGAAACATGTTAGGATGTAGGCTAGCGTAACGTGAGGTTATTACGCACGACGCAACTAGGCAGCGCGAATCTCCCCAGCACAGGGAGACGCTGTTATACTATATGCGAGTATACAGAGAGTGAGCTTGTTCAGAATGGCCCAAATTATGCTTACACCACCAAAATAGGTGTGGTGTGATACTCTAACAAGAGGTAATGCAATATCTGGACATTTAAGAGCCATATTGTTTGAATGGTTGATTTATACCTATATCATTCAAATAATAGGGGCATTGTACCCTAATAAGAGGCAATGAAGTACCTGGTGATCTAAGAGCCAAACTGAGGATTTTTTGTATGCAAAGAAATCTGTTGTTTAGAAGCATACTACCAAGCTACCTATATCTTCCTTATGTTGTTATACTAGGTTTCACAACCGTTACTGGGTAGAGATATATAGTTATAGCACAAGGTAATTTAGGAAGGTTTGGCCCACTATTCTAATGATTTACACCTTTTGTTGCATAGTACTACAGGCTTATACATAGACACTCTCTGTGTCTCATTTATAATACTGCTCAAACCCCACCTAATGAGTGACAGTTGTCCAGTGGTCATTAGGTTTGCAGTTTTTCTGTTCAAAGGTATTTGTACAGTTTTTATTCTTTCCCTTTTTAAAGTTTTAATCGTCGGTTTTTCCAACCAATAAAGTTTACATTTTACTATTGCCCACTTTTTTTGTTGTTGTGCTTACAACCTAGTTGAGGTGTAAAAATTGTGTATATAGAAGGGATGCTGCGATGAAGACTTCAAAGTGCATTAGGCAAGGGACTTGTTAGAAATAACCTCCATTTTTGGATTAGCGCTTTCAAATCTGTATATACTATTTCTACAAAGTGCTATAAATTAATGTTAAACTATATTTAACTTAAAAAAATATGATGTATATATTTATATATACCGTATATACTCGAGTATAAGCCAAGTTTTTCAGCCCTTTTTTTAAGGCAAAAAAGGGCCCCCTTGGCTTATACTCGAGTCACTCTCCCCCCGTGTCTCTCTAACCCCCCCGTGTGTATCTCTACCCCCCGTGTGTATCTCTACCCCCCTGTGTCTCTTTCCCTCCCCCTCCTCAACCTAAACCGCCCCCAACCCCCCTCCTCCACCTAAACCCCCCTAAATACCTCCCCCTCTCCCCTCACTTACCTGCTTGTGCTCCGGCCTCCGCTCCTTGTCCCGGCGCCGGCGCGCATGTGACGTCACATGCACGTCGCATCATTAGCATATACCGGGTGCCGGCTGAGGATGAGGAGGAGGGGTTGAGGAGGGAGGTTGAGGAGGGTGTTGAGGATGAGGAGGGAGGTTGAGGAGGGAGTTGAGGATGGGGAGGGAGGTTGAGGATGAGGAGGGAGGTTGAGAGGTGGGGTTGAGGAGGGTGATAAGGGAGGGGGGAAGAGACACGGAGAGAGAGGGGGACACAGAGGGCACAAGAAGGACACAGGGGACAGCACATTTCCCACCCTTGGCTTATACTCAAGTTTATCATTTTACCCAGTATTTTGTGGTAAAATGGGTGCCTCTGCTTATACTCGGTCGGCTTATACTCGAGTATATACGGTTTATAAAATTTTTTATATATATATATATATATATTTATATTTATATTTATTTATTTATGAGGAGGGACCAGCTGGACCGGCCAATGAATGGATCCCACTGGTTAGGTCCTGTCCTCTGCATGTTTCTGTGTATCGGTGCTAGGGCAACATCCAGGAATTTCATGTCCATCAAATCAATGGATTTCCAAATATCTCTTAAAGAATTTACTTTCCTTGACTTCTTTCCACATATAATACCAATGTTGTTGTGGTGCATAAGGTACTGTATTTAGATTAAATTATGGGTCAAAGGTACTGTATGTAGATTAAATTATGGGTCAAAGCTTTCATAGGAAAGACTTACTGCTCCAAATCTAGTAATGCATTATTAAATTTAACTTTGCTATCTTTTGTGTACCCTATTCATTTAATCTTGGGGATATTTGACCCCCCCCCCATCCCCTCCAGTTCCTACACCCCTGAATGGGGGAATGCCCATTGCTTCTTGTGAGGAACCCTGGCTGGCAGCAGGTGCAGCTCTAAACAAGAAATCCATGATCAAAGTCCTACCGTCATACAGGAAAGAGCCAGTAACTACTCAGGTACAGTAGATGGTGTTGCCTTCATTACCACAAGCAGATGTTTTTCCCAGTGCAATTTTATCCCTAGAACATGTCAGTTGCAATTCATTTGTTCTACGTGTTACCTAATACAAAAAAATTGGATAATTCCTCCCTTAGATATTTTCCTTGTTTCTTTTCTTTTTCCTTTATGTGCTGCAACAACATTGAAATTTAATGTGATGAGAATTTAAAAAAGCTAAATCTTTCATGTTTGTTTGAAAAAACATTGATTTGATAGATATTGTATTTAGAATACTAATTCCACCGAAAACTTAATATGGTATGGAAACTAAATTCCAAAAATTGAGTACAAAATCATATTAAGCAAGCTTAGTTTATCCCAAACCGGCTTAACATAAAAAGGTGGGAGGAGCCTCTTATCTTAAATCTTTAAAACATAAAACATAACTTTTATTATGAGCAGAACGATTCAAACGTTAGAACAAATATAACTTGATGGGGAATTGTAAAGATTAATATAAAATGTATCAAGTCAGTTTTCTGCAGTGAAGTTCTTCATAATCCTAATTTAATATATACTCGTTACTCTGAAAGCGAATGTTTTCTAGATCAGTATTTTGGCAGGCAATTTCTCGTAGATAGTCAGTGCTGGGATGGCTGGGTGTTAAAATTGCTATTTTATAAATCTCAACACAACTAGTGTGATGTCCTCATTCTGGAATATATATTAAAATAAGAAGTCAGCACTATTGCTGTAAGTAGTTTTATCCTTGAAGAGTTTGTATTAGACAGGGAAACGTGCGTCAGGTCAGTTTTAAGCCCATGACTTTTGCAGAGTTCTACATAGTGAAATTTTATTTCCCAGCTATTCAGCATAGCTTATAATAGTTAATCACAGCACTCCTTAGATAGTTAGGGTGCAATTCACGGGCAAACGGTGAACATGAAGGTGCAATTATTGGCAGTGTTCCCTCCTAGTGCTAGATTTATGCCAGCAGGGGTGTAGTGTTTATTTGTATACAGCTTGTACAGATCACACTGATTTACAAGTTCAGAGGCAACTTTTTGTTAGTATACACTCTATTGTGTATTTTAAATTTGCAAATCGCTGTGTGACTTAGGAGCAATACTTACAACGATAGTGCTGATGTCCCCTTTATATAAAGCAATAGCTAGACAAACATGTGGGTTATAATTATTACATCACAGTGCTGTTTAGGAGAGGAAATTAGAGCAATAATGCTGATTTCTCCCATACTTTAAGTGATATTCAAGAGGAGTGTTATTTCCATACTTGCTACACACCATAAGGTGATAACCAGCATTAGTTATTATTTGTAACTTTACAAGGATAGATTACTCTGCAAGCATCTTTATGCCTCAGATGACTTATTCACCACAAGATTGTTGGCAATCTGCCTTATCCAGTTATTACAGTGCTAGTTTTTTCAGCTGTGCCAATTAAAGCTGGAAACGTTTTAGTGAGAACCCTTCTTACACTAAAATAACATCACAACTAGGTGTATTCAGCTATATAAAACTATCAGCTACCCAGTATTGGCTATCTATGAGAATTCGCTCTACCACAATACTACTCTAGAAAGCATATGGCAAATGCCATCAGCTTCCAGAGTAAGAAGCATATGTCAAATTAAGATTACAAAGAAATTCACTGCATGTCACAGGCTTTATTCTATTTTATACTTTACAATTTTCCTATTAAGTTGAATTTCTTCTCATACACATTATTAATGAGTTTGAATTTAATTTTTATTTTATGGTTATATATTTGGTTTAATATAGCTATTTGTGCCAACTTGTAGTAATAGTATATACCTACTAGAGAACTATAATCCAAAGACTGACATTATTTTGATATATAATTTAATTGTTGGGTACTGGGGACTATTTAGGAAGCAGCGTATTTGGTGGGTTTGTAGGCGCAGAGGGTTCTTATTTGTTTGTTATTGTAAGTGATCTTCTGGAACCTTTTGGAAAACGTATTTGTTGGTTATTTCTCTGATATTTTGCATTTTAGAGGATGGGTGACTCATTTGGGTGCTCAGTGAAGAATTTTGCATTATTGTGTAAGTGGATATTTGTGATTCCATTGTATTATCTCAGGGTTACCAAGTGCATTAGTGCAGCATTATACACATTTATTAACACAGCAACTGGGGTTGAGAAAATACTTTTTATCTATAAAGTACAAACTTTTTCAATTTCTTCTGATCCATGTATTATGTAAATTGTTACTTCATCCAGAGGAAGACAAAACAATGAAACATTGCTAGTTGTCTCATAAGGGGAATAATTACTTTCCGATCAAAAATACTGGCAATCGGATTACTCCCTAGATGTACTTTCTTGTTTGCCCTTTTTATTCAAAAATACATCTAACCCTTTTTTAAAGTTATCTATTAAATCCGCTGCCATTACCTCCTTTGGTAGTAAGTTCCACAATCTGGCTTTACTTACTGTGAAGAACCCTTTTTGTTTAAGTTGAAACCCCTGTAGGTGCCCCCCTTGCCATGTTCACTTGACAAATCCTTATATTCACCCTGTATTTCTTTCTTTCTAGAGAAAATAAGCTTAATTTGGTTAGTCTTTCTTGGTAGCCTAATCCCTCCATTCGTCTTATTAATGTTTTGTTGCCATTATCTTTACCTTTTACAGTTCTACAACTATTAGTGCCCAAAAAGCTACTCCATATCTCAACATCACCCTTCATAGCTTTCACTTATTGCTTGATGGGCGTACTCCCCAAGTCCTTTCTTCCAGCATGCACCAGCAGCATATACGGTGTGCCCGAGAGATGGGTGAGCGCCGTGATTGACCCACTCGCTTGCCTCCACTTCATCCCTAGAACTCCACACCAGTATACGTTACAATCATCCACGGGCATGCCCATTTGCAAACCATCTCTGGATACTCCTGCAAATGTCTCTGCCCAGTAGATGTAAGAATGGCTGATTACCCACACCTGCTTCCTGCGGCCTGCAAAGGCATGGTACCATTAGTACACAACATATCCGGCCTCACATATGATTTTAAAATTAGATGATTACCTTCTACCAATTCTCTTAAGCATGTCAACTGGGAGGCCTAAACCCGCCGCCTCCATAGCCGCCCCTATACGAAATGAATGCGTTCTGAATTCCGCCTGGTTTAGGCCTAACCATTCCAAACACATCCTCAACACTCCTTGTGCACTAGTAACGGCCCAGGGACCCCTGGCCACAGCCCGAGCAACTGCTGTGAACACTCCACCGGACAACATTCAGTTCCCACTATGCACAGCCTGATCTCTTTTCCTTTACCCGCTTGATCCGACTTGGATCTCCTTAACCAGATAAACACGTTCTCACCCTGCAGGTGTACGTCCTCTACCTGAATACCACCGCTTCCTCATCTATTGGCGGCCACCAACTAGCTGACCCGAAAAGCGCCAAAGAATGCTAGTCAAAAAGCTGTACGGAATAACACCACCTCATATCCCATGTAGCAAACTACTTTCACCATCCTCACCAATCGTAGCAACATTGAGAATGTAATAGGATGCCTCCTTTATGCCCTGTCCCGGGCTATGCCCGTAGCACTCGCCGTACCAAGAAAGCCTTCTTTGGGTCCTTCTACCCGGCTAGCTTGAACATGAACGCCAAAGCCATGACCTGTCTACCTAAAGAAACGGCTGACGTGCCCTCATCCAAGGATCTCAGGATGAACCAAAGCATAATTCCGAGCCTCTGTTCCTCTGACTCTTCCCCCCCAGCCATGGCCACTGTATCTGACACTTTGCCACACACAACACACTCTTATGTAAGCCATCCATGTGGCTGGGGCAAACAACCTCCGAATCAGGGCTACTACTTCCCTGCTCCTAGCACCCACAAATCCTCTGGAAGTTGCTCCCCTTGTGCATCTGCCCATGGGACCAACTGTCTGAACAAGAGATGTCGCGAACAGTTCGCCCGCGGACTATTCCCGGCGATTTTGGCATGTTCGCATTTGCAGCGGACGGCGAACACATGCGCTTTTCGGTTTGCCCCCTATACTTTATCATTGAGGAAACTTTGACCCTACACCTCACAGTCAGCAGACACATTGCAGCCAATCAGCAGCATACACTCCCTTCCAGAGCCTTCCATCTGAAGGACAGGCTAATATTCTGCTCTGTTTCACCAGTCATAGTTGGTGTACCATACATTGAAAAAAAACAACCCTTTTTTCCGTTAATCTAGTTTCAGTTGCCTGCCTGTGTCAGGCTCACAGCTTATATTGTGCTCAGTGAAATAAAACAACACTTTTTTGACTGTAATAGATTGAATAGCAATTGCCTGCCTACAGGCGTGTGTGATGCCTATTGCATCTACTCTGCCAACTTTTGCCAGTGCACAGTGATACGTCATATCTGCTGCAACCGTAGTGTACAGTGACATAAAACAAAACTTTTTTGACTGTAATAGATTGAATAGCAATTGCCTGCCTACAGGCGTGTGTGTGAGGCCTACAGCTCCTACTCTGCCAACTTTTGCCAGTGCACAGTGACACTCATATCTGGTGGCACCTTAGATTGCACGCGCAGTGCCCCAAATTTGAAGTAGGAGGTCCGACCAATCATCTTTTTCCATCTCCCTGTTCCAAAAATCAATGCCATATACACGTCCCCTAATAGTGGACGTAACAGGGATTAAACCGATAGGAATAGTACTACTTAACAGTACACACCTTATAATAACGCAGACAGAGGCAACGCAGAGAGAGGAGTCTGAAGAAGAGGAGTCAGAGGAGGAAGGTGGCTTTGAGGAGGTGGAAGACCAAACACAGCAGGCGTCCCAGGGGGCTTATTGTCACCTTTCGGGGACCCTTGGTGGCTGGGTGGAGGAAGAGACCTTCAATGGCATCAGTGAAGACAAGGAACGGGACATGGCTAGCTTGGTATCCAACCTTGTGCAAATGGGGAGTTTGCGGTTGTGCAAAGGGACTGTTTGCGGTTGTTTGCGGTGCATAAAACGGGGAGATTGGTCTGTTACTGTGAAGCGGGTGTAACCCTTACACTACCTGATCGATACAACATCATACCTGATATTTTAAAGCATGTTATTCCAAACAATTTAGGAATGTTAGGTGATTTATGCCCTTTATGGCTGAAACCAGACGACTATGTAATTTTCCGTGGGAGTTTTACCATGGATCCCCCTCCGGCATGCCACAGTCCAGGTGTTAGTCCCCTTTAAACAACTTTCCCATCACTATTGTGGCCAGAAAAAGTCCCTGTGGGTTTTGAAATTCGCCTGCCCATTAAAGTCTATGGCGGTTCGCCGGGTTCGCCCGTTCGCGAACATTTGCTGGAAGTTCGCGTCCGCTGTTCGCGAACCGAAAATTTGATGTTCGCGACATCACTTGTCTGAACTTTTCCCATTAACATCAAGACAGAGCGTCAGGAGTGGAATTCTGTAAACCTTGCACATGCTGCTCTCTAAACCACACATTCAGCTGCATACAATGCAGCACCAGATGCCTATAAAGTCTAATGACGGTACAGACGACAACGTGATGTTGTTCACGGCGTGCACCACCGACACGTTATCAGAAGAGAAAACCACATGCTGATCTCTAATCTCCTGACCCCAAAGCACTACTACAACTACCATAGGGAACAATTACAGGAACGCTAAGTCCGCCATTAGCCCTGCTTCCACCCATACAGGTGGCCACACAGTGGTACACCATTTTGTTCCCAAAATGGCCCTGAACCCGTGCACCCCAAACCTGCCTGTGAGTAACTGTAGGTCAGAATTCGTCCTCGGACGAGGGTGTATTAACTCTAGCCCGTTGAACGTCTCTAAAAACTCCAACCATACTTTTACTTTGTCCTTCATCTGAGCCCTCACGCCAAAAAAGTGATGCGCCTTCAGAACACCCACAGTGGCCAATGATAGCCGCAGGCTGAAGATTCTAACCATGGGTACAATCCTACAGGCAAAATCAAATTTAAATTTGCCCTGCAGGGATTGCAATCATCGAAGTGTGATTCTTTTCTCGCCGGTCAACTCAGCAAGTTCTACCCTGATAACCTCTACTTTTTCCAGGGGTAGGCTACACACCTACTTAATCAATGGTGATACCCAGAAAACTGAGACACGTATTAGGACCTTCCATCTTATCACCCACCAGGGGAACCCCACATAACCGAGCAACCATGGAAAACATCACCAATATGTGTTCACATACCACCTGCTTCTTTAGATCCACCAAAAGGAAATCATCGAGGTATTGCATGATACTTGCATATCCTGATTCCTGAACCACCACCCATTGCAAGAACGTACAAAATGCCTCAAAGTACGTGCATGATATTGAACAATCCATGGGAAGATCCACATAATAGCGACCTCCTATGCAACAGCCGAGCAAGCAATGACTAACCGGATGAACAGGTAACAGACGAAACGCAGACTCTACCGGCCTGTCTAACTAACTTTGTTGCTTAATCAAACTGTATGAAGGACACTGAAGACAAATCCTTTTTGATCCCGCCATTCACTGAACCACCCTTCTGTAAATAAAAGTGATGTATGAGCCTGAACTTGCCTGCTTCCTTCTTCGGTACTACTCCTAGTGGGGAAATACGAAGGTAAGGGATGGGGGGCTTGAGGAACGCTTCCTCCATCCTACCCAAACAGATCTCTTTTTCTATTTTTTCCTCCGATACCCCGGGAAATTTTTATACCGACTTCAGGTTCGCAGGTTGCCAATCAGATTCCACATCAGCTATAGACAGAATAACAAAACGAAAGAGCCAGGCCACTTCGCTCTTCCCTTGCAAACTACCGTAGAGTTCTCGCCATGGCAGCATTGCGACCAGCACTACCGGCGTCTTGCCCATTGGCAACCCCTCCTGAATTTCATTCAGCCAATGATCTCCCAGGTTATCCAAGCTACAGACCACCGAGGCCCTAACAGATTCTAGATATGTGTTGCCTGCTGGTACCTGCCTGGCCGGAGCAGCTCTTCCACCTTTGCCCCACACCTTAGCTGCCAATTCAGCAACCCATTCCCCATGACCTTCCTGACTGATCTGCACATTGTGCCCTTTTAAGAATTGCTGGATACCTAAAAAAAAAGTATGTGTCTGTGAGGTGTTGGTACGGATGCCTGGTGCAAACCTCTCACCTGTAACCTCACCACTCGGGGGTGGGCTGCGTACCAGCCTCCCTGCGGCCTCTCCCACAACTGGACTGTCTGCTCCTATCATGGTTTCCGCGTGACTCTCTCTCTGTGCTGTAGTCTCTTCTTTCATGAGGTCTGGAAGTTCAGATAGCAGAACGGAATTGTCACGTGAAGACCTGTGGGAGCAAAAAAAAACATAAGTCAGCTGTCTATGCCCGTGGTAGTCAACGACCCGGCGCTCATGCCATCCCAAAGACCTGGTCTCCACCCAGTCCCTGCTGTCCCGGCCAACCCCGCCAGGTACCGTCCTTCTCTTGCCGGTACTTGCCTCCTGTTCAACCTCCCCCACTCCTGCAACTGCACTATTGGTGGTGGGAAGCATGCGGTTGCACCTAGCAGGCTGTTTACCTCCCCTTGGAGTCGTGAAGGAAAAATGTCTATACCTGGATGTAGCTCGCCTAGCCCGGACTGGGCATTGCAACCTCCGAACCGTGTCCCTAACCTCTCCATGGCATGGGGCTCGACTCTCTCATCTCCCTCTCAATTGCATTTCTCTTTCTACTAGCTGGGGTCACCCGTGCAGCTACACTCCTCTTGTTGCCGATAGCACACCTCAATCCAGGTTTTTTGGGGGGAGTTGGATAAACAATTGCTGGAGTGTGGCCCATGGGCCCTCACATTATTCTTCCCCTGTCGGTTCCTGGGAACCCTAAGTTCACCTGGTGTGGGCCATGCTTGCAAACCCCACCAGTATGCCGCAGGAGGGGTTTCGGCCTGGCACCTGAACCCCCGGCCCTGACTGGGCTAAGCCTGGACTGCCCAGACCCTGCCAGCTGGCTACCCAATGCCCCTTCAATCTGGCTGGCAACCTCGGCACTCTGATCCAATCTGCTGCCCCCAGGGGTGGCAGCCACAAGAGACTTGCCCCTGTGGCTCAGATCTGGCTCCCGTGGGCTAGCGGGCTACCACCAATGTCTGTGTTATCGCCTCCAAAGTGATGCGCAAATAACCCCATGGCTAAGTGTCCTGGACTTGATCTGGGCGATAATCCTGTCCAAAGCAGCAGTGTCAAGGGGATCCATGCTGACCCAAATGGAGGAGCAGGGAGGGGGAGGGGGGACAAAAATGACACTGACATGACACAACAGACACACACACACTGCAGGGAAAAACAAACACACACACACAGACAAGCTAATTTAGGGCTTAAACCAGCGCTAAAAACATCACAGACACTAAGAGCCTCCCCTGTGCTGCAGACTCCTTGCTGTCTGGCTGCTCTGTGCATAAAATGGCTCCTGCACGACCAGGAACTCCTCTGTTCTGCCCACCCGCATGGGCGCCAGCCAGTCAGCAGCCGGCAGCACATCCCGGCTGAGTCAATGCCCCTCTATGTTAAGGACCTGTAGGTCCTGCCTCCGTGGGGCTTCAAAAACCTAACTACACCTCTTAAATTAATTCTAATCTGAGCAATCTGCAAATCCTTCTTAACATGAAAATGTGTTATGTACTTAATTCATATGTTTACTATTAAACTTCTGATTCTAATTATATATGATACCTGCAAATGAAATGTTTCAAACAAGATTAGGAAACCAAAAATATGCATTATTAAAATACTTGGAAGAATATCTGAAAAAAAAAACATATATTCAAGAAAAACATGTTATACTCTGGCAATGATGTTCAGAACTGCTTAACTTTCTAATAGCTGTTACAGAATGAAATGTCCTCAGCATATTTTGTAAACTGGGTTAAGGGCTTTTATCATACTCAGTCAATCATATTTCATATGTACTGCAGTTTTTTATTTCTTTCAAGTACATTTTATTTTTTTGAGAATGTACGAAGAAAATACTTATTTTGAATTCTCACTTTAAGTCACCCTCTTTAGGAAGCCATGACTTGAAATTAAGGGAGTTTAGGCCCAGTTGTGTTTTTCATTGTGAAGAAACCAGATAACAAAAATAAAATCAGTAAAAAGCTGTAAATGTAAATTGCTTTATATAATGGTTTACTGTTTTCATGAGATAGAAGAATAAATTCGAGCTATTAAAAAAATGTTCAAATATATTTCAGAGATTGTAAAAAAAAACAAAATACATTCAGTTTATGCGTTTGTGGGTGATTAAGTGTTGGAAAAGGTGAAGGAATACTATTTTTCATACAGATGCAAAAAGGTAAAAATGTTCTTATGTATGTAACGTAAGAAACAATTTGGTTAGAAAAAACATTCTAAAATAATATAAGCTGATTACAAAATGGGTAAAGTTTCCAAATTTAACTCTTAAAGCACCACAGTGGCCAATTTTTTTCTGATTTACTCTTTTGAAGAACTTCACTTGAAAACTTGAAAAGGTGCTTTATGTTTTTAAAAGAAACACACAAAAATAATACAGCCTCTAATTTATTACTTGTTGGAGTGGAATGTAACATTTAGGCCCCTATTCAACTGAAATTTGCAACAGTTACAGAGCAATTTAATTGATCAAGCCCGGAGGTACCTGGCCGAAAGCCTAAACAGTAAACCATAAAACTGTAAGTAGCATTTCAGAGCATGATCATGATCAATTAAGCAAGGCCTTAACAACCGATTTAGAAACCAATCAATAGTAAATGAGACCGTCATCATGACGTCAGTAAAACAGGAAGGTTACACCACAATCAATTTGCGTTTAGAAGACCTCTATGCGATCGGACTCTTAATCTGGCAATGTATAAAATAATAAAAATCATTGACGATACTGTTCTAGTCCATGTTGCTGTCCTGATATGTATCAACTCCTTGATCATGTAAATGAAAGGTAAAAAATGGGCCTTCTAAACAAATGGATGGCGTTCCTGGGACTACGGCCAGGTCACAAGCAATTGGCTGGAGGAACTGGTAGATGAGGAGGTCACCCTGGAGGAGCAACATGCTTATTGGGTGGGACCTATTGGGATACCACATGGAGGGTCCTGTTTTATATTAGGGCTGGAAGAGGCACTTTGGGAAATTGTATATGGGGATCCGAATCCTTCATGCAGTGGGTTGACTGGGAAGAGGAAGAACTGCTCCCTAGCTTTAGGGGGCTGAGCCTCGCCCAGTTAGAGGGGCCTGGGGAAAAGCTACCCTGCTCCTACAGTCAAGGAAAAACCAAGTGAGCGCTGGGCCCCACAACCTGCGCAAGAGGCAGTAGCAGCTGCTTCTCGAGGACTGCCTGTATTCACATGCCAGACAGTATCTGATGGAGGGAGCCAGGAGATGAATCATAACCTTTTTTTTTTTGCATTTCTATACTGATATAAGATACTACTATCTTGATTTTTATTACCGTATATGCTCGAGTATAAGCCGACCAGAGTATAAGCTGAGGCACCTATTTTACCACAAAATACTGGGAAAACTTAGTGACTCGAGTATAAGCCGAGGGTGGGAAATGTGCTGCCCCCTGTGTCCCTCTTGTGCCCTCTGTGTCCCCCTCTTGTGTGCCCTCTGTGCCCCTTTCTTGTGTCCCTCCTCTCTCTCCCCTGTGTCTCTCCCACCTCTCCCTCCCCTGTGTCTCTTCGCCTCCTCTCCCTCCCCTGTGTCTCTTCCCCCTCTCCCTTCCCTGTGTCTCTTTCCCTCCCCTCCCTTTTCACCCTCCTCAACCCCCCTCCTCATCTGCCTCCTCAACCTCCCTCCTCAACCCTCATCCTCAACCTCCCTCCTTAACCCCCCTCCTCATCCTAAACACCCCTCCTCATCCTAAACCCCCTCCTCATCCTAAACCCCCCTCCTCATCCTCAACCCCCTCCTCCTCAACCCCCCTCCTCATCCTCAACCCCCCCCATCCTCAACCCCTCATCCTCAACCCCCCTCCTCAACTCCCCCTCCTCATCCTCAACCTCCCTCCTCATCCTCAACCTCCTTCCTCAGCCCCCATCCTCATCCTCAACCCCCATCCTAATCCTAAACCCCCCATCCTCACCCTAAACCCCCATCCTCCTCCTAAACCCCCCTCCTCACCCTCAAACCTCCTCCTCCACCCCCCTCCTCAACCCCCCTCCTCATCTTCCCTCCTCATCCTCCCTCATAAACCCCCCTCCTAAACCCCCTCTTCACCCTAAACCCCCCCTCCTCACCCTAAACCCCCCTCCTCATCCTAAACCCCCCTCCTCACTGTATCCCTCTAACTACCTCCCCCTCTGCATCTTGGCTAATGCTAATGACGTGACGCGCATGGGATGTCATGTCATTAGCATATGCCGGGTCCTGGAAGGGGCGCGGAGGAGCAGAGGAGCATCTGCAGATGGAAGGTAAGTGAGGGTAAAGGAAGAGGGGGAGGGGGGGTTGAGGATGGGGGGGTTGAGAATGGAAGGGTTGTGGATGAGGATGGGGGTTGAGGATGATAAGGGAGGGGGAGGGAAAGGGCCACAGGGGGGGAAAGAGAGCCACGGGGGGGGGGGGTAAGAGAGCCATGGGGGAGTGAAGAGAGACACAGGGCTGGTGACTCGAGTATAAGCCAAGGGGGCCTTTTTCAGCCTTAAAAATTGGCTTAAAAACTCGGCTTGTACTTGAGTATATACTTCTCTGATCATGGGAGTTTCTCACTAGGCAAAAAAGAAAGCTGCATAAAGACAGATCATTGAGATAAGTGCCTCCCTAAAAGGGACACTTCATTTATACTGCAGTGTATCTAAATTTTAATTTATTTACAATTAACACAAATCCCCTGCCTTCTCTTGTCAGGTGCTGCAGCATGATTTTTTTGGGGGGGGAATGGAAGAGGCGGTTTGCAGTGTGTTGTAGCCACTATAGTAAACAAAACACAGGGCAAGGGAGTGCTTGGTCAGTGACACAAGTCTGCACCACTATGTTCAAAACAACCAAAAAAGTGTTAAACTGTTAAAATGAAATTATAATGTATTTAAAGATGTAATTTCTGGGTTTGTCATTTTTTTACTTTACTGAAGGGACATCTTCTTTCAGATCCTCTGGTAGCCTGTCCAGGTGCTGACAAGACTCTGATTCAACACAAGGACCCAAGTGGTAGGAGTGTCAGTCATGGCCGGTCCAGCTGGTCCAACAGATTATTATTCAATATGATGCCCTGTTGCAGAAGGAAATTGAGACCTTCAAGGAGATTGGAGGTGTAGCGGATGCCCACTAGCGTCATATGGTGGTCATAGGGCAGACACCTGCTGTCGATCCGCTTCAATGACTGAAGCAGAATAAGGAAGAGGTGATCTTGAAGAAAAGAGAATTGATCAACTGGATGCGTGAGGAAAGGTCTCAGTAGATGCATGACTTTTGAATTTTCGTTTGGATGCTGTTAAATATAGTCCTTTTTATCCTGGAATTCTAACTGTATATCCTGACCAGTTAACTTACATCTGACTGCTATAAGAACTCCAAATACACTGGAAACTTATAAGTTAAAGGGTTTATTAACATACAAGAGTAGTGGTGAGATTGGCATCTGAAATACAAGGCACTACCTATATAATATGAATGTGTGTAAATACTAATGTGTGTATGCAAGAGTGTAGAGTATTCCTCATGATTCCTCTGTTCCTTTCCTAAGATAATTCTACCCCCAGCAAGTCCATTTGGCCCAGTTATACAGATCATAGCCACACCCTGGGATTGTCCCAGCCATTCAAATCTTTCATCAGTGAATGACCCCTGGAAGTGATTCTTCATTTCACCTTTGCTCGACCTCTTGTTTGAGTTGATTTCCATGCTTTGTGTCCATGATGCAAATCCATCCCTGAGACTTTTAGTACTGACCATTTGTTGTTTGATCACCAGCAGGGTGTCATTCAGGAAAGTTAGCTTTTCTTTGTTCCTTATGACAGATAACATCACAGATAACTGGACATCCACAAGCAAGGCATTCAAGCATATTAACCTCTTCATTACAGCTCCAAAATTGGTTAATTAAACATATATTTATAACATTCCCCTCTTTGTGTCTGAATGACACACATGCGTCATGTGGTAAGAGATAGGACGTTGTTAACTGTGGTGGCAAAATCCTCTTCGCAAGATGGGGCAAATCCTCTTCAGATTTGTGGCTACTAGTGTGGCATAGGGATTACAAGCTAGGCCCTGAAATTAACTGTGTATACTACATGAATATATTTCCAACTTCTAAATAGTATATATCTAGCCTTGAATATCATACGCTTCACATCACCCCTGAACAATTTGTACATAAATCATTAATCATTAACATTAATCACAAATCATTAATAAAACGGTAAATAAAAAACAATAGGTTTGAACATAAAACAAAAATAGAGTTTATACTAAAATGTTAAATACTGTAAAAGTTACTTTCACACTTTCTGTAAAACTAATACTTTGACATTTCCAAATTGAATGGTCTTTTTACATGTCTAAAATACATGGTCCTAATAATGCTTTCAATTTGACATATGTAACCAGGAGTAACATAGAATATAAGGGCATTTCAAGGAAAATATACACGAATATGAACATTTGATTTTAAGCTCAAAGACAGGGTCCTCCATTCTTTTGCAAAGTGTTAATACTGTTTTGTCATGTACTTATGCCCTGTATGGCGTTACAGAATATGTTGGCATATTGCAAATAGTGTATAATAATACTATCAATTAAGGACCTGTTCAATTATATTATTTATGTACTAACATTACCATAAAATCAGATTAGGACACAGGTCACCAACAGACATATAACATTAACCTGGAAAGTACACACTGAATAAAATAAAATTTCTACATTTTGATCTAACACAAATAGCGAAAAAAATTCAAAAACTAGGGAATTGGGTAAAATTTTTAGGAATGCAAGTTTGGTGCATTCATGGAGCGTAATTATAATTTAAAATATATATATTTCATAATTTGTGTTCAACATCCATTTAGATAACCGTAGTAAGCATATATGTATGTCTACAGTGCACAAATGCACCATAGAGAAACACATACCCTTTTATATGCATAATGCCAAATTTTGGTGATGACCTAAAATGTTGTAATGTAATTTAGTCTGAGAATTCAGCTCACCTTAGATATGTACAACATAATAACATATACTTTAACTACAGAAACACTGAATGGTTTACTTAGGTCCTGTTAACATTTAGATCAATTAATTCCAGACAGGACAGGTTATATGAAACTAAATGAATATTAATAAATATAAACCAATATTATTAATGAAACTGAACAATAGTCAATATCCCCCCTTTTATGGAGGCAAGAAGACTTTCTGCCGCCATAAACATTCATTAATAATATAAAAAAAACTATGTGGGCTTCTTATAAATAAATAAAAACAACCCAGAATCAAAATTTATAGGGTTAGTTAAGATTAGTTATTTATCTTAAAGAAAAACATAAAATAAAATGTTAGTATCCAGTACATATCAGAAAAATGGCACATCAAATCGTATATTATGCTTATACTACAAACTTAGACACAAATAGAAACCAACAATAATGTAGATGTATTTCATTGATAATGGTCATCCTTACTAAAATACTTAACAATAGAAAAAATCACCTAAGAAATATTTGATTCCATTGATCTACCAATAGTATAAAAAAAAATGTATGATAAAAATCGATACTTATGGTTTCATGATAAAACTGCTTTGTCTCTCAAATGCATATATATATTTATCGCCTATTCTAAGTTATTTTAATTGGACAGTTAGAATTGGACATATATATATTTACTTGTGTTAAAAAAATAAATAAACCTTTGTTAGTAATTTTACTAAAATCAACCATTACTGAATGATATACATATACCATATTTAATTAACGAACCTAACTATAAATTGTGTTATATATTTAAATATGCCCAATTGTACCCTTTAATACCTTGACTTTTCACTAAATGTAAATGTTTGATTTTACATCTTTATTATCTAGGTGTTTCCGTCAGTACTTATAAACAAAAGAAATCAAGGCCATCAGGGTTCTGCTATCTGTTAACTGTGAGTGACTGCATCTGAATGTTAACAAAAAGTAAATAATCCTGCTTTGAAGTTAACGTTTTTGCCAAAGGCAAACACCTCCTACTGACCATAGATAGCTATTGTTACAGGGCATTCAACATCCTGTGGACATCTTTCTCCCAGCTGTTCTTTTGTTAAGAAAATCAGTGTTTGAAAAAATATTTAAAAAAACTGAAATAAAAATTAAAAAAAAACATTGTTCAGAAAAAAAACAAAAATGTATATATAAAACAAAATCTGACACCCAAAATATCACACATATGCTCACTCACACAGAAAATTCGGAGTGAGAAAAAAAAAATGTTAAAAAAAAAACATAGGTGCCATACATACACTGGTTCAAAACAAACTAAAAAAATAAATAAACCTATAATAAAAAAATAAAAAAACACAAAACACAAGTCAAGGCACAAAAAAAAATGTCTTCTTTAAACCCTAGAATAAGTTTTTGAGGGAGTAAAAAAAAAAGGAATGTTGCCAACTGAGTTTTCCTACAAAAATAAACAAAATTAATACAAATGAATAAAATCTAGTTAAACATAAGAGAATCAAACACAATTTAAATGAACAAACTGAAACTCTAACAAATAAAAATTTAATTGTTTGCAAACAATTGTCCTATGAGCTCAGAATGGTACCACTTGGTTTTAGGAACTTATATTATATAATTTAGAGATTGCCAATATTTCATACTAATATTCATAGGTATTACTAAATATGTTGATACTCCCAATGCACATTAATATGAGTATTACTTCCCTGCAAGAAAAAAAAAGCAAATAAAAAATTAGGTTTATTTCACAAATTTCAAACATGGCATCTCAAAATTCCTATAACCAACCATTTTGTGCTGAATACAAACAGCTCTCCAAGTTGGGTGCCAAAGAATATCTTCTATGCCCTTCATATTTGAAAGATTTTCTTTTAGTTTCATAAGGCTTTTTATTATGGTTCCAGTGCCCCTCTTTGCCATGATATCCCATAGCATATTCCTGGCCTGTTCCACATGTCCTGTACCAACAATACTTTGTCTTATGACCTACTTTCCCACAAGAAAAGCAAACATGGACACCATTAGTTGAATTTGAGGCTGTGTGGTAACCTAAGGCATTAGTAGTAATGGGGACAAACACAGATTTTGCTGTAGCACCAGTATTTCTTCTCCAGTCTTCTAACGAAATTAAAAATTTGGAAAAGCTGCGTGCATTGCCTAATATATTCTGGTTTGTAAAGTCAATTCCTTTGTATTTCCCAGCAAGTATTCGTAGCATCCTAGGATCCCCTATATCTAAGTCAGGTCTATGTGTGGCTTTACAGTAAATACTATGGAGTTTGGAACAAAAAGCAAATGGATCCTCATTTGGTTGGGGCACAATAGTATTTAAGAACGATGTATCTATAATGTCCACACCTGACAACTGTAAAACCTGATCACTGCGCTGTGCTTGGTCAGCCCATACTCCATCTTGCTGTAGCAGATGTAATGATTTGCTATAATGTGGGGGTAACCATATCTTAAGTAGCTGGCAAGCAGTTTGATCATCAAGGCTATATTGAGCCACATACTGTTCAAAGGTGACCAGATTTGCCAGCATATGGACACTTGGGTCAAAAGGAGGAATAAGAACTTTGATCTTTCTGGCATATTTCTTAAAAGGGTCCTCTGCTGTAATTACCTGAATAGAGGGAACCTGTACATTCATCCCTCTGGGCTCTGGGCTGTTACTGTTTGGACTTGCTAATCTATCTGAGCACACTGGAATACATTCTGCACTGTCTGCATTTGTTACTGTATTAATGGCTAGACATGTATTGGGTCTGAATCTTTCCTCCTCCATTTTGTTTGCCTGTTTCAATACCGTATGTATTGGCACTATGGGATCTTCCAGGCAATCTACAATTTCACCATTGCAAAACTCGGTCTTAACTTCAGTAGCACAATTACATTTCACAGGCCTAACATTTTCTGAGGTAACATTAGACACAAGTGGAATCTCTAACTTTTCTAAAGCACATTTGTACTGTAATACAAGCTTTGCTAAATTACTATTATACTTCTGTTTCTTATGTATCACACATTTTCTTATTTTATGAACAGCATCCTCAAACTGCTTTAACAAATCATTAAGCAATTCTAATGCACTCAAATTACCTCTACACACATATTCTATTGTGCAATTATCTGCAAAACTATTAATTACTTCCATCTCACCACCTCACGATGACCAGTTGTGAAGCCCCAGTGTAGTCCTCCTCATGGAACGGTACCTCTGTGTAGAGTGCCGCTTGTCCTGGGCGCACCAACCAATTTTCTTTAAACAGGAACGGTTCACTGGCCTGGCTCAGCCAATGTTAAATATAGTCCTTTTTATCCTGGAATTCTAACCGTATATCCTGACCAGTTAACTTACATCTGACTGCTATAAGAACTCCAAATACACTGGAAACTTATAAGTTAAAGGGTTTATTAACATACAAGAGTAGTGGTGAGATTGGCATCTAAAATACAAGGCACTACCTATATAATATGAATGTGTGTAAATACTAATGTGTGTATGCAAGAGTGTAGAGTATTCCTCCTGATTCCTCTGTTCCTTTCCTAAGATAATTCTACCCCCAGCAAGTCCATTTGGCCCAGTTATACAGATCATAGCCACATCCTGGAATTGTCCCAGCCATTCAAATCTTTCATCAGTGAATGACCCCTGGATGTGATTCTTCATTTCACCTTTGCTCGACCTCTTGTTTGAGTTGATTTCCATGCTTTGTGTCCATGATGCAAATCCATCCCTGAGACTTTTAGTACTGACTATTTGTTGTTTGATCACCAGCAGGGTGTCATTCAGGAAAGTTAGCTTTTCTTTGTTCCTTATGACAGATAACATCACAGATAACTGGACATCCACAAGCAAGGCATTCAAGCATATTAACCTCTTCATTACAGCTCCAAAATTGGTTAATTAATCATATATTTATAACAGACGCCCTGCTAGATTGGAGAATAAAGATGCTAGGTCTGTAGTTGGATGAACAAATCAAGGATTGTTTGAAGGAGCTTGTTTATGAGGAAGTGGAGCTGGAACAGATGTACAATGCCCTGCTAATGATGGCGTGGCCTACCAATGGAAACCCTTTTTTCAGTTATAAGTACATTGTCGCAACCTGGAGTAAAGGAAAAAGGGGCACCCCAAAACCTTCCTGCTTTCAGCTTACAGGACCACTCCTTGAACCATGATGGGTTCAGAAATCTGAGAGGTCAAGTTAACCTGATTAGATTATCCTGGGCCAATCAGAGGGATCCTGTCGACGTGGGACAGAGTACATTTCATTACTAGTTCAGCTCCTTACGGGGAGGGTGTTCTTAGTTACCTGATTTCCTGCATGTATGCCAGGAGACTTCCTGGTGCCAGCAATGCCCTGAAACAATTGGAGCTAAAATGTTTCAGACTGGTTAGCAGCAGCTGGTGCCAGCAAGATGGTGGTCCATTTAACCCATTGCATGGTGCATATGTAGTCTTTAAGCAGAAAAGAGTAATAATTAGAAATGGTACGGATAGTACAATAATTGTCAGCACAGTGATTAAAACCTAGGGCCCGATTAAGTGGAGCAATTGTTAGTTACTGGAGCCCGTAAGTGAGGCCGTAAGTTAATTTGCTATTCAATTGGCGTCTTTTTGTGGCCTACTAATGCTTTACGGGTTACGGCTTTGAAAACTCTGCGGTGGTTAAGCACGGAACTTACAGCCTCCCAAAGCTTTGATCTTTCACATCCACAAGAGTTCTGATCGCTAAAATCTCAAATCACTATTCAATTGCAAAAACCGCTCAAGTCCTACATCATATAGCTCACAGCTTCAATGAGGTGCACAAGCCCCATCACCACCAAAACAACTTAGCAATCCAGAAGGGGACCAGGGGAACATACGCCACACTAATCTACACTAACCCATCAGGTATGGCCACTAAAACACATGGAGGCTGTGCAGAGGCTGTGCAGAGGCACGTGGAGCAACAACCAACTCACTTCCATCTTCCATCTCTATTTTCCATCCTGTAAAGTCCCACGCCATTGCTGGTGACCATGTTCCAAGATATATAACCATTATCATTTGGGGACCTCCCATTAAGTGTTTTGCTTTGCTAATTAATTCACATTATCACTGGTCATATTGTTATTAGGCCTTCAGGGGGATGTTGAAACACCACAGTATCACAAATTGGACTTTGAATGGGTATTAACCCTTTATTATTATATAAAAAAATATACTGTATATACTAGCGACTTGCCCGTCAAAAATGACGGCAATAAAAATTGAAGCCTGGCAATGCTGTTTGCCACACAATGTAAGCCTCTCGCCCTCTACTTTACTGGCCTTGTGATGAGCGCCTTTGGCGCTCATCACAGGCCTTGCAATAAGCCCCTCTGTCTACTTCCTCCCTCGTGTCTTATTTCCCCCCTCCTCTCCCTCCCTTGTGTCTCCTTCCGCCACGTCTACCTCCCTTGTATCTCCTGCCCCCCTGTGTTTTTACCTCCCTCTCCCTCCTGTGTCTCTAAACCCCTCCCCTGTGTCTCTTTCCCCCTTCTCCCTCCCATGCATCTCTTCCCCCCCTGTGTCTCCCCCAACCCTCCCCTGTGTCTGTTCCCCCCTGGCCTGTGTCTCTTTCCCCCTCCCCCTGTGTCTGTTCCGGCCTTCCTCGTGTCTCCATTTCCCTCCCTTGTGTATCTTCCCCCCGGCACTCTCTCCCCTGTGTCTCTTCCCCCTCCTATCTCTCCCCTGTGTCTCTTCCCCCTCCTCTTTCTGTGCCTCTTCCCCCTCACCCTCTGTGTCTCTCCCCACTCTGTGTCTTCCACCCCTCTCCCTCTGTGCCTCTTCCCCCGCCTCTCTCTGTGTGTCTCGCCACTGTGTCTCTTCACCCCTTCCTCTGTTTCCCCCCCTCTGTACCTCTTTCCCCCCTCTCTCTGTACCTCTTCCCCCCTTTCCCTCTGTGTCTCTTCCTCCCTCACCCTCTGTATCTCTCCCCCCTGTGTCTCTTCCCCCTCTCCCTCTGTGCCTCTTCCACCCTCTCCCTCTGTCTGCCTGTTCCCCCATGGCCTGTGTCTCTTTCCCCCTTCCCCCTATGTCTGTTCCCCTCTCCCCCCCATTTCCCTCCCATGTGTATCTTCCCCCTGTTCTCCCTCCCGTGTGTCTTTTCCCCCTCCTCTACCTCCCCTGTGTCTCTTTCCCACCTATCCCTCTGTGTCTCTCCCCCACTCTCCCTCTGTGTCTCTTCCCCACTCTCCCTCTGTGCCTCTTCCCCACTCTCCCTCTGTGCCTCTCCCCCCCCTCTTCCCCACTCTCCCTCTTCCCCACTCTCCCTCTGTGCCTCTTCCCCACTCTCCCTCTGTGCCTCTCCCCCCCACTCTCCCTCTTCCCCACTCTCCCTCTGTGCCTCTTCCCCACTCTCCCTCTGTGCCTTTCCCCCCCCACTCTCCCTCTTCCCCACTCTCCCTCTGTGCCTCTTCCCCACTCTCCCTCTGTGCCTCTCCCCCCCCCCCCTCTTCCCCACTCTCCCATCTGCCCGCTGCTCGGGCCGCGCTGCGCGCATGCGCGGAGTGCTCCGCACTCTGCGCATGCGCGGCTCGCGCCGCGCGCATGCACAGCTCGCGCCGCGCTCTGCGCATGCGCAGCTCGCACCGCGCTCTGCGCAAGCGCGGCTACTCCCGCGCTCTGCGCAAGCGCAGCTACTGCTGCGCAATGCGCAGTTTATCATTGTCAAACTGCGATTCGTCTCAAGTGTGACGACGAATCGCAGTTAGACAATTATAATATGTGATATATATATATATATATATATACAGTATATATATATATATATATATATATATATATATATATATTTATATATATATATATATATATATATATAATCTTATTATATCATTATTGTTATTATTATTATATGCATTCATTTACTGTATAGTAACCAGGGCTCATTAGTTTACTGATATAGGAATGGGATACAAATGTGATGTATGTGGATATCCCAAAACCCCAACCATTGAAAACACACTGACACAGGGAGAACGTTATAACAAAGCTTTATTTCATACACAGAGCACAATCAGACATGGATAAGACTGTACCTTAATATCATGGGTGTGTATTGTTGGGAAAAAAGGGATACCTAAAGGGGGTAATGTCATAGTCTAGAATAAGTATGATGCATAGCACCTACCAGGGTCACATGTGGTCCCTACACCACTGCAACCAGAATCTGATGAAAAAAAGGATGATCAGAAATGTAATTGAAGAAACCAATGCTTAAATCTCTGGACTGTGTAGGAGAAGAAAAAATCAACAAGCATTTACAGTACAGTGCTAAATACTATAACTGTAACAATATACCAACTCACCTGATTCCCATCTGCAAGCATTACTAACCATTAGATAGTTATCAGGAGAACTCACTGGTCATGACCATTAATAATGATGTGTCATCTCACAATAAGTGCTTAGCTGTGACCAGCGTCAGTGGTCAAGGTGTACTATCACCTTTGCAGTTTGATCTTGTTCATCAACATTGACATTGCATCCATCAGCTATGCAGGTGTTAGCACATGTTAAAGGATACTCATGATATCAGCAATAAGGGAAAATACCCATTAATATGGAGAGGACACAAAGGTCAGCAGCCACATTCAATGTTACTTACATCAGACTCAAGGATCTGTTCTCAGACTGATATTGAGGTCAGGATCACATGCTTCACTAGTGCATATACTGTATTAATGCTGGTTGTCATTAACATGCCATTGTGAAACTTTGCAAGTCCTCCTCCATAGCGGTATTAGTCTACATTTAAGCTAACAACAATCATCTCTTAGATGTCTTGCTATAAAATTGTGGGAGCTACACGTTAAGGGGGGCTGTCATTGAATGAGTGTCTACCTGAGAGGCACTGTGAAAACCTTAAACCTCATACATTTCCTTCACAATGCTTGCAGATGCAGAAGATGCCTTCATAGACATGAATTGTACCTAAAACAAAACAAAATAAAAAACATAACACCTACAAAAGGAAGAAGAAAGGGACTGCAGCATCACTTCTCAACAGTATTCCTCAGTGACCATCAATTGGTGTAATGTTACACAGAACCCTACGTGTCCACAGAGAAGAGGATCATGGACCATGTGATGTGAGGTAGCCATCTGCATACAAAATATAACAATCACATAGGCCAAGATCCAAGACTCTATAGCCAGTCTAGATTGTCACTGAGGAGTGCTGTTGAAAAGGCATAACCATATGCGCAGCCCCAAGGTCCTCCTCCGCCTAGCCCCAGGGCCACAATCCCTCTCTGGCAGGCCGCCGTCTCCATGGTGGTGGTGAGGGGGGGGGGGGGAGCAGGGGGTTACATCCCATCAGGAGGCCGCGGCAATAGCAGTGGTGGTGGCCCTTGCGGAGGCACAGGGGAGGAAACGAGCGGCCGGGCTGTGGGTGGGTGGGGGAGGCCTCCGGTGTGGAGGAGGTGGGGCTGGGGACCAGAGCGATGCCTAAGGCATCTGTAGTCAGCTGTTGAAATGTGCATGACCTCCGCATTATTGGCAGAGATGCTGGCCTGGATCTCATGGAGACACTCCATCTGCTGGCGCAGGATGGCCAGCATCTCCGCTTGTGCAGCCTGGCTTGGTGGTGGGTATGGAAGTCCCTGGGCCGTGGCCTGGTGATGAGGTGGCAGTGATGGTGGCCAGTCTCCGGCACAGCTTAAGGGAGGAGGAGATGGCAAGCCTTGCTGGTCCCTCCAATAGGAGGGCTCTTTGTGATAAGCTTAGTCTCTAGAGGAGGGGAACAGTGGGGTCAAATGGTGGTGGTGTGGTCGATGGTCCTGCTGGTGACCCCACTAGCCAGATAATATCCTCCTCCTCCGAAGGTCCTCTTCTTTCCCTCTCCCCCTGCACACGTTGTTGCTGGGCATGGGCTCGCTCCTCGACTTCCTGCTCTGATGGAGCCGAAGCTCCCGCCTCTGGCTCACCACTGGCCCCAGACATCCTTGATATTGAAAGAGAGAAAAGAAAGTTATATGTTATTAGTATGATGAATAATACATTGTTTTGTGTTCATTCCTAACTATCTGACATCTAGGCTTGAACCTGGATGATTCTCCTAATTGCTAACTCAGATTAGCTATCATTTGCTAGATGTGATCTATTATTTGGTTCTTGATCGTTATTGTTCTTGGCTCCTAATGCTATCTTCCAGCTGTGGTCTGTAACTGCATATGCTGCATTGGGCACACCAATACATGGACTACTGTTGTTGTGCCCACGAATGACAACGATTTGTCAGCTTCATGGATTTAATGACGCTTCCATCTTTCCCTTGTTAATTCCATAAAGCTGACATTTCAGTGTCTTGTTGGTCATCATGTACATGTGTCGTGTGTGTGATGTACATGTGGTGGCATGTTGGTGTATGTGATATTCACCTGCCATGGAGGCTGGGACCTGCTGGTTCACCAGGCCTGAAGCTCCAGTGGTGGGCCCCTGGCTGAGAGGGTTCTTCACCACCCTATCACACTCGTTGTAGCACACAGTCACTTGGGGGCCACCACTTGGTGCTGCAGCTTGCTTCTCCTCACCTTAGCCTCTTGCCCTCCCAACTGTGGACAGGGATCCTGAGGGCCGTCATCTGTCCCTGAGGCCTGTCCCTCCCCCAAAATGTATGGAGTGACCTAGCTCTATGTGTATCTATGTGTGTAATTTAATGTATGTGTATTGCTAATATGTGTAATTTTTAAATAAGTGTAATCAAGGATTCTCTGCCAAAAATCTCCAACTCCGGCACCTGCATGCTACTTAGGAAGAAAATACAACACATTCAACGCATGGGCGTGTGGAACGCAATTTTATAATGTCTCTCTGTCAATCATCTGCGGCTAGACTGCTTTCTACTGGCTGAGAGGCCTGTGTCGCACTGCGTTATACCTTGACCGGATAGTAACAGCAAATCGCATCTCGGCCAGCCCATTAATAGTTTGCAGCCGTGGTAGGGTTTTACGGGCTTGAGGCCTTGGCCCCTAACTTGCACTCTTGCTCAATTGACAGTGCCGGAATCGGAGACGACAGCGAGCCTGCAACAAGCCTGCAGACATACGGCCTTGTATACCGTGAGATGCAGACTTGAAATTGAATCAGGCTCCTAATATTTGTATCTAGGGTACAAAGCAATGTGAACAATACACCCATATGTGTGTAACAACAATAACAGTAATACTGATACTTGGGTAGTGCCACGGGCTGTATGAAGCCACCTAAAATAGTCATTTTCTGATAAATTACACATATCATGCAGTATACCAGCTATAGAGGATTACAGTAGAACAATTGTTAAAATACACATATGAACCACAGTTTTTCTCAGTGATTTCTCCAGTGATCCACATAAACCACAGAGTCCCAATATGTTTTTATCTTTTCTTTTAATAAAATGTTTCCAAACAAACAATAGCTTTTTCTCAGCATGAAATAAACATGCACGAGCTGGCTAATTTTCAGAAACCCCCTAAATAGCCCTGAAACCGCTTCTCGACCTTCAGGTAAAAATATTCTTTTCACACATAGGGGTGGTATTCAAGCCCGCCCTCTCTCCAGATACCTCAACCTCCAGGGACCCTTGGCACACTCTTTTGGTGAGGAATAATATCCGTTATTTCACAGACTTCTCCCTGGGGTATATCTAAACAGTATTTTACAATAGTACCTTTCATATCACAGGCTTTTCGCCAAATGCTGGGATAGCACCAATTAGTACCCTCTGTAAAAGCTCTTGTGGCACAAATCCTCTCTTCTGCAGCAGTCTCACCTGTAAATGATTTTGTGACACAAATCCTTTTTTGCAGCAAAACAGTCTCCTCTGTAAATGCTTTTGTGGCACAAATACTTTTTCTCTGCAGCTCCAATGATCCCTGTAGCAGACTTCTCAGTTTGCTCTCTGAGCTGTGCAAACTGCAGCAGTCCAAACCAAACAGCCTTTTTACTTCAGACAGTACACTTTCAGGCTCCTCTCAGCCTGTCTCAATTTCTGCTTCCAGAAGACAGAAACACTGCCTTTACTCTCACTGGCAGATAACTACAAGCATCCTTCTTAGCTTGCTTAACTCTGACATTACCCTGCTTAGGCCAATCCGTGCCTAATTACAGGGGCTCAACTTTCCCTGTCTGTGTATTTTAAAAGGTGTACAGCATCAGCATCAGCATCAATTAGCATAGCTCCAGGGAGTTAATTCTATGTTCCCTGGAGAGAATACTTCAATACGTTGCGTCTTGCACCATCCACTTGGGGGGGCAGTCCGTCACAATATATACAGTATATATATATATATATATATATATATATATATATATATATCCCCTTCTGGATCACTACTTTGTTGTGGTGAAGGGGCTTGTGTACTTCGATGAAGCTGTGAGCTATACCATGTAGGGTCAGCAAAGATGGGCAGATCATGGCAGAGAGGTCAGACAAATCACTGTCCACTGGAGAAGAAACTGGCAACCCACTCTATCTTTGCTTAGAAAATTTTATGGACAGGCACAACCAGAGACATAACGATATGGCACCGGAAGATGAGCCCCTCAGGTCGAAAGGTGCCTACCACAATCCTGAGGAAGTAAAGACCAATACAGAATAGGAACCTGGAACGTTAGAACTATGAACCAATGGAAACTCGATGTGGTCAAGAATGAAATGACAAGATTAAACATTGATATCCTGGGGTTGGTGAACTTAAATGGACTGGAATGGGACATTTCACATCAGACAACCACCAGATCATCTACTGTGGTCAAGAATCCTGCAGAAGAAATGGAGTAGCCATCCTAGTCAATCAAAGAGTGGCCGAAGCAGTGCTCGATTACAACCAAATAAATGAAAGAATTATTTAAATTTGAAATCAAGGCAAGCCATTTACTATCATAGTGATCCAAGTCTTTAGTCCAACCACCAATGTTGAAGAGGCTGAAGTTTTCTAGTTCTACGAAGACATTCAACACGTCATAGATATAACACCAAGAAAAGATGTTACTATCATCATAGGAGATTGTAATGCTAAAGTAGGGAACCAAAAGACATGTGAAATTACTGGCAAATTTAGCCTTGGAGTACAAAATTAAGCAGGTCAGAGATTAGTAGAATTTTGTCAAGATAATTCTCTGGTCGTAGCAAACACCTTCTTCCAACAACCTCCGAGACGACTCTACAAATGGACATCACCAGATGGACCACATAAAAATCAGATTGACTATATACTTTGCAGCCAAAGATGGAAGAGCTCTATACAGTCACCAAAAACAATTAAAAAAATTAAACTGAAGAAAAGAGGAAAAACTATCAGACCAAGAAGATACAAAATAAATAATATATGTAAATATGCAGTGGAAGTAAAGAATAGACATGAAAGAAAGAATGCCTGAAGAACTTTGGACCGAAGTTTGCTAAATTATCCAGGAAACAGCAACAAAAAATATCCCTGAAAGAAAGAAAAGTAGGAAGTCAAACTGGCTTTCTGATGAGGCTTTTGAAAGTAGCCCAGGGAAGAAGGAAAGCAAAAGGTAGTGGAGATAAGAAAAAATGTGTCCAACTAAACTAGAATTCAAAAGGATAGCAAGAAGAGGCAAGGAGACATTCTACAATGAGTGATGTAAAGAGATTGACGAAGATAAAAAAATGGGTAAATCAAGAGATCTCTTAAAGAAAATTGGAAACCTAAAAGGCACCTTTCATGCCAAAGACAAAAATGGTAGGGTCTTAACAGAAGAAGATCAGATAAAGAGGTGGTAGGAATACATGAAAGATATATACAGGAAGAATCTTAATATCAGTGATGACCTCAATAATTTGTCTCATGAGCTGGAGCCAGACATGTTGGAGAGCGGAGTGAGATGGGCACTTGGATGTCTTGCTGATAACAAGGCTGCAGGAGGTGATGGAATCCCAATATAACTATTAACATTTCTACAGGATGATGCTGTGAAAGTGTTGCTTGCCTTATGTCAACAGATTTGGAAAACTCAGCAATGGCCAATAGACTGGAAAAGGTCAGTCTACATCCCAATCACAAAAATAGCAGTGCTAAAGAGTGCTCCGATTATAGAACAATTGCACTCTTTTCACATGCCATCAAGGTAATGCTTAAGATTCTACAAGCTCGACTCCAACAATATATGGACCAGGAACTTCCAGATGTGCAAGCGGGTTCTGTGGAAGAGGCACAAGAGATCAAATTGCCAATGTCCGCTGGCTAATAGAGAAAGCAAGAGAGTTCCAAAAAAACATTTACATAGAGTAATCTAAAGCCTTTGACTGTGTGGATCACAACAAAATGTGGCAGGTCCTTAAAGAGATGGGAGTACCAGATCATCTCCTCCTCCTCCTAAATAATCTGCATGTGTACCAAGAAGCCGCAGTCAGAACCAAACATGGGACAACAGAATGGCTCAAGAAAAGCATTGCGACAAGGTTGTATATTGTCACTTTATTTATTCAACTTATATGCAGAGTACATCATCAATAAGGCTGGACTGGATGAATCCAAAGCTGGAATCAATATTGCTGGAAGGAATATCAACAACCTCAGATATGCCGATGATAAAAACTGCTACTGGATTAGTGCCACGGGCCATATGAAGCCACCCAAAACAGGAAGAAGTAAAGGACTTATTGATGAGGGTAAAAGAAGAGAGTGCAAAAGTTGGCCTGCTGCTCAAAGTTAAAAAGACAAAGATCATGGCAAACGGCAATCCCACTTCCTGGCAAATAGATGGGGAAGAAGTGGAAGCAGTGCTTAGAGTCCCTTGGAATGCAAGAAGATCCAATAAATCAATAATTCAGGAAATAAAGACAAGCTGTTCACTAGGTACGATCATGAGGCTGAGGCTCAAATATTTTGGCCATATTATGAGATACTGTAGCATGATTCCCTGGAAAAGACTCAAATACTGGGAAAGATTGAAGGCACATAGATTTGAAGAAGGGGACGACAGAGGTGGAGATAATTAGACAACGTAACTGAAGTAAGGAACATGAACTTAATGGAGCTCAGAGGGGCAGAGAGATGCACCTTGAGTGCTGTGGTCTATAGAGTCACGGGGAGTCAGAGGTGACTGAATGACTAAACAACAACAAATATATAACTCCAACTAGTTAGGCCCTCATGTCAGATCCGAAAGGGTTTTCTTGGGACCCAGATAGGATACCTGGAGGTGATATATTAAATTTAGTAGGACATAACTGATTTGATCAGAGCTCATTGGACAGAGATGCACATTCACTCATACACCCAGGAGCGGTAAAGCAGTTTGTATGTTTGTATATATATATATATATATATACTAGCGTATTGCCCGTCAAAAAATGACGGCAATCAGATGTGTATGTTATAAAAGTTGTTTAGTTATTAATATACATATGGAATTGTGAGGTAGCTAATCATGTTTTCTGTGTACTACTGAAATATAGAAATCAAATTAATAAATGAATTTACGTATTTTTATGCATTGTGTTGAAGAGCTGGCAATCTGTGTTGATGTTGCAGCAGCATTAGTGGTGTGGAGGTACTGTGTAAGCGTGATGAACGTGTGCAGTGTAACAGTGTGCGTGCGCGATCCGAAACCGTTAACGTAGCTGTGTACTTCCGCATTATCCTAAAATGGCGGATAATGTGTGGTATGCGTCTTAGCGGATTATCGGTACGTGTTTTCCGTGGTTATAGTGCTGTCGCCTGGTTTTCGTTTTGTTGGTGCGGCATTTTTTCTGCGGCGCTCATTGCCAAAGTACTACGGTTTAACGGCTCGCCTCGCTGCGCGAGGCTCGACGGGCAATGATCGCCTGTGGCGCTCATCGCTCAGCCCTAGTACTACGGTTTAACAGTAAATATGGTCAAACGGTCAAATGACCGTCAATAAAAATTAAATGTAGTGAAATTTGTTTGCCACACAACATGACGCTACATTTGTCCCTTTTTTTTTCTTAAAATAAATACAATTTTTTTATTTATTTTTTTGTAACTTGCAACTTATATTTCACATTCACGTTGGTTTAGGCGGGAAATCCGATGTTGCGCGAGACAAAGTCGTTAAATCTGTGTTAATGCGTAAATCTGTAAAAATGTACTTGCTATTATCTTTTTACTCATTGCGTGGTTAATCCGCATCCTATATCTCATTGTTTTTCAAACACATACGTCTGTGGCTGTGTTTTACGCAGTTCGTAGTAGTATAGCCTCGTTTTCATTTTTTTCAGTGGCCATTTTTTTCTTGCTTAGCCGATTTACGATCTTTGTAACTCGGCTAAATCGATCTAAATTGCAGTTCCAACTCACTTCCAGACGTCCTGCCTGGTTCCCCATGCTGTAAGTGACCTTTGTTTTATTTTTTAGTGTGTATTTAGTGTTTTTTTTACTGTTTTTGTTCCGCCGCTTATCTCGTAATTTTTTTCACCTCGTATTTTTTTTCTACGTGCTATGGTTTAACGGCTCGCCTCGCTACGCGAGGCGAGCCTGCAATGAGCGCCTACGGCGCTCATTGCCAAAGTGCTACGATTTAACGGATTGCCTTGCTGCATGAGGCTCGCCTGCAATGAGCGCCTGCGGCGCTTATTGCCAAAGTGCTACGTTTTAACGATGGGCGCCTGCGCCGCTCATCGCTAAGTCGTACGCACTACGCAACAGAGCGGTTTAACGGCTTGCCTCGCCTGCAATGAGCGCCTGCTGCGCTTATTGCCAAAGTGCTACGATTTAACGATGGGCGCCTGAGGCGCTCATCGCTAAGTCGTACGCACTACGCAACGCAGCGTGACGACAAATCGTAGTTAGACAATTATAATATGTGATATATATATACACTAGTGACTTGCCCGTCAAAAATGACGGGGCAATACAATTTTAAGCCATGGCAATGCTGTTTGCCACACAATGTAATGCTTTTGATACTCTGAGGACCTTCAGCGCTCATTGCGAGCCTCTCCTCTTGTGTACTTTTGCTGATCTGAGCACCTTCGGTGCTCTTTGCGAGCATCTCTCCCTGTGTACTTTTGCTCCTATGAACACCTTCTGCGTGATATATACAGTATAACTGCAGTGTAATTTTTTTTTTTTAGTGCAGTGGAAAGTATACATTTTTAGTTTTCATTACTAATTAATACTTATTAAATTAATGTACGTTAATAATTAATTCTGAAATAACAAATGTATTAGAAAGTGCGAAGCATTAATGTATTCATAAAGTAATGGCAGTGTAAAAGATGCTATTTAGCGTATTTTTTTATATATATATATTTTTTTAAAAATAATAATTAATGAATTAATTACTTAATAAATAAATATACTTTACCTATTTGTAATTAATATATCCAGCAATCAATATCCTGAAGAGCTAACAATCTCTTTTTTTTTGTTTCTTGCAGCATACAATGTACAGTTGGACTGTTGCTGCCCTGAGGAGAAAGTGTTAGCAATGTGCCAATTGTGCAGTATAAAACGGCTGCGTGCGCGAGTCCAAACCGTCGGTTTAGTTGTGTAAAGAACCATTTTAGATTCTTAATGTTATCAGTTGCAATTGTCGTCCTTTTAAATTGTGTATTTTGTACATCATACGTTCCTGGGTAAAAGTGGTATGTGTCTAGCGGTGTTTTGCGCGGTTCTGGGTCGTGTAGCATCATTTTCGTCCGCCATTTTTTTTCTTGCTTAGCTGATTTCCGAGTGTCGAAACTCTGCAAATTCTGCTTAAATTCATGTGCAACCTCATTTCCTGGTTGTCCCTCCGTGCTGTGTGTGAGTTTGTTTTGTATTTTTTGTGTTTTTCGTGTTTTTCGATTTGCGCTGTTCGGCTGCTAACTTTGTATTTTTCCGACCTCGTTTTTTTTTTTCTAAGTTCTGCGCCTCACAATTTTTTTTGTCTATGTCCCGCGTTTTTCAACTGCTTGCAGCCTAAGGCAATCCAGCGTTTCCTAACTGCTTGGAGGCTAAGTCCAGCGTTTTTAAATACTCAACGGCTCGACTCGCTAAGCGAGGATTCCAGACGCGCCTTCGCCGCTCATTTCGTCTAAGTCCCGTGTCTTTCAATGCAATGCTTGCAGGCAATGAGCACCTTCAACGCTCATCGCCTAAGTGCTGCAAGTTTTAATACCTCAACTGCAGGTAATGAGCATCGTCGGCGCTCATCGACTAAGTGCTGCAAGTTTTAATGCCTCAACTGCTTACCTCAGTACGTGAGGCTCGCAGGCAATGAGCGCCTTTGGGGCTTATCGCCTAAGTCGTGCGCAACAGCGCAAAGTGTGATGACGTCTCGCAGTTTGGCAATTATCATATGTGATATATATATATACAGTATATATATATATATATATATATATATATATATATATATCCCTTTGTATTATGTAAGAGATCAGGACAGAGGAGTAGGAAGCAGTCCTTGTAGCCTGCACAGGTTTTAATTATCTCTCAACAATCAGATTAATATTATATATATATATATATATATATATATATATTTATATATATACATACACACATATACTTTATATATCTAACTTCCACTCATATTTTTCTATTTTAATAGTCAAATATGCTGGAAGTTCTGCTAATCTCAGCACATTGTTTCAGAATTTTCTGATTGTATATACTTCTTTTAATCGTCTTTATCTATCATAGGATCTAAGTACTGACGCTGGTTAAGGGCATTTAAGATTCATGCAACGCTTAGGTAAGAATTGTACGAAATATAAATCTTGACGACTATTATTTATAGACTCTCTCATATGTAATATTGTTCTAAGGTGGCATTTATTACGTTACTGACTTTTATTATAGCTTTTAAGAGGAAACTGTAAAGGTAAAGGATAGATAAAATGACTTGATTAGAAGATTTGTCTGTTTCCAAAAGCTCTTGTGCATTTAATACTTAAATAAGAACAAAAAATAAAACTTTGTCTCACATATGAACTATTTTCAATTTGATAAAGCTGCACAAATGTTAAGCCTTTATAACATTAGTATATGGCATATTCCAGAAGGCCATTTTCCATTGCTCACTGACTGTATGGTTTCTATTTCCATTTGTTATTGATATACCAAAAGATGTAAGTAACCTTGTGCTTACATGTTTAAATATTGATATTGTTTGTCCTTGTTTAGCTTGTAATTTATGTTATTGTTTAGCATAATCAATATGTGTGTGTTTGCTACCATCCTTTATCCAGACATATCTACATTTTGAATGCACTTGGCCCATTTTGTGTTTATTCCCTATTTGACTTTTCTTTTAATTCAATGTCTCTCTTAGTGTTTTGACAGACTTATTGGGCCCAGAATGGGGGACCGCTCAACCCCACCAGCAAGGGCCTGTATGGCCCAGGATTGAACTGTCACTGCCCTGAACTCAAGAAATATGTTGTTATGACTATAATAAAAAGTGTTTATAGTATTTAATGTTCAGAATGTGGTAAGAAAATGCTAAGATCTGACACTATTAGAGCATGTAGTGTCATTTTCCCCAGTATAAAGTTTTCTGTTATGGCTTGATCTTGAAGGGGTTAGCCCTAATCGAATGTGCAGTCCTGTTAGAGCGTCTTAAAGTAATAAACCAAATTGGAAGTTTGATGTTTCAGGTGGGGGGAAGCCAAGCTAAGCTTTGTCTCTGTGCTCAGTAATAAGAGTTGTAGTTAGTATTGCTTTTAGGGGTTGTAAAACGTATCAGATCAGATATCTCACAGGAAAGAATGTCAGGGGAGGAAGGCTTGAAATTTGTCTGCGTTACATAGCTATTAAATTAGAAGAGGCCGAGAGTTACGGGCTTGAGACGCAAACCTGTAAACCCTTTTAGAACATTGGAATGCACGGCCGTGAACATGATCAATTAGTGAAACACGGATTTACAGGTTTAGACGGATGATGATCGTCATCATTGCCATTTGCAGGTTACGGGCTTGAAAGACAGTGAATTTGTTGCAATTTAATAGCATGATTGGAAATTTAACAGTTACAGGCTTGATAGATCAAAGGTTTTGCGGGCGCGCAGTTCAAATTTTCACGTCCCATAGCCTTTTCTCACCCTTACCCCACAAGTCGTTGACGGGTTGCTTTACAGGTCTAATTTAATAGTTGTAAGTCTTTCAGGCTATGATACAGGCTATGATTTTACATGTTGAGCTAATTTAATTGGGCTGCTGGTGTTGTGTTTAAAATTCCTGGAAATTCAAAGCAGAATAAAGTCAGTCCTGCTTTGTACTACTCAACAGCTCTTCTTATGTCCTAAGAAACTGGATCTGATTGTGCCTGTAACTGATCTGATGCTGAGATCTTGAACACAAAAAGTCACAACCCAAATAGAGGAAATTGGGGTGTGCGTGGTTCCCCAAGTCTGGGATCGTCACACTTAGCAAGACAGTAAAATATATGCATTTAAGTATGAGATGTCTCTTGCATGAACATGGCTTACTGTAATCAAATGGTTGCCCTTGTTCTTCAATCTTTTCAGGATTATTCTAAATCTGCTGTACTAATCTATGGGCCTTTTTGTTTTTTTCATAAATACACACTATAAAAATATGAAAGCAAATATTACATTTAAACTTGTACACTCTAGATAGGGATTTGCCCATAATTCTGAAATGCATAGGAAAGTGCACATGCATTTTTTTTATAGGGGCTCTGTGTTCTGTGCCAGTATTGCCAAGCGTCTCCTGTCTGTGAGTCTCATTCAATTAGAAGCTTGCATCTCATGGTATATAGGCAGTATGCCTGCAGGCTTGCTGCGGGCTCGCAGTCTGCTCCAATTCCGGTGCTATTCAATTGAACAAGCCCGCAAGTTATAGGCCGAAACCCTAAACCATGCACTTGTACGTAGCAGTTTAGGGCGGGAACTACCCATTTAGAAAAAGCCAATAGAAATTGAGGCCGTCACCATTAGGTCAGTAAAACATGGAGGTCACATGTCAATCAATTAGCGTTTGGAGGCCCGATATGCGATCAGACTCACAAAACAAATAATAAAAATTAATCGCAATACTGTTCTAGTCCATGTGGGTGGCCTGATATCTATGAACTCATTGATTTCCGAGATCGATATAACCCCAAAATTAAACATAAATATTATTGCCGTTTTCCGAGCTTGAGACGGTTCTGCAGTTAATTCTAATGTCTTTCATTGCTTTCCCGGTCATTTACAGTGCAGTATTGATTTTTTTAGTTGCTTTTACAGTGCTACGGACATGTCTTTAACCCCTTTGTGGGTCCTCTCTAGGATTTTGACTCCTGATTTTGCCTGTGCGCCATCTACTTGTGTCAAGACTGACAACCTTCAAAGTGTCATCAGCCTTGTCAGTATTCCCTCCTGGTGTCTGTGAATAAGTGAGTTACAAAATAATGTCAATGTACGTTTTATTTAAGTCTAGCGACTTGCCCGTCAAAAATGACGGGGCAATAAAATTGTAAGACAGGTACTGCTGTTTGCCACAGACATAAAATTTTTTGGTGGTCTGAGATCCTTCGGCGCTCATTGCGAGGCTCTTGGTTGTTGTATTTTTTTTATCAGAGGCGCTTTTGCTGTCATTGTAAGGTCGGCGCTGACCTGCTGTTGGCGCTTATTGCAAGGCTGTCCCCTGGTGTAGTTTGTGTGCTATGAGCAGCGTTGGTGCCACGTTGTGTCTTTTGTGTTTATTGCGATAGTGTTTTTTTTTGTGTATATGTATTTTTGTATGCTATTAAATAATGAATACAATAATAAATTACTATACTTTACCTATTTGTAAGTAATATATGCAGGAAGCATTGTGCTGAAGAGCTGACAATCTCTTTTGATAATCCTGCAGCATACAATGTCAGTTTGCAGTGTTGTGGAACTGAGGTGTAAGTGTCACTGCAATGTGTGCAGTGTGTAGTGTAAATAGTCTGCGTGCGTGAGGGGAAGCCGTTAGTGTAGCTGTGTAGTTCCGCATTCTGTAAGTTAGTGTTGGAAAATAGCGACAAATGTGTATGTGGTACGCGGATGTGGATAATTTAGCGTCCTTGCTAAAAGTGTATCTTGTACCTCGTACGTCTTTTTTGAAAAGCCTTATGTGCTTGGTGGTGTTTTGCAGCTTTCGGGTCGTATAGCCTTTTTTTTTTTTTTTTTTACCGCCCATTTTTTTTCTCGCTTAGGGAATCTTCGTGTGTCTAAACTCAGTAATTTGGACTTAAATGTAGGTGTAACTTCACTTGCAGAGGTCCTGGGTGCCCCCCCCCCCTGCTGTTGGTAAGGTTTATATGTCATTTTTGTGTGTATTTATTGTTTTTTTTATGTTTTCCGATGAGTGGGTTTCGGCCATTAAGGTCGTATTTTAGCCTCCTTGCTAAAAGTGTATCTTGTACCTCGTACATCTTTTTTGAAAAGCCATATGTGCTTGGTGGTGTTTTGCGGCTTTAGGGTTGTGTAGCCTCGTTTTCGTTTTCTTCAGCGGCCATTTTTTCTCTCGCTTAGGGAATTTTCGTGTGTCTAGACTCTGTAATTTGGACTTAAATTGAGGTGTAACTTCACTTGCAGAGGTCCTGGGTGCAGCCCCTTGCTGTAGGTATGGTTATTATGTCATTTTTGTGTTTATTTATTGTTTTTTTAATGTTTTCCGCTGCGCGCATTTCGGCCGTTAAGGTGGTATTTTTGCGAGTTCGGAATGTTTTCCGCGGCTCGTATTTTTTTAGTGTAAGTCCGTAATTTTTTCTTTTTAAGTCCTGCGGCTCGTATTTTTTGTGTAAGTCCGTATTTAGTCATTGCGTGTTAGATCTATTTTTTCAAAGTCCCGCTTCTGTGGGTGTTTGTAACCGCTTGTGAGGCGCCGTAGAACCTCCGCCTCCGCAAATGCGGCTATTCGCTTCGCAAGGGTCCACATTTGCGGCTCATTGCAGCATTTGCGGCTCATTGCAGCCGATGTTAGAGCCTCCACCTTCCGCAAATGCAGCCCTCGCTTTGCGAGGGTCCGCATTTGCGGCCCGAACTGTGTCCCTAGCATCGCGAGCTCGCAAAGCATGACGATGATTTGTAGTTTGACAACTATTATTAGTGATACTAGCGTACGCACCTCGCAAAGCGTGACGATGTCTCGCAGTATGACAACTATTATATGTGATTCTCATTGGGAAGAATTTACTTAACATCCCAAGTGCATCTTTTGTGTATCCTTTGGTTTACAATCAATTACTTCCTATGGGAAAAACATAGAGACAACAGCCCATCTCACCTAACATCAGATGAGAAGATGCTTAGTAAATTCCCCCCATAGTCAGTCAATATCACAAATGATGTAAGATGTTTGTGAAATTAAATTAAACCAGTATAAAAGCTTTATATACCTCTGCATTGTTGCAACTTAAGAAGCAAACATGGAATGTATAGTTAAAGTCCAATGATGCAATTTTTGTCTTACTATACAACATTTAAAAATAAGTTGTGTTCGTCTGATAAGCGCCAAAAAAAAATTAAGTTTATAAAGAGTTATGTTTATAAGTTTATATTACGTAAAAAATAATTTTAATTTATCAATCATCTTTTAATGAATTAGTGTTATTGATCCTCCTGCTGCATCTGCACGTTATGGTTAATTCATTAATGTTTTCCCCCCTCGGGAATGTCACTGGTCTAGCACATTCCCAAAGTGACTTAGGTACTTGACTCTGGGACTTCCCACAGCATCTGATATTATTGAGTTTCTGCCTCACTAGCAAGCACCTAAATTACTAGTATGTGTAAACCCCGCCTACCCAGGGAGTATTAAAACATCCATTTATAGATAACATGGAGATGCAGTGAGATGCTAAGAGAGACAAATTATGAATATAAAATAGCATATTTCTTTTTAGTTTTAACCCATACATTATTTTAATAATATCATTCAATATATAAATATGCATGTGGAAATAGAAGCGAGAACAGTAGATACAATGCAGCTTAACTGAATTAAATAAAAAAGAAAATAAATTAGAGGCTGTACGATTTTTACTTTCCCAAACAAAAAAACAAGTTTCTGAGCAGTTATTTCTTATAACTCTCTGCTGATTGCTGTCATGTTTATAGGTCAATGACTAGTTCATTGAAAAAGATACACTTTTGCTTTAGCAATTTGTTGAAGTGCATTGTACCATATCTTGGCAAAGACAACAACAAACCATGCCATTCAACAATAAATCAAAAGTTGAGAACAGTACTCCGGAAAGACATTGAATAAATGACATTTTGTAAATCTGAGAATTTGTTCTTCCGAAATCTATCTATCTATCTATCTATCTATCTATCTATCCATCCATTTTATTTTAATGCTATTTATGTAACTCTTTGTAACCATGTAAAGGTAAAACTCCTTTAAACTCACAATATATGTCAACGTGTTTCATAAACAATACTGTTTTTAAATGTATTTTTGTATACATGTCATGCAGTGTCATTAGAATTCAGTGCCATAATTAACCTTTAAATGATTATTAATAATTACACTTCCATTTTCTAAGTTTTAATACTATCCACATATCTCAAAAAAAATAATTATTTTAAATATCAATCCCTATGTATACAGTAGTCTTAACAGTAAAAAAAACAACTACTGAAAGGAAATACAGGGTCAAGTCACATTTTTATGACCACCGCCTACTTTTGACTTCAGCAGGGCGTAACCAATGATATACGGCATGTGTTGTGAGCTGGCTTATTTGGAATATAAGGTGACAAGTAGGCATTCTGCAAACATACCAACCATTACTGTGTAAAATATGCAATTTATCTGACTTTCAAAAGGGGATGGTCATTGGCTTTTGGTCCAAGGGAGGCAGTATTTCTGAAACAGCGCAGTTTGTGAACTGTTCCCGTGCTGCTGTGGTTAAAGCATAATTTGACTGGACAAACAGCACCATCCCGAATAATCGGTGCTTAAATTGAGGAGCACCAAGTGCCATTGATGTCACTGCTGGGAAGGTGTGGGAGGGCCAAATGACACGCTACAGTTAATCAACTCCCTGTCCAAACCAACCAGAGGACTACCAGGCGTGTGTCTAAAACTACAGTACAGTGAATCCTATTGTCTATGGGGGTCCAAAGCAAACAGCTTGGTAATAAAGTGGCTGGACCGTGAACTTTTAGTCACAAGATTATAAATATGGAAAAATGTATATATACATTTTATAGACACACAACTTAACGTAAAGCTTTTCATAGACAAGTTTGAATTTCACGTTTGCAGCACCCCAGACAATTTATTTCAGATTAATAACAGCTAGCTAGCATATTCCTGTGTACAATACCAATCAATGTATAACCATAGTAGCTAGTTGTGTTTAAAATAAAGCAGCATTAAATGCATTATATGCTATATGATTTATGTCCCACTTGATTTTTCTTCTGAAATTTCTGCAACGGCTATAAAACTGTCAGCACCTGTGTAATTAATAATTCTAATCAATGAGTAATACCCATTGCTTTCACAACCTTAAAACAAGATGTCTATGTGATCAGGTTATATATCTGCCTCTTGTAGAAATACTAATTAAAAAATTAGTTTTTAGTCTGGATATGTATATACGGTACCTTATATACCATAGCCACTTTACTAAGTCATTGATTGTGCAAAGTGGTTTACATTTGGACATACTTTTGGAGCATCTACTCCCTTGCGAGAACTCTTTCCCAGATCTTGACTCTTTTCTGCACTACAGTTGTGTCTTTTTCCTGACAACCCTTGGATATTTTTATGATTATTCATTATTCATTCTTTACGTCAACCTCAACCTCAGAATATATGTGCTGTTATTGAGAATGAACATATCCTAATGTTTTTATGATCCCTTTATTTGCTAGATGAGATAAAATGGGCAGACATAGGCCCCCAATCAGTTGCAGCCCGCAGTTGCCTTCATAGCGGCCGTAAGTCTGTGGGCAAGGTCGCAAATAAAGGGCGAAGCCTCAAAACCGTAAACCCTGGTTTTGTGTGTAATGCTTCCGAGTATCCGAACAGATAAAGTGCGCCAAACTTAAGCAAGCCCGTAATTGCCAATCCTGTCACAGCCCAATTAACCAATAGGGACGGATAACGCTAACACAGCGGAAAATAACTTTAAAAGCTTGCGGAAACCTTAAGTCCTTTATTGTGCTGTAGCTGAGAAAGTCAACACACAGGTCTAGGCGTTGGTGGGTTTCTGAGTTTTGGAGAGAGAGACAGAGAGAGAGAGAGAGAGAGAGAGAGAAGGAGTAGTTTTGTAAGTTTCCTTATATTTGGACTAATAAGAAATATTAACACTTAATTTACAACACACATAATTACTGATATCACATAACTCACACATATTTATTAATAGGTACACATAGCTATACATAGCGTTAGGCCACAGCACATAAAAAGAATACACATATACTGTACATATACATATACACATAATTTCTGTTATTTTCTAGCATAAACATATGCCCCCCTTTTGATTTTCTCTAAGATATATTACTATATCTGTCTATATCCAAACTCTATCCCAAGTCTTCCTAAAAAAGAAAAGAACCAAATTCACAAAAAGGGATTACTTCAGACTATGTTGAGAAGGGGTCCTAAAATGAGACCGGGGGTTACCATGAAATCCTATACCTAGTAATGTATAAAATTGTTTAGACCAATATACCACCTTTTTGGGAGTGGTCACAGAACAAAAACTAATTAGCACTTGCATTCTGGACTGTAGATGTTAATCAATATATTTCAATCTGTGCCATATTCCCTACAACAGTCTGATTGACTTTATTCAATAATATAACCATTTAACTCTGTTACAAAACCAATGATTAAAATACACCCATAATCAAGAGCTACTTAGCAATTCTCAACACACACTTTTTTAATAAAACAATCAGCAAAACTGTTTTATATCATGTGTTGATTGAATATATAGAAACACGCTATTACACAAATTAAATACCCTAATACCAAAATACAATTTATTTAGCCTTCTATAGATACAATATAACCTAGTATTAGTATTCTGCTCAGTAGGTTTTAAAACTGAGTTTGCTATTCATGGGATAACACATTATATCACTGAGTAATCATACCACATATATTTCATAAAATAGAAATGTTATTGCTTAACCAAGTGTGATAAGACTTTATGCTCTGCTTATCATCTTTGTATTAAACAAACCAAATCTTATTGCTTTACAATACATTGTTAACCAAGTTTAATGGGATTATATACACTGTTTATTGATCCATATATTGAATTAACAAAATATTTATTCTCTTAAAATAGATTGTTTAAGGATTGTAATATTCCTATATTGAATGAACAAATATATATTTAGATAGGTTGCTTACCAAACTTGATACAATTGTAATACTCATAAGATAGATTTTATATTGTCATCTATCTAAAAATGAAAGCTTACAAGTTATTACATCCAATTTTTTATTTCAGATTTTACTATTATCCCAATAAACATCATTCAGTACAAAGCATATACGTATCTATAAATTGATCATTGAACTCAATAAACTTAATTAAATCACAAACATTGTAATTTTTTATGTCATATCAAATTGTATGACAATGGATAGCAAAACAATTGATGTGATTTCACCAAATGATAATGGGTATACATCTTGGCACATGGCCACCAGCAATGGCGTTGGACTTTCCAGGTAGGGCGTAGTGGAAATTGTCCCTGATGGAGGTGAGTTGGCTGTTGCTCCACAGCCTCCATGTCTGTTTGTGGCCCTTCCTGATGGGTTAGAATAGATTAGTGTGGTGTATGTTTCCCTGATACATTATATATGTCATGTGGCAGTGTAAATTGGCCACTATTTATTTTCCCAATCCAGATCTGATGAGTGAGATGTATAAAACATTATCTTTTTATTTTTAGGGTCCATGTTAGAGCCTCTGTGAGTGAGAAAGGGATAATATGGCAGGCAGCTTCATGTTTTTGGGTTGCAATTTAATGAAGTAGTGTGTGCTTTATGCATCTTGCAGACACACTATTCATATTGGCATATGCATGACCATTCCAACATATGAGAAAATAAAATATGTTTTAAGGCTCATTTGTTCCTTAGGAATTGTTGTGCAATGAATTCTCATGCCTTCCAAGCATTGCTTTCCCCATATTTTAAAGTCCATTGGTGTGTTTTAATTGTCTTTTGCAGTGTTACAAACTAGTCTGTAAACCCTTTGCGAATCCTATTTGGAACCCATAATATATTTGGCTACATTTGCCATTTGTGAGTTTGAAGGAAATGTTATCCTTTATAATTATAGCCATTGAATAGCAATTTGCGATTTTAGCGATTGTAACACTTGAGGGCTTGAAAGATCAAAGGTTTAAATGGGTCGGAGTTACGATTTTAACAACCGCAGGGATTTTCAGCCTGTAACCCGCAAATCGTTTGTGGGTAGCTAAAAGACGCCAATTGAATAGCTAATTATTTTACAGGCTACATTACAGGCTCCAGTAATTACAATTTGCTCAATTTAATGGAGGCCATAGTCTGTAAATCTTTAAATGTAGTGAATTTCTTTATAAATTTCTTTGAGCAATAATCTGCTTTCAAAAGAACTACAATTCCTAACAATCAACAGACTTCCAGCTTCCTACATCCTGCCGCTAAATATCTTTTATAGTAAATCTGAACTCATATATATACATTGTTCCCAATGTTTTCGGGAGTGCGAAGTTTGACAGTAATCTGCATATATATGTATTTTTAATTTTAAATTTTACTTCTTTACTTTATGTAGCTGAACATTTTCACAAGCTTTTCCACAGATCTATTTTTTCCTGAGTTTTTTATTTGAAATAAATATTTTGCATCTTAAATGTAGGTTTGCATCTTATAGGTTGTCAAGTATCATATCAAAGTCAGCAAACCTAAAATGAATACAACGAATAAGAGGGCATCAAAGTAACATGCTGTGGGCCTCTATCTAGATCTGTTTTAAATAATAATATTGGAATAAGAGACATTTTCTCAACTAAAATAAGATGAGGACATAGAATAAAACTAGGCCATTGTCTTGAGCAGTGTTAAATAAGAATGTCAAATGAGCAGAAGTAATCCAATTAATTAGTGCTTAGACATAGGACAAGGAATCTACTTTATGTTGTAATGTAGGCTGGGGGCAAGCTAGAGTATCTGAGCAGGATTATGTGAACAAAATGCCAAAAAGCAGGTTCTTTTCACAGAAATAAACACAACCATTTCCTCTGCCAGAAATTCATTTGATCAGAGTTCTGTTTCCTAGAGCACTGTAAATGATCAAATTAACTACACATATTTGGATCTCTTTCAAAAATTCCCCCTTAAATCTGTTTTATTTTCACTTCTCATTTTTCAAAAGAAATGCCTGTACCAAGCAGCATATTAATCAAATGTAAAGGCTATAAAGAAAAATATATAGACGATTTAAAGTTTGACCTTATATCTTTGTTTGATGTTTTGATGTCTTGGGATATAGCTAAAAATTCAAACATAGACATCCATTAGACTGAATTTTTTTTCATAATATGTAATACATTCTTTAGATAAGTTGCAACATAAAAAACTGCAATAATAAGTTCTGAAGACGTAAATAGATTACTATGCATTTAAAGTTATATTTTCTTTACACTACCACTACCAATGGTTGATATAATAAGAAAAAACATGGCCTAGGATATCATACCTTATGGTGATAACACACACTTATATTTATTTTAATCAAGCACTAATGATACAGTGTCACTGATTAATAAGTGTCTAGCAGATGAGTACCAGCTGGGTAAAGTTGAACAGTGAAAGACACAATCAGATAAAACCACAACTGAAGCAGAGTTATGTTACTGGCCTGGAATATGATTAGCTAGTTGCACAATTCAGAATAAGTGAAAAATCTTGGTGTGGGGCTTGATTGTTGGGTATCACTTAACATTTAGTTGTTAGGATTAACCACTTGTTTCCCTTAGTGGATATATTTATATTGATCAGTGCGTTGGTGACAATCCACCTGTACTACTGCAAATTCACTATTCCCTGTACTGCCAGATACACAATTATACCGTATGTAGTTAATGCAAAGTTCTGCAGTAAGGATGCTGACAAACGAGACCTGCTTCTGTCACATAACAACCATCCTTTATTCTCTGCAATGCTTATTTGGCAAATGGGGAATTTATTTGAAAAATGGCTTGGCAACGTTCAAAGCTTTTAACTATCAGGTTCCAGCTACCTGAAAGAACTCACAACTTTGCTCTTCAAACAGTAATATTGTCATCATTGGATAATTTAAAAAAGAAGTTAAAATATATATCTTTATTTTGTTCACAGTGGCACATTCAGACCCTTTTTTGGTGTATGTATTGTGGCATGATGTCAATCTCCATAGGGGTTGTGCCCATGTTTCTGGCACTATGATGGAGGAACAAAATACAGGAGCCTTTATTACTTTTCCAAATGTTACTATTATGAGAGACAGTAATGCAAAAATAATACACCAAAATAAATTAAAGAAAATAACAGACCTTGTTCCCACTGAAGCACAACATTCACTTATAGACAGTTCCCTAACATTCTGCTCTCATCCAGCTAAACTTGGGTGAAGCAAAAATAAAACAAAACCAGTCTGATTTGCAACAAAGTCAAAACTCCAGGTTTTCACTTTGTTGCAGAACCATCATCAGCTTCATGCTACTGGCTCTCTGTCTTTGTGTATTTTCCCAGCTTTAGGCAAATGGCATACTTTTCTTTGGGTTTCTCTTTTTCCAGCTCCAGTTAACAGCACACACTTCTGTGTGTTTGTGTGTGTGTGGGGGGGTCTTTTGTCACACTCTTTTATGAGTCTATCTTCAGCTTCTAGTAAGCTGTGCAAACAGCTCTTTTGCAGCCTCACAAATGCTGTAGGCCCTAAACACAGCCTCTCACAGGCTGCAGGCCAAAAGTTCCACACCCAAGTTCCAGTAGAAGTCTTGTGGCAGCTGCAGTCAGGTGCTTCTAATCAGCAGCTCAGGGAAGTTAACTCCTAAAGATTAAAGTGAGCTTTGTAAAATATGTGGCTCACAGAGGCACCTTGTATCACTCGGTCACACATCCAACCCCCTAGCTCAACACTATGGGGTCCAGCAACCAAGGCTGTGAGGCCCTGAAAGCAGGACAACTCATCTGCTCTACCATGTTGACTGCCGTCTCTGTGAATGCTTCTTTTCTCCACTGCACTCGTTAGACTTTCTTGTAGCTGCTGAAGATTCTGCTCTTCCTGCTCTTTCACTACCTTCTTAAAGCTTTTCAGAAGGCAGCTGTGGTCTTTAAAATCATGGTAGAGGAGATGTGACTTTTGTTTCAGTTACAGGTAAAGCCGTTCCCTTTCTAATAACCTCTGCACACTGTCTAACAGCTCACCCTTCCAGGCCCCTCCAGTTTCATTCACATTTTTCTTCTTCTGTGCCATCCGCATTAATGCATTTCATAGTGACTGGATGTCATCTCCTGTGTTATACATGGACCCCTGATTTACTTTGACACTGTAAAGCTTCTGCACTCTGACTTGTTCTTTTGCATCCCTGCTCTCACTCTCTAATTTCAGTTCTGCCAGCTGCTGCCTCATGTTGCTGAGCCTACCTTCCATCCTATGAAGATCTGCTTCTTTATCCACATCTCCAAGCCTAGCTGATCCAGGCTTTCCTGGCTATCACTGACTTTATGCCTGCAGGGTCCCAGCTACTGAAGCACATTCTGCAATTTCACAATCATGCCTCCCTTCCACCTTCACCTCTTTAGATTCATCATCATCACCTTAACAATGGGGCGGAGACTTCCCTGGCAGTTTCTCTTTCCACTTTTCATTGCTGTCTACTTTATAGTCCTGCAAACTGTCCTGAGTCCATGGTTTGCAAGGATAAATGATACTGTAAATCATATAGAACTGCCTCAGCTTCATACATCCAAGTTGTGCCTGCTCTAGTACATTATCCTTCACAGGCTCTACAAGTATGATCTCTCCAAGGGCTGTTTCTGGCTCTTTCAGGATTATTAATATTATCCTTTATTTGTAGCGTGCCAACATATTCAGCAGGACTATACATATTTTAAGTACAAAGCAAAACAGTATTAACACAATGCAAACAGATAATGGACCCCGTATTTGAGCTTAGAATCTAGCCAACAAAGTAATTTCTCAAGCACATTACAAGTGTAAAAACTCACAAAGTAACAATCTACAGGAGGGTGATAGATGCATTGTGCATATCAAAAATGAAGGTGATAAGTGTCTTAAAACAGATGTGTGCTTAGTGAGGTTTTGAAGGACTTGAGACAGAAGTATAGACTAGTGGACAAAAGCAAGGAGTTCTATAGAATTGGGACAGCACAATAAATTCCTGAAGGCAGGAGTAAGAGGGGGTGATAGGCTAGAGGGTGGGTGAGGGAATACTTTGAGATGAGAGCAGAGATATGAGGGGGTGTACTGTTGTTGAGTGCTTTGTAAGTTAGGATCACAGAGTGACTAACAGAAAAATGATGCAGACACCGAGCATTGAGTATGGTAGATGAGACTAGCAGAGGCGTTCATTATGGATTGGAGTAGTGACAAGCGGCTGATGGGGAGGCTAGCAATGAGTGAGTTGTAGTAGTAGAGGCAGGCGAGATATGATGAGAGAATGCATTAGAATTGTATTTGCATCTTGTTAGTGACGTATTTTAGAGATTTTTTTTTTAGGATCTGCACTACCTCTGTCTCCCTGTTCATAACAGGCACTCTTGGTACCACTGTCCTTCTCATGCTGCAAGGTCGGTGTCTCAGAATTTTGGTTTTCAAGGTGTTCAGCAGCTTCAGGCTCAAACTCAGCATGGGGGAGATCTGATAAAAAAAACATGCTCTTCTTAATCTCAGATGGGACAAATTTCATGCATTAGGCTAGCACACAACTTAGGAGCCTTTTGAGCTTCAGATTTATGAAGAAAAAAAACATGATGATTTCAGCCAAATCAGCTTTCTTCATCTTTTAACTGCTTCACTTAGTTTTTTTTATGTTTTTCTTCTTGCTTTGCCTCTGTGACTTCCAGCTTTTCATTTGTGTCTCTTCCTTTAGCCACAGCTTATTCTCCTTGGCTTGTTCCAGTTAACTCTGAATGCTCTGGATTTCTTGCTGCAAGTTCAGCCTTGTTTATTAGGTCCTCATTGAATAACTTTGGCAGATTAGCCATATTTTCTTTCTCCTTCTGTCTCTCATGTACCAGCTTCTGCCCTATATTTCACATTGCAGCTTTTTGCAGACAAGGTTCTGCACTCAGCAAAGCAGATTGTGTATACAGGTCCTGGAGGTCAGTGCCAACCTCTTCTGGACAAGCATCCCTCTGAGACACCTGTGCCTCCATATCAGAGAGATTGGCAAACCTCTGCTCTTGTAGAGTAAGTAACGGCAAATCATTCTCTACTATAGCTGTTTTCCTCTGTTCTGTCTCTTGTAGCTCGGAGAAGGGATTTCATGATCTCTGCCTCACTCTGAGAAAAAATATTTTTGAGGAGATCTCTCTCCTCCTGTTAGCCACTGTGCTCCAGCTTATGCACAACTTGCTCTTTCAGCTTATACATGGGACCTCTTTCTCTCTGCTCCAGATAGACATCTGCATATTCTTCCCATATTATCCTTATATCCCTCATATTAGCAGTAATTTTTCTTTCTTCAACATCAGGCTTGTTCTGTCCCATTGAGATGGAGTCCATCTCTGCTCCTTGCTGTGGTTTTTCCCCTCTTGCTTCTCCTTGGTCAGAGTGCTTGGTATTATGGGTGCCTGAGACAGAGAGCTATCAGGACACTTTACAAATGTAATGGGACCCTTGTCCATGCTCTGCTTTGTATGCCATTTCAGGCATGGTGGTTCCTCTTCCACCAGCTCAATCTCCAGATTCTCATCTTCCTCAACATCCACTTTCTTCATCAAAATTGGTACATTCTACCTTTGAAAGGACAATCATCTGTTCAATCACCCTTTTCTCTCTGTCTGTAATCTTTGTCAGGCATTTCCTTTCTGTAGTATCATTCTCTACCTCAGGAGCATTCACCAGGGTGGCTGGTTCTATCCAAGTTTCCTATGGATGCTTCTCCATCAGTTTGGGTTCAGATCTTCCCCAGTGTCTTGGTCAAAATCCTTCATACTGGGGTTTGTTTTTCACCCAGTTAGTGACAACACCTTGCATTTTCCTCTTTGAACTTTGGTCTCAACATCAGTCACATTTGCAATGAATATTTCAACCTCAGTTTTCTTCCTTAATCCCTCGACAGGGAAGCTGCACCATAAGCTTGAGTAGAGAAGCATGCCACACCATTTCTCAGAACTCCATACACCATAACAGTCACATTTATCCAGAAGATAGGAAGGCTGCTGTCCAGAATATGGAAGCTCATTTATGTCCAATAGCTCTTCCTTGCAATAAATATGCAGTTCATACTATTCAAAACTCCTCATCTCTGTATATCTGTTAACTCCAACTCTATTAAGGATCTCTACTTTCAGAAACAAGATCTTCATCCATAACAATAAAAGCTTTCTTCATTTCACCCCTTACATAAGGGGCAATTATTGTGAACCAGTAATTTTGGAGCCAATCTTCCCTAGTGTGAAGGAGGTATGCTTCCACATAAACCTTACTAGTAATTTTCTGTCGGATAGTGTCATGCTTCCACTTGTCTCTAAAGTCTCAATAGTTTTTGCAGGCCTCAGGTGCTGTGTATTGGCATTTATGCTGTCTCAGCCATTGCGGTGTAAACCCTTGCTGCCATGCAGTTGCTTGCTCCAAGGCTTTCACAAGTTCCTCCATCTTAAACCCATTTCTAACATCATATGTGGCAAGTTGCCAGTCTCCACTGGGTTTGTTCCCGTGTTTCTGACACTTTGATGGAGGATACAATAGAGGATGACTTTAATACATTTCCACGTTTTACTATAATGGTAGCCAGTGATACAATGATAATACACCAAAACAAATAAAAGAAAATAACAGGGCTAGTTCCCACCTGTGCACAACTTTCACGTATAGGCAGTTCCCTAACTATCTACTCTCATCCAGCTAAACCTGTGCAATATATTGTTTACATACACCGGCTAGTATTCTTTAGAACTCCAGGTTTTCACTTTGTTGCAGACACATAATTAGTTTCAAGCTGCTGTCTCTCTGTTTTTGTGTCTTTTTCCAGCTTTAGGTAAACAGAATAATTATCTCTGTGTTTTTCTTTTCCCAGCACCAATGGTGCACACTCCTGTGTGTGGACCTTTCTTCAACTCAGACAAATTCTGTACACATTCCTCTGTGTGTCTATCTTCAAGTGAACTGTGCACACATTTCTTTCACAGCCTCACACAGGCTGTAGGACACAAACACATCATCACACAGGCTGCAATCCAAATGACCACACCCAAATTGCAGTAGCAGTCTTCGTCAGGGAACTCTTAATTCTTTCAGACCTCTTGGGGAAAGGGAGCCTGTGTGTTTTGAAAAAGTTGAGACTAAAAGTACAGGCAGCTTAAAAAAAATAATAAAGCTAGCTTTAATTATTTCCTGTGTCAAACTCTAAAAGCTCTAAGTAAAAGAAAATTCCCACTATTTCTTTCCTCCTCCCTTAAACTTTAGATAAGATAACACTCCTCAGGCTCCAACACTATAAGGTGTCTTTGAAACGAGAAACGATGAAAGGTGTCTTCAATTATTACGTATTTTTGTAAAGTTTTTTTATTTCATGACTTACACAGCTAATGTTTATTAGTTTGCTACATACTTCACAAACAAATACAGTGGTTATTTAAAGTTTTGCGTGGTTCACCTCCGTCACTGTTGGGAATGTTTGGTGGAAGGACTTTTATATAGTTTATTTTGTGCTAAATAGTGAAGAGAATTCTGTGACTTTAGGAACAAACAATACTCTTTTTTATTAGACTTTACAATGTTTCGGGTATATTCAGGACAAGCTTTCAAGAGTTTGCTTTTACTCTCTGGAGTCAGACAGTCCTAACTCAAAACAGTTTTGCAGCCAAACATTTATGTGAATGCCATGAAAACAAAACAATTCTAAAAAAGAAAATTATTTATTTATTTATACTCCAATAACATATCTAGTACAGACTCAATATAAGAGAGGAGCCCGTCCCTATAATGATAACAAAATAATAGAATACACATATGTAGGAAAATAAGTCAATAGAAACTCATAATCGCATATATATATAAATATATATGTAAAAAATGTTTATATATATATATATATATATATATATATAGTATCTCACAAAAGTGAGTACACCCCTCACATTGTAAATATTTAATTATAAATTTTCATGTGACAATACTGAAGAAATGACACTGCTACAATGTAAAGTAGTAAGTGTACAGCCTGTATAACTGTGTAAATTTGCAGTCCCCTCAAAATAACTCAACACACAGCCATTAATGTCTAAACTGTTGTCAACAAAAGTGAGTACACCCCTAAGTGGAAATGTCCAAATTGAGTCCAATTAGCCATTTCCCCTCCCCGGTGTCATGTGATTCAATAGTGTTACAAGGTCTCTGGTGTGAATGGGTAGCAGGCATGTTAAATTTGGTGTTATCGCTCTCACACTCTCTCATACTGATCACTGGAAGTTTAACATGGCACCTCATGGCAAAGAACTCTCTGAGGATCTGAAAAAAAAGAACTGTTGCTCTACATAAAGATGGCCTAGGCTATAAGAAGATTGCTAAAACCCTGAAACTGAGCTGCAGCATAGTGGGCAAGACCATACAGCGGCTTTACAGGACAGGTTCCAATCAGAACAGGTTTAGCCATGGTCGACCAAAGAAGTTGAGTGCACATGCTCAACAGAGGTTGTCTTTGGGAAATAGATGTATGAGTGCTGCCAGCATGGCTCCAGAGATTGAAGGGGTGGAGGGTCAGCCTGTCAGTGCTCAGACCATACAATGCACACTGTATCAAATTAGTCTGCATGGCTGTCATCCCAGAAGGAAGCCTCTTCTAACGATGATGCACAAGAAAGCCTGCAAACAGTTTGCTGAAGACAAGCAGACTAAGGACATGGATTACTGGAACTATGTCCTGTGGTCCGATGAGACCAAGATAAACTTATTTGGTTCAGAACGTGTCAAGCGTGTATGGCAGCAACCAGGTGAGGAGTACAAAGACAAGTGTGTCTTGCCTGCAGTCATGCATGGTGGTGGGAGTGTCATGGTCTGGGTCTGCATGAGAGCTGCCGGCACTGGGGAGCTACAGTTCATTGAGGGAACCATGATTGCCAACATGTACTGTGACAAACTGAATCAGAGCATGATCCCCTCCCTTCGGAGACTGGGTCACAGGACAGTATTCCAAGATGTTAAAGACCCCAAACACACCTCCAAGATGACCACTGCTTGCTAAAAAAGCTGAAGGTAAAGGCGATGGGCTAGCCAAGCATGTCTCCAGACCTAAGCCCTATTGAGCATCTGTTGGGCATCCTCAAATGGAAGGTGGGGGAGCGCAAGGTCTCTAACATCTACAAGCTCAGTGATGACATCATGGAGGAGTGGAAGAGGACTCCAGTGGCAACTTGTGAAGCTCTGGTGAACTCCATGCCCATGAGCGTTAAGGCAATGCTGGAAAATAATGGTGGCAAAACAAAATATTGACACCTTTGGCCCAATTTGGACATTTCCACTTAGGGGTGTACTTCCTAAGGGTCTTCCTAAGGAGACCTGGTTGTCTCGAATATGCATTAGCAACCCCACAGCAAAGGGAATATTTAGTGAAATCTATGATATATTCAAGTCGCCAAAGTTAGCAATTAAAGATTATTATATCAAAGATTGTGAGGCAGATATGGGAAAATGCTGGGAGGAGGAAAAATGGAGGAATATCTATAGAGGCTTTCTCAATCATAGCATACTGGAAACTGCAATTAAAGTATTACATCGCACCCATCTTACCCCTGAAAGAATAGTGAAATGGACGCGCTCTGTAGACCTAAATTGTTTCAGGGGTTGTAAAACCATTGACTCGTTTATCCATATATAGTGGGAATGTCCTAGGGTTTGACAGATCTGGACAGTGATCTCTCAAGTGGCTTCTGAGCTGTTCAAGGTTCCAATACAAGAAATTTTAGAAACCTGTTTGCTGGGGATACCAGTGACGTCACTCTCTCAAGCACAAAATAGACTCCTTCGATTTTTATATTTAGCTTCCAAATCTCATATCGCTAAACAGTGCAAAAAAAGGGATCTGAATTTTGTAATCCATCATGGATAAATTGTATTTTATCGCCATAAATTAACAAATGTCCCACTCTTTGGAAGATACAATGAATACATTTAATGAAGTGTAGGGTGTGTGGTTGAAATTTAGGTAACGACCAACTAGATAGATACTGGTGTTATACCCCAAGATGGTGTGAAGGGAAGAGGGGGGGTCCGGCTACTTCAGAAAAAGTGGTAATACAGTAAAGGAGAAAGGATCAGCAAGAATGTCTAATCTTGTAAAGTAGGTAACTGTGGTGACCAATTTTGTTTTATAGTTATATGTTTAAAATGTTGGAAGATGATAAAATAAAATATGAATGGAGGTGGTTCCCATACGGACTATGTAATACATTAAAGCACTAACAACGCTGTCTCCAATAGGGAATAATAACATCAGATAATGGGGATAGTCTGTGGGGAATCATATATGTTTAGACATGGAACAGTTTATATACTTTAATGAAGCTAATGTTTTATTGTGTACAGAAGTAAATTTATACTCAATGAATGTATATATATTCTAGATGTAAATAAGACTTATGGTATATATTATCTGTAACTTTATGTGATTTCCATCTAATAAAACTTGAATGAATATTTAAAAAAAATGGATAGTAATCCTATGATCCCCAAAGTATTCCTCCTAGCTTGTTGCGCTATGGCATATCGGTTCCTTTAGTATTTTTCAAGGTTTAATATGTCTGTATATAAACCATGTATAATTAGGATATATCTAGGATCTTATCATAGGCATAAAGTCAGCTTTTGGGGATGTAGTTTTTCACTGTGCCTTTCAGCTAGGAGGAATACTTCTGGAATCATAGGATTACTAATAAATTAATTAGTATTCAAGAATAAATATATTATTATATATACACACTCATATGCTATTGAGCTGTTGTCTCTTTCTCTCTCTCTCTATATATATATATATATCACATATATAGTTGTGAGCATGTGAGCCGTTGCAACTCTTGCGCCAAAGGCGCTCCTAGCCAGCAACTGTGACCCTCGCAAAATTTACATCGTTACGCAAGGAAAATAAGAGACACGTTACGACACATTACGACCTCGCAAAAATCGGGCGCAACACGCGCACATGAAAACAGGAAAAATACAACAAATACACACAACAAATACATAAAAAGCTTACTTACAGGAAGAGGGAGCATCCAGGACCTCGAAAACTAAAGTTACACCTCAATTTAACTCAAATTAAAAGAGTTTAGACACTAAAAAATTCTCTAAGCGAGAGAAAAAATGGCCGTCGAAAAAAATGAAAATTAGTCAACAGCAGTTTAAAGAAGCAAAACACCACCAAACACCGAAAAACAACTGCAAGATTAAAAAACAAGGACGCAACCCGCGCGACCCCAAAAACATTACAAACACAATAAATACAAACAACAAACACATAAAAAGGTTACTCACAGCACCCAGGACCTCTGCAAGTGAAGTTACACCTCCATTTAAGCACACATTTCGGATTTTAGAGACCCAAAAATCACCTAAGTTCCTGATCCGCACCCAATCAGCATGCAGCATCCGGGGAGCAATATTAACCCACTATTTACCTGCACTTGCTTGCTCAACCAATAGGAGAGCAGTGTCGTCAGCCTCCCAGTCATTGCTGGCATATGACTCATACCTGCTTCCTGTCTATGCTGTGTGCTGTTGCCATAGCAACTAACATAGTGCTATATCTCAAAACTTTCATCTAACCGGATTGTCCAAAACAAATTATGGAGGGGGTGTTAACCTTAATTTTAAACTGTCAGAAATTACAATAGATTTTGCTAACTTCAAGGTAAGTGTTTAAATGTTTATTTTGGTATTTTATCATGCAAATTTTTTTTTTTCATATACTATTAATTCTCCTCTATCAGATGCATTCATAGTCCAGGAATCTTACATATCCCTGGAACTAAATATTTTATTTTGGCATTTTTTCAATAAATATTTTCCTTTTTTGAATTGTTTTTCTGTACAGTGGTACTGTGGTTCCTCATCCACTTCGGTTCCTCTGATTTTTTGTTCTCGTCGCATCTCACAGGGGGGAAAACTGCTTGGACGCTTGGGACTGATCTCATTGCTCAGAAGTTGAAGCAATCATGACACCCTGTTCCTGTATCTGCAGCCTTTGTCTGTAAGAACTAATGTTCCCAGCTGTGTCTGTAAGAGCTAATGTGCCCAGCCTGCGTCTTTAAGTTCTAATGTGCCCAGCTTGTGTCTATAGGAAGCAATCTTCAGCCTGTGTCTGTAAGAGCTAATGTGCTTAGCCTGTGTCTGTAAGATCCAATGTGCCCAGCATGTGTCTGTAAGAGTCAACATGCCCAGCCTGTGCCTGTAAGAGCTAATGTGCACAGCCTGTGCCTGTAAGATCTAATGTGCCCAGTCTGTGCATAAAAGAGTTAATGTGCCCAGTCTGTGACTGTAAGTTCTAAGCAATAACCTCCCTCCTCCTTTTCCTCCTCTACATCGACACCATCCCATTGGGCCCTCAAGTCCTCTCAGTACAGTTAAAGTGAAGTTAAATTCTATGTTATTTGATTAATTATTGTTTTTTCTTTATGTCTGTTACTTTTAAGGTTTTGTATCCAAAAACAAGGCCATCAGTTCAAACTAAAATGCAGAATATCGTGGGTCCAGAACAGATTATTTCAATTTACATTGATTCCTATGGGAAATTCTTGTTTGGTCCACATCCTGTTTGTTTCTGATTCTAATGTCCGTATCTGAATTCCGTTGTTTTGTTTTTTTAATTTGTATACCATGATAAACCTGCTACATAGTAAATACATACGGATGTAGTAAGTACATTTTTAACAAATGTAGCATGGACAAATAATGGAATAGAGCAGGGGTAGTCAATGCGTGGATCTGGCTCTGAAACAGGACCTCTGGCTCCTTTTATCCAAACCTTCTTTTCAATATTACATTTGTAATATAACTCACGTGAAGCTTCCAAATAGGTTACATGATATTCTTTTCCTAAGTCTCCTTCCCTAGATAAACTTCCTACCTGATCTCTTTTAAATACCAATACATTTAAATATTGGTGTGTATCACATATATAGTTGTGAGCGTACGGGCCGTTGCTCATGCTTGCAGGCTGCGAGGGCCTTGGCTCGCGTAGCGAGCCGTGGGCCTCGCGTAGCGAGGGCACTGGGCGAGGGCCTCAGTTGCTGGCATGGAGCGCCGAAGGTGACCCATGCCAGCAACTGCGACCCTCGCAAACTTCACGTCGCAACGGAAATAACACGACACACACATTACGACACTCGCAAACAACATACGACACACGTTCACACACATTACGGCCTTGCAACACTCGGACGCAACTCGCGAACATTACAAAATTAAAACCACAATACATACACACAGCACATACATAGAAACCTTACCTACAGCAACAGGGAGCATCCTGGACTTCAAAAATGCAACTCACACCTTAATTTCACTCAAAATAAAAGAGTTTGCACAATAAAAACTTTGATAAGCGAGAGAAAAAATGGCCGCCGAACAAAACGAAAACGAGGCTACACACGCAAACACCATACGAGACACGTTACCACACATTACGACCTTGCAAACATCGGACGCAACACGCCGACATACAAACATTTCAAACACAATAAATACACACAACACACACATAAAAAAATTACCTACAGCAAGAGGAACCATCCAGCACCTCAAAAAACCAAGTTACACATTAATTTCAATAAAAATAAAACACTTTACACACTAATGAAATCGCTAAGCGAGAGAAAAAATGTCCGATGAAAAAAACCAAAACAAGGCTACAGCACTCTCAACACGTAAAACACCACAACACACTCGCAAAACAACACGCGAAACTCGAAAAACACCACGAAGCACTGACGGATAATCCGCAAAGACGCATAACACAGATAACCCGCCATTTCATGACAATGCGGAAGTACACCACTACGTTAACGGTTTCGTCTCGCGCACGCACACTGTTACACTGCACACATTCATCACGCTTACACAGCAGCTCCACACCACTAATGCTGCAGCTACATGAAAACAGATTGTCAGCTCTTCAACACAATGTTTCAAAATAGGTAAAGTATATTCATTTATTAATATATTATATATTTTAGTATTACACACCAAACAGCATTAGCTCACTTACGATTTGATTGCCGTCATTTTTTGACGGGCAATTCGCTAGTATATACATAAAAATATGGATTTCAGGACTTGACTTTATTTTCAGAAATTCCTCCTGACCATGTGAATATATAAAAAACTGGTAAAGAATTAATTGGGGAAATTTGTGTACTCTGAAGGACAATTGAAAATAGAAAAGATCCCATTTACTGGGGCACACGCAAACCCAATCTCATTAGAAGAGAATCATTTTTAAAATGTAACTTTTATTAAAATAGTAAAAATAATATTACATAGAAACATATAAAATACCAAAAAAATAATGAGTCTATCTCTTGGGCACAGGCCTAGTCTCTGAATTAATATCAGGGAAGAACTATATAAACCTTTTCAAAGGGACTAATGGAACAAAGTGACTAAGTAAATTAAGGTGATTGGTGCAAATGCATGGTTGAACAGTCCATACATATAATAGTATTAAATAAAGTGCTAGTGCTAAGATACACTGGTGCCTTTGTAAGTAATCTCCTAAATTAATAAAGTGCTCATGAATTTAAATAGTCCAATTGATATATGTCTCACACTGTCTAGATGTGGCACATGCCTATGGCCACTAATAATACAGACTCAAATGATGTGATAGCTAGTAACACTGTCTAATGCCTCCAGAATCTCTATAGCTCACTACTTGTACTGTATTCTGTTACTGAAGGAATCTAACCCTGGTCATAAGTATTACTGGAGCATAATAGAGTGTACAACACAACCTACTCTAAAAGACACTGATATAAACCATTTATATAAAAGAGGATTACAAAATTGTTTTGCATAAAAAATGAGTGGATCAGCAAAGCTGCATAGAAAAAATACTAATTAGAGTACTAAAGAAAAACTATTATTATTTTTGAAAGCATCTATTTAATTTTCTTGTTTGCTGCTTTTTTTTTCTCAGGAGGTGTGTCCTTGTATACTAATGAGTATTCCCTGTACTCACTGTTTCAATTGCCAGATAGGCATTCCCTTTGCATCCAGTCTTCTCTCATCTCAGGAAGTTGATCTGCTGAAATCAATATGATAGATTCCACAACAGCATAATTTCACATAAAGGTTAAAAAAATTAGACGCTGAGTTATTTATTTTTATATTGTAAAAATATGTTTTCTGTTTTCTAGTGTACTTGAAAATAGTATGTTTTAAAATACACCACAGTGGTTCTTTATAGAGTGTAACTTGCTCATTATTAATACATAACCATAAAATACAGTGCTTGCAATTATAGAGAGTTAGGACGGATGGCGTGTGAATTTATTAAGGGGTCAGAGATGTATCCAGCTCTCATGCCTGAATCTGAATAAGAAGATGTGGTAAAACATTTGGATCCTTTTGATAATGTCAAAATGTTTTAGGACCTCCAAACATATTTATAAGTGGGTCACATTTTTGCTTATTGTGTGTGGCATAAATGTTTTCTTGTTGTTATACCATGTTATTTTATAGGATATAATCTACATAATCTCTGCATAGCTAGTAGAACATAGCCAATAGGCACAATCTTTGGCTAATGACTACTTTTTCTATAGATAGATGGAGGCTGCATGTTATACATAGACTAGCGACTTGCCCGTCAAAAAATGACAGCAAGATCAAGTTTTTTCCCAAACATTTCTCTCTCCCATGTCTCTTTCCCTCCCCCTCCTGTCTCTCTTTGCCCTCTCTCTCCCTCCCTTGTCTCTCTTTTCCCCCTCTCTCCCTCCCCTGTCTCTCTTTGCCCCCTCTTCCTCCCCGTCTCTCTTTGCCTCCTCTCCCTCCCCGTCTCTCTTTGCCTCCTCTCCCTCCCCATCTCTCTTTGCCCCCTCTCTCTCTCCCCTGTCTCTCTTTGCCCCCTCTCTCCCTTCCCTGTCTCTCTTTGCCCCCTCTCTCCCTTTCCTGTCTCTTATTGCCCCCTCTATATCTCCCCTGTCTCTCTTTGTCCCCTCTATCCATCCCAAACTCTCTTTGCCCCCTCTATCCCTCCCCTGTCACTATTTGCCCCCTCTATCCCTCCCCTGTCACTCTTTGCCCCCTCTATCCCTCCCCTGTCTCTCTTTGCCCCTCTATCTCTCCTGTGTCTCTCTTTGCCCCCTCTATCCCTCCCCTGTCTCTCTTTGCCCCCTCTATCACTCCCCTGTCTCATTCCCTCCTCTCTCCCTCTCGTCTCTCATTCCCCTCATCTCCCTCCCTTGTGTCTCTTCCCCCTCTACCTCCCCTGTGTCTCTCCCCCCTCTGTCTCTCTTTGCCCCCTTCTTCCTCCACCGGTGAATCTATGGCTCCTGTCCCTCCCTTCCCCCATCCTGTCTCCCTCCTGCTGTGGGCCGCTGGGGAGAATCAGTGCAGGCTCTCGGGGTGCTGTGGGACGCTGGGGAGGGAAGCATTGGTACGGCAGGAGGAGCCGTGCCCTCGTTACGCCCCTCTCTCCCCACCCTCTCCTGGCTCCCTTCCCCCATCCTGTCCCTCCCATCCTGTCTCCCTCCTACTGTGGGCCGCTGGGGAGCATCAGTGCGGCAGGGGGAGCCGTGCAGTCTCCCAGGGTTCTGTGGGCCGCTGGGGAGCATTGGTGCAGCAGGGGGAGCCGTGAGCGGCTCCCAGGGTGCGGTGAGACTCAGGCCGCGGGCTCGCTGCGCGAGCTGCGGACCTCATTACGCCCCTCTCTCACCCCCCTCTCCTGTCTCCCTTCTCCCATCCTGTCCCTCCCTTCCCCCATCCTGTCTCCCTCCTGCTGTGGGCCGCTGGGGAGCATCAGTGTGGCAGGGGGAGCAGTGCAGGCTCCCGGGGTGCTGTGGGCCGCTGGGGAGCATCAGTGCAGCAGGGGGAGCCGTGAGCGGCTCCCAGGGTGCGGTGAGACTCAGGCCGCGGGCTCGCTGCGCGAGCTGCGGACCTCATTACGCCCCTCTCTCACCCCCCTCTCCTGTCTCCCTTCTCCCATCCTGTCCCTCCCTTCCCCCATCCTGTCTCCCTCCTGCTGTGGGCCGCTGGGGAGCATCAGTGTGGCAGGGGGAGCAGTGCAGGCTCCCGGGGTGCTGTGGGCCGCTGGGGAGCATCAGTGCGGCAGGGGGAGCCGTGCAGGCTCCCGGGGTGCGGTGAGCCGCAGCCCTCGCTATGCGAGGGCCACTGCTCGCTACGCGAGGGCCGCGGGCTCGCAACGCGCATACGCTCACAACTATATATGTGATATATAAAACATATTTTCACAAGGATAAAACAAGACAAAGTTACACAGGATATTATTCGATATCCCTTAAAATGTTAACTTATTTTATATTTTCATACCAATAATATGCAGTTTATGAATTTTGTAGACGAGTTTAACTTTTACCAATTACTGTTATGACTATCCTGCTCTTTTTCTGCTTATAGCAATGTCCCATAATAACTGGTTTTCTGACACATAAAAAACAGAGGGTTTTCATTGTCCATATTTTTGCACTTTTGTGTAACATCTGGTGCAAGACCACTGTATACTTATGATGAATCCCCCTTGCAATCCGTTACTCTGTTGATACCTTCAGAGACTGATTGAATTATCCAGTATCCATTTGGTATAGATGTATTTCGCACAAACTAAACTATGTAATACATGTGTACAATTCAGCTTCAAAACTTAAGATCTATTGTTCTAGTATTTCTCTTTACCTTAAACATACCTTCCACTTTTGAAATATTTCAAAGTTCTGTCATAGCCTGGTAAATCTATAAATGAAATATATGAAGAGCTACATATCTCACGGATGTAAAATCGATTTAAAATGGCATTACATATAATATTTCTGTACACAGCACATCCTACAAGGTTAGGACTACCTATGAAAAGTCTTATTGTGGTGTTTCAGGGCACTGTCCAACCTATATCATTAAATATTTTGGTGTCTCAACTACTACCTAAAATGAACTCCTATGGACCCCTACATAACCACCCAATATCCAAAAATGGCACTTCATGTTACAAATCTTATCCAAAATCCAGTGCTAAAAGACCTCATAATCATTCAGTGTTTTAAAACTTTGCAACATATGTTTTTACTGAAAAACATTGTTAATTTTAAAACGTGTTCTTTCAATGAGTTCTAGCACAATATGTGAGTCCCATTCCCTTTTAAATGTTAAGATTTTACAGCTTAAAAATGCCCTTACATATTTCTCTGTTAGCCCCAAACCAATAAATACCACAGGGTTTTTCTGACTTTTTGGCTAGTTCACAACAATGCTCTGTTGTCCTAGTTCTCATTTTGACCCATATCTTGACGATTATATATGAATACTGCCAACTTCTTCAATTGCTGCCTGAACTGACCTTTTGCATGACCTTCCTTGTATGACCCTTTGCTGACTGGTCCTGACCCTGGACCGACTGAATGGAAGTTTACCTCTATTCTGACGTACTTGGCATTACTCCTGAAACTGTGAACCAAAGCCTCTGCTGAAGAATTATGAACACAATGCAGATATTTTCTGTAGCTCCTGAATCAAACAGTGAATTTATTTAGTTTATAATCTTTCAGGATATTACAGCTAAACATCACCAGTTTTTTATATTTAATTTTGTTATAAAGTGGTTTTAGATTTGTTTTTGTCTACTGTTATACATTTCCACTTAATACACAATTCCAGGGCCATTTTTCATCAAGTAACCCAGTGACCACTTTTTCTCCACAAATTCTTGTGGTTTAGAATTTTATTATAATATTTTGCTTCAAGCTGAATGTTTAATGCTGCAGGTCCTTAATAGCATTACGTAAGAAAACAGACCAATATTTATGGAGGGACACTCAAGGAGTCCTAGTGTACCACCAATGAAATTCTGACCTGCCAGACACTTTTCCTTTAAGAATACAATACGTTTATGTGATATAAAGTTGTTATGCATGACACAATAGTTAAATTCATCAATATATTCATGGAGATCAAGGGACTTATATGTAAAAAGACGCTTACAAGGAAGATAAACTGTATATATCATCTGAAGCCTATCTGCATAATAGTACATCTCACAAACTGATCTACTGTACATTCTTCAGAAGTGAAAGGAATTTCCATCTTCTCCCTCTTAATGAAGTAGTTAATGAATGAACTCATTTATGAAATGCCAAGTCTAAGACTGCTCTTGGCTGTCAATATTCAACACAAGGAAACTTACAGGAAAAGACTTGGCTACTGTGATGTGATATGATAAAGGTTTCTTCTACAGATGAGAATACCTAGCAATATAAACTGTGCTAGAATATGAGTATTCATAATTTATTCTCCAATTTCTAATTTATTCTAACTGAACGGGCTTTATTTCCTTAAACAACCAAGTTATGTTAATATTTAAAACTTAAGTTTACCATTTAACTTTAGAATTGTTTTATTTCAGCAGATAAATTAGAATTTCAGTTTAAAAAGAAAGCTTATGAAATGTATTTTATAATAAGCCGACAGTCTGGCAAGATGATGGTTTCAAACTCCACTCATTGCGCTGACATCTTAATGATATACACGACCTGTGCAAGCTTTCCTTTAGTAGTCACATTTTTTTCCTACCTTTTTACACTTTTGCTTTTAAGAATAGGATAAACAAGCTTAATCCCTGTTAAATAAATGCATTGCCAGTTTAAATTCAAATGTATTATTTGTTGTTTGCTACATAATGTATCAGTAATATGGAAGAAGAAAGTAAAATCATCATTAAATATATGTTTAAAATATGCCTAATTCTAAAAGTAAATGTCTACATTTATTTATTTTAATAATTAGATTTTTGTTAACGTATAAATATAACAGTCTACAAAGTCCTAAACAAAACCACAATTGGCTATATTTCCAATCTGATATGCACATATTCTCCAAACCACCCTGTCAACTTTGGCGACAGTTTACTAATCCCTTAATCCATCATCACATCTACTTCTCCCTATGCAACTCCCACCCTATGCAATTATTTACCTCATCCTTTCAGACTCTCTCCACTCTTTACAGTTTCAAACACTCTCTGGTATCTCACCTACTCAGACAAGCTTACAACCATGAACCCTAATGTCCACTAGATAGAGTTTCCTATAAGATGCAGTAAATATATCCTATCCATGCATTCCGTGATCAAAAACACTACTTACTTCTATGGTTGTAACACAGTCTACACTCAGGCCCTCATTCAATTGCAATTTTGACAATTGAATAGGGCTCTAAATAAGCACATAACATATTTTTTTAAATACGTTTTTAGTTAGTAAACATCTATCCAAAAGCAAGGTTTTCACTAACTAAAAACTTATGTAAAAATAATATGCTATGTGCTTATTTAGAGCCCTATTCAATTGGCCAAATTGCAATTGAATGAGGGCCCTAGTATTTAAGCACTCATGGCCCCGTAACTCCTTCAGTACCTATATGTCTTCCTTTGCCTTGTCTGGCTTTAATAGTCACTCTTATCCCTATATGGATAACACTTCAACTAATTATTAGTATTATTATGATTATTATTATTATTATTATCACATTTATAGTTGTCAGCAATGCGGGTTGTTGCTAATACTACGTGAGCCCGCGGCAATTGGCAACTCATCCCTACAACCCCCTACGATTTTCGGACTGCAAATGCGGACCCTCGCAAAGTGAGGGACTGCATTTGTGGAGGTGGAGGCTCCCACATCAGCTGCAATGAGCCGCTGGCTCATTGTATTCCGCAAATGTGAACCCTCGCAAAGCGAGGGGCCGCATTTGCGGAGGTGGAGGCTTTACAGCGCCTCACAAACGTTTAAAAACGACCACACAACCGACACTGAAAAAAACACATAAGCACGCAATTACTAACTACGGACTTACACAAAAATATACGAGCCGCAAAAATACGACCTTAACGGAAAAAACGTGCACAACGGCAAACATTAAAAAAAAAATAAAAAAAAATAACCCTATCACTCATGGGGCTCTATACAGAGCCCCATCAACCCCTAAAAACCCCGTCACTCATGGGGGTCAATACAGACCCCCATAATACATTAATTAACTCTGTCACTCATGGGGGTCAATACAGACTCCCATAATACATTAATTAACTCTGTCATTCATGGGGGTCAATACAGACCCTCATAAACCCTTAATTAACCCCTTCACTCACGAGGGTCAATACAGACCCCCATAAACCTATAATTGACCGCGTCACTCATGAGGGTCAATACAGACCCCCATAATACATTAATTAACTCTGTCACTCATGGGGGTCAATACAGACCCTCATAAACCCTTAATTAACCCCTTCACTCACGAGGGTCAATACAGACCCCCATAAACCCATAATTAACCCTGTCACTCATGGTAGTCAACACAGACTCCCATAAGCCAATAAATAACCCTGTCACTCATGGTGGTCAATACAGACCCTCATAAGCCTCTATTTAACCCCATCAATCTCATACAGGTATATTATGACCCTTATGGGGCTGTTACAACCCCAACATTAACCACATAAGTGCCATGATGGCCCTCAAGGACCATCATGACAATAACTACAAACACTACACTGCGCTATACCCCCCAATAAACCATTAAATCTAAACTATTACCCTTCTACACTAACCTATTAACACTTACACTACCTACCTAAACAACCTACCTACCCCCTAATAATCACCCCCACCACTCTAATTACAGAAAATCAAAAAACCTAAGTCACAAAAAATAAAAAATCTACATTACAGAAAATAAAAAAAACTAACTCACAAAAAATAAAAAAAGGAACATTACAGAAAATAAATAAAAAATCTTTACAAACCCCCCCAATACAGAAAATAAAAATACACACCTGAAAAGAACATACATATAGAATACATACAATGCAATAAAATACAATACCTCCCTATCTATCATACAATTATTCATATCTATCCAAAATACATCCCCAATCAATCTAATATACAATAAATCCTAACTATCTAAAATACACACCCCTATCTATCTAATATACAAGAAATCCTAACTATCTAAAATACATACCCCTATCTTTCTAATACACAATAAATCCTAACTATCTAAAATATATACCCCTATCTATCTAATATACAATAAATCCTAACTATCTAAAGTACACACCCATATCTATCTAATATACAATAAATCCTAACTATCTAAAATACATGCCCCTATCTATCTAATATACAATAAATCATAACTATGTAAAATACATACTCCTATCTATCTCATATACAATAAATCCTAACTATCTAAAATACATACCCCTATCTATCTAACATACAATAAATGCTATCTACATACAGAAACTCTAATTCTAACCTACAATAAAATAATTAAGACCACTTACCTTTGCAGTTGTCCCTTCAGATCACCAAGCTGGGGGGGGGGGGATGAGTACAACACATTTACATACAATAAATAAACATTCTAAACATTCTAAATATTCTACTCACCTTTCCAGCATGTCCCTTCTTCTTTTCTTCTCCGGCACGGCCCCTGTTAAAAAAAAAAACATTACATTAGTACAACATACATAAACATAAAATGAAATAAACATAATATACATTGTACTTACCTCCCCGCAATGTCTCCAACGTCCTCCTCTTCTGCCCTGCCGTGGAACAATCTGCGTTCTAAAAAATAAAAACGAACAGAGATCCGCACTCGCGAACCTCCCAGATGCTAATGAGCCTCCTAGAGCCTTTTCCGGAAGAAAATACGCAATGGCGCCTTCTGATTGGCTGAAAACTCTGTCTTTCAAATTCAGGCGCCAATGTGTGAGCCAATCAGAATGGGATACACCCCAAAATTACGCACCTGTCAATCTTTATTCAAACCAATCACAAGGCACAGATGCCTTCAGCCAATACACCCCCACAGGGTGATTGGCTGGAGGCATCTGCGCATTCTGATTGGTGGCAGTAACAATAGCCAATCATAATGGAATACACCCCCACGTAGTGATTGGCTGAAGGCATTTGTGCCTTCTGATTGACTGTTGTCAATGTCAATCAGTATTACAGCCAATGAGAAGGCACAGATGTCTTCAGTCAATCACTCTGTGGTGGTGTATCCCATTGTGATTGTCCTATGGCAATAAAGCCTTCTGATTGGTTTAAATAAAGATTGAAAGGTGCATTATCCAATCAGAGTGGGATTTTTGGGTGTATCCCTTTCTGATTGGTTCACACATTGGCGCCTCCTGATTGGCTGAATTTGATAGACAGCATTTTCAGCCAATCAGAAGCCGCCATTGACAATTTTCTTCTGGAAAACTCTGTAGGAGGCTCATTAGCGTCTGGGAGGTTCGCGAGTGCGGATCTCCGTTAGTTTTTTTTTTTTAGACCGTGGATTGTTCAAGAGGAGGAGGCCAGGGACATCGCGGGCAGGTAAGTACAATGTATATTTTTTTTATTTTATTTTTTTTAGGTTTATATGTATGCCGTAGTAATGTTTTTTTTTAACAGGGGACGCGCCAGAGAAGAAAAGAAGAAGGACGGGGACATGCTGGAATGGTGAGTAGAATATTTAGAATATTTAGAATGTTTATTTATTTAATGTAAATGTGTTATACTAATTTTTCTTTCTTTTCCCTTAGGTTGCTGATCTGAATGGACATCTGCAAAGGTAAGTGGTCTTAATTATTTTATTTTAGCTGAGAATTAGGGTTTATATATGGAGCTGGCATTTATTGTATGTTAGATAGGGGTATGTATTTTAGATACTTAGGATTTATTGTATGTTAGGGGTATGTATTTTAGATTGTTAGGATTTATTGTATATTATATAGTATTTATTGTATGTTACATTGGGTTATGTATTTTAGATAGATAGGATGTATTGTATATTATATAGTATTGTATGTTAGATAGGGGTATGTATTTTAGATAGTTAGGATTTATTTTATATTATATAGCATATATTGTATGTTACATAGGGGTATGTATTTAAGATAGATAGGATTTATTGTATATTAGATAGATTGGGGGATGTATTTAAGATAAATAGGATTTATTGTATTTTAGATAGATTGGGGGATGTATTTTAGATAGATAGGATTAATTGTATGTTAGATAGGGGTATTGTATTTTATTTGTATTGTATTGTATGTATTGTATATGTATTTCCTTTTCAGGTGTGTAATCTTTTTTTTTTCTGTAGTGGGGGGGTTGTAATGTATTTTTTTATCTTCTGTAATGTTCCTTTTTTTTTGTGACTTAGGTTTTTTTATTTTCTGTAATGTAGATTTTTTAGATTGTGTGACTTAGCTTTTTTTATTTTATGTAATTAGAGTGGTGGGGGTGGATTAGGGGATAGGTAGGTAGTTTAGGTGGGGTTGGTTTAGTGCAGTGTAGTGTTTGTACTTAGTGTCATGAGGGTACTTACGGGGTAATGTTAGGCTTCTAACTGTCCCATGAGGGTCTTTAAATACCCTTATGGGACTAATTGGGATAAATAGATGTATAGACCCCCCATAAGAGACCAGGTTAAAATGGTGTAGTGCTTACACTTTGTGTCATGAGGCTCCTGGATGACCCTCATGGCACTTATAGTGTTATTACATGCGTTCATTAGTGTGTTATAGGGGTCTATATAGTTGAGGCACACAGTACACTCACATTGTGTGACAAACAGCATTTCAACACTTACTTTTATTTTTGATGGTTAAGTCACTAGTTTTTTTAAATATCATAATCATAATAATAAATAGACTGATTAGGTGTTGCAATGCCTGTTTTCTAACCACTTTTGCCATAGAAAACAGCACATCCATTTGCAGCCTCTGAGAACCTGACCCATTTTGTTTGTTCCATATAAATGCATCACTTCATTCACTAAGCATTACAAGGGTTGTGAAGCAGATTGCTGAATGCATCTAGGTCTATTTCCAGTATTTAACATTACCATCATGTCTTCTGCAAAGTACTATGTAGTCTCTGGATGCTTTGTGAATATGGATGACACAAGGTACACCTATATATATATATATACATCACATTTGAGAAAACTGTCATACTCAGTAAAAACAGAGAGCTGATGAACTGGCTTCAATCATTATGCTGCAGTGTTCGACTAATTTGATGAGCATATCAAGTGCAGCCAAATTGTGTTTTTTGTGCAAGTTCTTTGATTTTATCTATTACAAATATCATGTTTGTCGATACAACTTATCAGGAAACTTTTCCATATTGTGTTTTATTTTTACTTAAAATAAAATGTCTTTGTTCCCCACTACGACAAACTTGAATTATTTCACAATGACTGCATATTTTCTTTTTACGTAAACCCATTTTAAGAAGAAATATTGCAAGTTTGTAATTTACTAGGAATAATCATTACGACGCATGTAATTATGTTATATGCATTGTTTCCAACTGAAGCATTTAGTTTTGTTATTTTTGCACAGTTGGAGAGCTCTGGATGGTAATGGAGGTTTCCATTATTCTGCATTTGGATCTTATTTATTTAAATACTCGAATGCTTCTCCTACTTGAATTTTTTTTTATTGTGCTGCAAATTTGATAGACATACTCATTTATGATGCTCAAAGACCATGTACAAATAAAGCTTGATTACTAAAACATAATGTCTTTATTCCATTTAAATGTATTTTCATGCTTTATGTATGGTAATTAATTTCTTTGCTTATAATAGGATGTCCTGCAAAAATAGAACAATAAATTAGAAATGTTTAGTAATGTAAAAACAAAAAAACAGTTTAAATTATTATTTTTATATGCAATGTACACTACCAATTTAGGGCCTCATTAAATTATCCCTCATAGTTCTCTCGGTCCTCGCAAAAGGCAGTTTTTTTACTGTTTTCGAGGACCGAATCTCTCGCAGCCTGCTTTGTGAGATGACTCAGAAAAATGGCTGAGAATAGGCTCCAAGAGAGCTATGGAGTCACACGCAGCCTTAAATCTGTGAGGTGAATCTCACACCTCGGAAAAATCCCTACGGGCACAAAAAGTGCCAGCAAGGGAGCGTAAACCACATACGTGCTGCCTCGGAGCCGCCCGAGGCAGTCGTGTGAGGCTCCCCCCTGCTCCCTATACACATCCCCATGCTGCAGGGGTCCCTATAGGGACCCCTGCAGCCCCCCCCCCATATTAACCCCTTGCAGTGGGGGTCCCCAATCTGCATTTAAAAATGGTAAATTCCCCGCCGCAGCTCCTTAAAGGGCCAACAGCACACTATGAACAATCCTGGACGTGGCAAATAAAATTAACCCCTCTCTATGTTGGGGGTCCCCATCGAGACCCTCAAAGTGTCCCCACATTAACCATTTGCAGCGGGGGTCCCCGATCTGCATAGATCAGGCCCCCGCTGCATTTAAACATTTTAAATTCCCTGCCTCGGCTCCTTAAAGGGCCCGCGGCACTCTATTAACAATCCCGGCTGCAGCACCCAAAATTAACCCCCCTCTATGCTGGGTGTCCCACATAAACCCCTTGCTGCAGGGGGTCCATAGGGACCCACGCAGCCCCCCCCCCCACATTAACCCCTTTCAGCAGGGGCCCCCGATCGACACTGATCGTGACCCCGCTACATTTAAATTTCCCGCCTTGCGGGTCCTTAAAGGACTGTAAAGGTACCTTTACGGTCCTTTAAGGACCCGCAAGGAGGGAAATGTAAAAACTTAAATGCAGCGGGGTCAAGATCGGTGGCTCCCTATGGACCCCTGCAGCAAGGTGTTAATGTGGGGACACTTCGGGGGTCCCGATGGGGAGACCTGCATAGAGGGGGGTTAATTTTAGGTGCCGGGGAGTTAGTTGGAGTACCCCACACAGCAGGGCTTATTTGGGGAACTGCCGTGGAGGTCCCGTTTAGGACCCTTGCACTAATTGATGAGGTGTGTGAGCCTGCGAGATCATCTTACAGGCTGTCACTCCCCATGTACATTATCGCAGTGTTCATACGGACGGCCCTGCTGCGTAGCTCACAGGTTGCTCGCAGCAGGGATAATTTAATAGCGTTGTGACGTTGAGAAATTTTGCAGTACGTAGAATTTAAGTAGAAGCCTCTCATCTACGAGGCTGGAATTTAATAAGGCTGTTAGTTACCAGTGATCCACTTCCTGAGGTGGGAGAAGTCTTTGAATATACAATAAGTTTGTATCTGCATAATGAGGATTGAACATATAAAACTGCCAGCGTATTTATCAGGTCTACTGAAATATTAATTAGATAAATTCGATAAATGCTATATAGAAAAAATTTGACCAAATATACTATTTAGAAGAACAACGCTTGATAATATAAAAATGAAATTATGAGGTATAAAATAATATAGCCTCTGATATTTTACATTGTATATGCAACTATACTGTTGTGCCCCTTCTGGATCGCTACCTTGTCGTGGTGGAGGGGCTTCTGTACTTCAATGAAGCGGTGAGATATACCATGTACAGGTCATAGCAGAGAGGTCAGATAAACTGTTGTCCACTGGAGAAGGAACTGGCAACCCACTCCACTTTCTTTGCCAAAAAAAACCTTATGGAGAACCACAACCATAGACATAATGATAGATGTTCCTGGCGTGCTGCAGTCCATAGGGTCGCAGAGAGTTGGACATGACTGATCAACTAATAAGCATATGCTGTTGTGAAACCAACCTTGTTATTTAATGCTGATCAACTTCACAAAGTTGGAAGAGATTGGAGACTTTGAATAGATAGGAAGCGACCAAGAGCTCAACTGAAATCTATCAATGAGTGATAAAATATCCATCTTTTCTGTCTGTCTGAAACTTTAATACAATGTACCAATGACTTTTTTATTTGACTTTTATTGTATTTCCATGTGTCTTGTTTTTTATCCTCGTAATTACGGTAAACAACTTTTCACACAGATCATTGTAGGGCTTGTAGGTACCTGATACTGTAAAAGTGTAATAAAAGATATTAAATCAAATTAGGGAAATTGGAGATTGTACTAGTGCAGCGTGTCCAACTTTTTTAGCATTGAGCAATGAGCTGGCCATCCAGCTTAATAAATGTATATCTAAAAATATAAATGAATATATTTATTTATTTTATAAGACATAATGAAACAGTTTGGGAATGTATATATGACAGCTTCAAGTGTTTTATTTTAAGAAGAATATTAGGTTTGTCCTGAGACTATCCCTGGCAGTCAGTGGACTGCACAGCTGAAGTGCCACATCCAATTCCCTGGGCGCCAGTTGGTCAGCACTGTACTAGTATATAAATAAACATTTTTTTAAATAAATATAGTTTTTATCTATCTTATGTTATGAAGTTGCTTCTGGTATATTGCTCGATGATTTCAAACATTTTCCTTGCAACTTTAATCTTTATATGGCGTTTTACACCTACGGTAAGCTTAATGCATTTAGTGCTGATACAAGGTCTGCACAGGATGAATGTTCACGTACAATAGGAATAGGAGAAGCTGTGATTCTCTTTTTGTGTTGCTGAAGTAATCAGGAATTATACCTGTGTGAGTGTTCTGCTGAGATAAGCCAGCAGAGCTCACACTAGCTGTTGATAGAAGTATTTCCCTATTGAGATAAATACATATATTCCCAAAACAAAAAAATATATTCTCTATGGTATTCAGTGTTAGAAAGCTGTGCAACCCATTATGCTTCTGCAATGAACTAAACAGGATATATAAAAATGAGATAATGCTGTCACATATAATAGTTGTCAAACTACGATTTGGAGTCAAGCTTTGCGAGCTTGCGAAGCAAGCTTGCAAGAACTGCATCCCTCACGAAGCGAGGGATGCAGTTTGCTCCGCATATGGAGGCTCCAACGTCGCGAGGGTCAGCATTTGCGGAGGTGGAGGCTCAAAGGCGCCTCACACGCGCCTCACACGCGGTTAAAGACACACGACCTCGGAACCAACCTTAACGGCACAAACACCCACACGCACAAAAAATATGACCATAACGGCCGAACCTCGCGCACCCAAAAACAGTCAAAACACACCAAATACTCACAAAATGTACATAAAAAGCTTACACATAGCAAGGGTGGGGGGGGAGGCATGCAGGACCTCTGAAAGTGAAGTTACACCTCCATTTAAGTCTAAATTCCCGAGTTCAGACACACAAAAATCCCCTAAGCAAGAGAAAAAATGGCAGCCGAATAAAAAAACGAAAACAAGGCTCAAAGCCCAGGACTGCCCAGCCACACACACACACATGCACGACTTAGAAAAAAAAACGACCTCGGAAACAACCTTAACGGAACAAACACGCACGAAAAACACGACCGTAACGGCCGAACCGCGCGCACCTAAAAACAGTCAAAACACACCATATACTCACAAAAAATACATAAAAAGTTTACCTATAACAAGGGGGGCATCCAGGACCTCTGAAAGTGAAGTTACACCTCCATTTAAGTCTAAATTCCCGAGTTCAGACACACAAAAATCCCTTAAGCGGGAGAAAAAATGGCAGCCGAAAAAAATGAAAACGAGGCTCAATACAGACCCCCATAAGAATTTAATTGAACCCCTAATTAACCCTGTCACTCATGGGGGTCAATATAGACCCCCATAAGCCCTTCATTAACCCTGTTACTCATGGGGGTCAATACAGACCCCCATAAGCACTTAATTAACCTCCTCACTCATGGGGGTCAATACAGACCACCATAAGCCCTTCATTATCCCTGTCACTCATGGGGGTCAATACAGACCCCCATAAGCCCTTCATTAACCCTGTCACTCATGGTAGTCAATATAGACCCCCATAAGCCATTCATTAACCCTGTCACTCATGGGGGTCAATACAGACCCCAATAAGCACTTAATTAACCCCCTCACTCAGGGGGGTCAATACAGACCACTATAAACCCCTAATTAACCCTGTCCTTCATGGGGGTCAATATAGACCCCCATAAGCCCTTCATTAACCCTGTCACTCATGGGGGTCAATACAGAGCCCTATAAGCCCTTCATTAACCCTGTCACTCATGGGGGTCAATATTGACCCCTATAAACCCTTAATTAACCCGTCACTCAGGAGGGTCAATACAGCCCCCCATAAGCCCTAAATTAACCCCCTCACTCAGGGGGCTCAATACAGACCCCCATAAACCGCTAATTAACCCTGTCACTCATGGGGGTCCATACAGCCAATCATAAGCCTCTATTTAACCCCATCAGTCCCATAGGGATATATTAAGACCATTATGGGCCTGTTACAACCCAACATTAACCACATAAGTGCCATGACGGTCCTCAAGGACCATCATGACACTAAGTATAAACACTACACTGCACTATATCACCCCAATAAAACATTAAATATCAACTAAACAGCCTCTACACTAACCTATTAACACCTAATTACCTACCTACACTACCTACCTACCCCCTAATAACCCCCACCCCTCTAATTACAGAAAATAAAAAGCCTAAGTTACAAAAAATAAAAAATCTACATTACATAAAAAAAAATATCTAAGTCACAAAAAATAAAAAATCTACATTACACAAAATAAAAAAACCTAAGTCACAAAAAATAAAAAAGGAACATTACAGAAAATAAAAAAAACACATTACAACCTACCCCCACCTCAGAAAAAAAAAATACACACCTGAAAATGAAATACATATAATACATACAATACATACAATATAATACAATACAATACAAACATATACAATACATACAATATAATACAATACAATTAAATACAATACAATACAATACACCCCTATCTAATATACAATACATCCTATCTATCTAATATACATCCCCAATCTATCTAAATAAATACCATCATCTAATATACATCCTATCTATATAATATACATCACACAATCTATCTAAATAAATAACACAATCTAATATACAATACATGCTATGCTATCTATATAAAACACATACACCTAGCTAACATACAATAAATGCTATCTATATATAAAATAATTTAATTCTAAGCTAAAATAAAATAATTACGACCACTTGCCTTTGCAGATGTCCATTCAGATCTGCCACCTAGAGAAAAAAAAAAAAAAACACCTTTACAGTAAATAAATAAATAAACATTCTAAACATTTTAAATATTATACTCACCTTTCCGGGATGTCACGTCCATCTTCTTTTCTTTTTCTCTGGCGCAGCACCTGTTAAAAAAAACATAACATTAATACACATACATAAACATAAAAACAATATAAAATAAACATAATCTACATTGTACTTACCTCCCCGCGATGTCTCAGGCCTTCTCCTCCTTTTCTGCCCCGCCCTGTAAAAAAAAAAAAAAAAAAAGTACTCACATCCGCACTCACAGACATCCCCGACGCTAATGAGGCTCCCGGAGACTTTTGGCAATGGAGCCTTCTGATTGGTTGAAAACGCTGTCTATCAAATTCACCCAATCAGGAGGCACCAATGTGTGAGCCAATCAGAGAGGGATACACCCTAAAATCCCACTCTGATTAGATAATGCACCTGTCAATCTTTATTTAAACCAATCACAAGGCGCAGATGCCTTCAGCCAATCATAATGGAATATACCCCTACAGGGTGATTGGCTGGAGGCATCTGCACATTCTAAATGGTTGCACTGACAATAGCCAATCACAATGGAATACACCCCCAACGTACTGATTGGTGAAGGCATTTGCGCCTTCTCATTGGCTATTGCCAATGTCAATCAGTATTACAGCCAATGGGAAGGTACAGATGTCTTCACCAATCAGTACGTGGGGGTGTATCCCATTGTGATTCGCTGATGGCAATAAAGCCTTCAGGTTAGTTCAAATAAAGATTGACAGGTGCGTTATCCAATCAGCGTGGGATTTTGGGGTGTATCCCTTTCTCATTGGTTCACAATTGGCGTCTTCTCATTGGCTGAATTTGATAGACAGCGTTTTTAGCCAATCAGAAGCCGCAATTGCCAATTTTATTCTGGAACACTCCGTAGGAAGCTCATTAACGTCGGGGACATCCGCCAGGGCGGATGTGTGTTGTTTCTTTTTTTGTTGTTTTTTAAAGGGCACGGATGCTTCCAGGGCCCATCCGGGGCAGAACACCAGGAGGACGGAGACATCACGGGGAGGTAAGTACAATGTAGATTGTGTTTATTTTACTTGATATTATGTTTATGTATTGTGCTAATGTAATGTTTTTTTTTAACAGGGGCCGCGCCGCAGAAGCAAAGATGGAGGACGGGACATGCTGGAAAGGTGAGTCAAATAATTAGAATGTTTATAATGTTTATTTATTTTATGTAAACGTGTTGTAGTATTTTTTTAAATCTTTTTTTTACCCTAGGTAGTTGATCTGAAGAAACATCTCAAAGGTAAGTGGTCTTAATTATTTTATTTCAGCTTAGAATCAGGGTTGCTATATAGAGATAGCATGTACTGTATATTAGATAGATTGGGGGATGTATTGTGTATAGATAGTATTTATTGTATATTAGATAGATAGGGGGATGTATATTAAATAGATAGTATTGTCTATTAGATAGGGGGATGTATATTAGATAGATAGTATTGTATATTAGATAGGATGTATATTAGATAGGGGGATGTATATTAGATAGGGGGATGTATATTATATAGGGGTGTATTGTATTTAATTGTATTGTATTTACCGTATATACTCGAGTAAAGCAGAGTTTTTCATCTCTTTTTTTAAGGCTAAAAAGGGCTCCCTCGGCTTATACACGAGTCACTCTCCCCCTTGTGTCTCTCTACCCCCCGTGTCTCTCTAACCCCCCTCCTTGTGTCTCTCTACCCCCCCCCCCGAGTCTCTCTACACTCCCCGTGTCTCTTTAACCACCCCGTGGCTCTTTCCCTCCCCCTCCCCCTCCTCATAGTTGAGGCACACAGTACACTCATATTGTGTGGCAAACAGCATTTCAACACTTTATTTTATTGACCGTCACTTTTTGATGGGCAAGTCGCTAGTATAATTTTAAATACGATACAAATACAATTATTACTTGTTTCTTTGATAATGCCAAACAGTCTGGATCTAGATTGTAAGCTCTACAGAATAGGAACCTCAACTATAATGCACCTTATTGCCCTTGCCTTTGTGGTTTGTTTCGAAAAAAATGTTTTTATTCAAAGAGATAGAGTTATATTAAACATACCATCAGACAAACACAATGAGCCTCATTCAATTGAGGCATCGGAAGTTAGGTAAGGACTTACGTCTGCGGGCAGCAACTTATGGTGCTATTCAATTGGCCGGATCCATAAGTCCCAGCCCGATAATGCACATCGCAAACCATGCTATCGAAAGTAGCATTTGGGGGCTTGAACATGATCGCTGACGCAAGGCCATAAGTCGTGGTTAGAAACAGTCAATGTAATGTGGGTCCGATCGTGGCTCGTGGTTCAAGCCTGTATTGCTTTGAAATCCAACCTCAGTTTTTCATTGAAGACCTACGGGCTTGAACCATGAGTCACTATTGGACCCACATTCCATTGGCTGGTTTATAACCAAGAGTTACGGCCTTGCATCAGCAATCTTGTTCAAGCCCGTAGGACTTCAATGAAAAATGGAGTTTTGATGGGCTTGAATTACGAGTTATGTTCGGACCCACATTGCAGATTAGATACAATATTGATAAAGCCGCAAATATGATATTCTATTACATTACATCTATATAACACGCATAACACCACCAAGCACATAAGACTTTTACGCAGGCATGTCCGAGGTTTAAAATACACTATTAGGGACAATGGAAAATGCTCCACACCCGCATAACGTATAGACAATCTCCGCCATTTTACAACACTAACTTACAAATAATAACATTACCATTACAAAATGCCCAATTACACAGCTAAACAAACTGTTTACCCTCGCGCACGTTGCCTATTTACACTGCACACTTTACACATTGCTGACACTTACACCTCAGGTCACCACAGTGCAAACCTACATTGTATGCTGCAGGAACAACAGATTGTTAGCTCTTCAGGATATTAATTGCTGGATATATTAATTACGAATATGTTAAGTATATTAATTCATTATTTCATTAATTCATTAATTAGCATTACAATATATATATATATATATATATATATATATATATATATATATATATATATATATATATATAAAAGACCAGGGGAGAGGATCGCAATGAGCCACAAAGGGGTTCAGCGTGGGTCTCAAAATGAGCGCCGAGAGTGCTAAGAGGAGCAAAAGTACACGAGGGGAGAGGCTTGCAATGAGCACCAAAAGCAATCAGCGCGGCCCTTGCATTGAGTGCCAAAGGTGCCCACACCACTAAAATTACACGATACAGAAACCTCCCAAAACTGCACTATAAAATAAAAAAAAAGATCAGTGTATCATGTAGCTGACTGTGAGCATAATTTAGCAGTTTTAGTTTGATGTCCCTGCTGGACCTTGAAAGCATCCATGATACACTGATAGAAATTGTGAGTGTTAGATGGCCATTTGCATTTCTGGAGGGCAATGCTTGCATTGCCTGATGAGCAGTCTGCTTCTGTGCCTGTGAGCGGTAAAAAGTGTGGCATATGCATATTTAGGTTTTAAGCTGCCCTATGCAATTTTGATTTTTATGTTTATATATGCATATGGTACGTCAGAAGGTGTCAAGTACACTTATAGACAGAAATATCACTACATATAGATATTACTATGCAGATACAAATATATTTCAATGAACGGCACTGCATCTTCAGACAATTTGCTGCCCCTGAAAATGTGCTGCCTTAACCTAAACCTTATTGGCCTATGCTGATACAGACCAATGGGTGTGGTGTCATTTTCAATTAGATCAAATTAACTAACAAAACTCTCATTCACCCTGTTCCCTCTTCTCTCCACAGATAAATAAAAACACACCCTAATGGTCCAGCTCTCAGGCAATAAGGTAGTAAAGACAAAATGCATTCCTCTACTCATACACAAAGTTAATAAAACATATTTTTTTCCCCAGTAAAATGTTTTTATGTCAATGGCTCCCACAGTTGCTAATGTTGTTAGGTTGTTACATACTTCACAAACAAATGTTTTTTTTTCTTTAACTACAGTCCTTTAATTTCAGGGTGCACTCCGTGTTAGTCCCCCATCCCTAAAACATTGCGAGAAAACTGCTACGGGTCACTGTTCCGAGTGAACTTCATGACACAGATGAAAAGCAAGGCATAAATCTCCATTGAATTCTGCACTAACAATAAATTACGAATTACTTCCTTGCACTTTGACACCTAAACCCTATGCTAATAAGATTTTATGGATCATTTGCAAATCAGGCACTGCCGTAACTGCAAAAAGCAGTAGAAAGATTTACGAGTACCAATGACCATTCACAAGCAGTTTTCAAACCCTTGGTAAGTCCCCCAGAAGCATTTAAAGTGACAGTAAAGGACAAAAAGCACTACAAAATAATGACATGTCAACACTGTTTGACACTTAACAATCCAATATCAGCATATGTGTAATTAAAAAATCTGATATGTTTGTATTAACATCTACCAGCTCCTTGATGTCATCATAGAGGAGTGGAAGAGGACTCCAGTGACAACCTGTGAAGCTCTGGTGAACTCCATGCCCATGAGGGTTAAGGCAGTGCTGGAAAATAATGGTGGCCACCCAAAGTATTGACACTTTGGGCCCAATTTGGTAATATACACTTAGGGGTGCACTCACTTTTGCTGACAATGCTTTAGACATGAATGACTGTGTGCTGAGTTATTTTGAGGGGACAGCAAATTAGCTGTCCCCTCAAAATAACTCAACACACAGCCATTCATGTCTAAACGATTGGCAACAAAAGTTGTACTGAGCATGTTAGAAGACACTGAAATGCAGTCTGTTACAATGTTGTACCTGCCTTTCATTGGGCAAATCACAACTAAATGTAAATTTATGTAAACTCAGCTTGGATTTTCAGCAGCATTCACACTCAAAAGCAACTGCCAGCAAACTGAAGAAATGTATAATGTTTATTTTGGAATTTTTCATGCACTACAGATTTTCCTCAGATGCTTTCATAATCCAGGAGACTTCTATATACCTTTAAATGAAATGTGATGAAATAATATTAAATTGAAAACACTGACAATTTTATTAATATTTTATTTATATTCCGTTTGATTTATGCTTTTTATATTTTTAATTTAATGACTATGCTGTGCTATAATACCTTAATTTATTAGGATTTGCATATGTTTGTAATTAAACTGACTTTTGCATGGCACACTCTATTAAACTGTTAAATCTGAATATATTCTAGTTTTTTTTTTAAATAATAGAGACAAAGGGTCAATGATCAGGGTAAAACAATTATTCAAAACAAATGATTTAATATCTACAGAATTTAAAGGAACTCTTGTTTTTCTACACTGCACAATTAAGTAAAATTATATAAATCCTCTACAGTTGCACAAGGCAGATTTGTCATCTCAAACTTATGTTCAACAACATACGAAATATAACAGTAAGACCCATCCATATTTACTGTGAAGTATGAAATTATTTTGTCAAATTGAGCATGAGTGTTCATGTGAATTGTCTGTGCATAAACTAAATGATTTAATATACAGAGATATAGTTTGATGTCTGTCATGGTCCCAATTCAACAGCTGGACAGCCTGTGGCAATCACACATGAAACATGATCCTGAAAAGATTGATCCAGTCCAGATATTACTTGCATCAGCTTCAGTCCGGTTGTTGCACTGATCCAATCCAGTAATAAAACAGAACCTAACCTGGAAGTGCACCACAGGTCCTATATAAGTAAAAATTAATAGCAGTGGCCAGTTGCTCTGATTTGTTCAGGCCCAAAATATCCACCGGCATTTTTTCCTTGGATTGAATGACTATGATTTACTGCTCTTGGCCATTTTCTGTATGTTCCCTACAGTGTACCAGCCTCACCATTACAAGGACCAAAAGATCAATCTAGTCTGCCCATGCTTCTACCTAAAATGTTTACTTAATTAATCATCAGGACGGTCTTATATTTATTTAACTCACTCTGGCTTGAATTCCTTTACTTCTGCTAGAAGTCTATTACTCTCACCTGTAAAACAGGTGTAACCCAATGGTGCAAGAACTGCATATGGTAAAAAGCTTTATATTGTGTTCTATAACTATAGCTCCAAAACCAAAAAGTCAATTGTATACTATCTTACTTTTTATTCTGCTTTTTCAGTAGAAGTCTTTTTTGAAAGCTATGTAAAACTATCAACAAAGTTTTTGTTTTTGTATGAGAGATCACCATCTCAACCAAATTGTTCCCCAGAGCCAATATTGCATTTTATATGTATAACCTGCATGTTAGAAAGAAACTGTATTGATATATTAATTTAATAAAGTTCTATTTATTCATACAGTTCTTCACCATAACACAGTAAAATGATAGTCTCGATTTTTTACCATAGAGATTGAATAATATGTAAATATTAGCATGATTTGAATGAAATTCATTAGAATTTGCATTGCTCTTTTACATTTATTGACATCTTCAAAAGCCTGAGGAAATGGGTAAAACATGTAGATTTATTCATCTGAATAGCAAGGATTGACAGATTTCAGATGTATTGAGTACAAGTCTCAAGTAAGCTTCAGTAAATATGTAGAATCCAATTCAATAAGCACTGTAATCCAAATGGACTGACCTCATATTTTCTTGTCATGTATACTAAAGAGTGAAGTACTAAGGGTTCTTGGAGATGCCAACTCTTGTATTATTGTATCATATGAATAAAGAGATGTGCCAGGAGTTTTTCAACACTTTACTCTTTATTATTAATTTTTATTTGTAATGTTCTATCATATTCTGTAGTGCTATACAGGGGATAAGAACAAGAAAAAACACAATATAACAAGCTGTTGAAGATGGGGGGCCCTATTTTGAGCTTAGCATCTTTGTAGAAAGTGCTTTTTCCCAAAGCACCCAACAAAACTGGAATCTCAGACACATGGGCAAGAACAGATAAGGAATAGCAAGGATTAGGAACATGGTGAAAGTTTGCTAAGTTAGGAAGGTGTGCAACATTATAAAGGTTCTTCATTTAATGGGAGAGGGAGAGGGTCTGATAGAAAATCATTTGAGGTTAATAGCTCTAGTTTTAATATGTTATCTTCCCCTAGTGGTCAGATAATATAAAATTGGGGCAATTGGGAGAGTAAGGGCCTATTTATTTATTTTTCATTTATAACTATAGATTAATCAGAGATTTCCAACCTTCTCTCGAATGACCCCGCAGAGAGGCCATGATTTCGTTTTAACACTATGTGAACAGAGGTGGAGCAAATAGTTTTCAATAATGCCACTCCTGTATTCACACAGTGTTAAATCTAAATTGTGACCTGTCTGTGAATACTTGAAGAGATGCTTGGTAGCAAATCTATTGCATTTTATGAAAACAAAACCATTTATTCCAGTTCATCTTCAAGGGGGATACATATAGTTTGCAACGAACACCATAATTTGTCTGGGGCAGCCTGTGATTGGCTGCACCAATTACACTATATAATACAGTATGTATAGTGAACTTGTTAAAAGAATGCTCAAGAACTAACCTTACCTTTTTCCAGTGTTCAGATGACTAATTTTTATTAGCTTTTCTAGTGATTAGAAAACACTTTTAAATTTTGCATGCCAATTGTGGAAGATAATGAGACACGAGGATTTTAATATATGAATATTTGCCTAACACTTTTTTTCTGTCGCAAACTTTAAAAGCAGTTACCCTTCACACATAAAAACATGTTAAGAATAGCAAATATATCTGCAGAACACTTGATAACATATTGCAGGTCTAAATATTCTTCACTTTTATGATCTCAACATAAATCTAGTGTAAAAAATATACAGGAAAACTGATGAAAAACCATCAGTCCTTGCTACAAAATTTTCATTGCACACAGCAAACTCGGGCCATGTGTTTAGATTGGCAATCAGACCAAGGCCAAGGAGCAAGAGAGCAGGAAAAGGAATCATGTATAACGTCTTATGATAAAATCGATTAACATTGATTGTTCTAATCTTATTTTGCCCCTTGTGGCATGTTTTTTACTTTAAGATATTGGTCAAATCATTCTCAGCATGTGACATTTTTACCGAACACATATGAACTCATGTACAATTACAGGTCATTGGGTAGTTTGTAAAGCAAAACATGGATAGATAGATAGCTCAATGCCTTCGATCTTTTGCTTTCGCAAGAGTTACGATGGCTAAAATTGATATTCAATTGCTTCTATTCCCCAAGGCTGCACTTGCCTTCAAACCCGGAAGAAATGTAGCCAAAAATCTGACGGGTACTAGAGAGGACTTGCAGGGGCTTTAAAAGCCCTTACGTATAATCCCCCTAAATGTCCCCTTTGCTCCCAATTCCCCACTCCTAAAGTAAACCAATGATGCAGGGGTCCCAATCTGGGACCCCCGCAGGGTCCCCTCATGAACCCCATGATGCAGGGGTCCCTATCAGGATGCTGGAGCATTTAAAAATGTAATTCCTCTACCGCATGTCCTTAAAGTGCCCGAGTCCCACAAATAGTTAACCTAGGCTCCGGGGGTGCTTTAAGTACCCCCGCGGCACCTAACCTTCACCCCCTATGCTGTGGGGTCCCCATCGGGACTCCCGCAGGGTCCCTATGTTAGCCCTTGCTGAGGGGGTCCTGATTGGGACACCTGCAGCATTAAAAATTCGAATATCACGCCTCATGGCACACAAATAGTTAAAAGTCCTTAAAGGACCTGCTGCACACAAATAGTTAATTCCGATCGGGATCCCCACAGCATTTAAAAATAAGATTCCCGCCTCGTAGGTCCCTAAATGTCCTTCAAGGCCCTTAAAGGACCCGTGCTACAATCGTAATTAACCCCTGCCTAAAAGTAACCCAATCACTCATGGGGCTCTATACAGACCCCCTTGATATAGAGATTGGGACCCTTGCAGCAAGGGTTAATGTAGGGACCCTGTAGGGGTCCCAATGAGGACCCTGCAGCATAGGGGTTTAATGTTAGGTGCCATGGGGATACTTACAGTACCCCCGCGGCCAGGGTTAACTATTTGTGTGCCACAACGTGGGATTTAATTTTTTTAATGCCGCGGGGTCCTGATTGGGACCCTTGTATCATGAGGTTAATGTGCGGAGTCTGTGGGGTCCCGATGGAGACCCCTGCATCATGGTGTTGATGTGGGGACCCTGTGGGGGTCCCAATTGGGATCCCTGCATCATGGGGTTCATGTAAGGACCCTGCAGAAAGGTTTCCTTTAGTGAGCCTGCAGGAGTTCCCGCAGGTTTGATGGCTGTCATGATGACGGTCTTATTTACTATTTATTCTGTCTAAGCAGTAGCTACAGGTTTGCATGCACAAGCCCTGCTCTTCTTACATATGGAACCAGGGTTTACAATTTTGGATATCAGGCAGCGAGTTTTGGCCTTGTTCAATTGAATAGCACCGGAATGTTAGCACAGTGCGAGCCCGCAACATACTCACAGACATTCGGCCGTTTGCAATCGAGTTGCAGGCTTGGAATTGAATGTGGGTCCATGTTGGTAAACATGGAGTTCACTGAGATCAACCTTATTGCTTTAATTAATGTTACAGGGGAGCTACAGTATTTACAATGCATTTCTGAAACCTAAAATTTTATGTTAATTTGGAACACAGTTAACAATTATTCAAGAATTCTCCTTCTAGAGTGACTCTTGCTATATGAAACATAGATACTGCTTTGCGATGTAATATTAACTGGTAGTCAACACAAAATCAGAATAGCCTGTCATTGTTTACATAAGGTAATAACAAGATCATAAATATCTATGTTTGCATTATTGCAAAATATGACACCATTCACTATTTAACCCTTTCTTTGTCATTATAACTATATTCACTTTTTTAGTGCCAGACCTACAGCTTTGCTTCCACTTGAGAAGTTTGAGTCATCAGAATCCAGTAAACACCTTACTGGATGGTCTGGGGGCACATTGGTTATATAGCTTTTTCTGCACATACTGCTTTTCATATGCAGCCTGAATGTCTCATTTGGAAAATCTCAGTCACTTAAACTTCAATAGAAAACAATAGAAAAACTTAGTTTTTTCCTCTCCATGTCAGTCAGTAATTTAAGGATAGAAAATTCCAATTACACATTTTCAATGTTGGAACATGGCACCCCCTTTAAGCACCTTCCTAATCCACCTAATAGTAAAACTTGCCTTTGATGTAGGCTGTTCTTGTATTGTTAGTAAACTCAAACTAAGTTCGTTTTATTCCTCGCAAATATTGCAATTTTGTAAAAAATAAATACATATGACACTTCATTTTACAGTCAATTAAAAATATGTTTTAATCAAGCAGATAAACAAGAGATTGTTCTGAGTAAAATAATCCCTGTACATTATCATTTAATCCACTCAATGGAAACATAACTGCAGAAATATGATTAAAAAAAACAGCTCAGAGTAAGACATTCCTCATCAGCCAGATATCTTGCTCAAAGGTTTTTCTCAATAAAGCAAACCTCACATTTTTTTCAATGTATTTGTTGAGATGCAAGAAGAGAACGAGAATGACAAAAACATTTAATCCCATATAAATGACAATGTTACAATTCCTTTAGTTTCATTTTAGTAGTATGTATGTTCCATGATATGTTGTGAGCATGGCTACCATAAGAAATCTTGGGGCACACTATAAATGTAATAGTTAGGCATCCCTAACCAGATGCACACATATGTTCCTTATCTCATAGCATGTCTTTAGGTTAATTGCACATATACAGCCTTATTAAATTGCGATTCGGTCAATTAAAAAGGGCTCTATATGACTACATAGCATACATTTTTTTACAGAAGTTTTTAGTTAGCGAATGTCTATCCAAAAACAAGGTCTTCACTAACTAAAAAAAATCTGTTAAAAAATATGCTCTGTGCTTATATAGAGCCCTATTCAATTGGACAAATCACAATTCAATAAGGCTGATAGTAATTAACTTTCTTAATTTGTTTCCATTGTTAAACGAGTATATTTCATAGACTTGCGAACTATAGTGTATCCTTGCACCACTAATAAAAATATATTAAAAATATCCAACACTTAGGAACCAGACAGGTGGTTTCTAAGAGCCTGGAAGGAAATTGTTTGCAGAGAAATATTACACTGAAAAATAATATAATTTCTCCTTATTTGTAAAGTTCCAAATGTTTTTAAAATGTCAAATACAATGTCAAATACATGAGACAGCCTTAAGACACTGAAAATATATATGAAAATTACATGGAAGCTAACATTGAGTTCACACCTTAGTAAATTCTGGCCCTTTTCTAGATATGGTATTATACAGCCTTCTTATAGTCTTCTTAAAGGTGCTGTATTGAAAATAACCTTAAGGAACTACTGTAATGCCCTAACGAAATGAGCTAGATGTTTTAATTAGTCATTGGTCATTAATAAAATCCATATTCAATGATTTAAAAATCAATATTCAATATTATACTGACTAAACAAATTCAGACCCAGTTCAACCAATATAAGATCAATGGGAGAGGTTGATTTGTCTAGCAGGCAGCTTATAATGTTTTATCTACAACATGCACAAAGACAATTATCTCCATTAACTGGAGATTTACAGCCTTATTAAATTGTGATTCTGCAAATTTAAAAAGGCTCTATGTAAGCAGATAGCATATTTTTTTACAGATATTTTTAGTTAGTGAAGACCTTGCTTTTGGATAGAAGTTCACTAACTAAAAACTTCTTTAAAAAATATGCTATGTGCTTAAATAGAGCCCTTTTAAATTTGCTGAATCGCAATTTAATAAGGCTGTTAATGTGTTAAATAGATTCTTTTTATGAATCAATGTTTTTTTCTCTGGTAACCTCACCCATGATTGTTCTTAAAATACTGTAGACCTTAATAACCTTATTAGGGTGGAGACAGACATTGTATTAGTTATCAATGTGTTTTTAAAATAACTAACCCCTCTTGCTAGATGATTACAGTGGTCCTTTAGACAGGAAGCCATAGAGACAAAGTGAGAGAGAGGATAGGAAGAGATGATAGAGGGAGTGGTAGAGAGTATGGATAGATGAACTGAGAGCTTCAGGGATGACTGTTAAGTCTTTCAGTTTACCAGTATTTTAATTTAGCACATGTTGTTAGTCATGTTGATACTTGTAATACAAAGTAATGCAAATAGTAATGCTGGCCTAAGACTTTTGTAATGTATTAGAGCATTATAAATATATATTTTGTAAATTGAGTTATTGGTCTATACCTGGGATCTCTTGGTGATCTCTATCCATGTAATGCTAGGCACATTTGTCCAACGTTAATATTAGTGCACTATATGAACCATATGGGAAAATATAACATGAATTCTGCATCCATTATGTTCCCACCTCATTTATTCATCCAAAGCAGCTGTACTCTTCAGGCAGTAAGTGAAGCAATCAGACCTACGGCACCAGGTGAAACATTACATGATCTGTTCTGCCACCATGATTTACATAAATAAATAAAAATATAATATACGAGTAATTTAAAACTGATTACACTCAATCCGTAATTCTATGCACTGCCTTGAAACTATAATTAGACCCCTCCTATATGCTTACGCTTGAACCTCCAAGTTAGTAATTGATTACGAAGGCCGATCTGAACCATCTGTTCCTTTTAATGTACAAGATGTGCTTTGTGGTTATTCAAGAACTCAAAATCATTAGTAAAGGACAGATAAATAGAAATTTAAAAAAATGTTATACTGTTTATTTATATATTTTTGTTTTATTATATTTTTTTAGTTTTTTTAGTTCATTGACCACTTTTTTGATTTGTTGACAATATTCAATTTAAAGCATACAAAGAGGCATTTAAGGAGATATCAAAATGTTCCACAAATGGTATAAATTTGTTATTAGAAAAATATAAATTTTCTTATAGTTAGATTGTATTGTTTATCTTCCAATCAGTCTATTATTTTTGTTTTTACATGGAATTATTGAAAATTATTCCTAATTATTCATTAAGGTTTTCACATGCTTGGAATGATTGTAGCATGTGGTTGGAGACTGAGAGCAATGACAATAATTGTACTTACAATTTTACTTAGTCTGAACACTCATGAAGCTCCAGGGAGCAATTGAAGCAGCGATTCCATTCTAATACAAAGGTAAAAGATCAGTTTTGGTGGGTGGATCAGAAAAGCTGATTGAGAAGAAAAATTGTAAAATTCAGTGCAAGTTTACTATAAGAAAATATTTGTAAGCAATATTAAACTGTTACAGTAGAATTGTTTACCGGTTATATTTTATTTTATACCAAAAAAATGTTCAAAAATGAATCTTTGTTCATGCTGTTATGTTCATGATTTACACAGCTGATAATGTTTGTAGTGTGCTCCATGTTACACAAATATGCACCATTGTTCCTAAACTTTTGTAGTCTTTTAAGTTAGAAACATATAAAGTAGAACATCCGCAAATACAGGGGGATAGTTATTTTGAATCTAAGCAAATTATTTTAAAAATAGTAACTTACCTCTCTGTTTCTCTTATATATTTCTATGATATTTATAATGCCATATAATTTATGACAAGCACCAAATGTAGCAGTAAAAACTTGCTTGTTAGCAGTTTAAAATAATTAATATGGAAATATCTTTCTCTTATCATGCATATCTTGAATCACCTTGAAGGCAAGTAAGCAGATGGTGCTGAAGAATATATATCAATCTGAGCCAAGGAAAAGATATTATTGTAAAACAGTGAAATAAAGGTGATAACAGCTAATAGAGTACAGACTCTTATGGCTACTAGCCATTGATTATACTTACTGTTGTTATAGATGTAAAATGTGAGTGGTTATTTCAGAGAGGTTTGATACTGCAGGAAACAATTTAAATAAAAAAAAAACATTAAAGGATTAAAGGACCGCTGCAGTTCAAGAAAAATGGCACTTGTTTGTGAGATATGTAGCAAACTAGCAACATTTGCAACTGTGTAAGCCATGAAAATAAAAAGAGTTTTAGGGTAAATCAGTTCCTGGATCAGGGGTAGGAGAGAAGGGAACATGGGGTGGTCAGGAGTTATTTGTTACATATGTGAATCTGATTTAAATTACATCACACCACTTCCTCCTTTGAGACTGAGAAGCAAACAGCTTTAATTTTTAGATGCAAGCATAGCTCTGCGGAAATATAAACTCACCTCTCATACTTGCACCTTCCACAAAAGCTTCATGGATGTCATTAGCAGAAGCGTCATTTATTGTTTTCTAATTAAAATCAAGCTTTATGATATTTTTTCGTGCTTATTTATGCTTACAGTCAGAAACAAAGTTTTCAAAGTATTGGGGAGAGGTGGAGAAGAATCAAGGGGAGAGGTAAAGAGGGGAGTGAAGAGGAACAAATGGGGATATACTGGAAGATAGGGGTTTTGACAGAAAGGAGGGAGATAGGGGAGAGGGAGGATAATTAGGGTAGGCAGAGAGGGGGTAGATAAGGGGAGAGCGGAGGGAAAAGAGGGGATTTGAAATGAGGGGATATAAGAGTTAGAGATGACTTTGGCGGGCAGGGGGTTGAGAAGAGAAGGAAGTAAAGGGTTTGTCCCAGAGAGGGGGTAATATGGGGGAAGGGGAGGGTTTGAAAGGAGGAGAAGGGGAGAGAGGCATTGTGGGAAATAAGGGAAGAATGGATTTGAAAGAGGGATAGCTGGATAGGAATATTTAGGGGAGGTGGTTTGGAGGAAGATAATTGGGAGCGGAGGGTTGTGGAGCGATATGAGGGAGAGGAGGGTTGGAGAGGAAGTGTGAAGGAGATAAGAGAAAAGCAATGGGTTATTGTTGAAGTAAGGGGAGAGAAGAGGGTGGAGACTGAGCTAGAGAGGTGGTTGGGCGAGACTGAGGAAAAGAGCTGCTTGTGGGGAGGAAAGGGAAGAGAAGTGGGTTGGTAGGAGAGGGGAGAAAAGTTGTTAGAAATGGGGAGAGGAGTTGGGGAAGATAAGGGTAGATTTTGTATGAGAGAAGGGATGGAGAGATATATATGGGTTGTGAAAAAGATAATGGGAGAAAAGAGGGTTAGGTAGAGAGGGTGGATATTGCTGGTAGAAAGTGAGATACTCAACAAGAGAGAGGGTTGGTGGGAGATTTGAGGAGAGAGGAGGGTAGGTGATGGAAAGAGGGAGGTTGGAGGGCGAAAAGGTGCTAAATTGCCAATGGAAGAGGGTAGAGAGTGGTGTTTGGGTAAACTAGAGGAGACAAGGGTGGAGGAGAAAGAGGGATTCTGCAGGATGGAGGATAGTTTGGAGAAAGGGTGGAGACTGCAGAAGAAAGGGTTGTGGGGAGACTGTGAAGAGAGAAGGAAGGGAATAAAACATGTAAGAAAAAGGGAGTTGGGAGAAACTAACTTCATTGAAACTGGGAAACACATAGAACATATATATGTCTGTAGATTTCATTAGAAGACAAGTATGACTCATACACCTCTATTACTTACTAACAGTAACAAGTCCAAAGATCAGTATTTTTTTCTCTTTGATAGTATCATTTAACAAATGAAAACACACAGTGGCACATTACCAAATACCCTTTTTGAGTTACAACAACAACAAAAAAAAGCATTCAATGTCTATTTAACTATAATATACCGAAGATTATTGGGAAAAATAACAAAATTTAGGACAGCAACAATTTAAAAAATGAAAACCATGGTTAAAAACAACACAAGGTAAAGCTCTTTACATCTTCCCACCAGGGAATTCATATAGACAGGGCATTGGTTGAAAATTCAATATCTTCACTCTGTCTTATCCCTTTGTATGTGGATAATAATGACTACTTATATAATGACCTATTTAAAGAGCTTGATTTTTAACCATTTCCTTTGACTTTTATCCCAGTTTACTTCACCAATAACTACACCAGGTGAAGATTTTTTTTACATTACCCATAGCAGTAGGCAATTACTTTTAAGCATCTCAGTGTTAGATTTAATTTGAGCAGTTAACAGCTTATAGTGCTTTTCTAACAGAACCTAAAAAAATAAAACTGCTTTTCTCTTATTTTTTTCTTGACAGAAATTCCTTTTTCTAATATTTATTATTGGCAGATTATTTTCCATTCTTTTAAAGTTGATTGATTACACCATATTAAGTATTAGATACATTGTATCTTATTTAATTTGTTAATGCTTCTGTTATCAGCAGATTTCTGTTATTCAACTCGCAATCAATCATAAAGTGCTTTGATATGTTACACACTTCCTTTATCTGTGTATCCATTGTTAACACATTTCTATAAGTTGGCCCATAGCTACTTTCAGAAATACAATTAAAGTATTCTAATATACTGTGGCCCCTAATTAATTGCAATTTACTTTATACAGGCTGTAAGTCTTCAGGCTTGAAATTTGCAAAAGATACAGAGTGATTCAATTGATCAAGCCCTCAGCTACCTGGTCGAAAGCCTAAACTGTAAACCATGCAATCGTAAGTAGCATATCAGAGCATGATCATTATCAATTAAGCAAGGCCATAACTACTGATTTATTAACATTCAATAGTATATGATACGGTCATCATGACATCAGTAAATCATGGAGGTTAAACGTCAATCAATACACGTTTAGAGGTCTGATATGCGATCAAACTCGCAATCCGGCAATGCACAAAATAATAAAAATGAATTACTATACTGTTCTAGTCCTTGTGGGTGGGCTGATATGTATTAACTCCTTGATTCCTGGGATCAATGTAACATGGAATTAAAACTTTAAAAGATATTTTTTATTGCACTTTTGCAAGCTAGAGACTGTTGTTCAATTAATTCTAATATCTTTGATCTCTTTCCCCGTCTTTTAAAGTGCAGTATTGATTATTTATTTGCATTTACAGTGCTATGTTCAGGTGTTTAACCTCCTTCTATCTGGTACTCATAGGATTTTCTTCTACATTTGCCATTTTCGGGTGTGAAAATGATTGCGGGATTGAGTCGTTGTAGGAATTGAATAGCGATTTGCAATTATAACATTTATGGGCTTGAAAGATCAAATGCTTAGCTGGGTTGGAGTTACGATTTTGACAACTGCAGGGATTTTCAGCCTGTAACCCGCAAATAGTTTGCGGGTAGCTAAAATACACCAATTGAATAGCAAAATTTACTAGCTACATCACGGGCTCCAGTTAATAACAATTGCTCAATTGAATCAGGGGCCCTTGTCTTGCAATTATTTTCAGGCATTTGGCACTTAGTGAAGTGTATTCACACCCTATTATCATGAATCAGATTGATTGCAATGTATATTACTCCTTATAGTTCTTTATAGGTCTTCTCCCTAACCAAAATGCCTTGGCTCTTAATTATAAATACACTAATTAAAGCTTGTACTTTTTCCCATTCACACCAATAGTGAACTTCACTTTGTTTTCAATATATCTGCTCTGTTGAATTTGAACCCTTTTGTTCCTAATATTATTCAGTTAGAATACAGACAGTGTCCCTTTTCATATACTAAATTCAATACACACAATTCCTTTTCCCTTTAGTTCCTATCAGGCATTCATAAGTCTTCACATATAGACTTTTGATTACAGTGGATATAAAAAGTCTACACAGCCCTGTTAAAATGTCAGTTTTTTGTGCTGTAAACAAATGAGACAAAGATAAATCATTTCAGAACTTTTTCCACCTTTAATGTGACCTATAAACTGTACAACTCAATTGAAAAACAAACTGAAATATTTTAGGTGGAGGGGAGAAAAAAAATAAAAAAATAATGTGGTTGCATAAGTCTGCACACCCTCTTATAACTGGGGATGTAGCTGTGTTCAGAATTAAGCAATCACATTCCAAATTGTGTTAAATAGGAGTCAGCCTGCCATCATTTAAAGTGACTCTGATTAACCCCAAATAAAGTTCAGCTGCTCTAGTTGGTCTTTCCTGAAATGTTCTTAGTCGCATCCCACAGCAAAAGCCATGGTCCACAGACAGCTTCCAAAGCATCAGAGGGATCTCATTGTTAAAAGGTAGCAGTCAGAAGAAGGGTACAAAGGAATCTCCAAGGCATTAGATATACCATGGAACACAGTGAAGACAGTCATCATCAAGTGGAGAAAATATGGCACAACAGTGACATAATCAAGAACTGGAGCTCCCCCAAAAATTGATGAAAAGACAAGAAGAAAACTGTTCTGGGAGGCTATCAAGAGACCTATAGCAACATTAAAGGAGCTGCAGAAATATCCGGCAAGTACTGGCTGTGTGGTACATGTGACAACAATCTACCATATTCTTCATATGTCTGGGCTATGGGGTAGAGTGGCAAGACGAAAGACTTTTCTTACGAAGAAAAATATCCAAGCCAGGCTACATTTTGCAAAAACACATCTGAAGTCTCCCAAAAGCATGTGGGAAAAGGTGATATGGTCTGATGAAACAAAGGTTGAACTTTTTGGCCATAATTGCAAAAGATATGTTTGGCGCAAAAACAACACTGCACATTACCAAAAGAACACCATACCCACAGTGAAGCATGGTGCTGGCAGCATCATGCTTTGGGGCTGTTTTTCTTCAGCTGGAACTGGGGCCTTAGTTAAGATAGAGGGAGTTATGAACAGTTCCAAATACCAGTCAATATTGGCACAAAACCTTCAGGCTTCTGCTAGAAAGCTGAACATGAAGAGGAACTTCATCTTTCAGCATGCATACAAAAGCATACATCCAAATCGACAAAGGAATGGCTTCACCAGAAGAAGATTAAAGTTTTGGAGTGGCCCAGCCAGAGCTCAGACCTGAATCCGATTGAAAATCTGTGGGGTGATCTGAAAAGGGCTGTGCACAGGAGATGCCCTCGCAATCTGACAGGTTTGGAGTGTTTTTGCAAAGAAGAGTGGGCAAATCTTGCCAAGTCAAAATGTGCCATGGTGATAGACTCATACCCAAAAAGACTGAGTGCTGTAATAAAATCAAAAGGTGTTTCAACAAAGTATTAGTTTAAGGGTGTGCATACTTATGCAACCATATTATTTTATTTTTATATTTTTTCTTCCCTCTACCTAAACGATTTCAGTTTGTTTTTCAATTGAGTTGTACAGTTTATAGGTCACATTAAAGGTGGAAAAAGTTCTGAAATTATTTATCTTTGTCTCATTTTTTTACATCACAGAAAACTGACATTTTAACAGGGCTGTGTAGACTTTTTATATCCACTGAAAGTATTGGCATGTGTATTGAAGAAAAGCCCTGGAAGGGGTTCTGTTTGTTTACAATTATTTGCTATTATCTGCCGATATGATATAGAGACAATTTAATATAACTAACACTAACAGCCTTATTAAGTTGCAATTCGTCCAATTTAAGCATATAGCATATTTTTTTTACAGAAGTTTTTAGTTAGTGAAGACTTTGCTTTTGGATAGAAGTTCACTAACTAAAAACTTCTGTGAATAAAATTTGCTATGTGCTTAAATAGAGCCCTATTCAATTGGACAAATTGCAATTTAATAAGGCTGTAAGTCACTCTGTTGGACTTAAATCATCCTGTCTTGCTATGCAAGGTTTAATTACTATATTTTTTCTTGTGGTAGTAATGCAAGTATACAGGAAGCTGTACGGAGCTCTAATTCTATTTTGCTTGTCTTGGCTTAGCGGCTGACGTCAGACGCATACCCTGATGTATGTTTCGTCACTCTACACGTTACTTTGTGAAAGGGAGGAGCTAGGATGCCAAGAGTGTCCTTTTTATAACATATGGAGTTACCATGGTTACCTTCAGAGTACAATTGTCTAATCCCATTTCAGCTATGTATGAATAGTTTTAACTTTGGAGACACAGTTCCCCAACAAATGAGATTAACCCTTTGATAGTATAAAGACAAAAATGAATTCTCTAATATATGACTCAAACCCAGACCTTTTATTCATCTATATTTTATAATCCATATAACAAATTTCTATATGTGTGAATAAAGGGGTTCTTCTAATGAAAACCCAGACTTTTTATTCATCTGTATTTTATTACAGGTATGTATGAATAGTTTTAATATTGGGGACACAGTTGCACAACAAATGAGATTAACCCTTTGACAGTATAAAGACAAACATTAGCAGCCTTATTAAATTGCGATTCTGTAAATTTAAAAGGCCTCTATATAAGCACAGAGCATATTTTTTTTACAGAAGTTTTTAGTTAGCGAACTTCTATCCAAAAGCAAGGTCTTCACGAACTAAAAACTTCTGTAAATAAAATATGCTGTGTGCTTCATTAGAGCCCTTTTAAATTTACCGAATCACAATTTAATAAGGCTGTAATTCTTTAATATATGACTTAAACCCAGACCTTTTAATCATCTATATTTTATAATCCATATAAATCATTTCTATATGTGTAAATAAAGGGGTTCTTCTAATGAAAACCCAGACTTCTAATTCATCTATATTTTATAATCCATATGACTGATTTTTTATATATATGAATGAGGGGATTATTCTGCTGCAATACCTTTGGTGAAGGTTATTGATGAGTCAGATTGTTTAAATGAAAGTATACCTAATATGTTATATCTTAAAGAAAAAAATTAATTTACACAATTTTGAAAAATATATAAAAGTGATAACAACTCTGATATCGGATAATCCAAGAATAAGAGAATTTGTGCTATTTGGATATATACTGTGACCTGTTGAATATAGTGATAGTGGGAAATTCAATAAAGTGAAGGTAATCTATAATAACTTGGTGGAATTCTACTGTATAAAAACACACATAGGCGGTACATATATATCTGGAGTACTTTATATATAAATATAAACATAGACATGGGATGAACCCATAGCCATATAAATCTTTATTCTAATAAACAACCCCTCAATATATGAGGCCTAATCTGACATTTGTGAAGTGTGTAAACATAAAAAAACAAATCTGCCTTAGTGACATTTAAAGTGCTTAGATGTGTATATCAATAATAATAAAATGTGCAATGTGGCTATGGTTCTCTCAGTATTTGGTCTGCTTTTAAGTGTTGCGCACTTCAAAGTCTTTGCTTGATATGTTAATAACTTCTTCAACATAAATCACAGATAATTGTGTCCACTTTTTTATATAATATCAATATTCTCCAATCTTACACTTAATATTATGCAATGTTTGTGTTTCATAATTTAAAAGGGATACATATACATGTTATTAGTATCATATCTATTCCATACCGCTTTCCTCATATTACTGTATCGTAGCAGTATTTGTATTCTCAAAATTATAAGAAACACTAAATTTGTGGATTCACAAATCCTGTTATCATCCAAAAATTCAAGGATATTTTGAATCTCTTCAATCTTCAAAGGTAGTTATGATATGTTCAAATTGTTTTTACAAAAACGCACTGAAGGAAAATCCTTTATTAAGTGCCTTTGATGACTGGTCCTGTAGTCTATGTATCACTTACATCTATTCTTAAGTAATAGTAGATCAATGTTCCTTTTCTATGGCCCAATTTGACTCCATCATTTATCAAAAACTTTAAAACAGACGTATCTTAATTATGGAAAAATTTAACATAGTGTGCCACTGGAGTGTCATAGTCATTAATTATTGAACAAATATACTCATCAGTTCTTCAGCTGAGCTGTCTTTTCAACATATATTTTGTTGCAAATACATTGTGCAACATATATGACACCTGTGGTATTACAATTGTAAAATTGTTTAATTAAATATTTTTCCGTTGTTATTTGTTGAACAAATTCTTTACTAGGTTTAAAAAAAATTGCAGAATTTACATCTCCCACATCTAAAACAACCCTTTATTGGCTTCAGCCATGTCTCTTTTGGTTGTTTGCTTTCTTGGAAATGTCTATGAGCTAGGATGACCCTAAGGTTAGAACTTCTACGGTATGTTATTGTATTTTGTGGTACTTACACCTTTGTCAGCGGTCAATAGCTACCAAAATTTGGAAAAATGTTCTTAATTTCTGCTGAGTTATATCCATAGGTAAGAATGCAGCGTATCAGAGATTTGCTTTACATTTTTGAAGCAGAGTAATTTTGCAGACTGGGGGCGGAACCACCCCATGAAGAGATATGCGTAATTAGGGGCACAAGGGGTGCCCATGTCAGTGCCCCTAATTTTATGCTTTCAAAGTAAATAATATATATATATGGATATAATGAGAGGAAACTAAAGGGATTTGTGACTCCATGAAATCAGTGTTTCTTGTAATTTTGAGAATAAAAATACTGCTACGATATAGTAAAATGAGGAAACTGTATGGAATAGATATGATACTAATAACATGTATATGTATCCCTTTTAAATTATGACACACAAAAACATGAAATATTATTATGGGGAGGGAAAGAGACACATGTGAGGGAGGGAGGAGGGGAAAGAGACACAGGGGAAAGAGAATCAGGGCAGAGAGGGAGGAGGGGGGAAAGAGAAACACAGGAGGGAGAGGGGGGGAAGAAACACAGGGGAGGGAGGTGGGGGGAGAGACATGAAATATTATACCATCATTTATGATGGGCAAACAACTAGTATACTAATATCACTTTCCAATTTTGATTTTTGTCTTAGAATTGTATTATTTTTGCATGTTCGCGTCCGCCACGAACGGCGAACACATGCGCTTTTCGGTTCGCCCCCTATACTTTATCATTGAGGAAACTTTGAACATAATTTATTTTATTTTATAATTTTTTGTGTGTAATCTATGCCTGCCTGCCAGCGTGTGTGTGTGACAGGCTAACACCTAACAGCTTATATTGTGCTTATTTTCTCTACTCATACCTGGTGGTGTAACATACATTGAAAACAACCATTTTTTTCCTGTAATCGAATTTCAGTTGCCTGCCTGTGTCAGGCTCACAGCTTATATTGTGCTCAGTGACATAAAACAACACCTTTTTGACTGTAATAGATTGAATAGCAACTGCCTGCCTACAGGCGTGTGTGTGAAGCCTATTACATCTACTCTGCCAACTTTTGCCAGTGCACAGTGATACGTCATATCTGGTACAACCGTAGTGTACAGTGACATAAAACAACACTTTTTTGACTGTAATCGATTGAATATCAGTTGCCTGCCTACAGGCGTGTGTGTGAGGCCTACAGCACCTACTCTGCCAACTTTTGCCAGTGCACAGTGACACTCATATCTGGTGGCACCTTAGATTGCACGTGCAGTGCCCCAAATTTGAAGTAGGAGGTCCGACCAAGCATTTTTTTCCATCTCCCTGTTCCAAAAATCAATGCCATATACACGTCCCCTAATATGGGTGGAGGAAGAGACCTTCAATGACATCAGTGAGGACAAGGAACGGGACATGGCTAGCTTGGTATCCAACCTTGGGCAAATGGGGAGTTTGCGGTTGTGCAAAGGGACTGTTTGCGGTTGTTTGCGGTGCATTAAACGGAGAGATTGGTCTGTTACTGTAAAGCGGATGTAACCCTTACACTACCTGATCGATACAACATCATACCTGATGTTTTAAAGCATGTTATTCCGAACAATTTAGGAATGTTAGGTGATTTATGCCCTTTATGGCTTAAAACCAGATTCTGCATCAACTATGTAATTTTCCGTGGCAGTTTTGCCATGGATCCCCCTCCGGCATGCCACAGTCGAATTTCAAAACCCACAGGGACTCTTTCTGGCCACAATAGTGATGGGAAAGTTGTTTCAAGGGGACTAACACCTGGTATCTGAGCTCTAAATGCTGTTTACAATCATTCCTTTGGTCCTTGTGTCTCCTGGATATCTGTAACCATACTTACATTTCTTGCATTTAACTGTAACTCCTAATGTGACCATTAAAATATACTTCAAGATATGACATAGAAAACAGATCATTGAATATAATAAAGACAATGGATACGTTGCTGTTATTGTAGTGTATTGGTGATCCGACAAGATGTGTATTGGTGATCCGAGACAAGATCCCGTGGTAAGACTGGTTCCGATGGACATGAGGATGAGGGTGCCATGATGCAGTACCTACAGAGTTGAAGAAAACAAAGATTGTTAATCAATGTATGAATACTTACCCTATAAAAAGCTCTTCTTCTGCTGCTTTTGTAGGCCTCTGTAGAAGCAGGATGCAAAACGCGCGGCATCTCAGAGCAAGGAATCAGACACTTGTAGACTACAGTTAATTACAACGCAAATGTCTTATAAACTATATTTCTAAATACATTTTAAAGAGGCATGAGGAGACCGGAGATTACTTTAATCAAGTACTTAGAGATTCATTCAATTGCAATTTTTTTTTTTACAGAAGTTTTTAGTTAGTGAATACTATTTTTTTTTAAATAAGTTCACTAAAAAGGGATTCACAGGGTGAACATTTCTGAGGAATTGGCAATTAACTCTATTCCCTTCTGTATGAGGCTACACATAGATAATTAAGGAGGATGATAAGTGTTGGGAATCCTGTGACTTTATGGCCTTGATAAATCCATGATTGACCCCTTGAAGGTATTAAGGTATAACTTATTATTATACTCTTTAGGCAAACAATTGAGGCAGCTGCATGGGCAGCGATATAGGAGATTCTTTTAAAGATTATATCCTGCTCTGAGGCAGCTATTAATAGAATTTTTAACTACTGTATATACTCGAGTATAAGCCAAGTTTTTCAGCCCTTAATTTAAGGCTGAAAAGGGCCCCCTCAGCTTATACTCGATTCAATCTCCCCCCCCCCCCATGTCTCTCTTTCCCCCTGTGTCTCCCTAACCTCACTTTACCCCTCTAAATACCTCCCCCTCTCCCTTTCCCCTCACTTACCTCCATCTGCAGCTGCTCTTCCGCTCCTCCGCGCTCCTTCCGTCTGCGTCGGTACCCGGCATATGCTAATGACATGATGTCACATGCGCGCCACGTCATTAGCATTGGCCGGGTCAAGACGCAGCCGGAAGGAGCGCGGAGGATCAGCTGCAGATGGAGGTAAGTGAGGAAAAAGGGAGAGGGGGAGGTATTTAGAGGGGGGTTTAGGATGAGGAGGGGGGTTGTGGATGGGGCTTGATGATGGGGTGTTGAGGATGAGGAGGGGGGTTGAGGATGAGGAGGGGGGGTTGAGGTTGAGGAGGGGAGTTTAGGATGAGGAGGGGGGTTGAGTATGCGGGTTGAGGATGAGGATTGGGGCTTGAGGAGGGGGATTAAGGATGTGGGGTTGAGGATCGGGGGTTGAGGTTGAGGAGGGGGGCTGAGGAGAGAGGTTGAGGAAGGGGGTTGAGGAGGGAGGTTGAGGAGGGAGGTTGAGGAGGGGGGTTGAGGAGGGGGGTTTAGGATGAGGAGGGGGGTTGAGTATGAGGATGGGGGGTTGAGGATTAGGAGGGGGGTTGAGGATGAGGGGGTTAAGGATGAGGATGGGAATTGAGGTTGAGGAAGGGGGTTGAGGTTGAGGAGGGGGGCTTAGGAGAGAGGTTGAGGCAAGGGGTTGAGGAGGTAGGTTGAGGAGGGAGGCTGAGGAGGGGGGTTGAGGAGGGGGGTTAGGATGAGGAGGGGGGTTGAGAATGGGGGGTTGAGGATGAGGATGTGGGGGTAGAGGATGAGGAGGGGGGTTGAGGATGGGGGTTTAGGATGAGGATGGGGAGTTGAGGTTGATGAGGGGGGTTGAGGATGAGTGCTGAGGAGAGAGGTTGAGGAAGGGGGTTGAGGAGGGAGATTGAGGAGGGAGGTTGAGGAGGGGGGTTGAAGAGGGGGGTTGAGAAGGGGGGTTGAGGATGGGGGGTTGAGGATGAGGAGGGGGGTTGAGGATGATGGAGTTGAGGTTGAGGAGGGGGCTCGAGGTTGAGGAGAGGGGCTGAGGAGAGAGGTTGAGGAAGGGGGTTGAGGAGGGAGGTTGAGGAGGGGGTTTGAGGAGTGAGGTTTAGGTTGAGGTGGGGGGTTGAGGATGGGGGGCTTGAGGATGGGGGCGTTGAGCATGAGGATGGGGGTTTGAGGATGAGGTGGGGGGTTGAGGAAGAGGGTTGAGGGGGGGTTGAGGAGGGGGTTGAGGATGAGGGTTGAGGAGGGAGGTTGAGAAGGAGGAGGGGGGTTGAATTTGAGGAGGGGGGCTGAGGAGAGAGGATGAGGAAGGGGGCTGAGGAGGGAGGTTGAGGATGGGGGTTTAGGATGAGGAGGGGGGTTGAGGATGGAGGCTTGAGGATGGGGTGTTGAGGATGAGGATGGGGGGATGTGGATGAGGAGGGGGGTTGAGGAGGGGGGTTGAGGAGGGAGGTTGAGGAGGGGGGTTGAGGAGGGGGTTGAGGATGAGCAGGGGGGTTGAGGAGGGAGGTTGAGAATGAGGAGGGGGGTGTTGAGGGCGGTTAATGAGGGGGGTTGAGGAGGGAGGATGAGGAGGGGGTTTGAGGAGGGGGGTTAATTAACTTGGCCAAAATTAAACACTGAAAAGAGAGGCTAGAAGCAAACAGTGTCCAAAAATAGAGAAATTATGTTGACTGGCTTTCAGTTCGGTGTGGTTCATTTACTTTTCCTGTTTGATATTTTAGTAAGCAAAACTTTACGGACCAATAGGAAATCTATAGGGATGTTGCACTACAATACATACACCTTAAACTATCTAAAATATTAAAATTACTTAATAAAATGTACCAAAAATATTATTATTTTTTCCCCAAAATATATAACGATATAAAGAACTCTTCAAGTATGCGGTTCTTGTTTGGAATAGGTGTTTACATTAAACCTGTTGATCTCTGTGGATAAGTAAAATCAGAATTTTTATATTTATTTTGTATTTTAATTTTAATTTTCATCTAAATTGAGGTGCCATTGAAGTGCTTTGACCCATTAACTTACAAAAATAATACTGTATGTGTGATCTGAACTATAGTTTCTGTATATAAGTATTTTATATTTTTATATTATTGTTTTTTTAAGTTTTATTCACATGGATATTTGGTCCATACAAGTACATGCTTTCTTAAATTTTAAAAGTAATTTTATTAGGGGTTGCTATGGGGAGCACATTTATAACTACACATGTTCTTTACATTTTGTGGTAAAATGAGAATATAGTTTATGGCATACTTGTATTTACAATGAGAATCATCCGTGAAGAAGTCCTTGAAGCATGGAACATATTGGTTACTGTCTGCTGGCTGATATATCATCTTTATCACACAGGGACTTGTTGAATTAACTTTTGATCCACTGTTAACAGGGTATAGGTTTAATGTTGTGTGATTTAATAAATGTCTTCTCTACTATACTATTGAGTCATCTCTGCTCTCCCCTCTCCTGTTCTATTCCATGGTTTATAACATACTTGTAGGTATAATGAGATACTAGTCCTCTAGAGAAGGTGCATTGTTTTTTGTGACAACAGCCTTCACCTCAATATTCTCTTCCATCAAAACTATGGTGTCTCAGGTTGCAATGGCAACAGTGAGAGTTGCAAAGACAACTTTAACTGTCTGCAGGAGACTAGATTGCTGTTCAGGCCCGGTGCACTAGCAATGTGTCCAGACTCCATCTCTCACTCCCAACCCCAGCCTCAATATTTCTGCCAAACCACTGAATCCTTATCATGCCATTGCCCAGCAGAATGCAACAGTAACTCCTATGCTGCACCCTCTGCTCTGCCCAAGGGATAAAGTAGTGGCCAAATATTGATATTCTCAAACACTCACCAGAACTTCCTTTTACTGGAAAAAAACTGAACAAGAAGAGCAGAAAAACATGAAAGTTACACAACTATAGTTTTAGTGTTGCTTGAGCACAAAAGAATGGGAATCCCTGGACAAATACACAAACACCCTCAGAGAAAAGGACCTAACCAGTTGAATCCATCCATTGGCCGGTCCAGATAGTCCCTCCTCTTGACAGTTTTATACTATTTATATGTGTGAGAGAGCGTTAGACACATTTTGAAAACATGCTAAAATTGTGTTAAATGGAACAATGTGAGTCAGTGGTTCACTTATTAGTCAATGTTGTACTGTTTTGCTTGGTAACAAGTAGTCATGTGATCACAAGACGTCATTGAAGACTTCCTATATTCTTGTGTGTAGGAAAACTTGTACTTATAACAGAGATGTGTTGCATATTATATTTTTTCTGCTTAACTAGTTTCAGAAAACACATCAGAACATACTCTTTCATTTCCCAGTTTCTTCTTACATTGAGTTTTGCCATTTTCGCCATATTGCCCACAAAAGGGATAGATGTAATATGTGAAAAGCAGGCTGAATACAGGTAGGAGGGGTTTTTTAAAAAGATTATATGATACATCTTTAAATGACTGATGTAATGTCTTAACAATAGGAATTAAATGTATTCAGACCCATTCTGAACTGCTTGTCACTTATAAGGTCCATCAAGAAGATGGGATCGGCTCTGGTTATTGGTTGTGAGAGCATTATGGCTTTTCTATATTCTGTGTTCTTTTTAAAGCTTGTGTTACATTTTAAAGCAAATGGAATTTTGGCATTTTCCAACATGAATTAAAAAAAAAATGTTTAAAAGATCGGGAAATATATGGGGACAGCGCTTCTCATCACTAATATCAATGTACAATGTAAAGGTCTTGATCAAATTGAAAATTAAAGTGACAAATAGAGATATAAACAATATGTTGTAATTTAAGAAAACAGTCAAAGATGCCATAAGGATTATACAAAATAATCTGTTGTAATAAATATAATAAATGTTATGTTTCACTCAACTGGGTTAATGTCAATACTTTTCTCAACTGTCAGAGTAAAAGATTTGTCTATTTATTGCAATGCCCAGGTGGCATTCAATATATAGGATATGCTGTCAGTGCAAATTGAGAAAGAGTGTGGAAAAATACTAGTTCTCAAAATCAGTTTTCAAGCATTTTAACAAAAACAGTCCAGAAACCCACAAGGCTTAAAATATTGTGCAGCTGAAAAGGTTTAATAAAACTAAAGAAGAGATATTAATGAAAAAAACACATTTTTCAAGTATAGTATTTGGCTTTATGATTGTACATATAATGTTATTCCTTCTGGGACTCAACATCAGAATTGTTGTGTACTCAGGTTTATTGGTTTTATCTGTGACTATTGAAAAGTATGTTTCATCTTTATTATCTATATGTCTGTCAATGTTTAAAGTCTAAGAACATAAAACATTTCTAATGATTCTGCAGTTGATGTAATTTATACAAGATGAGATCCAGCGAAGAATTAATTAAGATCATTGGCAATTATTATTATAAGAGCCAAAGAAATTTAAGAATAACATTTTTTTTGTGAGAACTGTAGACACAAACCCGGACTGAGCTGTATACAAACATGCAGAAGAGTAAATCAAAAGTATATTTTTGCTGGGTTTGTCTTGTTCTGATATTATAATGTTGTTGTTATAATTAGTTTTCTTTGAACATATTAATATATTCAATTTGTAGATATTAGAATAATTAAAAACTGCTTATACATTGTATTTGCTGTTTTTTTCTGCAGTAAATAATTCCTGAGACAGTTAGAACTTAAAAAATATGACTCAACAATAAACTTTTCTTTCAGATTTGGTCAATCATTTGGGATCATTTATGTTGAGTTGTATGAGTGAATAACTTAACGCTACCAACAATACTCTCATATTTCACTCTACAAAAAAACCAAATCCCAGCAATAAACCCAATTACCAACACTAGCCATATTTGTAAAAATCGCCCTTACACCTACCTTAACTTAAACATTACCTTAAACATTACACCTATCTTAACTTAAACATCCTCTGCTATATATTTTGTAGAGCTTCCTTTCAACGCAGGAACATGCCATACAGTCGGGTGGGTTCGTTAAATTTGCTTCCACATCCTAGTGAGTTGCCTGTTTACTTTTTGGAATGTTATACACAATAAATATTATTGTTAGAAATAATTTTAAAGTTGATTGCAGAAAACTGAGATTGATCTTGGGACCCACCCTGCAGAGATTTGATAGAGACAGATAACTCTGTGCCCTGGATATAAAGAGAAAGAAACTAGAAATAAATTCAATAGATTACAAACATAGCCGTATACAGTAATTGCACTGATGACCCAATTATTAACATTATATCACTTTTTTAGATCTTGGTTTTTGAATCTGAAAATGCTAATAAAGGAGCATGAAATTAATTCAGGGAAATATCTCTATATGGATCAACCTAATAAGCTATGGTTTGCTACAGGCTTAACTGAAAAGAGTGGAGTTTTTTTTAACATGAAATGTCATTGAAAATTAGCTATGAAGATTGTGTAAATAATGTACTTTTTTGGGAGTTTCTTGTTTAATGGGTCAAACCAGTAGCTTTCTTAAAAAGCAATTAAGTATATTTGAAATGATTGTACATATTGTTTACAGACACAACGTGCACTTATTTGCTGAGCAGCATTGGTTTATATTCTATATAATGTAAAGTCAATAAAGGAGAATATAATGGACTTGATCAAAATAATGAAAATAACAATGTACCTGTGAACATAAGAACAAGAAATAGGACAAGGATTGTCACCATTCCTAAAATACATATATTTGCTAAAGTATTATTTACACAAAATCAGGGTGGAAGGATGTATCCCTGGAAAAATGATGTGTAATATATGTGTATAGTTTAAAGGACAACTCTGGGGAAATGCATAAAATGTACTATTTTGATTAACTACATTAGAAAACAGGTAGCATATTTCTAAAATGTAAACATAAATAATACAGCCTCTAATTTATAAATCATATGTACCACCAGTTGGAAAAATGAATGTCAACCTAGTTATCTTTTTTATGTTTATCCTTTGACCTCCACACATTGCTAGTGCACACCAACCACATGTGAATATCAACTATATGGCTCCCATAGGAACTCCCATAAATGTAACTTTATGTAGCCAGGGGATTTGCCCCATGATAGAAGATTAGTTTACTATCACTTGCAAAGGTCATTACAGGCCCTACAGTTTTCAGAAGGGAAAGTTGAGGTGTTTTAGAGAGAGTAAGAGGTTTGTGCATTGTTCTACATTATTTTACAAGTAAATTCTCACATTAATTATTATTATTACTACCTCCACCATATTCTGTAAAGGTTAAGTACAAAAAAAAAATACAAAATTAAATGCATGGCAAAAATAGAGGGCCCTGTCTTTGATTTCAAAATCTTACATACATGGGGCCTCATTCTATTATCGGCCGTAAATCGGCCGTAAGGCTGCGATTCCTTGCGGGGGTTCAGTTAACTCGCGATTCTATTATACGGCCCCGCAAGGATCTCATCTTACGGCTGGCCGCATATCTTGGAACCGGCCGTAAGCTGTGAAATATAAAAACGCAAAAATAAATTCAAGCCTGCACTGTACAGCTCTGTAAATGCTAGGGATCATATTGGGGGACATGAGGATTAAAAGAAACCCACTCTCAAGCTTGCACATCTGCCCAAACCCGAGTTCAAATTAACTGTTTATTTTCCGGCTGCGGCGTGGGTGTGTCTGAGGTGCTCCAAGCACTCTGGACTTTTTACATGGATATTTTACGGATATTAAAAATAAAATATTTTACGGATTTGAGTACAGGATAATTATGTGCTATTTTTTCTAACACCTAAAATCCCTTTATAGTCTTCTCAAAGTGCAGGATGGCTTTATTTGAGCTATTTTATGTGCTTAATTGGTGCTAGCGAGACCTCTTTCCTGCAAGTAAGCTGCGGCTCGCTTTTAGCCTTGCAGAGAGGTTTCCCGGAGCAATTGAATTGCAAATCTCTTGCGGCCGTTTTAGATCAAAGGCTTTCCTCCGGCGCGAGCGGCCGCAAGAGATAGCAAGGCACCGGCCGCAAGCCTGCCGGAATCCCCGGCCGTAAGGGAATAGAATAGCAGAATAGCTTGCGGCCGGTCCTTGCGGCCCCGCAACGGCTGCGGCCGCTAATAGAATGAGGCCCATGGTGTTTTTTTTTTCCAAAGCACCTTACAAGATTGAAATTTACAAATTTACAATCTAAAGGGATTATGGAAACAAAGGGAGAAGTAATTAAAAGGAAGAAAAAGGGGCTTGCCATGTAATTAAAAAGAAAGGTATTACCTAACCACCTTTACAATCTACCCCATACCCCATACCTACCTGAACACATACACCCCAAAACATATTATTGCAAGCCTCCTACTACACAACTCACACATATACCCATTTCATACCACACATACCCTCTGCTATCACCATCCCATTATCTCATTACCTTTGCACCATACACAGTTTACATGTATAAAGCACACAAAAAATACATTTTCTACAACTAAAAAACATCTACAATATATTCTTTATTTATACATGAGTATATGGTGATAGTGTGGGCTTCTGAGAGTGAGTCTATGCTTACAGTATATCTGTGAGTCAGCAGTGTGAGTTTTTGTGTCTGAGGTGGAGGAAGGAGTGATGAAGCAAGTGGAAGGTAGAGGATGTGAGAAGAGAAGAGAAAGGGGGAGGCATTCATCAATCTTGTTCAACAAACATAAAACTTCTAGTGAATGAGCACGCAGAAATGGCTCTGCAACACAGCTGCAATATACATGCACACGATAATGTATGACTTCACATTGATATTAATAATATAGAATAAGGAGGCTGTTTCTTTGTAATGTAGCAAATTTATAATTTATTGGTCAAACCATAGATACAACCTAGATTATGTCAATCCCCAGACCCATGATATTGGATTTCACTTATGATAATACTGAAAACACACTATACCATTTCAATATGTCCACTCTGTTCTTGGCTTACTTAAGAAAACTGATCTGAAGATTATTTGAAGATGTTAAAGGTATATGTTACTCGTGTTGAAGAAGGCCAATCACTCCATCTATTATCATTGTTATTGTATACCAAGAAATGTTTTTTTGAGATAAAAAATATTCTAGCAAAAAATATTCTCTGTTAGAAATATAATATTGTATACTTAAAAATCTGCCATACTGAGCCTCTATTCAGCCAGCCTTACATCCCCCTATTTATTAACCTGCATAAATCTGATCAACACATTTCTCGATTTCTCTGTGCTTCCCTCTCTCTCCCTCCCTCTCTCACACACACACTCTAGCTCTCCCTCCCCATTTCACGCTAGTCACTCTATTACTGGATGACTTAAGAAAAATGAAAGCTTCACACCTGTCCACCTGCTATGACATGGCACATAAACAGTCACCATCTGACCCTCACATTAATCTATGACCTACTATGCTAAATATTTGCCTTAGGTTACTTTAGTGTGTTAGCAAATTAGTTACTGTTATAGGCTATAGAGAGCATTAGATAAAAGCACCTTATATCCTTGCCTGTGCTATATCAATGTAAATAAATAAATACAATAAAAATATATTAATTCTTGCCTATTCAACCAATAATTGAACATGCACACACTCAATGGTATTATGCTTATGAGAATTAGAAACACCGCGATGTATAGTAGCCTGTCTAAACAGACCTTAGACAGGGTTTTTGGTCTGGTGTAAATTGCCCCCCACTCACCCTTGGCACCAACACAGGATACAGATCAAGCACCACATGGAGCAGTTTGTTACCATACCCCATCCTACAACCACATGGAAAGTGGAGGAGGAATTTGACCTCTCAATCTAGTGGCGCAATATGGGCATGCACTTCCTGGAGTTGAAGGGCCTGCTGAAAGAGATGTTCCATGAGCTTAGATAAATTGTCCACAACAACCAGAGTCAAAATAGGTAGATGGAAATTGAACTAAAATGTCAATGCCTCCAGCATCTGTACATTGCTTTTTCCATGGAGGGGCAGCTCCGGGTAAACCATAGATTATCCAGGATGGGGGATCTCATGGCATGCTGCCTGCTATACACCATACCAGAAGAGAGGTCCACCCAACATGGACCTCCCACCCACATACCCCACCTGCTACTGGAGAGCTACAATCACCAGCATAAATTGGGCCAATATTTAAGAATCATTAACAAATTGTTTGAATCATTCAACTTTGTGTATCTCTGTTGACCATTTCTATTTAAAATTCTAAATCACAGTGACTATCAAGTACTCTTCTTTAGAGTATCACCACAATTCATTGTGAGATCATAGTTGAGTACTAAATAATACACACTGTATTATATTACTGTATGATTCGAAACATAATACAGCATTGGTAGCACTGCTTGGAGTTCAACAGGAGATAGGATCGCTTTTTGGAACACTAAAATGTAAAAGTACTAAACTGTACCTATAAAACCCTTTTTTCCTTCTTTTTTATAAAAAGAGCTTTCCAGAACTGTGTCACACTAATTAATTTTTTTTCAGTGATGATTGCTGTGTGTAGGTGAATGTGATTGCCTTTTTCTAGATGACAGTCATTGTGGTGTAATTACCAGATGAATACAATATGTAGGTACTATTCTTACTGTCAGATAACATTTTGGGAGGTTGACATTAAACTGTTATGGGAGGTTTAGGCTCACTACGCAGAGCTCTCAGGTAACACATAGCATTGGGCTAAATTGCTTACCAGTGTCACACTTAGCTCAAGAAGATTGCAGGGAACAGTTGACACATAGCTAACATTCAAAAAGCTATACACAAAAGAGTTTGATAAGGGCAGCATGTATTAGCTACATTAGGGCTTACATTGTGTTATTGGTCGTAAAAGTTCCTATGGGAGCCATGTAATCAATGTTTTCTTTAACTTTTAATATTCTTGCTTGCAATATTCCATCGTACCCTGAAATCCCAAAACTACTGCTTTTGCAGCTTCACTTTTTAAATATTATAGAAGTTTAAATTCGTAATTCTAACTGATTGGAAACTAAGCTGCAATGCTATTAAGACAGTGGCTGTTCTGATTGCTTTAATTATTGGCAATTAGGAAATTATGAATTTAGAGCTAGATATGTAAGAGGCTATAAAAGGCCATCCCTACAATCACAGGAAAACTACACAGCTTGAAATTAAATATTTCATAAAATACCATTAATTTTAGTCAATCTTACTGGTCTTAAATATAATTAAAATCAGCGATGATGGTAGTTTAAGGTGCCTGCATATTCAGAATTACTGTGTTACAGCCTTATTAAATTGCGATCCGGCCAATTGAAAAGGGCTCTATATAAGCACAGAGCATATTTTTTTACAGAAGTTATTAGTTAGTGAAGACCTTGCTTTTGGATAGAAGTTCACTAACTAAAAACTTCTGTAAAGAAAATATGCTCTGTGCTTATATAGAGCCCTATTCAATTGGCTGAATCACAATTTAATAAGGCTGTAAATCCTTAAGGCACTCAGATCTGGCTTTAAAGAAATTAACGGCACTTCAGTCTAATTTTACATCTCCAATATGTGTTCAACCGAATAATGAAAGGCTTTAAACTTTGTAAGGGGAAACTCCAGTGACAAAATAAAGTTAAAGTTTATATTTTTGTTTCTAACTGCAGGTTTTACCAAATCAATCAAGAATTACTAACGTGTGAAATGCTAAACAATGACATATTTGTTCTGTATAAATGTCTCCTGTGGAAACCACTGGAACAAATATAATTATGGAAGATTTGTCACAGAATAAGGTCCCACCGCGGATTACAAGATTTTCAGTTTTTTTACAATAAGAGGTGGAACATTCTTTGTACATTTATGGATATTTTTAGCATTTTTGACAATTTGCCATATTTCTCAAATAATACAATCCTCAATCTATTTAAGTGTTATGGCATTTAAAAACAAATACCTGCAAATTGAGATACAAATACTTTTGTGAAATGCAAATTATACATGTTAATGTTGCAATATAACAGTACATGAGCATTTATGAGAGCTTTGTAATAGTTTAGTATTGCAAACTATTTCTCAAATGAATTATTTACAAGGAAGAGCTGTAAAAACACAAAGATTTGATTGTGTATATTCCAAACAGCATGTAACACATTCATACACTACAATGACAGATGGACCATAATGCATGAAAATTGTACTGGCATAAGGGCATTTGAAGCTAAATGTCCATAATGCTGTATGCGTGTAGATTATGCAATTATAGAGAATTTACTCAGACGCTTTGAAATCAACTGGTAATTAAGGGATAATGCAAATTATTGCTGAAATCTACAAATACTGTGAAAACAGTTTAACTGTAACTTTTAAATGTTTTACTTTAATTGCATAGATTATGAAAAGTAGAATTTGCAAAAATGAATGGTGACATTTTTTTTTAGAGGCTGAGTGAGGTTTTGAGTTTGGAAGGTAAAAAAAATATTAGTAAGGTCCAGTAATATTACTTGACAGGTAGGGTAGTAGCCAAGTGGAATCACCTTCAGCAGAAGTTGTAGGGACAGACACAGTAAAATCAAAATGATTTTTTCTGATTAAAAACTAGCTTTATGACTTTTTCCCTGCTTAATAATGCCCTTAGTCAGACTTATAGATTTCACGTATTGTTTTTTTCATTACACTGTGGTCCTTTAAGTAACTTACTTTAACAAGTAATTTTTTGTTTTTGTTTAAGTAAATTACTTTGTATGTATTCAATTCAATTGAGTTGCATATCACATTGATATATCATTATGCAGAAACCTTTTATGTACAACTCCTTTGATGCATTTTGTCAGAATCTCCTTCCTTTGATTGGATACCCCAACCATGCAGTGTTTAGTCAGTCAGACATTTGGAAAACTTGAATTTCCTATTCACCTTCTAAATCAACCACAATTTCAGGCTGTGATTTAAAGGTACGATAAACAGTCTGAATTTGGTTTCCAGGATTCACTCTTCTCTACCTGTTTTATCTGGACAATGCTTTCATAAGGCATTTACAACATCAGCGTTATCCATTAGGGTTGGACGAAAAGAGAATTGTACTGAGAAATGGAGAATAATGTCTCACCAGGTCACATGGTAGCACTTGTACTTTTCGGTGTCCTGTGGTAGATCAGTGGTGGATCTAAAAACTGTGGTCAGATATATAAAAAATAATCTCTGTTGAATTATAGCCTTGATTTGTCTGGCTACAGCAGTGGTGGCTTCAGGCCTTTGACTTCCCATGTGGCTCCCAGCTTGTTATCTAGAGTGGAAGACATGACCTTCTTAAATAATACTGTCATGACTCACGTTTTTGGACCAGGGTGGAACCCCCCACCCCCCATGGTTCTACCAAGAATGGACTTACAGGCCCAAAACTCTTTTGGGGTACCCCTGGACCATTGTGGTCACTAGCACATGGGACCACTGACTTCAAGGGGTTTTACAAGGGCAAGGACTTACCCAAAAGGACTATGACATTGGGTTCAGTTATGTTTGATATCGTTTTGCGCATCAGGCCCTGATTATGTATTTGGGCTTAACAAGCTCAGTGGTTTTTGATAATATTTAAAGCAGTGATGTGAGAAGAGTGGTTTATTTAATATCACTGGCTGACATGCTTTATTTCAGTAGCAACAGTGGTTACTGCATTGCACTGTAACAATGTTTTAAAGGTAACTGACAGGAATGCATTGTTGCTAATAACTAACAAAAGTCTATAGAGGAACATATATACATTTTCATTTTTCTGCCATATTGTGCCTAGCACACTATGGCCCCTGTTTAATTGAGCAATTGTAATTTACTGGGGCCCATAATGTAGCCCATAAACTAATTTGCTATTCAATTGGTCGTTTTGCTAGCCGCAAACAATTTGCAGGTTAGAAGCTCAAAATTCCTGCGATTGTTAAATTCTTAACTCCCACCCAGCTAAGCCTTTGATCTTTCAAGCCCATAAATGCTACAATTGCAAATCACTATTCAATTGCTACAATTCTTCAAGCCCGCAATTGTTGTCTTACCCGACAATTGCAAATGTCTCAAGTTCACAAATCAGCAATAAAAAAATGATCTTTTTTATGTTTAATTTCTGTGTTATATCAATCTTGGGATTCAATGAGTAAATACATATCAGCCATCCCACATGAACTAGAATAGTATCAGCATTCATTTTTATTATTTTGTACATTGTTGGATTGAGATCTGAATGCATATCGGACTTCTAAACGCTAATTGATTGAAGTTTGACCTGACTTAATGATGACATTTACTCTTGGCTGTTTCTACATCGGTAGTTACGGCCTTTCTTAATTGATCACGGTCACGCTCCAAAATGCTACTTATAATTGTATGGTGTACGGTTTAGGCTTTCAACCCTTAAATTACTTGTTTGTTCAATTTAATCACTTTGTAACTTTTGCAAATCTCAAGCCTGAAGACTTACAGCCTGTATAACGTAAACGGAGGACTTGCAATTGAATCAGGCCCCATGTTTGTTAGTGTAACACAAAAGGCCCACACTCCAATAGGTAGTTACCTTACCACACCCTACCTTGAAGCTGATCCAGTTAGAGGAAGCAATATATTATAAAACAGTACACTAGCTTGTTAATTCCCCCCACCCCCTTAAGGGAATGTGTGTTTTGTGAATAAGGGACAGAGACATGGTGTGATTAAAAAGACAAGCAGATTATGTTAATATTGAATAGGCACAGATCCTGGTTGCAGTGGTGTAGTGACCACATGTGACCCTGGTAGGTGCAGTGCATCATGCTTATTCTAGACTATGGCATTACCCCCTTTAGGTATCCACTTTTTCCCACATGCCGCTTGCTCTCCCGGGATCCACCCACATCACACCCATGCACAGTCTTTCCATTTCTGATTGTGCTCTGTGTATGAAATAAAGCTTTGTTATACCATTGTAACGGTCTCAGTCACTAATGAGCCCTAGTTACTATGCAATAGATCAATACATATATCAATAATAATAGTAATAATAGCATTATTTTTTATATAATCTTTTACTGAAATTTTATAAAAATTTTACAAAACAGAGATATCATCCCATCTTCATTTAATACAATTTTTTTATCACACCCTCTCATGAATATGCCTCATAATAATTCTAAAATTTCTATCCTCCAAGAGGTTAAAGGTTCATTAAATGGTAATATATTCAAAGACACTGTAAAATAATAATAATAAAATAAGGAAAAAAAAAGAAAAAAAAGAGTGGAAAAGAGGTAAAGAAAAAAGCAAATTTTCAGAAGGGAGATCGCCTCGTGGGAATTCAACTCAAGGTTTGTGCATGGAGGGAACAAAATGATCCCTGTTATGTGCTTATATGGTCCACAAAGACCATCTTAATTTATTTTTAAATTGTTTATCTCTATTGTAACTAATGAAATCCAGTTCCCTTTGTGCATTTCTATCAACTCCTTCTTTTAGCTCCTCTAATTTTTCTACCATCAAGATATTAACTATCATGTGAATGTTAGTCTATGAGATATTTTCCTGAAAAAAGTGAAATAGAATAATTTCTTGTGACAATTCTAACTGTAATGTAATGACTTTAGAAATTTGAGTAATAAAGTTAACCCAAAAAGCTTGAATAATTGGACATGACCACCACATATGTTTGTGTGATCCTATCTCCTTCAGACATCTCCAACAATTACCTGAATGATTTTGTGGGTTAATCAGGGCCATTTTCTTTGGTCTAATGTACTATCTTTGTATTATTTTAAACTGGAATTACACTTAATATATTCTTCAGTGATATTAAACGCTCTTTGCCAGATCTTCTCATCCCATTCCTTTTGAAAGTCTTGTTCCCATTTTATCATTCTTACAGATTTTATATTTTCAGTTAATAGTTGTATATTTATAAGACAGTTAGTTATAGTTTGCTTCCTTTTAATATCACATAATGATACTTCGAAATCTGTTACGTTTCTATTTCCCACTAATTTATAACTAGAGTTCAGAATAGCAGTATATATATATATATATATATATATATATATATATATATATATATATATACATGTTAACAATTAACCAGTTCTCTTTTTGTATCTTTTTTTCCTTAAAGATAAATTTAAATGTTTTCATATTATCTCCTTTATATAGGTCTTTTATGGTTTTTATACCATAATTCACCCACTCAACTGACAGAAAAGTTAATAATTCCTTAGATATTTTATTTATTGGAGAAGCAGGTGATGGAAATTCGATTAAGTTTAAACTTTTATTCAGTCCATGCCAGCAGTTAATGAATACTCTGGGGATCTTTGGTAATGTAATATCCCCCCCCCCCCCATATGCTTTATCCCAAAATACAGTTGATAGATCTACCATTGGTGACAGCTCTCTCTCAATTGTCAAACATTTTGGGACATCATGCGCAATATCATATTTCAGGATGTGGGTTAAAGCAATTGCTTTAGAGTATTCGATAACATTAGGTGCTGCCAACCCACCTCTAGAATATGCTTTTGTTGTAACATCTTTTTTAATTCTAGGCTTTTTATTTTTATATATAAAGTTGTCTATTTTATTCTGTAACTCATTTAATCTATAAGTAGGGATTTTGAGAGGTATACTTCTCAGTATATATGTGATTTTCGGGAGCACCATCATTTTTATCGCTGATATTCTTCCTGACCATGGCAAATTGAGTTTCCTCAAATTTTACATTGTATTATTCATATTGAGATTTAATATCTCGAGATTATTTTTTATTAAATTATTCAGGTTTGGAGTAAATTTTATGCCTAAGCGTTTAAATGCATTTTCATACCAATTAGATCCAAATTTATCTTTCATTTTTCATTTTTCATTTATTCCCAGATTCATTACCATGACTTCTGATTTTGGAATGTTTGATTTACAATAAGAAACCTTGCTTTAAGCATTTATAATTTTATGTAGTTCATATAAAGATTTTGTAGGATTTGTAAGAGTAACCACTAGGTCATCTGCATAAGCAGTAACTCTATTATTAAAAGAGCCAGTTATTATACCGTCTATCTCTCTACTTGTCCTAATAGCTTCTATCAAAGCTTCAATAATTAGTACAAAAATAAGTTGGGAAAGTGGACACCCCTGTCTTGTTCCGTTCAGTATTGAAAAGGCATTGGCGTTTGTATATTTAGCTTTTACTGCTTGTGAACCAAACTCTCCCAAACCATATTTAACCAAAACTAAGTCAATAAAGTCCCAATTCACCCTATTGAACGCTTTTTCTGCGTCCATTGATAGGGCTACTAAAGGGACTTATTGCATAATCGATGATGTTAATTAACCTCTGGGTATTATCTATAGATTGCCTCCCCTTTATAAATCTGGTTTGTTCAAAATAATTAAATCTTTCATAAAGGGATTTAGTCTTTTTGCTAAAATGCTCAAATAGATTTCGGTATCCGTAATCAGTAATAATAGCATTAGATATCATATTATTTTATTATTATTATTGTTTATTTTTAATGCGCCAACATATTCTGTAGCGCTGTACATAAGATAAGTTCCAGGCAAAGGTAAATACAAAGCAAAACATAACAAAGCAAGGAGGGCCCTGTCTTTGAACATATAATAATATATATCATATATAATAATAATAGAGGGTTAATACATATGATACTGTGGAGTATCAACATTCCTCTGAGGGCCTGATAACAATATGACAGGTGATACTGTAGTGGGTTGCCAGTTCCTTCTCTAGTGGACTGTGATTTGTCTGATGTCTCTGCTATGACCGGCCCAGCTAGAGTGACCCTACATGGTATAGCTCAAAGCTTCATTGAAGTACACAAGCACCTTCACCAGCACCGCTTAGCAATGCTGAAGGGGACCAGGGAAACATACACCATACTAATCTACTCTAACCCATCAGGAGGGGCCGCAAAAACACATGTAGGCTGTGCATAGGCACATGGATCAACAGCCAACTCACCTCCATCATGGGTGATCTCTGCTACGCCAATCCTGGAAAGTCTGGAATGAAGCTGTAGGGCCATTTTCGGTGGGCAGGTATAGACGAGGTTAGACAAATCACAGTACACTAGAAGGAACTGGCAACCCACTCCAGTATCTTTGGCATGCAAACCTTGTGGAAAAGCACAGGCAGAGAACTAGCCAAATGTGCTACAGTCCATAGGGTCACAGAGAGTCAGACACGACTGAAGGACTGAACAACAAATAATAAAATGTTCCCCTAGTACTTGATATATGTGATGTGCATTAGAGCCTCTGTGAGTGAGAGTTAATATGGCATCAGTTTCATGTTTTTGTGTTGCAATTTAATCAGGTAGTGTGTCTTTACTTGCTTTATGCATGTTGCAGCATGCCTTTTCATACTGGCATATGCATAACCATTACAACATATGATGAAATAATAATTATTTAAAATGCCTATTTTGTATTTTGGGATTGTTGTGCAAGCAATTGTAATGCCTTTCCATGCTTTCCCCATATTTTAAAGTCCACTGATGTGTTTTATATTGTCTTTTAGAGTGTTGAGAACTTGTCTGCAAACCCTTTGCGGGTCCTATTTGGAGGCCGTAATATTTTTGACTCCATTTGCTGGTTACGGGTTTGAACGCCAGTGCGTCTTTGGGAAAGTGTAGGAACTTAATAGCGATTTGCAAACGTTACATTTATGGGCTTGACAGACCAAAGGCTTTGAGCCAACGGAGTTCCGATTTCAAGAGTCCGTACATTTTTTCCGCCTGTAACCCGCAGATCATTTGCGGGTAGCTTTAAGAGGCCAATTTAATAGCCGTAAGTCTATCGAGCTCCACTACGGGCTACGGGTTTACATGTTGGGGGAATTTAATAGGGCTGCTAGAGTATTAACTGTTAATATTCTCTATGTACCCCTCCAGGAGTACACTGGAATCATATAGTACCCATACAGGTCTCTCACACTAGATGGCTAGCAATAGTACAAGAGGCTGCCCATATCCCAAGAGCACAACCAAGCACATGTCACTAAAAGTTTAAACACTTGAATATCAACATGTTAAAATACTGTATCACTATGGCAGTCAGGTTTGCAATTCTCTACAAGAGCTTAGATGTCATCACACCCACTCAGACTTACTGTCTCTGACTCTCAGTGAGCTAACTACCTCCTACAGGTTTATAGAGGGGAAGGAAGGATGGATGGACACATTAATAACTCTCTTCAACTTGGAGACTCCTAAGCCCAGGGAGGCATAGCCCTGACATCATCCTTGTAACATGAATAACATTTGGGACATTTAATACACTGCTCGGAGTGGCCAATGCCTCGTTAACCTAAGACAGTGCCTCGACCAGTTTAGCTACTGTAATGGATAAATAAGTTGAGCTTTTACCAATAAAAGTGTGCTGTGATTGGATATTCAAGGTTTGCATTGTATTCTAGAGGAAAGGCTTTTTATTATTTTGTATCCTGAAATGCTGCTGGGCTCCAAAGAAAGGGTCTTTAGGTTCCTCCTGTGATCCTGGGTTTCTGATCTCCATGACTGTGGTCCTGATTGAATGCCAGGTGCCAAAAAACACAGACCCTCACCATCCTGGGCGGGATTTCTGTAACAGGTTTTGGGGGGAATCTAGCCCACTGCCCTGGGTTGTGACAAATACATTCCAGTATAAATCTCTAAACTAGTAAATCATACTTTCTTGCACTCCACAATACACATCCGTATTATCTATACTGCTATTACCTATTTATCCACCTTGTTTTTGTTGTGCATAAAACAAAAAGCAAAAAAATAACATTGGGCAATTATCTTTAGGACTAAGGGCCATGTGGTCCTTCAAGTAAAATGTGTCTCTTTTCTCAGGACTACAGACTCTATGCAAGGTAAAGATATTTGCAGAGGACAAATATCCCCTTATGTGTCTGAAGTATAAAGCCTTGTCACTTTGGGAAGTTCTTTGGTTTTCTGTAGAAATGTAAATGAATGCTGTTCACTAAACTCTTTTATGTTATCAAAATAGTTTGTTTTATTGCAATGTGAATGTGAGAAATGTCTTAACTGATTTACAGTCTGAATACCATGTGATCATGATACATTAAATATACATTGTGTTTCTTTAAGTCCACTTCCCTTTTAAAACATCCAACTTACATTAATGTATTACAATTAGTTGTCATTAAGCCAGAGCGATACTTTATTCGTGTTTTATAGTTGTTAGAATTACAGTACCTTAGAGAATTCCTTTGTGTTTGGTTTAGCTGTCAGAAATGCCTTAAATCCTGTTGCCAAGACTACCAAGAAAAAGCTGAAACAAGTTGGTGATGGTTTGTAACTGCTTTGTATCTAGAATGCAATTCAGATTGAAGATCCAGTTTAATAAGCCAATTTAATAACTTTCTTGAATGGAAACAGCAAGATTTGTTAATAATGCAGCATTTCCATATTCAATAGGCACTGAAGAAAATGGTGTAAACTCTTATCATATCATGTTTATCTCAGTTTAAATGCTGCACAATTTATTCATCTTTATGTGAAAGCAGTACATTTATATCCTCCTTTCATTTTAATTCATTCAGTGTGTAAATCCAAAAAAGCTTAAAATTTAAAGAATAACATTTATGAAGATATTGTGTGTTTGTTTTTAGGATGTGAAGTGCTTGTTTTAGATATTATGTTACCACCACACTTTAAAGACAAGGAGGTTTTTACTAAATTATATACTCACTAAGATTTGTCTGTCTCACTATGGAGGTAAGTCATCTCTAGCAGGTTATCATCACATATATAGTTGTGAGCGTACGAGTTGTTGCTAACGCTGCGGGCTCGCGTAGCGAGCCCGCGGCCCTCGCGAAGCGAGGGCACTGTGCCAGGTTCTCAGTTGCTGGCATGGAGCGCCGAAGGCGCTCCTTGCCAGCAACTGAGGACCCTCGCGAAGCGAGGGCCTCAGTTGCTGGCTTGGAGCGCCACAGGCGCTCCATGCAAGCACCTGAGGACCTCGCAAAGCGAGGTCTTCAGTTGCAGCAACTGCGACCCTTGCAAAATTCACAACACAAATTCCCAACCCAAAGAACTGCGAATCTCGCAAAGTTCACGTCGCAACACATTACGACAATCGCAAACAACATACGACACACGTTCACACACATTACGGCCTCGCAACACTCGGACACAACTCGCGAACATTACAAAATTAAAAACACAATACATACACACAGCACATACATAAAAACCTTACCTACACAAACAGGAAGCACCCAGGACCTCAAAAATTCAACTTACAACTTAATTGCACTCAAAATAAAAGAGTTTAGACACTAAATAATTTGTTAAGCGACACAAAAAATGGCCGACGAATAAAACGAAAACGAGGCTACACACGCAATCACCATACGAGACACGTTACCACTCATTACGACCTCGCAAACATCGGACGCAACACGCCGACATACAAACATTTAAAACTTAAGAAAGACACACAACAAACACATAAAAAGCTTACCTACAGCAAGAGGAACCATCATGCACCTCAAAAAAAAAAGTTACACCTACATTTAAATCAAAATAAAACATTTTAGACACTAATACCATCGCTAAGCGAGAGAAAAAATGGCCGACGAACAAAACGAAAACGAGGCTTCAGACGTAACTACACTTCACTTACTCGCAATAATGAAACACATACTATGCGGAACGCATCACAATCATATTAAACACAATTTTGAACAGTAATACGCAGAAAATGGCGGATGGAACGCAAATTGTAAGCTGGAACGCAAATAGCGCATGCGTATTGCGTTCTAACGGTCTCACTTTCCAGAACTTTCTACAAGTTTATAAATACTGCCTATTTCACACAAAAAAATACATTTCTCCTCAGGTGATGAACGGAGTAACTTCTGAGATAACTGCTGCTTTTACTTGAGAAGACAATTCTTTACTAATTTACTACTTTGCATTGTGCAAATTACAACTGAGAGGTAAGCTATAATATATTACATTTTATTGTCGGGACAGGTCAAACAAATAAAAAAATAAACTAGGATTTATGTAGTGACATATATGGCACATTTATGTGTATAGGCTCACAAAAAAAATACGGTTCATTTAACAAAACAACAAAAAACCATAATTCTATATTAAACAGATGTTTATGTATAGTGACATGTGACACGCACATATATGTCTATAATGTATAGTGACATCTGACACGCACATATATGTCTATAATGTATAGTGACATGTGACACGCACATATATGTATAGAATGTATAGTGACATGTGACACGCACATTTATGTGTATTGCCCCTGCATAGTGACATGTGACACGGACATATATGTGTATCATGTATATTGACATGTGACACACACATTTATGTGTATTGCCCCTTCATAGTGACATGTGACACGGACATATATGTGTATAATGTATAGTGACATGTGACACGCACATTTATGTGTATTGCCACTGCAACAAATCTAGCTTAAAACAAAATCAGTAAACAACTACATTTAAATGACATTATATGTCATGTATACTGATATGTCACACGCACATATATGTGTATCATCTATAGTTACATCTCACACACAGACATTTATGTGTGTTGGAAAAAAAAAATATAAGGTTAATTTAACTATTTAAATATGAGTCATGTATACTGATATGTCACACGTACACAAAATAATTACATTAAACTATGGAATGTGCTTCATGTATGTGACATATGTGTGTAGCCCCCAACAAAAAATAAGGTCAATTGAAAATAATTACAGAAGTATATTTAAATGACATTAATTTACTGCAATTCAATAGATCATATAAAGCTGAATCTTTCTATTTATTTTAATATTCAAACAGACTCTGCATCAACAGCGTCACTCAACAATTTGCACCGTGCACTGTGAAGCACAATCCCTTTTAAAGAACACCAACAAAGAAGAAGAGGTAATATACAACAAGACATTACATGCTCAAAAGGCAATGCTTTGCTAGATGAAAAATTATAAATATACAAATAACTATTTAAATTTCTTTTTCAAACAGACACTACAAGAAGACCGGCGGATTAAGATTGGCAGGAGGGGACCCTCTGACATTCGACACTTCAATCAAGGTAAAGTATTAAGTATAAAAAAGAAAGAACCATGAGCCCTTTTCAATTGCGACTTGCTCAATTGAATAGGGCTCTATATAAGCACATAACATATTTTTTATACAGAACTTTTTAGTTACTAAAAACTTTGCTCAATAAATATGTTATGTGCTTATATAGAGCCCTTTTCAATTGGCAAAATTGCAATTCAATGAGGACATATATATGTTTAATGGCCAAGGGCCTCACTCAAATGTGATTTGCCCATTTCAATAGGGCTCTATATAAGCACAGAGCATATTTTTTAAAGGAACTTTTTATTTAGTGAACACGTTGCTTTTGGATACAAGTTCACTAAATACAAAATTCGGTAAAAAAATATGCTCTGTGGTGATATTGAGCTCTATTCCATTGGTCAAAACACAATTGAATGAGGAGCTGACAATATAACAAATGCAGTAACCAAAGGCCCTCATTCAAATGCTATTTTGGACAATTTAATATGGCTATAAATAAGCACTTTTAGGCCCTTATTCAATTGCCATTTTGCTAATTCTATAGGGATCCAAATAATCACATAACATATATTTTTTAAATAACTTTTTGTTAGTGAAAACCTTGCTTTTAGATAGATGCTTAATAAGTAAAAAATTCTTTAACAAATATATGTGATGTGCTTATTTAGAACTCTATTCAATTTTCAACATTGCAATTCAATGACGGCCTTAGAGTACTATTACATTGTAAAAAATGCAATTGAATGAGGGGCAAACTATGCAACATATGCAACATATGGTACACACTATGGCCCTCATTCAATTGCAATTTTGCCAATTTAATAGGGGTCTAAATAAGCACATCACATATATTTTTTAAAGAAGTTTTTAGTTATTAAGCATCTATCCAAAAGCAAGGTTTTCACTAACTAAAAACTTCTTTAAAAAATATATATTATGGGCCTCATTTAATTGCAATTTGGCCAATTGAATAGGGCTCTAAATAAGCATATAACATATATTTTTTGAAGAAGTTTTTAGTTGGTGATTGACTTGCTTTTGGATAGATGCTCACTAACTAAAAACTTCTTGAAAAAATATATGTTATGTGCTTATTTAGAGCCCTATTCAATTGGCCAAACTGCAATTGAATGAGGGCATATGTGCTTATTTAGAACCCTATTCAATTGGCAAAATCGCAATTGAATGAGGGCCTATGGCCCTCATTCAATTGCAACTTGGCCAATTGAATAGGGGTCTAAATAAGCACATAACATATTTTTTTTAAAGAAGTTTTTAGTTAGTAAATATCTCTCCAAAAGCAAGATTTTCACTAACTAAAAACTTCTTTAAAAAAAATATGCTATGTGCTTATTTAGAGCCCTATTCAATTGGCAAAATTGCAATTGAATGAGGGCCAAAGGCCCTCATTCAATTGCAATTTGCACAATTGAATAGGGCTCTAAATAAGAACATAACATTTTTTTTTAAAGAAGTTTTTAGTTACTAAAAATCTATCCAAAAGAAAGATTTTCAATGACTAAAAACTTCTTTAAAAAAATATGCTATGTGCTTATTTAGGGCACGATTCAATTAGCCAAATCGCAATTGAATGAGACCCAAACTGCTACACACATAACAGAATTGGAACAAATCACACAAACACATAGCAAAATAAATTAACTTTCTTATTCAATGTTTAACAACCTATAAGCCTTACAAAGAAGCAAAAATAACAATAACAAAAGTGTTGCGCACCTAATAGCATTGTACAAAAAATCACACAAACACATAGGAAACTACATTAACATTCTTCTTTAATGTTTAACAACCTATAACCAGTACAATCAAGAATAAATAACTTTGCACAAGTGGTGTGCACAAAACAGGATTGTCAAAAACTAACACAAACACATAGCAAACTACATTAATTATATTATTTCATGTTTCACTAACTATAACCATCCCAATAAAGGTTAAATAAGTATACCACAAGTGGTGCGCACAAAACAGGATTGTACAAAAACTAACATAAACACATAGCAAAATAAATTCAGATTCTTATTTAATATATCACAACCCACAAGCCTTACTAAGAACCTTAAATAAGGATAACAAAAGTCGTGGGATTGTACAGAAAGTAAAAAAAAAAAATAGAAAAAAATAACCATAACTGATACAATACAGTCAAATTCATACATTTTTTACTTATTTAAAAGACATTTCACTCAAACAACATTTTCTATTTTATATTACAACAGATACTGCGTGAAGACAATCGGACGAGGACTTTCTCCACAGGACCGGACCATCGGACAAAGACTTTCAACACAGGACCAGACCAGCAGACGAGGAATTTCAACACAGGACCAGACCATCGGACGAGGACTTTCACCAAAAGGACCACAACATCGGACGAGGGCTACCGTCACAGGACCACAACACCGGACGAGGGCTATCGCCCCAGGACCACACCATCGGACCAGAACTTTCAACAGAGGACCAGACCATAGGACCAGGATTTTACACAAGGGACCACACAATCGCCCGAGGACTTCCAACAGAGGACCACACCATTGGACAACGATTTTGAACCGAGGACCAACAAACATTCGGATTTAAATCACACTTCAACCAAGGTACAGTATAATAAGTACTAAAGTATAAAACTAAAGAAACTGCTTTCAGTTGCATCCGTGTCAACAGAAAAATAAAAAAATTAATTTACTATCTCCCTTATTCTATTTAAATTGCTACTATGCAATAAATAGCTCAATAACCACATCACTTTTTTTTTTAGCAAAGAAGTTTTGCAGTGGTAAATATCTATCCACAAACAACGTTTTTAATAAATAAAACCATTATTTTAAAAAAATATGTTACATGCTTATTTACAGCAGTATTCCATTGGCCAAATTCTTAGCCAGTGAGGACAGGAATTATAAATTTAACTAAATATAAATGATACATTAATGATTTGCCTTTTATTTCACCAATTGTGCACAAGAATCTTTAACAGGAATTACAAATTAAAATATACACAATTACATTTATTTTTTTTCCTTTACAGATTAATATGGCTGATAACGAGACCAAAGAAGAGAAGAAAAGACATCAAACTAGAGAAAGACAAGAGAGATGGGCCACCCAGCAGACACCGGAGGAGAAAGAAATTCGACGAGAAAAAGAACGCAAAAGACTTGCAAATAAAAGAATATCAGCTGCAAAAATGAAAGATACAACCAAAAAAAATAAAAAGATAATAAAGCATTTACAAACTGTTCCTAAAACATCAGATGACATTTTACAAGATACCAGTCAAGACAGACCAAAAAAAGCAACTACAAAAACAAAGCATTTACAAACTCTTACTAAAAACTTACAGGACACTTTTCAACAAAACAAGGACAACATATACCAAGAAAATCCACTAAAAAAACTAAACATTTAGGGCCTCATTCTATTAGTGGCCGTAAATCGGCCGTAAGGCTGCGATTCCTTGCGGGGGTTCTGTTAACTCGCGATTCTATTATACAGCCCCGCAAGGATCTCCTCTTACGGCCGGCCGCATATCTTGAAACCGGCCGTAAGCTGTGAAATATAAAAACTCAAAAATAAATTCAAGCCTGCACTGTACAGCTCTGTAAATGCTAGGGATCATATTGGGGGACATGAGGATTAAAAGGAACCCACTCTCAAGCTTGCACATCAGCCCAAACCCAAGTTCAAATTAACTGTTTATTTTCCGGCTGCGGTGTGGGCATGTCTGAGGTGCTCCAAGCACTCTGGACTTTTTACATGGATATTTTACGGATATTAAAAATAAAATATTTTACGGATTTCAGTATAGGATAATTATGTGCTATTTTTTCTAACACCTAACATCCCTTTATAGTCTTCTCAAAGTGCAGGAAGGCTTTATTTGAGCTATTTTATGTGCTTAATTGGTGCTAGCGGGACCTCTTTCCTGCAAGTAAGCAGCGGCTCGTTTTTAGCCTTGCAGAGAGGTTTCCCGGAGCAATTGAATTGCAAAACTCTTGCGGCCGTTTTAGATAAAAGGCTTTCCTCTGGCGCGAGCGGCTGCAAGAGATAGCAAGGCACCGGCCACAAGCCTGCCGGAGCCTCCGGCCGTTAATAGAATGAGGCCCTTAGAACCTGTTGTTGAAAAATTTCATGACTTTTCATCTGATGAATATGAAAGTCAACATCCGATATGCTTTGCAAATTGTCCTTTACTCAAGTCTTTAGCAGTAGAGGTTCATAGTTGTGGGGACATGAGTACTCAATGTCAATTTTGTGAGGCTTATTATTTTAAACAGGAGAGACCCAGAGATGGACAATTTATTAGTTGTTGTCAAAAAGGAAAGTTCAAATTTCCAGAAAGGAAACAATTTCCAACGTATTTACAAAATATTATGACTGAACCTACTTTTCCAAATTACAAAAATTTTAAGACAAACATAAGATCCTACAATAGTGCCATATCATTTGCATCTATGGGGGCAACATTGGCTGCTAATGTACCAGGACATGGTCCTTACTGTTTTAAAGTCCAAGGACAAATTTATCATCGGACTTCACATTTACATCCAGAGGAAGTAGAGCAAAGAAAATTCGCTCAACTATATGTCCTTGATACAATGGAAGCTGTTGACCAACGTATGCAGATGGAAGAAAATAAAAAATGCTTACCCAGTGTTTTCATAGAGCTAAATAACATTATGGACAACAATCCCTACAGTAAAGCTTACAAAAAATTGGCAGAAGTAGAAAATGAACAACTACTTCATGCACAAAGACATCAATTACCCATGCCAAAGGTTAATATGGTGCTTAAAAGAGACAGACATACTGATAAACGTCGTTATAACTTGCCAACATCAAATGAGGTTGCAATGGTCTTTCAGAATGATGAAGGAGAACCACCATTTCAAAGAGACATTAGAGTATATCCCAGAAATGAGGAGCAACCATTTATTAATATTAATATCTTAAGTCCAAATTTAGATCCAATGACATATCCCATCTTTTTCCCACATGGAGAAGCAGGTTGGCAACCAAAATTAACCCTTTCCCAGTTACCCAAATGCTAAAGCCAGAATCCGAAATAATGTTTCTATGCTTGAATTTAAAGTTGCTCAAATTGCCATTAGAGATGAATTTAATCCAATTTTATGTGGTGGAAAACTAACACAACAATGGATTATTGATTCATATTTGCAAGTTGAGGCAAATAATTTAAACTTTATCAAATATCAACAAGATAAACTACGTGTAGAACAATATTGTGGACTCATGGACTATGTTGCTGACGTGGCTACAAGCAGAGACATGACAGCTGGCAAAGCCATCATTTTACCATCTTCTTTTCAAGGATCTCCTCGAAATATGAGAGAAAGATACAATGATGCTATGGCTATTGTGACAAAATTTGGAAAACCAGATTTATTTGTGACATTTACATGTAATCCACAATGGCCAGAAATGAATCAAAATCTACTTCTTGGACAAAGTGCTTCAGATCGACCAGATTTAGTAGCCAGAGTTTTTAAAATCAAATTAAATGAATTAATACGTGACTTCATTATAAATCAGTTATTTGGCAAATGTCTTGCTTATGTATATACCATTGAATTTCAAAAAAGAGGCCTTCCACATGCACATCTTCTCATAATACTTCAAGAGAAAGATAAATTAGATACTTCGGACAAAGTGGATGCAGTCATAGTTGCTGAACTACCAGATCCAGAACTATATGGTAGACTATATGAGATTGTTACTCATCGCATGATTCATGGACCCTGTGGAGACCTTAATCCACAATCACCATGTATGGAAAATAATCAATGTTCCAAAGAATTTCCAAAAGATTATAGAGACAAAACATATGCAAATTGTGATGGATATCCACTTTATAAAAGAAGAGAAGGAGATAGTGCCATTATTCGTGGAAAAAAAGTGGACAATAGATATGTAGTACCCTACAATCCACATTTACTCATGAAGTACAACGCCCACATCAACGTAGAAGCCTGCACTTCCATCAAATCCATTAAATATGTCTACAAATATATTTACAAAGGTTACGATGCAGCTACTGTAGTCGTCAAAAGTGCAGACAACCCTGAAAGTAGTGAGTTAGTACATGATGAACTTGCATCTCATGTAGATGCTCGCTATGTCAGTGCGCCAGAAGCTATGTGGCGGCTTTTAAAATTTGAAATGCATGATAGATAACATACAGTATATAGGTTAGCAGTACATTTGCCACAACGACATTTAGTCTATTTCCATGCTGGAAATTAAATGAATGCATTGGCCCAAAGTGAAGATCGTCACACTACACTAACTGCATGGTTTGCATTAAATTCCACTGATGCTGAAGCAACACAATACTTATATATTGAAATTCCATATCACTATGTTTTTGTGAATGGATAATGGACAGCAAGAAAAACCAGAGGCAATAAAATAATTCCACGAATTTACACAGTCAGTCCAAGAGATGTTGAACGTTTTTGCTTACGGATATTACTTTTAAATGTTCCAGGAGCACAAAGTTTTGAACAATTAAGAACTGTTAATGACATTGTATATGAATCCTTCCATTTAGCTGCAAGACATAGAAACTTACTCGCTGATGATACAGAGTGGGAAAGATGTTTAGAAGAAGCAGCACAATGTCAAATGCCACGACAGATGAGAGAACAATTTGCTTTTATTTGTATCTTCTCAAAAACTCCAAATGCATTAGCTTTGTGGGAGCCTTTTAAAAGTAATATGGCTGAAGACTTTATGCGACGATACAATGAACCCATTGCACACTTAAAAGCGTTAATGGAAATTCAAGAAGTCTTTTTAACTCATGGATTAAGTTGTGCAAATGTCTTATAGATGACATTAACTTTGAAGACTATGACATTCAACTACAAGCAGAAAGAACAGAAGAAAGACTTGCAACTTTAAATACACTACAATTGCAAGCATTTCATGCCATTAAAAATGCTATAGATGATGACATGGTGACAGAGCGTTATTTCTATCTTGATGGACCTGGCAGATCAGGAAAAACATATTTGTACAATTTATTAATGAGTTCAGTACGAGCACAAGGAAAAATAGCAATGGCGTTTGCCACTACTGGAATTGCTGCACTTTTATTAGAAGGTGGAAGAACTGTTCATAGTGGATTTAAACTGCCAGTGCCTATTTTAGAAAATTCTGTGTCAGATATTCGCATGACATCCTTACAAGCAAAGAAATTGAAGAAATGTAAATTAATTATAATACATGAGGCCACAATGATGTCATGCTATGCCCTCCAATGTATTGACCGTTTGCTTTGTGAAGTCATGGATAATATTTTTCCATTTGGTGGAAAGGTAATGTTGTTGGGTGGCGATTTTAGACAAACATTACCTGTCGTTGTACATGGAAATCGAACAGACATTATTGAAACATGTATAAAGTCAAGTACAGTATGGAAACATTTTACCCATCTTCAACTGCAACAAAATATGAGATCAGAAGGCCAAACTGATTTCAATGATTGGCTTATTAAAATTGGAGAAGGCAGAACAGAAAAAATACTACATTTACCTGACGACACTGTAGAGATCCCACCTCATATGATTTGTCAACAAGATATTATATCGGCTATATTTGAAGGGAGCATAAATAACGAAGAATATTCCGAGCTTGCCAACCAAGTTATACTGACGTGTAAAAATAAAGATGCATTAATACTCAATAATGAAATCTTAAAAAAAATGAATGCACCACAAAGAAATTATCACAGTGCTGATTCTGTACTTGCTGATGACAATGAAAGTCAGGCAAACTTTTCAACTGAATTCATTAACTCTTTAACTCCTTCTGGAATGCCACCACATATTTTGCAGCTAAAGAAAGGTGCAATTATCATGTTACTGCGAAATATGAACCCCAAAAAAGGCCTATGCAATGGCACAAGATTAATTGTTCAACAATTAAAGGACCATTTTATAGATGCTGAAATTTTAACTGGGACCCATAAAGGAGAGAGAGTTTTCATACCAAGAATAGATTTAGCACCAAGTGAAAGTAGTCTCCCTATTATATCAAAGAAGACAATTTCCCATTAGTATGGCATTTGCCATGACCATTAATAAATCACAAGGTCAAACTTTCAAATCTGTGGGTATTTTCTTGGAAGAACCAGTTTTTGCACATGGTCAATTGTACGTTGCGTTGTCACGCTGCAAAAATCCACAGGCTATTAAAGTTTACATTGAAAACAATGAAAGTCAAGGTGATTTATTAGAAGATGGACGTATTTTTACTAAAAACATTGTCTACTATGAAGTACTATAACTTTGCAGGATACAAACTAAAGCCATGCAAACATTTTGGAAAAACATTCAAAAATACAAAACAATTGGTTGTTTAATTCAGTCATAATTAATGGAAGTCATGTTTATGGATAATTCGCCTCACAAAATACTTGCCTTGCATTTCTATGAAAAATTATGTTAAAATGTTAAGTCACTATGTTAATGTTTCTAATGTTACAAGTTTAAAAACAATATTTTCAAGTTATTTCATTCAACATATTACAAAGTTCATGTTAAGAGCTCAAGCACCTTTTAAGTCACAATGTAAATATTCTCTGTTATCTTAAGATTACTACCTACATTAATGTTTATCGCCAGTTTATGTGCTCAGTAATGAATTACTTTAATTACGTACGGTTTAAGGAGAGTTTTTACTGTATGCCTTCCTCTACATTCAATGTATATTAAACTTAACAATTATTCTGATACAAATTGCATGTTAATACTGATTAATTTAAAGTTAAACTGTTTTTACATTCAAATGTTAATACTTTTAATTCAAAATTATGTTACAAAATGTATTTACTATGTTCCTGTTTATAATGTTCAAAATTAGACAAATGTTTTGCAAAACTTCCAAAGTTACATAAAAAATAAAGTTCAATTTTAAAAATATATACTTTCAAGGTTATTGCTTACATATATTTTAAACTTCATGTTAAAATTCGGCACGTTTCAAAAAGTCTTTTTACTTTTTACTTTCCTCTGGATTCTATGTATATTAAAGTGAACAATTCTTCAGATACAAATTTCATTTTAAAAAACCATTACATCAACGTTTTACAAAAATACATGTTCATATCACAATACTTACAAGGGTCAAAAATATATTTAAATAACTAAACAACTTCACAAACATATACATCACATTGCCGTCATTTCGCTAGTATATAATAGTTGTCAAACTGCGATTTGTCGTCACGCTTGTGCGAGCCTTGCAAAGCGAGGTTTGCCGTTGAGGCATTTAAAAACGCGGGATTTAGCCTGCAAGCAGTTAAACGTGAAAAAAAAAAACTGATCTCAGGGGCAAAAAAAAAACGACCTCGCAAAAATACAAATTTAACGGCCGAATCTCAGTAATCGAAAAACAAGAATAAAAAAAGAAATAAACATAAAAACACACTTACGCAGGGGAAAACGGCAGGCGCCTGGGAGTGAGGTTGCACGTGAATTTAAGCCAAAATTGCTGAGTTTCGGCTAAACGAGAAAAAAAATGGCGGACAAAAAAATTAAAATTAGGCTAAAGGAGAACGAGGCAAGCAAATCAACGCCAGGCACATACGAGTTAGCCAGGAACATAGAAGATACAAAATATATCATTACAACGGATGGAAAATGCTCGCGAGCCAAGTAAAAAAATATCTGCAATTTTACAACATTAACTTGCAAATAATAACATTACAATGTTACGGTTTGGCCGGGCAGACGGAGCCTATTTAAATTGCACACTTGGCACATTGCTGACACTTTTTCCTCAGGGCAGCAACAGTCCAACTGTACATTTACAGATGCAGGAAAAAAGTGAAAAAGTGATTGTTAGCTCTTCAGGATATTGATTGCAGCATATTAAATATAAATACTGTAGGTAAAGTATATTAATTTACTTATTCATATAAATTTATTAATTCACTGTACTAAATACATTTTATATTTTACACTGTACTTATATATCTGTCTTCACGATGAGCGCCGAAGGTGATCGTTGCAAAGCAGGAAACTTGAAGTACACAAGGGGAGAGGCTCACAATGAGTGCAGAAGGTCCTCAGAGGAGCAAAAGCTTTACATTGTGTGGCAAACAGCATTGCCATGGCTTAAAATTATATTGCCATCACTTTTGACTGGCAAGTCGCTAGTCTTATTCATTTAAGTGAGATAACATCAGCTTTAAAAAATATACTCTATAAAGTAACATACGAACTGGAGATATTTAACTTAAAGGACCACTGTATAACTTTTTAAAACATACTACCTGTGTAGGCCTGCATCTCTGATCAAGCACTACATGTCTTCCTTTGCTGCTGAGTCACTTTAAGAGGCTTCTATGATTATTATTGGCTTGTGTTGGTCCAAGCTCTGTGAGTGAGCCCATGAGTAGCTTGGTGAAAAACAAGGCGAGGCGAGCAGTGGAGGCAACGAAACACATGTAACTTAGCCAGACAGGAAGTCGAAGCGAGGCAAGCCGATCACACATTGAAACACGCGGGACTTAGCCTCCAAACACTTAGGAAACACGGGATTGCCTTAGGCTGCAAGCAGTTGACAAACGCGGGACTTAGAAAAAAAATACAAGACGCAGGACTTAGAAAAAAAAACATACAAAAAGCGTGACTTCGAAAAAAAAATAAGAGATACAGAGAAAAATACGAAGTTAGCGGCCGAACCACGCAAACCAAAAAACACAGCAAAATACCAAAAAAAAATACAACAAAAACATCACACACAGCACAGGGGAACAGCCAGGACGTCTGGGAGTGAGGTGGAATGCAAATTTAAGTCGATTTTGCCGAGTTTCGGCATTTGAAAATCGTCTAAGCGAGAAACAAAGTGGCGGCCAAACAAAATGAAAACGAGGCTACACCACCTTGGACCACGCAAAACACTGCCAACCGCATATCACTTTCAACCAGGAATGTACAAGGTACAAAATACACTATTAGAAAGGACGGCAAATGCTCGTAAACCGCGTAGCACATAGAGAAACAACGCAATTTTACAACCCTAATTTGCAGTTAACATTATGCATCTAAAGTAGAGCTTTACACAAATAAACCAACGGTTTTCCCTCGCGCACGCAGCCTATTTCTAATGCACAGTTGGAACATTCATAAAACTATCTCAGGCCAGCAACAGTCCCACTGGACATTATATGCTGTCAGACAATAAAAGTAGATTGTTACCTCTTCCGGCTATTGATTGTTACATATATTAATTAGAAAAAGGTAAACTATATTAGATTATTATTTAATTAATTAAATAATTAGTATTTAAAAAAAAAGAGAGAGGAGCCAAAGGACACGCGAAGAGAGGCTCGCAATGAGCGCAGAAGGCGCTCATTGCGAGCCATGCGATGAGCACCAAAGGCGCTCAGCACGAGGCTCGCAATGAGCGCTGAAGGTCCTTAGAGTATAAAAAGCTTAACATTGTGTGTCAAACAGCATTGCCATGGCTTCAAATTGTATTGCCCGTCATTTTTTGACGGACCAGTAGCTAGTAGAATATAACAGCAGACAAGAACTGTACTTTGATTAAAGTTTTTGGGTTATATGAGATTAAGATAACAAAAGATGTAGAGGAATATACATGTAAAAGGAAATCTCAAACTGTGGTTTCAGGAACAAATCTTAAAACAATATTGAACAGCAGCATGAAGCTGAATTAAATTGTAAGTATATGAATATTGAATCATTTGTTCTGAAAAAGGATTATTGTAGCAAACAAATCAAGCAAAAAATAATGTTTCTCTGATGTGACATATTTATAATATGCCTTTATACAGACTTTAACATTATAATGAGCAAAATTATTTAGAAATGTTACCGTAAATACATACAGCCTGTATTCTTAAACTATTGTTTAAAGTTTTGTTTTAATGGAGTCAGACATTTGCTTTTGTTCCAGAAAGGACTAGACACTTGGAAGAATAGCCATTTGACAATAGGACACAATAAGAGAGCAAGTAAAATAACCCTCCTCTCAGACTACAGGCAGACTATCAGACCAAGATTAAAGTCCTTCCATCACAAGCAGAATCTGTAAAAATCATTTTACTTTTTAATGGTTTACATAGCTTCTAAAGTTGTTAATTTGTTTCAGACTTTCACAATGTGGAAGACTTTTCCCTAATCTTCTATGGTCCTTTAAATGAATACATTCATCACATTAAAACGGCTTATCAAGTTTTGAGGATATACATCCATAAATGTCAGCACAAATTTCATTTTACATATATATTATTGTGTAAAATTATCTATCAGTCAAGATTTTGATATAGCATATGCACCTTTTTGTTCCAGAGGGCAAATTATATCAATACATGTTGCATTGACCCACATTTCAACAATTGTGATAAGAAAGAAGCTGCACAACATTCATATGCCATAAAAAAAAAATATATATATATATTTAATAAAGTCAAAAGCTGCTTCCACAAAGTATTATCTGCTGGTGGTGGTAGTGTGGGGTGTTTTAGTTTTTTTAATGTCAATTATGTTTTGCTAATAATTATATATTTATTTTTCACTTGAATGTTGCTGGTTGCAAAGTCACATTAAAGATGAAAAAATGAGTTGACTGCCGTGATGGAAAGCAGTTTTTCCACTGAGCTCCACGAGGGCCTCTCACAATCTGATTAAAATCAGCTTCTATTTCAGCCATGTAGCAATAATATTTGGATAGGAGGTTCCCCAACACTGCCTAGAACTGATCCATACCAGTATTTCTTAAAAATAGAGGCAGTTCTGGTCTATAAGCCCATGTCAAAGTTGAGGCCTAGCTAATTTCTAACAGCACAGGAATATTTTTACAGCACCTCATTTCCTGGATGATCTGCAGTTCTGCAGATCATAAAAGCTGTCAACCTAATATTTCCTTTGCTACAAAATTCAGATCTATCATAAGAGAAGCCCTTTCAGTCAGCTCTGATAAACAAAAGCAGCATTTTGCTATCCTCCTAAATTGATTTGTGATCAGAGTCAGTCAGATGGCCTTGGATACCTCTCTGCAGTGTGATTTATCCCTGTGCTCCCCCAATAAGAAGTGGCAGCCACAGCTTTGCTCAGCTTTGTTTTTGAGGTTCCTTGAGATGCTTCAGCTTCCCTAAATCTAAGCATGCCAAATGCCCTGAGCATTAACAAACAATACAACTTGCTATACAGGCTTTTACTATGGCTTTCACCAAAGGAGTACCCATTCCAAAACAAGTTCCTTGCTATATTATTCCTGCTTATACTATCACCCATGTGGGAACCTGCACAGAGGGCATTGGGTATTCAGTGCAGATGGCTGAATGGACTGTCTTTCCTGGCTTTTGGATCTCATAATGGAGACATTGCTAACTGCATTAAACACCCGCCTGGATTTCCTTGTTTTTTATCTTTAAGCCTACTCTTATTGTGTTTATTACTGTTATTATCATTTTACAAACGTTTTGTGACCCTGGTTTCTATAACATGTTACATGCCGGCTTTAGCTTTTGGACTAATGGACTGCTGTTTTGGAACTGATCACAGGTCAGAGACATCGCTATCTGTATTAGACATTTTTTTTAAACTTACTGAGGTTTTACTTTCAATCTGCTCTCTATTCCGTTATTACCATTGTACAAGAATTCAGTGGACCTGTTTCCTGCAGCATTTCACTTACAACTAAGGATTACTGCTTCTTATTGGCGTAATTTTGTGTGAGCATTGTTTACTCTCTCTGAACTGTATGTTTTTGTACTACTGAGTACAGTATTTAAAATGTATATCACTACTTTGAGGTTAATTATATCTGCAACATTGTATGGCTTCTTTACTACTCCTTTACTCTCCCACTAGGATAGGAAAGGGTGGAAAGAGTTTATTTTTCTAACAGGATGAGAGTTATGTTTAACAACCCTGTGTACATATATTGTCTGGGGGTCAGCTACACCCTTTATCTTCCAACCGATTAACTTTTAGCAATGCTGCCTTGTTGCTTATGTAACCACCTTCATGCTTCCATTAACCCCTCATTTCCCGGCAGTGTGAGCAGTCTTTGGACTTAAGATGACTCACTACCTGAGTACTTTGGGGACCTGAAATAGAGGACTCTAATTCTTAAAGCTTAGTTTATATAGAGGTGGTCTGCAAGCTGCAAGGTATTATATGTTCAATATTTAAAGTTATTAGGATTGGCTAACATCATATAGAGTAATCTACTTGGATAGCCACTCTGATATTTCCCCTATACATATGCCTTTACAGAATAAGTGCTCACACAGTTGTGACAGAGTAACCCTTTTAATATGTTATCATCACAATGCTTTGCTGCATAGCAGTCTGATTAGAAATCAGTCAAGTGCTGTCTATATGATGACTTTCCTTCTATTTTTCTTTTTTTCCCTTTTCCCCTATATAATTAAAAAACATAAAAATTCAGGAGTTGGGATACATAAACTGTAACTGACATATTATTATATACTGTTTGTATTCTATTATATAAATATTACATTTTGTACTGCACTTTATCTGTACAATTGGTTTTTCTACATTATATCCGTGCAATTGTTTTATTCTTCTGTTGTTTTCTCAATAAAAATTGAAAGTTAGAAAAATAGATGGAAACATATCTTACATGATTTATCTTGATTTATAGCTTTATAGCTTTTGTCCAATATGTTGATAACCGAAAAGGGCAGTATGCAAAATCCAACTTTTGGATAGTAATGGAGGTTCCTTTTTGTCTCACTGATTTCTAAAAATAATTATATTTCTCAGAATCCAATGAACAAAGCACAATTCATTGTATTAGAGAATAATGTTGTAGACATATCCAAACCTGAAACACATTGAGTCACTTGTAAGTGTTCCTCCTAATACCCTAGCCAAATACATAATCACCTACTAAGACATCTGGACATGCAACTCTTTGGACTAAAAAAAAGATATTGATCATTCCCTATGCTTTAAACATTCTGTATCTTGAAGTTCACCTTCTACAATAGTTTCACTAGCTGAATCACCTACATAGATAATATACATATAGCCACACAAATGTTTTACCAGTGAGTTCAACTACAAAATAGATACTATGACCTAAAGTCTGTTTTATAATTAGAGTTTTACATATCTTTGCCTCTGAAACACAATGCATATATTGAAAAAATAACATATTATTTTAAGATAGATTTCATATACAGAACCAAAACATGGTATATCATTTTGACACATTATTCTTCATCATACTTTTTATGTCCCCAAATATAGCATCTGGTCAACTTAAGGGAATTAATGAATTAACTGTGATCAGGATCTCCAATTTTTAGTTATGCATGTATGCATTGGATTTTGCTATATCAATGTATCATACATGTTCAAAATAACATTACAATCTAACTGATTTATTTGACTTCTATATGTAAAAACGATCCATAAATATAGTTTAAATTATTATACAAATAATCTATTTAGCTATTTTGTTTTAAAATAAACTTTGTAAAATAATACTGCTAATGGAAATAAAACAAGTATAAACATTTTAAATAGGCTATTGATAGACATTGAATTTGGCTAAATAATTACAAAAGTTTGATTACACACCACTTTCTAAATACAGCATCAATATATCTCACTGTACTTTATTTAGGCATACTGTGCAAGATGTTGAAGTCAATTATGATTACCAAATTATCTCTTAATGTAGCATATGTATTCAGGAAATGTCATGTTTTACTAATTAGTTCTTCCCACATACTGAAATATATGTAAAATGAAATCGGTGGGGCGGGGCATACTCTTATTAATAGCAAAAAAGATTTACATTTTTGTAGAAAAAAATAATATTACAGATACTTCAATACTTAAAGATAAATTAAAAGAACATATTTACAAAGAGATTAGAAACTATTATGGGAATAGAAAAGTTATAACATAAAAAAGGAAACAAAATTAGTATGTTTATAATTCAAATATGATTCAAATATTTAAAATGTTATCAATCCAAAAATAAAAAAGGTAATTTGCCCTACATTTTTATACTGGTATTTGATATTATACAGGAATTGATTTTATAATGTTAGTTTTACACAACAAATAATTATTTGTTGTTGTTTAGTTGTTCAGTCGTGTCTGACTCTCTGTGACTTTATGTACCACAGCACTCCAGGTGCATCTCTCAGTCACTGCCCCTCTGAGCTCCATCAAGTTCATGTTCATTGCTTCAGTGACCTCATCTATCCATTTCCGCCTGTCGTCCCCTTCTTCTTGTGCCTTCAATCTTTCCCAGCATTCCCTTTTATAGGTAATCCTGTCGGCTCATAATATGGCCAAAATATTTGAGCTTCAGCCTCATGATCATACCTTCTAGTAAACAGCTTATTTTGATTTCCTGAAGTATTGATTTATTGGATCTAAGGGATTCTAAGCAGTCTTCTCCAACACCACAATTCAAAGGTTTCAATTCTACAGCTCTCAAATGTCTTTATGGTCCAGCTCTCACATCTGTATGTTACTACTGGGAATACCACAAATCAAACTATGCAAACCTTAGTTGATAGTTAATATCTTTTCTTTTTACTAGCTTGTCCAAGCTTGCTATAGCTTTTATCTCCAGAAGCAAACGCCTATTAATTTCATGACTATAGTCACCATCTGCAGTGATCTTGGATCCAAGGAAAATAAAATATGTCACTGCCTCCCCTTCTTTCCTGTCTATTTGCCAGGACGTGATATTGCAGTTTGCTATGATCTTCGTCTTTTTAACATTAAGCAGCAGCTCTTCTTTTACCCTTATCAATAAGTCCTTTAGTTCCTCTTCACTTTCAGCCATCAGAGTAGTATCATCGGCATATCTGATGTTGTTAAAATTCCTTCCAGCAATATTGATTCCGGCTTTGGATTCATCCAGTCTAGCCTTACGCATGACGTATTCTCCATATAAGTTGAATAAATAAGGTCACAATATACAACCTTGTCACACTGCTTTTCCGATCTTGAACCATTCTGTTGTCCCATGTTCGGTTCTGACCGTGGCTGCTTGGTCGACATACAGATTCTTCAGGAGGAGAATGAGATGATCTGGTACTCCCATCTCTTTAGGGATATGCCACATTTTGTTGTGATCCACACAGTCAAATGCTTTAGAATAGTCTATGAAGCACAAATAAATATTTTTGGGAATTATCTTGCTTTCTCTATTATCCGCGGACATTGGCAATTTGATCTCTTCTGCCTGTCCTCAGCGGAACCCTCTTGCAGATCTGGTAGTTCCTGGTCCATATATTGTTGGAGTTGAGCTTATAGAATCTTAAACATTACTTTCCTGGCATGTGAAATTAGTGCAATTGTTCAATAATTGGAGCTCTCAGGCACTGCCTTTTTTGGGATTGGGATGTAGACTGACCTTTTCAGGTCTATTGGCCATTGTTGAGTTTTCCAAATGTTTTGGCATAAGGCAAGTAACACTTTCACAGCATCATCCTGTATAATTTTGAATAGTCCACTTGGGATTCCATCACCTCCTGCAGCCTTATTATCAGCAAGACATCCCAAGGCCCATCTCACTTCACTCTCCAAGATGTCTGGCTCCAACTCATTGGACACATTAATGAGGTCATCACTGCTGTTAAGATTCTTCCTGTATAGATCTTCTTTATCTGATCTTCTTCTGTTAAGTCCCTAACATTTTCATCTTTTATCGCATCCATTTTTGCATGAATGGTGCCTTTTAGGTTCCTAATTTTCTTGAAGAGATCTTGTTTGGGAAAAAACATACTCACACACCACTTTGTACTCCGAAACCCAAAACACAGAGGCCTCTCATTTTGTTTTGTTTATTTGGGAAAAATGAATTAGCAACAGAAGACTAGTTACAAGTGTCTTCTGCTACTGGCTCACTGGACCACTGGATACAAATATAAAAAAACACAGCTTTTATAATGTTTACATAAATAAAAAGCAGGGGGGCGGCAGGCAACTATTTCTCTATCTAAAATATTCTGCCAGCTTCACTTCAGAGTTCAGAGAAAGAAAACTCTTGTAGCAACATGCACCAATTAAAATATAACCTCATTAGGACACACAGCATGTGCTATACAAAGAAAAACAGACCAATCCTCCTTTCCTCTCTAACTTATACTATTTTACTTAATATCACTAATTAGCATTTTAGGTTATCAACAACAAAAATGCAATCATGCCAGGTTTTCTGAAGTAGAAGTATGGGTGAGGTAATTTTGTGCGACCTGTATCCTTCACTACCAAGCTTCAGTTTTCCATAGAAGACATGCATGACAGCAATCCTACACAAATTTTCTCACAAAAGCGGCTCCGGCTCTGCTCACCTCCATGATTAACTGCCAAGCGGCTCCCCTGTGAAGTCTTGCAGCTCGGGGTGTTAGCTATGGACAAACAAATGCACTCCTGGCTGGGCTCGTCTAATGTTTGGGAAAAAACATACTCACAAACCACTTTTTACTCCGAAACCCAAAACACAGAGGCCTCTGATTTCGTTTGGTTTATTTGGAAAAAAATAAATTAGCAACAGAAGATTGTCTTCTGCTACTGGCTCACTGGACCACTGGACACAAATATCAACAAACACAGCTTTTATAATGTCTACATAAAGACAATTGGATAATCGATTATCACCCATCAAGGAAAATGAGACATTGCCACCACCAATGAATGATTATTTACATTATGATATCCAATAAACATGAAAACATGTGATCAGCACTTATCAAGCATTTCTTGGTTCATCACACTAGATGCACAAAGAACACTTTATTTCTTATCTTCTGCACATAGGGCAAGAGTTGGCCTTGTATATGACTGAAAAACATATTTTGTTTATACTAAAAAGTTGCTTGCTATCTTTAAAGCCAATTTATTATGAGAAAAAGGGGACTTGTTTAAACTTATAAAATAAAAACAATGAATCTATAAGAGTACATAATTAACTGTTTCCTACCTTATAGTCTACAATGGAAAAATGACTGGTTCACAGATTACATCTTAGCCAAATATCACACTTGCTAAAAAAAGGTCAAATGTGTGAATATTTGTATACTACCAAAACAATCTCTTGATTTACCCATTCGGTTATCTTCTTCAATCTCTTTACAATGCTCATTGTAGAATGTCTCCTTGTCTCTTCGTGATATCCGCTGGAATTCTGCATTCAGTTTGACAAATCTTTTCTTATCTTCACTACCTTTCGCTTTCCTTCTTTCCTGGGCTACTTTCAAAGCCTCATCCGACAGCCAGTTTGACGTCTTACATTTCTTTCTTTCAGGGATATTTTTTGTTGCTGTTTCCTGGATTATGTTGCAAACTTCAGTCTAAAGTTCTTCAGGCATTCTTCCATGTCTAGTTCCTTAAATCTATTCTTTACTTCCACTGCATATTCACAAGGGATATTTTTTATTTTGTATCTACTTAGTCTGATGGTTTTCCCCCTTTTCTTTCAGTTTAATTTTCAACTTCGCAATAAGAAGCTCATGGTCTGAGCCATAGTCCACTCCAGGTCTTGCTTTGCTTTGGCTGCAAAGTATATAGTCAATCTGATTTATGTGTTGTCCATCTGATGATGTCCATGTGTAGAATCACCTCGGAGGCTGTTGGAAAAGGGTGTTTGCTACGACTAGAGAATTATTTTCACAAAATTCTACTAATCTCTGACCTGCTTCATTTTGTACTCCAAGGCCAAATTTGCCATGTATTCCAGGTGTCCTTTGGTTTCCTACTTATGCATTCCAATCTCCTATGATGATAGCAACATATTTTCTTGGTGTTATATCTATGACGTTTTGAATGTCTTTATAGAACTGGACAACTTCAGCCTCTTAAGCATCCGGGGTTTGAGCATAAACTTGGATCACTGTGATATTAAATGGCTTGCCTTGAATTCAAATTTTAATCATTCTGTCATTTATGGGGTTGTAACCAAGCACTGCTTTGGCCACTCTTTGATTGACTACTCAATTTCTTCTGCAGGAATTTTTGACCACAGTAGAAGATCTGGTAGTTGTCTGAATGGAAATGTCCCTTTCCAGTCCATGTAAGTTCACCAATTTCCAGGATAACCTTGTCATTTCATTCTTGACCACATCTAGTTTGCCTTGGTTCATAGTTCTAACATTCTAGGTTCCTATTCTGAATTGATCTTTGCAGCATTAGACTTTCGTTTCCCCTCCAGACATCTGCAGCTGGGTGTCCTTTCACCTCTCCTCCATCTCTCTATCCTTTGTTCTCTCCCCTCACTCCTTCTGTCCCCCTCTCTCTTTATCTCTTTCCCCCTCTCCTTCTATCTCCTTCTCTCCTTATCTCCCCCTTCTTTCCCCCTCTGCTTCTCTCTCTCCTGCTCTCTCCTTCTCTCTCCCCCTCTCATTTTCTCTCCCCCTCTCTCCTTCTCTCTCCTTGTCTCTCCCCCTCTCCTCCCCCGTCCTTCTCTCTCCCCTCCTCTCTCTCTCCCACCTTCTCTCTCTCCCACTCTCTCCTTCTCGCTCACCATCTTCTTCTCCCCCTCTCCTTCTCTAACACCTTCTCCTCTTTCCACCTCTCTCCTTCTCTTAATCCCCTCTCTCCTTCTCTCTCTTTCTCTCTCACCCTCACCTTCTCTTTTCCTCTCTCTCCTTCTCTCTCCTCCTCTCTCATTTTCTCTTTCCCTCTCCTTTTCTTCCCCCCCTCCTCCTCTTTCCCCTCTCTCTCCGCCCTCTCCTATCTCTCCCCCATTCTACTTCTCTCTTTCCTCCTATCTTATTTTCTTCCCTCTCTCACCCTCTGATCTTTCCCCTTTTTCTCCTTCTTTCTCTCCCCTCTCTCCTTCTCTCTCCTCCTCTCTCTCCCCTCTCTCCCCCTCTCCTTTTCTATCCCCTCTTTCCTTCTCTCTCTCTTCTTTATCTCTCTCACCCTCTTCTTCTCTCCCCCTCTATGCCCCCTTTCTCCTTTTCTCTCACCCTCTCTGTCTCTTTCCCCTTCTCTTCCCTCTCTCCCCTGTACTTCTCTCTCCCTCTCTCTCCTCTTTTTCTGATCACTTCTTCTTTCTCCCCCTCTCTCATCCTCTCCTTCTCTCTCCTTCCCTCTCCCTCACACACCCTTAACTACTCTCCCCTATCTCCTCTCTCCCCCTCTTCTTCTCTCTCCTCCCTCTATGTCCCCCCTCTCTGCTTCTCTCTCACCCTCTCCTTCTCTTTCCCCCTCTCTTCTCCTCTCTCCCCATCTCTCTCTCCGTCTCTCTCTCTCCCTCTCTCTCCATCTCTTCTTCTCTCCCCCACTCTTTCTCTTTCCCCCTCTCTCCTTCTCTCTTACCTTCTCCTTCTCTTCCCCCCTCTCCACCTCTCTCCTTCTCTCTCACCCTCTCCGTCTCTCTTCCCCTCTTTTTCTCTTCCCCCCTCTCCCCCTATCTCCTTCTCTCTCACCCTATCCGTCTCTCTCCCCCTCTCTCCCCATCTCTTCTTCTCTCCCCACTCTTTCTCTTTCCCCTTCTCTCCTTCTCTCTCCTCCCTCTCTCCTTCTCTCTATGCCCCCTCTCTCCTTTTCTCTCCCCCTCTCCGTCTCTTTCCCCTTCTCTTCCCTCTCTCCCCTCTACTTCTCTCTCCCTCTCTCTCCTCTTTTTCTGATCTCTTCTTCTTTCTCCCCCTCTCTCATCCTCTCCTTCTCTCTCCTTCCCTCTCCCTCCCTCACTCACCCTTTACTTCTCTCCCCCTATCTCCTCTCTCCTCCTCTCTCCTTCTCACCCCCTCTTCTTCTCTCTCCTCCCTCTGTGTCCCCCCTCTGCTTCTCTCTCACCCTCTCTTTCTCTTTCCTCCTCTCTTCTCCTCTCTCCCCATCTCTCTCTCTCTCTCCCTCTCCTTATCTCTCTCCCCCTCTCTCCCCATCTCTTCTTCTGTCCCCCACTCTTTCTCTTTACCCCTCTCTCCTTCTCTCCTACCTTCTCCTTCTCTTCCCCCTTATCTCATTCTCTCTGACCCTCCCCTCCATTTATCACTTACCTGCATGCTCCATTCCCTGATACCTGCAGCTGAGCCTCATTCAGAGCCTGGCTCCTTCCCTAAGGGTCCTGGTTGCACTGTGATAGGCAGGCAATGACCAGAAAGCCCTCCCTCTCCTTCTCTCTCTAACCTCTCTCCTCTCTAACTCTCTCCTTCTCTTTTCCCCTCTCTCCGTCTCTCTCCTCCTGTCTCCTTCTCTCTCCTTCTCTCTCTCCCCTTCTCTCACCCTCTCCTTCTCTCTCCCTCTCTTCTTCTCTCTCACCCTCTTCTTCTCTCCCCCTCTATGCCCCTGGTTATGTCCTGGGGGGAATAAGAGGCTGAGGGGGGAATAGGCTTCTGGGGGGCCCCTACATTACAGAATTTTTATTTAAATAAATGCATTTTTTTAAAGCAATGCAGCTTGCACCAGGGCCCCAGGAGATGAAGGGCCTCGGTGCACTGTACAGGATGCACCGACAGTAGCTCCACTTGTGGATCAGTGGTGCAATGCCATCCTGTTATAATAGCACTGATGATTATATTATTATTAAGAACAACTATGCCAGAATTATTCCTACCAAGAATCCAACTTTTTATATATTAGGACTTTAGAAAGTAAATCAGTCTCTCTACAAAAGGCGCAATAATTATCCAGTTCACAAATAAATTCTATCACTTTGTTATTTTGCATTATAATTTTACAAACATTGCTACCTCATTTTTCCTATTAGTAACGCATTTATTGATATTATGAAGTATTTTAAACATTTATGGTATGAAATATTTTTTAGTAATGTTTTATTTACCAATCTTGTCACATTCTGCTAATGGTGCTATTACATTTTCTCGTGCACCTATAAAAGCTAAGTTTAAATTTGTCTGTACCTATTAAACTTGCAAATTAAATAAATTCTAGTCAATGTGTAATGAGCTAGACTGCAGTGTTTGTGATGGCTTGAGCTGATGACAGATTAATCAAGATGTAAAATTAAGGAAAGACGTGCTTCTGAGCTTACAGCCGATGATACAACTTAGAAAGAAATGTTGTCCTTTGATTGCTATTTTCAGGAATGTGCTTAAAAGAAAATATTTATCTCACTTTCTTGTCTCTCCAGTTGAAGCCACAAAAAATGTAATAAGAGTTTAATTATTTCTTCATTCTAGGGTTTTAAAATTAAACATCTCAATTAATATGTTTCCAGTGTTCATTGAAATAATAATGAACTGAATTTAATGAGGGTGCATAGCAAAAAGTCTAAGATATGACTTAGATATGACTTGTAAAAATAAAAACCAGGAAAAAAAAAAAAACAACTCCTCAATCAAATAACTAAAATATATAAACGCATGTTATGTCCCAAAGCTGGATGCCTTCTTTTAAATTTAAAGCAGTGTCAGACACATTACAAAGCTGTAACCATAGTGGTAACTAAAGGGTGGGATATCACACATGAGTAGTAGAGTAGATATCAAGCACTGAATGAGGGTCCACGTCCTGTTAACTAGGAGCTGGGCATTTTGTAATCCAAGGTGAGTTCTGGCACCAATTATGAAGTTAAGAATCATTGGCAAAAAGTTTGTGATAAAACAAGCAGGAGGTCTAGATTGGTAGGGATCGAAAGGATGTAAATGGTGTCACTCAGTCGTGTCTGAGTCTCTGTGACCTCATGGACAACACACCATGCTGATGCACTTGGTTTTCATGGCAGAGATACTGGAGTGGGTTGCCAGTTCCTTCTCCAGTGGGCCACAGCATACAGCTCCTGGTATTCCCAGGTGGTCTTCCATCCACGTATTGACCAGTGTGACCTCTTGGTTCCCTGGCTGGATTTGAAACCAGAATGCTGTGGTGCAAGCACCTGCAACCTAACCACTGAGCCACCATGGAACCCTGTCAAAAGGATAGTCATGGTCAAATTCAGCAAATCCAAGATACTCAGATAAGCACACCATTAGTAATGCATATAAGTTATTGCTTGGTTAAGGTTTACTCAAAGTGACAACTGTTTGTAAATGACTGCTTCTTGCTCAGACTGCATCAATCTTGGACACACTTCACTGCCATGATGACAACACAGTGCACCACTCTGGGGTGCTAGATAGAATGTCAGAAATGCCCTGAGACAATGTGACTCACGTGAGGATACAGAGCATTGTGACCAGGGATAACAATGGTATTCCCCCCTCCCCTCCTTCTTCTCTCTTCCCCCTCCCCTTCATCTTCTCTGTTCCACACTCCTTCTTCTATCTCCCCCTCCCTTTCTTCTCTCTCCCCATCTCTCTCTCCCCCAATGTCTCCCCTTATCTGTCTCCCCCCAATGTTTGTCTCCCACCCTCTCTCCTGTCTCTCCCCCTTCCCCCCGGTCTCTCTTCCCACAATGTTTCTCTCCCACCCCTTCCCTGTTTCTCTACCCCCTGTGTCTATACCCCTGTCTTTGTCTCCCTGTTTTCTCTCCCCCTGTTTCTCTCTCATACCCTCTTCCTCCCCTGTCTCTCTCCCACCCTCTACCACTGCTCCCCCTGTGTCTCCCCTGTGTCTCTCTCCCACCCTTTTCCTACCCTGTCTCTCTCTCACGCTCTCCCACTGCTCTGCTACTATGTCTCTACCCCCTGTGTCTCTCTCCCACTGCTCCGGCCATTGTCCCCCTGTGTCTCTCTCCCACCGTCTCCTACTGCTCCCCCCCCCCCGTGTCTCTTCTGCCCTGTGTCTCTCTCCCACCCTTTTCCTCTTGCATCTCTCTTTCATTCTCTCCCACAACTCCCCCACTTGCAAAGTGTGCGACAAGCGCCACCTAATGCGTATGGACGGCTAGCTCTGCGTGCAATGAATATGCCGCACACGTCCCATGCATGGCTGTCGATGCGCGTGGTCATGCAATGCGCGGCTAACCCTGCACGCTGCGCATTGCTGTTAATATAGTTTCCGTAGTGCACATGCGCTAAAACAGAGTTACATACACACTACGGAAACTATATTAGTGATAACATTTGCACATATTTTGGTATTCTGTAGTTAGTGTTTCAGTAGCTGGCATTTGCATATTTTTATTGATTACTGTGTTTTAATAAATTATGATATAACTATGTACAGGCTACATGGACTGTCAGAGTAAAATACCGTTGATTTTGTCTTCACTGCAAATTTATAAGTTTCCATTATATTGTGCAGCACTGCATTTTGGGAGTATTTGTAGATTTTAATGATATTCACATAACCATTAAGTAAGGTTGTATGCTTACAATCTAGAGAAAATGGTAGTGCAGGTGGCACAAACAGTTGGGAGGGAGCAGAGTGGATCAGTTGCTTTTGTGTGTTGAAGGTTTATCATTTTATTATATTTGTATTTTCTTAGATGCAATGAATTCAAATAAAGTTCAACATACTGAGTGGTTTAAGCTATGCTATACTCTGAGGCATAGTTTATATAAGGCAAAATTGCTACAAAACTAATAGGACAATTACAGTCTGTAAACCAGTATTTTTGCTTATGAGATGAACTTCAAACCAGTAATCTGTGCTTTGGATCTGATACTTATTCTATACCTACGCTTTTTTATATTGGTAATTGATCTCCAATATGACATAGATTATTTATAATGTATCATCTCTATTTGTTGTTGTTCAGTCCTTCGGACATGTCCTATTCTTGGTTAACATAAGGATATAGCACGCAAGGCAGATCTGTCTGTGTTTCTGGTTGTGCTTATCCACATGGTTTTCATAGCAAATATGTTGGAGTGGAGTGCTCGTTGCTTCTACAGTGAACTGTGATATGTCTGACCTCTCTGCTCTGATCTGCCCATCTTGGGTAACCCTACATGGTATAGATTACAGCTTCATTGAAGTATACAAGCCCCTTCACCATGATAAGTTAGCGAACCAAAAGGGGATCATCTCTATACACATAATATATATATATATATATATATATATATATATATATATATATATATATATATATATATATATATATATACTGTAAGTGAGTTGGATTAATGTTTTTGGATAATGTACTTTGGATTGGGTTCAACAAATCTATATTTCTCCTTGATAAAAAAATATAATTGTATGGAGTTTTTCTATGTTTTATTTTGTATTAATCTGTATGTTTGCCACTCTTTTTTATCACTGACATTATGCACATTATGCACATCTTGTCTGCCAACAATTGTTTTTTTTTATCTGATTTTAACTTTGTGACACCGACATTCATATATACCACACAAATGTACATATTTTCAGTGCTGCTTACATTACTTTACACATAAATACTCACATTCTACTGATGAATATATTTGCTTTCATACAGCCTTATTAAATTTCAATTCGGCCAATTGAATAGGGCTCTATATAAGCATAGATCATTTTTTTGTTACAGAAGTTTTTAGTTAGTGAAGATCTTGCTGTTGGATAGAATTTCACTAACTAAAATTTTCTGTAAAAAAAAATATGCTGTGTGCTTATATAGAGCCCTATTCAATTGGCCGAATTGAAATTTAAATAAAGCTGTAAATCCTATGACATTTTTTTAACAAACAGAGCTCAAGATTTACAAACAATTCCTAGCTATATATTTATAACTTACACATAACATAATTATTCATCAGCATCTCTAGTCATTTCAGATATTACAAGACTGTTTTTTTAATTAAACCTCAATTTATTTTTAGAATGGTATACAAGCTGCAAAGATGTCTGTGACAAGTTCCCATTAATTAGGCATCATTTTACAATTACTGAAAACATTTAGCAAAAGGCCTTGACAAGGGTTTAATTTTAGATTTTCTGACTCTATTATTTAGCATACTTTAGATATTGATAATATATAAAGAATATTTTGATAAAAATAAATCTATATTTAAGTTTGTCTGACGCTATTACACATGGGAAGATGCTTTGATGACTCATGTGCTTAAAAAAAAAACTAGCATTGCATAAATCTAAACATGTACATACAATGATTTTGTTTATTCATCTGTGGCCTTATAAAAAACATGTACAAAGTAAAGCTAATAGTGCTAAGGGTTAAATGAGCAATAACCGAATATTATCTTTAAAGACCACTCATACCTCTGTTTGTTCAAACAAAAAACCTGTCTACTCTTGAAAGTAATACTACTTAGTAAACCATTAAGAGTAAAATATATACTTCACCCTTACTTGTTTTATTTTGTAGATTGGCATTGAAAGCATTCCATTCCCTACCAGACTCAGATGGAAGGAACATTTTGTTACATCTCAGAAATGTATTGTGGCCACATCAATCTGCTAAAATGGATCTGTTCCATGAATTGCTATTAAAAGATCAAAGATCTGAGACATGGGCTACTTAAAATAAACATTATACAATTTCTGTTTCATGGAAAAAAATAAAGAAAAATAGAAACCCAATAAAGAAAAAAAGGGACAAAGGGAATAAACATAAAATAAAAACACTATGTTTTCTACAGGTAGGAAACGGACAATCCAGTATCCTCCTGTGTGGATAATCGGTGTCCTACCTCTATAACTTTTATAGGGACTCAATCTTCCTCATTTAACAGAAGGTTGAAGTGCATGTGGAAAAACGTTTTTTCCTATTCAAAACTGGTGCTTAATTTAAGGAATTAAAGTGACACAATTGAGGTCTCAACTGTGGCATAATTTAAAACTATGGATAGTAACAAATTATTTATTGGTTGAACGAATTCCATTTTCCTGCAGTAAACTTACACTGAAGATTGTAATTTTTATATTTTAATCAGCCTTTTTGATTTATCAACTAAAAACAGAACTATATGTATTATTAATGGGAAATAAATGCAAATAATTGCTAATTACCCTTATGGCTCTGGATCTGTTGTCTTCAATGTACAGTAAGTCATGTGCAAAACAAATAATTGGGCAATCTTGGATTCTAATGCTGATTATATAAATATACGTTGTATGGGTTTTAGTTTAAGGACACATTTTGCCCATTTATATGGAGTGGTGTTGTAATTTCCCTATATTTTCCAATTTTCTAAAATGCTTTAAATAGTATTCTCTCTGACTCTGGTCATTTTGGTAAAATTATACCTAATCTATATTAATATAGGGCCTCATTCTATTACCGGCCGTAAATCGTCCGTAAGGCTGCGATTCCTTGCGGGGGTTCTGTTAACTCGCGATTCTATTATACGGCCCCGCAAGGATCTCCTCTTACGGCCGGCCGCATATCTTGAAACCGGCCGTAAGCTGTGAAATCTAAAAACGCAAAAATAAATTCAAGCCTGCACTGTACAGCTCTGTAAATGCTAGGGATCATATTGGGGGACATGAGGATTAAAAGTAACCCACTCTCAAGCTTGCACATCAGCCCAAACCCGAGTTCAAATTAACTGTTTATTTTCCGGCTGCGGCGTGGGCGGGTCTGAAGTGCTCCAAGCACTCTGGACTTTTTACATGGATATTTTACGGATATTAAAAATAAAATAGTTTACGGATTTGAGTATAGGATAATTATGTGCTATTTTTTCTAACACCTAAAATCCCTTTATAGTCTTCTCAAAGTGCAGGATGGCTTTATTTGAGCTATTTTATGTGCTTAATTGGTGCTAGCGGGACCTCTTTCCTGCAAGTAAGCTGCAGCTCGCTTTTAGCCTTGCAGAGATGTTTCCCGGAGCAATTGAATTGCAAATAGGAATTTCTTACGGCCGAAACTCTTGCGGCCGTTTTAGATCAAAGGCTTTCCTCTGGCGCGAGCGGCCGCAAGAGATAGCAAGGCACCGGCCGCAAGCCTGCCGGAATCCCCGGCCGTAAGGGAATAGAATAGCCGAATAGCTTGCGGCCGGTCCTTGCGGCCCCGCAACGGCTGCGGCCGCTAATAGAATGAGGCCCTTAGTGAGTAGATTTGTGCTTCTTTGAGATTTGGTCCCCTATAAACTCATTATTTCCTAAAAATTACCTCTTTATAAGTAATCATTTCCCTCTCTAAACATAATATATAATTAATCTGGATGTAATATAGTGGTACCACATATAATGAAACCAAGTACATGTGTTATATGTATGTATACAGCACTATGAAGTATATTTATCAAAAGGGGATACACCGTGTGGATAACAATTTAAGTTAAATATGCCTATTTCCTGAGTTTTCTAGAGGTGCTAATTATCAAACAGATATTTTGAAGTTTACCGAAATTTACAGAAGTTTACCCAATTTGAGAAACAGCTCCCATGGAAAATATAGGAAGTGGGGTTATTTAATGCTTTTACTACATTTGACTCCATTAAACCTACCTTTACTCATATATCCCTACTTTTATCCCTGTTTGCTAAAAACACCCCTATGATCCTACATGAGCCTACATTGTCACAAGGGCCACTTTAATGCTACTGTATCTGAAGTTAAATATTTTAATTAACCATTGGTCGCTAATGCTATCCCTATTCAGTGATTTATAAAAGCAACATTTGAATGCATCTCTCCCAATAACATCATATTACTGATTGCCTCCTAAGACTATATTTTATGATCTGGTTCAATAGACAACAAGTTGAAGCAGCTCCCAGGAACTTCCTTTTATGATATAGACCTTACTGTCTTAGGTCTTCAGTTCATGGCTCACATGGTAAAAATACAAGTAAACTGAACTTAAAAATCTGCTACAAGCAATCAGTACAAACACCATAAAAAACAAACAAACCCATGAATACATGTTCCATTAAGATTTTCTAAAGGCTCATCATATTGTTCCAATAGTGAAAAGTTAGCACTCCGCGTGTTACATGTAAGTCCTTATGAGTGCTGAGATTTTCTAAAATTTCTACATGTGCTTTCACATTCCCATAGAGGCACAAAAATGCCTCTGAGAAGCATACAGGGACCTAATCTGAGGCTATTATCAACCCATTATCAACATCTTAATAGTGGCAGACTTGAGGCTTGATTCCTCATATCCAAAACAATTAATGGATTAATACCAGAAGTCTGGAAAACACCGGGATTCCCCCCAAGTACACTCTATGAGGTGGGGATTCCCAGGGTACCTAAAATGTACCCCTATACCAAGGAGGTCTCCACAGACCCCACAATATATTTAACTGTAACCATGGGGGTCCTTATGGGATCCTTATAGACCCCAATGTCATCTCATAATAATCCCTAAGCCACTGGATCTACATCAAACCCCTGTGGTATCTAAATATTAAACCCTTAAATCTAAAAAAATAACCACTTGCCATAGAGATCCTAAATGGACCCCTATGGCATCTATTAAACTCTGCTATGAAGGTCCTTAAGGGACCCCGTGGCATCTAAAAATTAACTCCATGCCATTGAGGTCCCTAATGACCCCCTTTGTCATCTAACTATTACCACATGCCGCGGAGGTCCTTAACAGATCATGTTGGCATCTAACTATTAAGCCTGCCACAGAGATCCTTAATGGACCCCATGTCTGTTAAAATTAGCCCATGTGCCACAGAGGTCCTTGAAAGGACACAGTGGCCCCTAAAATTAACCCTTTTGCCATGGAGGTCCTCATGTAACCTAACCCTCCATGGAGTCCATAATGACCTCCATAGTGAATATGAAGTGAGATGTTAGCTAACAAGTGAGATGTTAGCTAACCAATCAGATTGCACAGATTTCAATCCAGATGTATCATTAATGGTAGGGTAAGAAGATTTGCCCCCTACTTATGTCTTTTTTATGGTTTCTTTTCTTTTTTCTTATATCTAATAGTTTTTTCTTTTCTTTTTCTTTAGCTTATTTAATTGGGGAGTACTGTTAGAGACTATGGGAGTCCTTGTGAACTGCATGTGGGCATAGGGTCCATGTAGGTCCATAAAGACCCCTATAGTAATAGTTCTGGTGACATTGGGGTCTATAGGAACCATCATGGTAGGATTGTTAGATTTAGGTATCATGAATGTACATACGGAACCCCATGGTATTGGGCTTAATTGTAGGTGTCATGGGGGTCCATAGGGATCCCTATTGTACCAAACAATAATCCATATACCTTGGGGTGCATAGAGATCCCCATAATATAGGGGTTACATTTATGGTGCCATGGGAGTTTATAAAGACCCCAATTTTAAAGAGTTTAATTTAAAGATTACTGGTTGTTGAGGGGTGATCTTGGGGATATCCAGACTTATAATGGTTGCAGTTCATTGGCAAAGGGACATGAACTTCCTGTGTTCATTCTTTATTATTTCATCTCTTCCCTCTCGTGGAAAGGTGCATAGATAGATAGATAGATAGATAGATAGATAGATAGATAGATAGATAGATAGATAGATAGTTCCAACAATATCTGTACCGAGAACTACCAGATGTGCAAGCCAGATTTTGCAGAGGCAGAGGTACAAGACAACAAATTGACAGTGTCTACTGCATAATAGAGAAAGAAAGAGAGTTCCATAAAAATATATTTACCTCTGCTTCAAAGACTATTCTACAGCTTTTGAGAGTGTGAGTATTACAACAAAATGTGGGAAGCTCTTAAAGATATGGAGGTACCAGACCATCTCATCTGACGCCTGAGGAATCTGTATGTGGACCAATAAGCCACAGTAAGAACAGAACATGGAACAACAGTATGGTTCAAGATAGAAAAAGGAGTGCAACAAGGTTGTATATTGTTACCTTATTTACTCAACTTATACGCAGAATACATCATGTGTAAGGCCGGTCTGAATGAATACAAAGCAGAAATTAATATTGCTGGGAGAAATATCAACAATCTCCGGTATGTGGATGATACTACACTAATTGCTGAAAGTGAAGAAGAACTAAAGACATGCTCAAATGTGCTTATAAAAACTCCCATAGCTACTAGTCACCCTCACAGTGGTTCTTACTAGAGCCATGGAATAGAGGCCTTATTACATATGGAGACAGAGATGGACTTTATGGTTCCACTGGTTTCAAAATGGTCCTTTCGGGTAACTAATAACATAAAAGCTAAAACACTCTTTAAAGTAAGCCAGAAATGCATAGGACTGTGCTTTCTACATGCTAAGTATCCTGGGTGCATCAGAACATATTGTATACTCTGAGGTCAGAGGGACAATATCTACTGATTAGGATCCCGGGATGAAAAAGTCCAAGATGCAAGAGACAAAAGAATGGTCAAGCGGACCAGGTAAGTGCAGGCAATGAAGGTTCAGAGTAATTAAGGCATACAATTTATCAAGGGAAGAGCATTTAAAAACTATGGGTTCTGAACAATTCTGGCTCAGCAGACTGGTAAAGTCACACAGATTGTAATATTCAGCAAATAAAACATTGAAAGATCTTAAAGCAACAATATGAGACACTTCTTAACGGAGTCAGAGAATGATCGAATGTGGCATTGGAATGAGGCAATAGGTAACTCAGGCACTGGGTAGAAAAACATGCTCAGGCTAGCACAAGATAAGCCATGCAAGATTGCTGATAAACCGGAACCTGGGGTACAGGAATGAATCATGGACAGGAAAACTAGAGCATGTAACGATAGAGCGGACTGGACGTGTATATAAAGACTGGAAGGTTTTGGTATTGAGGGAGTATGCTAAAGATAGTGAAACTGCAGAAAGCAAGTAAGTGTCTGGCACAAGAAGGCCAGAGCAAAAAAAGGGTGACTTGATCCAAGGTCAAAGTCTGTAACCACAAGGTCAGGAGCAGTAAATCAAATCAAAGGGTCAATCCAGTTGGCCATATAAATCAAAATCCAAAATGCCAAAGCCAGAAGAAAGGAATAGGAAAGTCAAAAACAGGAATAAGGCAGTGCTCAGAAGAGTCCAAATGCACTGTGCTGGTTTATATAGTTTGCCTGTGGGTCACCTGACATACCAACACACTCACAGCTAGTCCTAATAGGCTGCATCCTCAACGCATTCAGAACAGCACACAATGTAAACAAAAACAAGGGCTGCAAGCAAATGTTACAAAACTCTTTTGTAAATGTCATCCATTTAAAAGTGTTTGTGCACAATCATTTACATACCAATTGGTCAAATATGCCTTCTCTTTACTCCGATCCAAAACTTATCACGGTCTAGGATGCACTATGTTGTTGGTATCACAGTTCTTCAGTACTGGACTTCATCTACCCCTCCAAATTTGTCAGTTTTTCTCATTGCCATTGCTAACTTTTTTCACACAGTATACAGATGACTTGAATAGTGTACTTCAGATATGAAAGCAAAGACAAATTCTGTCCCTGAAATATCCACATATAAAACATAGATATGCATTGCTAGCATGCAGCTTATCTGCTCTGGCTGACACATAGACACAGGTTGGTGTTTGACTATTTAACACTGACTCTTTGAGAGTATTGTTCCCACCCACAGGCCCTTAATGACTGTGCAGGGTATGGAAACAAGTAGCTGAATTGATCTCAATCTAATGTTTGAAAATAAGTTCAATATTCAATATTGATTTTTTAAATAAATAACTAGATAAATAAATAAATATGTTGTATAAATTATCAACGCCTAATTACGGATTAAATAAAGCAATATTAAATTTAGATTACTTAAATCAATATATAGGAATTGTTTTATTGATCGGTGCCTAATTAAAACATCTCCTATTAGTTGGGTATTACAGTGTTCCTATACTGTTAATGAGCTAATTTTGTGAAATATTTGAGTTTCTATATTACTGACATATTAACTTTGGTCTTTCTTCCATAACAGCAGCTAAAAATGCTACTAGCTAAACCATAACATTTTCTTCTATATACTTTTTATTATATACCACATGATATTATATTTTATCTTTGAAAATATTCTTCCCTTTTAAAAAATGTTACACTAACAGTAAAAATTTTGACCTTTATCCTTACTTTTTCTAAAATGTTAAATATGTTCAATCATAAAACATAGTTTATATGGGAGTGATTGAAGAACATACATCAATTCAATTTTCTATATATATTTGTTCATATTTCCACATCTCACAAATCCAGTTTTCTTAGGAAAATCATATTTTCTCCCTCACTTCTCTCCTCCAAGCTATATATATAAATACATATATCTATCTGATAGAAGTATTTAATAGCTCCTACTGTTTTTGACTTTTTTAATATCGATATAAATTTAGAAATCTGTACTTTTATCTTAGTCATATTGACGCAAGTCTGAAATTTCATCATAACTCTTTCATAAAAGCTTTAACTACATCTATAAAATCTAATAAAATGTTGTAAGGGAAGAGACTGAGAATGGCAAGTTTTATGTTTAATCGTCATTATCTAATAAATGGTATTACATTATTAACTGAACACTTTTTTTATTGGAAAGTAAGTTGGTGAAAATCTAAATGGATGTAGAAAATGACTTGTATCTCTTAGTGCAGAGTGTTCCAATTGATGGTTGCTACAAAAAAATAGCTGTGTTGTTCAATTGGGGTAAAAATGGCTTGATACTCTGAAATATGTTGAACATGGCTCTCAGGAAAGCTAGTGAACTGTATTCCAAGAATTTCAACTATAAAAACTAGATTTTATTCTGCTTAAAGGGCCATTGTAGTCATGTATCCTAAATATATTATATGAAGAAATACTTTAGATAATGGCCATGATAATGATAAAGGATGCATACATACATATATATATGTATATATAGAAGAAGGATACTACATTTATAAGCATATCTGAAAAGTCTGAAAATAAGCTTATATATGCACTTTTATATGCACTAATACTGCAGAAGTAAAATATACATTTTTGTTTTCTTATATTTTACTTCCTCAAGTGCAAGTAGACTTTGAATGTAGAATAAGCTTCCACTTTCACAATGAATGTCCATAGAACTTCCAGATGGTAGCCAGGAAGCCTCTTAGCCTACAGTAACTTTGCAATATACTTTGTTTTAAAAACATTACATTTGTAGTTTTCTCAGCTGTTTCAAATAAATGGTCAACATAGGGAACAATGATGGACAGTAGAATATAATTTATGGAAAACTAAAGTACAATTAACCAATATCATAATTTGTTTATTCATTAATAAAATATCTATTCATTCAATATCAAATCTAATACATTTTTAAAATTTGCCTTTCTTTCAAATGATAACTGTCAGCCTTATTAAATTCCAGCCTAGTAGATAAGAGGCTTCTACTTTAATCCTACGTTCTAGAAATTTATAAAATTTACGACGCTATTAAATTAGCCCTGCTGCGAGCAACGTGTGAGCTACGCAGCAGCGCAGTCCGTATCAACACAGAGAAACACCCTTATTAAATTGCGATTCGGTAAATTTAAAAGGGCTCTATTTAAGCACACAGCATATTTTTTTTACAGAAGTTTTTAGTTAGTGAACTTCTATCCAAAAGCAAGGTCTTCACTAACTAAAATCTTCTTTAAAAAAATATGCTGCGTGCTTAAATAGAGCCCTTTTAAATTCACTGAATCTCAATTAAAATTTAAATGAGGAGTGACAGCCTGCGAGATGATCTCACAGGCTCCCACACCTCATCAATTGCTGCGGAGGTCCGAAACGGTACCTCCGCGGCAGTCCCCCACATAAGCCGTGCCGTGGGGGTTACTCCAACTACCCCCCGGCACTCAAAATTATCTCCCCTCTATGCGGGGGTCCCCATCAGGACCCCCGAAGTGTCTCCACACTAACCCCGTGCTGCAGGGGTCCATAGGGACCAATCAGGCCCCCGCTGCATTTAAAAGTTTTAAATTCCCCACCACGGCTCCTTAAAGGTCCCGCGGCACACAGCAATCCCCGCTGCGGCACCTAAAATTGTCCCCCTCTATGCTGGGGGTCCCCCTTGGGATCCCCAAAGTGTCCCCACATTATCCCCTTGCTGCAGGGGTCCATAGGGACCCCCGCAGCCCCCCACATTAACCCCTTTGCAGCGGGGGTCCCCGATCGGCACCGATCGTGACCCCGCTGCATTTAAATTTTTACATTTTCCACCTCGCGGGTCCCTAAAGGACTGTAAAGGTCCTGAAAGGACTTGCATTAAAAATAGATGCCGCGGCCGCGAGGCGCCTTGTGATTGACTGTTGCCAATGTCAATCAGTATTACAGCCAATGACCCCCATGAGTTATAGGTTTAATTAAGTGCTTATAGGGATCTGCATTGACCCCCATGAGTTATGGGGTTAAATAAGTGCTTATGGGGGTCTGTATTGTCCCCCATGAGTTATGGGGTTAATTAAGTGATTATGGGGGTCTGTATTGACCCTCATGAGTGACAGGGTTAATTAAGTGCTTATGGGGGTCTGTATTGACCCACATGAGTTATAGGGTTAATTATGTGCTTATGGTTGTCTGTATTGACCCCCATGAGTTATGGGGTTAATTTTAGTTTCCTAGGGTTAATATTTTTTAGCGCAAGTCCTTTCAGGTCCTTTAAGGTCCTTTAAGGACCCGCGAGGCAGGAAATTAAAAAATTTAAATGCAGCAGGGTTACGATTGGTGCTGATCGTGGACCCCTGCTGCAAGGGGTTAATGTGGGGGGCTGTGGGGGTCCCTATGGACCCCTGCAGAAAGAGGTTAATGTGGGGACACTTTGGGGGTTCTGATGGGGACCCCCAGCATAGAGGGAGGTTAATTTTAGGTGCCGCGGCTGGGCTTGCCGATAGTGTGCCGCAGGCCCTTTAAGAAGCTGCGGTGGGCAATTTAAAACTTGTAAATGCAGCGGGGGCCTGATCTATGCAGATCAAGGACCCCCGCTGCAAGGGGTTAGTGTGGGGACACTTTAAGGATCCCGATGGGGACCCCCAGCATAGAGGGGGGTTAATTTTAGGTGCCGCGCCTGGGATTGCTGATCGTGTGCCGCGGGCCCTCTAAGGAGCCGCGGCTGGGAATTTAAAAGTTTTTTAAATGCAGCGGGGGCCTGATCTATACTGATTGGGCACTCCCGCTGCAAGGGATTATTGTGGGGGGGGGGGCCTGCAAGGGTCCAGATAGGGTCCCCTGCAGCATGGAGATGTGTTTAGGAAGCAGGGGGGAGCATCACATGGCTGTCTCGGGCTGCTCCAAGGCAGCATGTAGAGGCTTTAGGATCCCTTGCTAGCACTTTTTGTGCCCGCAGGTATTCTTCTGAGGTGCGAGATTCACCTCATAGATTTAAGGCTGCGTGTCTCCGTAGCTCTCCTGGAGCCTATTCTCCGCCATTTTTTTGAGTAATCTCGCAAAGCAGGCTGCGAGGGAAGTATTGGGGAATTGGTCCTCGCAAACAGCAAAAAACTGCCTTTTGCGAGGACCGAGGGAACTAAGAGGACTAATTTAATAAGGCCCTGTGAGTTAACCCCCTTTTAAATGCAAATACATTCATTGACATTTTAGTTGAAAAGAGCTATAAATGGATAGAAGTGCTTGGCTTGGATATACATGTAATTTGAATAGAATTCAATTATGATCACCATCTGAATGAATGTTAATTTTCCATATAGTCAAAGTACCTCTACCATTTCAAATATGTGCAGCAGTATTATGTGTAGGTAAAATATATGTTAAGGATCAATTTGCCATGAAGACTTGATAAATATTATCCTGTTGTACTGAGAAATTTGGGCATGTCAGTCAGATCTTAAATTTTAGGATCTCTTAAATCATTCTCTTAATGATCTCTCATTATTTACAAGTATGCTTCTTTTTATAGCTGGAATATTATTAATTTATTATTATTATTATTATAATTAATATTATACATTTTTATTTGTAACGCGTCAGCATATTCCATGGCACTATACAGGGTATTAGAACAGGGAGAAATACAGTGTTAAAAGTCTGCAGAAAATAGAGGGGCTTGTTTGTTTTGGGCTTAGAATTTTTTTAGAAAGTCCTTTTTTTCCAAAGCACCCTACAGGTCTGGAAACTCTCTACTTAAAATCTAAAGGGAATGGAAGAGGAAGAAACCTGGGCAAGAATAAACAGATAAGGAATAGCAAAAGTCAGGAGGGAAGGGAACGTTTAAACAGGAAGGTGTGCAAAGTTAGAAAGTTTTTTTCCCATAAAGTAGGAGAGGGAATGGATTTAATGGAAAGTCATTTGAGGTGAATGGCTCTAGTATGTAATATGTTATCTGCCCTAGTGGTCAGATAATATAATCTGCAAATGTCAGGTGAGGGGATTGGGTTAGGAGATATATGTCTTGAAGCTATCAGAAGGAGATAGATAGATAGAGAGAGAGAGAGAGAGAGAGGAGGGGGAGTGGGAATGGGACTTGCAGAAATATTTCTGCTTATGAGCTTTAGAAGTTGGAAGGGACAGTGTCTGGAGGAAGGAGTGTAGCTCATGGGAGCATAAAAGAGGAGAGGAGAAAAAGGAAGGTGAGATGGGTATGTTAGAGACATGATGTGGAAAAGGTGAGAAGAAGAGCCTGAAGAAAAGGCAGAAGGTTAAGAAGAATGAGAAGGCAGGAGGAAAAATTGCGTAAATGATTAATTAGGAATAGTTATCAGTTGTTGCTAATTGACCTATTGATCAGCTGTAAGAAATTTGTGTGACTCAATAAATTAAGAATAACCAGGGGTGGGTGGGAGAGGGGCTGGGAGGGAGTTGTTTGCTTCTGTTGAGTCAGTGAGAAGAGGTCTGAGAGCAAGTAATGGTTCCTGGAAAAAATGATTGAAGGGTTTACGATATGCATGAGGGGAAGGAAAGAGAGTTTTTACCAGAGATACAGGGACCATATACAGAAAGGGGGAATATAAGGGGGCATATAAAAAACTATTTAGTTTTTTTTTTAAAGACTATTTCCTAAAATATCATAACAGAAATATTAATTTTCAAACCCATGTGGGATTAGAATGGCATCTGGTGAAGGTGATCTTCCTGACAAAACCTAGAGTGTTTGCTGATTAATTCTGGTGAGTCAGTGGGAAGAGGTCTGGGAGTAAGTAGTGGTTCCTTGTGTGTTTGCAGATTGTAATACCTTTAAATATGAGCTAGATTATTTAATTATGGATTGAGCTTTAATACAAATTTATTTTATTAGATATTAAACTTAGTTTCTGACATGATTTTCCTTGGTCACCTTCAAACAATAGTGAAAGTGAGAATCTGTAATATGCTATTCTCACATGAAATTAGGTTCCCTCTCTAACTTACAGTAACCTCCTCTAAATCTTAATTGTAATTATGTTTTTCTTTTAAAAAAATCATTGTTCCAGGCTAAATAAAATGTCCCCCTCTATGTGAATTAGGGTAGTTGGGAAGGAAATGTATTATTGTATTTGTATATTACTACATATCGGGCTGAAAGCATTAAGAACGAGCACTAGCTTCTATTATTCATATTGTCTGGGCTGGGAACATCACCTTTTGACATGGAAACAGCCCACTCTGCTAATGATTTGCTTGCTAATAATATTAAAATGCCACAATTTTTTAAGACAATTCTCCTATATTTATTAAGTGTGTAACACACTAACAATATTAGCAATTGTGTAAACCATGAACAGAAGAGAAAAATGTAATAGTCTTTCATAAAGAGTGTTTACATCTTATTTAACTAAAGTACATTTCATTTGGAATTTATATAAATGCCCTCTCACATATGCAACATTCATAGAATTATCTTGAATGCCTTCAGGAATCCATAGAGGCATATTTTTTTTCTAATGAAAAACTAGCTTTAGGACCTGGTTGGACATATATATGTGCTTCATCATACAGTCCTTTAACTGAAAATAATATGGTTAATGTTAATAAACTCCTTTCTGAGCTAATTCCAGAATGGAAAGCTAGTAGTAGTTTATATTAACCTGTATTTGTAAAATAACAATCTTGAATCCATGTGTAAGTACAAGAGAAATAAAACAGTTTAAAGATGTTTGATACAGAAATAGATGAGGACTCTGCTCATTCCAATGATGAAGATGTTTGGGCAAATTAGATAAATCTGTTGTGGAGACGCATTGTAACTACAAAAAAAAAAAAAAAAACAGTCCACATTAAACTGCAAAAGTCCCTAAAGCAAAGAGGGCAGAAATGTCCTCACAAAAAAATAGGACAGAGTGAGAACTAATCGCCCATGATTGCTTTGAGCCAGGACATTTTTTTTCTATATCTTTTTGCATTGAAGCTAGATTAATTTTTTTTTGTATTGATAATTGCTACTTTGAGAAGGAATACATCTGATTTATCAGCAAAAATAAGCATTTTGCACACTGTCAATGAAATGTAATATACTAATTTTAGGAAGTATACAAATTATGAAAATTTTATTTCAAACATTTAATTCTACTGCAAAATATGAACTGCCTCTTCCTTTCGAAAAGAAATACTGAAGCTTCGTATTACCATTTTAATCATTCTCATTGAAAATAGATGCAAGCTATAAATGCAGAAATATCCCAAATAATGCTTTGTACGGTAACATGTGTGCTCAGAGATAGTGAATAGAATGCTATTTATCATTAGGTTCTTTGTTGCAAAAAAATAATAAAGCTTTGAAACCAACCTATGAATTTAAACCAATTTTATTCATCCGTTATATATGGAAATTACCTGTATGAAAAATGAAATATTTTAGCCTATGTGATATTACAACTCTTAATACTGTAGACTAGGCATACATCATTAGAACATGTGTACATGCTGGTAATTGTTCTCATATTTTAAAATGTTTGATCACTTTTATTTTACCAGAGTGTGCTTTGTTTTTCTGATGATGAATTGAACATGAGCAGAATTCTGTTATGTTTAACCAAAAGCTTAGTTTGCTAAGACTTTTAGGAATACATTCTCAAAAAATTACATATTACTTAAAGGGTTACTGTAGTCATATTATTAAAATATGTCAAACTAATCTGATCATCTTCTGATTTCTGCAGCAGAGCACCAAAAGCTCCAGCGCCAGTGCTAACATAGCACATAGCCTATTTTTTACAGAAGTTTTTAGCTAGTGAACTTCTATCCAAAAGCAAGGTCTTCACTAACTAAAAACTTCTGTAACAAAAATATGCTATGTGCTTATATAGAGCCCTATTCAATTTTCTAAATTGCAATTGAATGAGACCCTTATTAAGATAAGTCAAAATAGTAGAATTGAATATTAAAGAACATAAAAAATTGCAAAAGAGATTTGGTTAAATAAGTTATATATTTATAAAATATGAGAAAAAAAGAGTTATTATTGCGACATCAGACAAGAATTATAGAATCAGATAAGGAAGAATGTTACATTATATTACAAATTACTCTAGAACAATTTAAGTTTATACTATGCAATTTATACACCTCAAATCATGGTCAACCTGCTTTCTTTGATAGAATTTTGACTATGCTATTCTTGCTTGGACAGATGCCTTTAATGATTGGATGAGATTTTAATACTGTGCCTAAGTCTAAGTTGGATAGAGTGAGTTTGTTAAATGTGTTTTGAAACAATTGAAATCTCATAAATGTGAAACTGATCTTATTCTGAGATTGGCCTACCGACTATATTTGGTAGATATATAGAGAGTTTTGCATCCCATAAAGAAACCTCATACTTGTATGTCCAAATATTACAAATCTCTTTCACTAATTGACCTTTTTTTAATTTCTTCACAATTGATTGATTATTAGATATAGACTTTTCTTTTACAAAAAATGCCACATCTATATGGAAACTCCCAATTGCGTTGATAAATTATATAGAATTTATAGAATTATTTTTTTAAAAATTGGAAGAATAATAGCATATAACATTGTTTAGAGGGTTATTAAATCACCTGGACCAGATGGTTTTATAAATGAATTTTGCTGGCTTATGTTTTAATATATTGAATCAACCTTATCAGATCTGTTAAATGCATATTTTATTGAAGATATCTCTATTACAAAATATTTTACAGAAGCCAATATTGTGTTTTTTCCATAAGAAAGATAAAAAGGAGACAGAGTGGAACATTATAGATCTATCTCGCTTTTAAATACAAACTATAATATACTTACTAAATTATTAGCTAATAAATTACAAATTGTTATGAAGGAAATGATTCACCACAATCAATGGGCTTTATTCAAGGTAGAACTATGACAACCAACATTAGAAAAGAAATAGCAATAATACAAGAATTTCAGCAGAATGGAAATAGCACAAATAAATCTGCTTTGATAGATTAGATGCTGAGAAAGCTTTCGATCATATTTCTCTGGACCATTTGATGACCTCTTTATAAAATTTTGGGATTCACTGAAATATGTAGCAAATTATAAAAATAATATACTCAAGGGGCCTCATTCAATTATCGGCCGTAAATCGGCCGTAAGGCTGCGATTCCTTGCGGGGTTCTGTTAACTCGCAATTCTATTATACGGCCCCTCAAAGTGCAGGATGGCTTTATTTGGGCTATATTTCGTGCTTAATTGGTGCTAGCGGGACCTCTTTCCTGCAAGTGAGCTGTGGCTCGCTTTTAGCCTTGCAGAGAGGGTTCTCGGAGCAATAGAATTGCAAATAGGATTTTCTCCGTTTTAGATCAAAGGCTTTCCTCCGGCGCGAGCGACCGCAAGAGATAGCAAGGCGCCGGCCGCAAGCCTGCCGGAATCCCCGGCCGGAGGGGAATAGAATAGCAGAATAGCTTGCGGCCGGTCCTTGCGGCCCCGCATCTCCTACGGCCGTTAATAGAATGAGGCCCAAGGCCTTTAGCCTCTCTTGTTATTAATCATTTTAGATTTTATCATTTTGATTTACAGCACACGTCAAGGATGCCCATTTTCTCCTTTTCTTTTTGATCTTGCTATAGAACCTTTAGCTCACAAACCTTGAAATTCCTTTGATGGTATCAAATTAGCAAAATTTATGTCTTCATTTGGCTTTATATGCAGATGATTTGCTATTTTTTATAAATGAACCAGTAATAAATTACCCTAAAATGAATTCAGTTATTGAGGAAATGTCTTCATTTAATTAACCAAAACAAAAATCAGAAGCCTTATAGCTAGGAGTTTTACAAAATATCCAAGGTTGCCTTTAAAAAAAAAAAATCAATAAAATATTTAGGTTTAGAAATATTTTCTGACATTAAAATGATTAATACATTGAATTAGTATTCTAGTATTTCCCATATTGATAAACATCTTCAAGGCTGGTCTAAACTTCCTTTATATCTGATGGCTAGAATTAGTTTGCTCAAGATGATAATATATCTAAAATTATTATTCTTTATGCAAAATTTGCCCATGATTATAAAAAGAAAAGATTTTCAGACAATTAATTCTATCTTTAGAAAATTCATATGGCAATCTAAAGAATCTCGTATTCGCTTTGATAAATGTTGGTTATCAACTGACCATGGTGGTGTCAACTTGCCAAACATTGAATGGGAAAACTAGGCAAAATTTGTTAAAATGGCATTAGATTGGAAAAAAATGAGATGGGAAATGTAAAGACCATGATTTGAAGATAGATAAAAATAATTATAAAGATGTTGGTTGTATTTGACATAATCAAGACATCCTAGGGCCCATCTCACTTCACTCTGCAAGATGTCTGGCTCCAGCTCATTGGGCAAACGATTAAACTAATGCTGTTAAGATCATTGCTGTATAGATCTGTAAATTCCTGCCACCTCTTCCTTATCGCATCTGCTTATGTTAAGCCTCTACCATTTTTGTCTTTTATCGCAACCACAATCTTTGGTATAAAAGGTTCTCTTGAGATCTCCATGTCTAAGCATTACTGTAGATGTACAGGTATGACCTATCTATGGCACCATACTTGTTCCTTGTTGGGGAGAATGGATTAGTGATATCACGTCAACAGTTTTGAGAATAAAGACTATCAAGGTTTGGGTTTAAATAACAACAAAGAGTGAATCATAGAAAAAGAAAAAATCCTAGGTTGAAGCATCGGTGTAATCCAGCCTAGACCCACAAGGCCCCGGCCTAAGGCAGTACATATTCAAGGGACACCTGATAAAAATGTGTATATGAAAAGTATATTCTGGTTGTAAGTGTATCTGGCACTTTCTGATTTACTGTACACTTACATAGACACATATACATTTATGTTTCTTTGTATAGGCTTATGAGGTAAACATAAGATTAGGATATTACAAGAGGAAAGTTGGAGTAGTAATTAAGTTGTTGGGGCAGCACACAAATCGGAACAGCCCTAGGGAAGCTTTAAAAGTAAATGTGCCCCTTGGTTTAAGATTGTATTCTGTGCACAGAGGAGTTAAGTACATCTAGATGCTTCTCTACTCCAATAACATCAGGAATAGACACAAAGATGCAACCCAAAAAGTGACAACATCCAGAAAAACATGCATCATGGTAGAGCCTGCTAAAAATATAAAATAAAAAGGTGTTCTCAGGTGTGGATGTCCATGGGGACAGCCATGGAGGAAACTAGAACCTGGGCATATGGAGCCAGTGCCTTGCATGGCAGATGCTGAGTAGGCCTAGAAGTTGTGTGACAAAGCCTTCACATGCACACAGTGATCTGATTCAAGATCTTTCTACATTCCTACTATGTGTGTGTTCTGGCAGGCCTGACTTATGCTGCACTATGTGTTATTGCTCCTCCCTTCGTCAGTTACAGGGCATTGGTTTAGTCAATCAGTAAGTTTCAGGGCTGTTATATTCTGGCTAAGTCCAGCACACACTGATTGTTGATGAGTGCTGCCTTAGATGTAGACTGCATCTACATCTTTGCAGCTCCTGTGAGCCAACAAACACAGAAAGTGTCTGTCTGTGTCCAAGCCTTGCCAAGAGTCACAGAAAGTGTCTGTCTGCAACGAGGTTTAGCCAAGGAACACAAAGTGTCTTTAATTGACCAAGCCCTGCCAAGGAAGAAAGAAAGTGTCTATGTGCAACCAAACCTTGGTAAAGGAGACAGAAAGTGTCTCTCTGCGACGACGCCACTCCATGCCAAGCCACGCCAAGGGACATAGAAATTGGCAAGTTCTGTGCCATCTACAAGTTAGGTGCCATTGTCAAGTCCAGTGCTATTGCCAAGTCAAGTTCCTATAATTATCGAATTAGACTGATAGACCAGTCAAAAAAGAAATACTTTTTACAGTTGCCCTTGTGTTGTAACTTTGAAAATATAACCTTTATTGGTTCTAAAATTATAAAATATATAAAAAGAAACAAAATTGTTGATTAATATCTCTATAAACAGGTTGACTCTAATGACATATAATGGTGCCCTTAATTTTCAGTTTCTTCCCTAAGTCTTTATATTATTATGTGTCTTCTCTTTCTCTGGGTGTCTCTTTATTTACTTTTCAGTGTATAATTTTCCCCTACTGATAAAATAATAAAGTGTTTTTTTTAATCAAATTTATAATAGTATTAGCTTTCTTTTTTCCACAAAGAATGTATCTTATTTTGTTTTACTTGTTTGTCATGTCCTTTGATTCATTTACAAGTATTCTGTTATTGATACTTTAAGTATTTTTAATAACACAATGTTACTTATTGCAGATCTACCAATTTCTCTTATAATGACTGTTGGTAACAAAGTTTTTCTGAGTGAAGTTCCAATTTGGAAAGTTCATTATGTGTGTGAAACACACTGATTATATTCATAGATATTTATGTTATATTCATATAGTTGTTAGAATTTCTTACTTATAGTAGATAATGGCGCTATTGTGCAATTCTTCAAATAGCAAGAAATTCTCACTTTCTTTTAGTTAATGATAGTGCTATTGAGCAATTTTTTCACTTTGTCTATCCACTTTAATTATATTTTGTTATAGACTCTTAGCTCTCTCGTATATTTGCTGTCAGACAGGATAGGTTTATTCTTATGAGAATGCTTGACTTGGACTTTAGGATGATCATTGGTTTTAACTATTTGCCTATTATGTATATATTTCTGTAATAGCCACACCATTATATCTAATTTTTCAAGATTCACTCAACACTGGAGAAAAGCGGAGGTGATACCTATATTTAAGAAGGGAGCAAGAGCAAATCCGGGGGAATTATAGACCTGTAAGCCTCACTTCTGTAGTGGGAAAGCTTTTAGAAGGGTTACAAAAGGGATAATATACAAGAGTATGTCTATTCAAACAGCATTATAAGTAGGAGCCAACATGGATTTATGAGGGATAGGTCGAGTCAAACAAACCTAATTAGTTTCTATGAGGAGGTTAGTAGGAACCTGGATCAAGGCAACTCAGTGGATGTAGTCTTTTTAGATTTTGCAAAGGCTTTTGATACAGTGCCACATGGGAGACTATTGTGCAAACTAAGGGTTACAGAAATTGCAGTAAATTGAAAATATGGAAAAAAGCATTATCCTTTTTTGAAAATAATGCTTAATTCATTGAGTTATGATCAATAGAAGTTATGAGTTTCGGGGTGTATTGGTAAAAATCCATTACCATTAAGTCTAGTATACGTTGATACCCTTTCTATTGGACAAATTTTTTCATTTAGATAGATACGTTTATGAGAAGTGGAAGAGTGATGATTTTGTTTACAATGCCCCCTTAACTGGTCTCTTTTGTCTTATTTTTGACTGTTTATTTAAATTATTCTTTTTGTATAAAGGTACAATTTGTAACCTCTAATCCACATTGTTTTTAACTTTAAAAAGAGAGTTTCTAAAAGTCAATCTTAAAGGGCCACTGTATACACACATATATATATTTATATATATATATATATATATATATATATATATATATATATATATATATATACCGTATATATATATATATATATATATATATAAAACAAACAAAACAAAACAAAAATATATATATATATATGCTATAGCAAATAAATAGTACATCTGGGTTCACATTTGAATGCCTAGAACAAGTTCAACAGCAACAAAAACAACAACAACAACAGCTCTCCAGTATTCCAAGAAATACAGTTATTACACTGCATTCTGGGAAGCTGAGCTGGGACATGCAAATGTGCCAACAAATGCCTCGCACTTCAATCTATAAACCATTTTAAACATGGCTTCCTTTAAGCTTATGTCTGCTGCATTACCCAGCCTTTATGCAAAGCCAAGTTTGGATTATACAAAAGCTAAGAATCCTATCCACGTACAGCTGTTTCAAGCTTACAGGCTATCATCAGCATTGAGCAGGATCTCAGCCTGTGTTGTGGACTTTATGAGTTGGTAGTTCACCACAACAATTATTTAATATATGGTGTGCAAAAGAGCAATAGGAGCCCTCTACCATACAGTAGTACATCAAATAAATAGTATATCTGTGTTCTAAAACAAGTTAAAAAACCTGTTTCCAGCTCAGAATTCTGAGAAATACAGTTACTACACTAACAACTGACAGTTTCACAACTCCCCCTGCCATGCCCCACATCAGCCCTGCGGCCCTCTGTGCTCCATAACTGCTCCATATTCCCTGCTCCCTGATCTGGTGGCGTGTGTGCTCGAGCGGGATGCGCACATAGGATGACGGGCACATGCGCCCTCAGCATTAAGGTGAGGGAGGAGTGGGGGAGAGACACGGGAGAGAGGAGTGGGGGAGAGACATGGGAGGGAAAGGAGTGGGGGAGAGACATGAGAGGAGGGGGAAGAGAGACATGGGGAAGAGAGACACGAGGGAGAGGAGGGGGAAGAGAGATACAGGGGGAGAGAGACACAGGGGAATAGAGACATAGTGGAAGGGAGAGGATGGGGGAGAGAGACACAGGGGAGCGGGTAAGAGAGACAGGGGAAGAAGAGGAGGAGGGGAAGAGAGATGCAAGGGAGGGAGAGGTGGAGGTGAGGAGAGACACAGGGGAGGGGGAAGAGACACAGAGGAGGGGGAAGAGACACAGGGGAGGAAGAGGAGGAGGGGAAGAGAGATGCAGGGGAGGGAGACTAGGGGGTAAGAGAGACACAGGGGAGGGGTAAGAGAGACACAGGGGAGGGGTAAGAGAGACACAGGGCAGGGGGAAGAGAGACACAGGGGAGGGAGAGGAGGGGAGGAAGAGACACCGGGGAGAGAGAGGAGGGGAGGAATCGACTCAGGGGAGGGACAGGAGGGGAGAAGAGACACAGCAGAGGGGGCGGAGGGAAGAGACAAGGAGAGGGGGGAAGAGAAATGGGGAGGGAGACGGGGGGTGAAGAGACACAGGGGAGGGAGAGGGGGGTGAAGAGGGAGAGGGGGGAAGAGACACAAGGGAGGAGGTAGGGGGGGGAAGACACAGAGGAGGGGGAAAGAGACACAGGGGAGGGAGAGGGGGGAAGAGACACAGGGGATGGAGAGGGGGGAAAGACACTCAGGGGAGGGAGAGTAAGTAGAGGGGGGCTCACAATGGGTGCCAAAGGCACTCATTGCAAGGCCCATGATAAGTGCTTAAGGCGCTCATCACAAGGCCAGTAAAGTAGAGGGTGGGAGAGGCTTGCAATGAGCGCCTCCCATCAAGCAGAGTGTGGGAGAGGTAGAGGGGTGGAGAGACTCGCAATGAGCACCGAAGGTGCTCATTGCGAGGCCTGTGATGAGCGCCAAAGGCACTTATCGCGACACCAGTAAAGTAGAGGGGGGATAGGACCACAATGCCAGGCTTCAAATTTTATTGCAGTAATTTTTTGACGGGTGGGTCGCTAAAATAAATATATATACTAGCGACTTGCCCATCAAAAATTACAAGGCCAGAGCAATGCTGTTTGCCGCTGTTTGCAGGTGGGGGGGGGGGGGGACTATATAGAAGTATTGGGGTAAATAGGGTAGAGAGGAAAAGGGATGAATTAGTTACCCATGGGGGAGGAGAAGGGGGAGGGTTACAATAGACAGTAGGGAGTTATTAATTGGGCCTCAAATACAGTGGCAAGCACTTCACAACGGCAAAGCCATAACAACATAAAATTACGAGGCCACAGCAATGCTGTTTGCCGCTGTTTGTAGTTGGGGGGAGGGACTATTTAGAAGTATTGGGGTAAATAGGGTAGCAAGGGAAAGGGATGAATTCGTTACACATGGGGGAGGAGAAGGGGGGAGGGTTACAATAGACAGTAGGGAGTTATTAATAAAGCATCAAATACAGTGGCAAGCACTTCACAACGGCAAAGCCATAGCAACATAAAATTACGAGGCCATAGCAATGCTGTTTGCCGCTGTTTGTAGGTGGGGGGAGGGACTATATAGAAGTATTGGGGTAAATAGGGTAGCAAGGGAAAGGGATGAATTCGTTACCCATGGGGGAGGAGAAGGGGGGAGGGTTACAATAGACAGTAGGGAGTTATTAATAGGGCCTCAAATACAGTGGCAAGCACTTCACAACGGCAAAGCCATAGCAACATAAAATTACGAGGCCATAGCAATGCTGTTTGCCGCTGTTTGTAGGTGGGGGGAGGGACTATATAGAAGTATTGGGGTAAATAGGGTAGCAAGGGAAAGGGATAAATCTCATGACTAGTAGGAACTTGGATCAGGGCTACTCAGTGGATGTAGTCTTTTTAGATTTTTTAAAGGCATTTGATACAGTGCCACATGGAAGACTAGTGAGCAAACTAAGAGATATAGGAATTGCAGTAAATATCTGCTCATGGATCGAGAGCTGGCTAAAAGACAGGAAGCAAAGGGTTGTTGTGAATGGAACATACTCCGATTGGTCTAATGTGATAAGTGGGGTTCCTCAAGGTTCAGTATTAGGTCCTCTCCTTTTTAGCATATGTATTAATGATATAGAAGTAGTACTCGAAAGTAGTGTCTCCATTTTTGCTGATGACACTAATTTGTGCAAGGTAATAAAATCAGATAATGATGTACTTTCCCTACAAAGGGATTTGCATACATTAGAGAAATGGGCGGCTAAATGGCAGATGAGATTTAATACAAATAAATGTAAGGTTATGCATTTGGGACGGAAAAATAGCCATGCAATCTATAATCTTAATGGAGCAAATCTTGGTGAATCAGATATTGAAAGGGATTTGGGAGTGCTTGTAGACAATCACCTAGGTAACAGCGCTCAAAGCCAAGCAGCAGCTGCAAAGGCAAGTAAAATATTAGCATGTATTAGGAAGGGTATAGAAGCAAGGGAAGCAAATATAATTCTGCCACTATACAAATCCCTAGTACGCCCTCATTTGGAATATGGAGTACAATTTTGGGCACCACTTCATAAAAAAGACATTTTAGAGCTGGAAAAAGTACAGAGAAGGGCTACAAAACTAATAAGGGGAATTGAGGGGCTAAGTTATGAAGAAAGACTAACCAAACTAAACTTATTTTCGCTAGAAAAAAGGCATCTACGAGGGGATATGATTACCATATTTAAATACATCCAGGGTCAATATAAGGCTTTGTCAAGTGAACTTTTTGTAGCAAGAGTTTTTTAACTGACAAGAGGACACCCTTTGAGGTTAGAGGAAAAAAGATTTAAACTAAAACAAAGTAAAGGGTTCTTCACAGTTAGAGTGGTTAAACTGTGGAATTCTCTACCAAAGTAGGTGGTAACAGCGAATTCGATAGACAACTTCAAAAAGGGGTTAGATATATTTTTGAATAAAGAGGGCATTCAAGGCTATCCTTGATAACTAGAAAAGGAATATTGATCCAGGGAGAAATTTGATGGCCAGTTTCTGGGGTCAGGAAGGAATTTTGCTTTTGTTCCCCTTATGAGACAATTGGCAAAGTTTCAATGTTTTTTTTTTTCTGTTTGTCTTCCTCTGGATCAATTAACAATTAATAATAAATAGTGCACATTAAAAAGATCAATAAAGATCTAAAAAGGTTGAACTTGAGGGACTAAATCTTTATTTATTTATCCTCCAATACTATACTATTAATAATTATTTAATCAACAAATTAATTAATAAATGATCCGCATATTGCAGATCAGAGAAGATCTTAACAGGTTGAACTTGATGGACTGAAAGTCTTTTTTCAACCTTAATTACCATGTAACTATGTAACAATGTAAAGCTTTTTGTACGTTGAGGACCTTTGCCTCTCCTCTCGTGTACTTTTGCTCCTTCGGCAGCCATCACAAAGACAGATATATATTTATCTATATTTTGTTAACTAATAATGAATTAATTAGTTACTTAATAAATTAATATACTTTACCTATTTGTAAGTCATATATCCAGCAATCAATAGCATGAAGAGCTAACAGTCTGTTTACAATGTACAGTTTTAGTGTTGGTGCCCTGAGGAGAAAGTGTAATGAATGTCCCATCTGTGCATTAGAAATAGGCTGCGTGCGCGAGGGCAAGCCATTGGTTTAGTTGTGTAAAGCGCCAATTGTAGATTTGTAATGTTATTACTTATGATTGTAAAGTTGCGTTGTCTGTCTATGTGTTAATCGGCTCACAAGCATTTTCCGTCATTTGTAATAGTGTATTTTGTACCTCCTACATTCCTGTGTGAAAGTGCTACGCAGTTGGCAATGTTTTGCGTGGTCCTGGGTCATGTAGCCTTGTTTTAATTTTTTTGCCGCCCATTTTTCTCTCGCTTAGGCGATTTTTAAGTGTTGAAACTCGTCCAAATCTACCGTATATACTCGAGTATAAGCCGACCCGAGTATAAACCGAGGCACCTATTTTACCACAAAATACTGGGTAAAATGAGTGACTCGAGTATAAGCCAAGGGTGGAAAATGTGCTGCCCCCTGTGTCCCCCCTCTCTCTCCCGTGTCTCTTCTCCCCTCTCACTTCCCTGTGTCTCTTCCCCCCTCCCTTATCACCCTCCTCAACCCCACTCCTCATCCTCAACCTCCCTCCTCATTCTAAACCTCCCCCCTCATCCTCAACCCCCTCATCCTCACCCCCCATCCTCAACCCCCTCCTCAACCTCAACCCCCCTCCATAACCTCAACCCTCCTCCATAACCTCAACCAACCTCCATAACCTCAACCTCCCTCCTCATCCTCAACCTCCCTCCTCATCCTCAACCCCCTCCTTAACCTCAAACCCCTCCTCAACATCAACCTCCCTCCTCATCCTCATCCTCGCTACGCTCATCGCCTAAGTGCACAGAGTTAACTGCTTGCCTCGCTTCATGTGCCAAAGGCGCTCATCGCCTAAGTCGTACGCACCACACAAAGCGTGACAACGTCTCGTAGTTTGACAGCTATTATATGTGATATATATATATATACATTTGTCGAAAGCAGTAGTCCAAATCTACAGTATATACTCGAGTATAAGCCGACCCGAGTATAAACCGAGGCACCTATTTTACCACAAAATACTGGGTAAAATGAGTGACTCGAGTATAAGCAGAGGGTGGAAAATGTGCTGCCCCCTGTGTCCCCCCTCTCTCTCCGGTGTCTCTTCTCCCCTCTCACTTCCCTGTGTCTCTTCCCCCCTCCCTTATCACCCTCCTCAACCCCACTCCTCATCCTCAACCTCCCTCCTCATTCTAAACCTCCCCCCTCATCCTCAACCCCCTCATCCTCACCCCCATCCTCAACCCCCTCCTCAACCCCCCTCCATAACCTCAACCCTCCTCCATAACCTCAACCAACCTCCATAACCTCAACCTCCCTCCTCATCCTCAACCTCCCTCCTCATCCTCAACCTCCCTCCTCATCCTCAACCCCCTCCTCAACCTCAAACCCCTCCTCAACCTCAACCTCCATCCTCATCCTCGCTACGCTCATCGCCTAAGTGCACGGAGTTAACTGCTTGCCTCGCTTCATGTGCCAAAGGTCGTACGCACCACGCAAAGCATGACGACGTCTCGTAGTTTGACAACTATTATATGTGATATATATATATACATTTGTGGAAAGCAGTAGTTGCATCTATTGATGCAGACATGGGCATAGGAGCCCCCAAAAATCTGGGGGGGGATAATTACATTCTACTCCCTCCCAAATGAGGGAGCCGGGGCAGGTATACAACCATTGGACATGGTGCAATGCACTGGGGCCCTGCTCTGCGGGGGGTCCATTGCAGCAGTGCCCCTCAAAAACTTTCATGGGAAAGACATACTGCTCCATCTATACTAGTGGCCAAATCTGGAAAATGTTGCTATTTTTTTGTACCCTATTCATTTTAATCTGGGGGGATTTATCCCCCTCCTTTCCCCCCTGTTCCTACACCTCTGGATGCAGACCCCCTCCTTTTGGGTTTATAAGGGAAAGTATTGAGGTAGCAATTTTAATCGGCTCCACTGCCAGATACATAAACATAACCTCAAGATCAAGGTCTGTGTAAGTTATCAAAACTTCTCATTTTCTATAAAAATGTTTTCATGTTTATTACACTGCTGATGTTAGATTATTACATATTGCACAAACAAGTGACTTTTTCTTCAACTACAACTGTCCTTTAATTAAATATTTGTCCAACAAAAAAGATATCAGTTTATATCAAAATAGTTTTCCAACTATATTACTGGACTTATACAATATTTAGTTTTATTTTTCTTGATTAATTGCAAGAAAAGATGTGTGAAAGTGTTTCTTTTCACACAGTGTGGTGCTAAATTTAATAACACTATCTGTAAATGGATGTTTATTTTGTTCTTGTCACATAGAAATAACTGCTTAAAAGCATATGAATAATGTACAACATTGTGTAAAAATCTGTTAAAATGTATTTCTGTCTAATGCTATACTCCTGATGGTTATGTATTCTTTTATGCAACAGTATAGCATGTTTTCCAATATAAGTTGACCTTAAACCAATCTATGTAAAAGTTCTGTTTCTGTAGATTATTGGAATGTTCTCAGATAATTAATGCCATTAATGCCAATCAGAAAGATTTTTTTTCTGACTTTAGTTAAAGAATAACATATTTAAAGACATTACATGCATAAAAATGGGTTGAGTGTGTTTTTGGGTGACTAGACCATTGATAGAATAAAGCAAATTTTAAGTTATCTGTAGAAGGAGTGGGGGCAGCCCCCTATTGTAATGAAGAATGGTATGTAGGAAACTGTAGACAAGCAATGAAACAAAACTCAAGGAGAAGTAACTAGGATGCTTGGTTGTATTGGCGAAGGAACTAGCAGCAGAAAAAGAGAAGTATTTATGTAGATCCGGTTATGTCAAACCTTGAGTTTGAGAGTGCTCCATGGTGCACAAGAGAGCACCTGGCTAATTTCACAAAATCTCGAGTCACTTGACAATTATGTCACAAGGGAGAGTCCATATATAATATTTATTTTGTTTGTGTCAGTCTACAGTACTTCTTATCACTCTTGAGGGGCCTCCTTCTTCAGTTCTGGCTGCATTTCTCCCCTTACCTTTTCTTGTTTTGGTGCCTAGTGTCTAGGGGCAACTGGGCCAGGGAACTCCTCGTTAACTTGCTCCTGCTATTTAGCTGGCTATTTAGAAGTCCAGGAAGCATTTTCTGGCAGGGGAGGTTCCACTGCCGTTTGAGGCCATGTTCCGATCATGGGTGCATGCCAACAGAGTATGTCCTAGCTTTGTCCACTGACATCATGTGTGAGTTTACCTCACAGTGGGCTCTAGAGGGAGTATTATGTATACCCCACTATGATTCATTTCCTCTCCATCTACCAGATACATTTTTTTTTGTTTTCTAACATTTTTCATAACTCTCTTTGTCCCTATAAAAGGCCACGCAATGTCAACAACCTTTCTCCCTAATACACTGCATCCAGTTATGGAGACCATATCTTCAAAAGGATATTAACAAATTAGTAAAAATTCAAAGAAGGGATACCAAGGCTGTGCATGGTCTAAAAGACAAATATTTCATGACTTGAATATGTATAGCTTAGAGGACAGAAGTGAAAGGGGTGATACAATACAATTTAAATGTATCAAATATTTTAATAAATATAACAAAGGATTTAATAAAGTTCAAGAGGGAAATGCTTTCATGAAAAAGAGGAATGAAAGAAAAGGAGATCATGATTTTAAATTGTAAGGTGAAATGTCAGAAAATACTATTTACAGACAAAGTAGTAGCAAAGTGAAAGTGGTAGACTTAAACACAGTTAAGAAAATGTAAGCATGCCTGGGATAAGTATAAGGCTATTCTGAGGCTTAATTAAGCCAACCTTCTGGGTTGATAAAATGGACATACTAGATAGGCTTTTTTGTGTGTGTAGATGCCAAATCTATGTTTCTAGGTGTTTAAGGCTTACTTTCAAATCTCTATTAATATTCAAACGTGTAAATGACAATGCAATTTGTTGAAAAGAATCATCTTTGCACGGTAATGTAGTGTATAATGGATAATGTGATAAAGTCTTCAAAGGCAGAAGTAATTCTAATGCATTAAGAAATTTGGCTTGATGCTAAATATAAACCAATCCAATTATGATGAACTGCACTTTAGCTACTTAATATTTTACATTCACCACTTGACTAGAATGACTAGCAGGCAGTTTGATTCATAATTACTTAATGTAATAAAAATGGCTCTTATTATATGTAAATATAATAGAAAAATGATAGAGTAATAAATGTCTTCTGAAATTTAATATTTACAGCACATGCTTTTGAAGAACTTAAAAATGGAATAATGTTTTCATAAAATAAAAATAAAAATAAATACAAATAGCATTTACTCCATGGTAGAGAAATGGGAATTATAATAAGCACTCCCAGAGCAGGACTTTGATATACTTTAAAAATAAGGGGCATTGTTTGTCAAGAAAACTGCACTTTTTGTGAAGCAAGAAAAAAATAAATACAGAAGCAGTTTTTAAGCAATGAACATAAAAATATTTTTAGAGAGTTTCTGAAAAATCTATTATGTATAGAAAAATCTATATTTTTTTGTTGCATCAATTTGTGAGTGCTAGAGCATGAAAGGTGTTTTTTTATTTTTTTATTTGTCAGTTGAGGGCAGGGCTTCTGACAGGAGTAGAGGGATTACATTTGGGATCGGCACATGAAGTCCTGCAGGAGAACCCTTGTAGGCTGATCAAGGTCCTTAATCCAGGGGAGTCTCTTGCAGCTTTCCAAAGTCTCTTCTATGCCCCCACAGCCACTCCTACCCTCTCATTTTCTCTGTCCACTTAACTTTTCATTCCTCTACCTCCATTTATGTCTCTCTCTCTCTTATCCTGCTCTCTTTCTTTCCCTTCTTTCCTTCATTCTCCATTTTCTCTGTCCCCTACACTCTCCTGTTCTCCCATTTCCCCATCTTCCCTATTACCCTGTTTTTTTCCCCATTCTCTCACTTACCTCTTCCCCCCTTCTCTCTATTCCCTTACTCTTTTCCCCTCATCTCCCCTTCTTGTCTCATTGCCTCCCCTTTTCCCACTCATCTCTCCCATTCTCTATCTCGCATGCTTTTTTTCTGTTTCTCACTTCGTTCCTCCTTTTCCCATCTTCTCTTTATACTTTATTTTCAACCTTCTCCCCCTATTTTTACCCTCCCCTCCTCCACTTTCATATATCTTATCTCTCCCCATTTTCAATTATTTCCCATTTTCTCTAATTTCCTCTCTATCCCTCATCTTTCCTCTTCTCTCTCCCCTTTTCTCCATTCCCTCTTCACTATTCCCTTCACCAGCTCCTTCTCCCACCATCCTATTTTACCATTTTCTCCCCTTCCAAACTGTTTCTCTTTCCTGCCTTTCTTTCACCCTTTCAGTTTTTCCTCTGTTTTTTCTTTCTTTTTATATTCACTTACCAACCCTTTTTCTCATTCCCTTCTTATTCCCTTCCTCTCCTTTCTCGCATTTCTCCTCTATCTCACCCCTTCTCTTTCTTGCTCATTTATCTCACCTCTCCTCTATCCCACCCATCCTTTCCATCTCGTTGCCACTTTTTTCTCACTCTCTCCCCATTCCTCCTCCCTTTCCCTTTTTCTTCCCTTTCATTCCTCTCTCAACCTCCCTCTTGTCTCATTCTCCTTCTTCTCTCTCACCCTTCTCTCTTTCTTAGCTTCTCACATTCTCACCTCTCTTTCCATCTTTTCCCCTTTCTCCTCCTCTCTCTACATCACTTCTCTCTCTACACACTAGCACTTACACAGTCTCTGCTCCCTGTTCCTTTAAATGGAGGCAAGCAGTCTACAGATGCAAGAGAGAGTGAGACAGACATTTGAAGCAATATCAAGGGAGCAGGGTTATATATTGGTAGGGTGGAGCTAAGAGGTGATAAGTAGGGGGGGGGGGGTTCCCACCGTTTGGTCACTTGGCAGTTGGGAGAAGCAACCTCAACATGTCATCCCCCATGGTTGATGCACTAGTGCAGCAATTGAAAGCCCAGGTTGCTGATAATGGACCTGGCTGGTGGCAGTCAGTAGTTGCAGCAATTTGCAGTAATGCCCCTCAAGGGAGTGGACAAGAACAAGGCCAAGATTCAGGCAGTGGGCAAAGGCAGGCCCAAGCTACAGGATGGCCAGTGAGTAAGTCGAAGCCTCCGGGGAGACTTAGCCCCTCTGTGGATACCCCAAAGAAGAGAGTGAGCCGTAAGAAGGAGCATTTCCCCTGATGTGGCATTCCCTGGAAACTTACTGGAGGCAGCACAGACAGGTGAAGGTGTCGCTGTGACAGTTCCGGTGGTGCAAGAGAGCAAGGAAGCAGAGGCTGTGGGTGCAGTGTCGGAGCGTTTGGACAGTGAGGAGGCAGCAGAACAGATCTATCTACGCAAGAAGTCCTGGCATCATGTTGAGGAGCCACGTCACGGTTAGGGAGTGAGCAAGAGCGGGATAGCTGAATCTGCCTCAGGCAGATCTGATGTACAAATACTGAGGGGGGAAAGGAGGTACACGGGTAGCCCGATCGAGGTCTGTGATTCAGAGGGAGCCAGCAGCAGAACTGGTAGTGGCCGAGAGGTCTGATTCAGAATGGGGCAAGAGGAGAGGGGGACAACAAAGGAGAGGCAAGGTAGTGGCATAAGGGAAAGGCAGGCTTGCATGGAGAACCAAGACAGAAGGGGAAGCAACAGGAGGATTGACTGTCTCCCACATTATTTAGGAGGTCCACAGCATCAAGATCCATGGCACAAGAGAAGGTTACACATGTGGAGATGAAACAGCGGAGTGGTAAGGACAGGAGGCTCAATGTTTCTTCTGGTTACAGAAGCAGGAGATCGTCATCGAAGGGTCACCGCTAGTGATGTTGCGAACCTAAAATTTTCGGTTTGCGAACCGCGAACGCGAACCGCAGCAAATGTTCGCGAACCGGCGAACATCGGTGAACCGCCAAAGACTTCAAAGGGCAGGCGAATTTTAAAACCCACAGGGACTCTTTCTGGCCACAATAGTGATGGGAAAGTTGTTTCAACGGGACTAACACCTGGACTGTGTCATACCGGAGGGGGATCCATGGCAAAACTCCCATGGAAAATTACATAGTTGATACAGAGTCTGGTTTTAAGCTATGAAGGGCATAAATTACCTAACATTCCTAAATTGTTTGAAATAACGTGCTTTAAAACATCAGGTATGATGTTGTATCGATCAGGTAGTGTAAGGGTTAGGCCCGCTTCACAGTGACAGACCAAACTCCCCGTTTAACGCACCGCAAACAACCACAAACAGTCCATTTGCACAACCGCAAACTCCCCATTTGCACAAGGTTGGATACCAAGCTAGCCATGTCCCGTTCCTTTGTCCTCAATGATGTCATTGAAGGTCTCTTCCTCCACCAAGCCACCAAGGGTCCCCGAAAAGTGACAACAAGCCCCCTGGGACGCCTGCTGTGTTTGGTCTTCCACCTCCTCAAAGCCACCTTCCTCCTCTGACTCCTCTTCTTCAGACTCCTCTCACTGCATTGCCTCTCTCTGCATTATTATAAGGTGTGTTAAGTAATACTACTCTTATCAGTTTAAAACCTGTTACAGCACATATCAGGGGGCATGTATAAGGCCTGGATTTTTAGAACCAGGAGATGGAAAAAGATGCTTTGTTGGTCGTATCACTTCAATTTTGGGGCACGGCACGTGCAGTCAAAGGTGCCACCAGATAGGAGTGAGGTGTTTGTAAGTACTACTCTTATCAGTTTAATACTTGTTACGTCACCTATCAGGGGGCATGTATAAGGCCTGGATTTTTAGAACCAGGAGATGGAAAAAGATGCTTTGTTGGTCGTATCACTTCAATTTTGGGGCACGGCACATGCAATCAAAGGTGCCACCAGATAGGAGTGGCGTGTTTGTAAGTACTACTCTTATCAGTTTAATACTTGTTACGTCACCTATCAGGGGGCATGTATAAGGCCTGGATTTTTAGAACCAGGAGATGGAAAAAGATGCTTTGTTGGTCGTATCACTTCAATTTTGGGGCACGGCACGTGCAATCAAAGGTGCCACCAGATAGGAGTGACGTGTTTGTAAGTACTACTCTTATCAGTTTAATACTTGTTACGTTACCTATCAGGGGGCATGTATAAGGCCTGGATTTTTAGAACCAGGGGATGGAAAAAGATGCTTTGTTGGTCGTATCACTTCAATTTTGGGGCACGGCACGTGCAGTCAAAGGTGCCACCAGATAGGAGTGACATGTTTGTAAGTACTACTCTTATCAGTTTAATACTTGTTACGTTACCTATCAGGGGGCGTGTATAAGGCCTGGATTTTTAGAACCAGGAGATGGAAAAAGATGCTTTGTTGGTCGTATCACTTCAATTTTGGGGCACGGCACGTGCAGTCAAAGGTGCCACCAGATAGGAGTGACGTGTTTGTAAGTACTACTCTTATCAGTTTAATACTTGTTACGTTACCTATCAGGGGGCGTGTATAAGGCCTGGATTTTTAGAACCAGGAGATGGAAAAAGATGCTTTGTTGGTCGTATCACTTCAATTTTGGGGCACGGCATGTGCAATCAAAGGTGCCACCAGATAGGAGTGACATGTTTGTAAGTACTACTCTTATCAGTTTAATACTTGTTACGTCACCTATCAGGGGGCGTGTATAAGGCCTGGATTTTTAGAACCAAGAGATGGAAAAAGATACTTTGTTGGTCGTATCACTTCAATTTTGGGGCACGGCACGTGCAGTCAAAGGTGCCACCAGATAGGAGTGACGTGTTTGTAAGTACTACTCTTATCAGTTTAATACTTGTTACGTTACCTATCAGGGGGCGTGTATAAGGCCTGGATTTTTAGAACCAGGAGATGGAAAAAGATGCTTTGTTGGTCGTATCACTTCAATTTTGGGGCACGGCACGTGCAATCAAAGGTGCCACCAGATAGGAGTGACGTGTTTGTAAGTACTACTCTTATCAGTTTAATACTTGTTACGTTACCTATCAGGGGGCGTGTATAAGGCCTGGATTTTTAGAACCAGGAGATGGAAAAAGATGCTTTGTTGGTCGTATCACTTCAATTCTGGGGCACGGCACGTGCAATCAAAGGTGCCACCAGATAGGAGTGACGTGTTTGTAAGTACTACTCTTATCAGTTTAATACTTGTTACGTCACCTATCAGGGGGCGTGTATAAGGCCTGGATTTTTAGAACCAGGAGATGGAAAAAGATGCTTTGTTGGTCGTATCACTTCAATTTTGGGGCACGGCACGTGCAGTCAAAGGTGCCACCAGATAGGAGTGAAGTGTTTGTAAGTACTACTCTTATCAGTTTAATACTTGTTACATTACCTATTAGGGGGCGTGTATAAGGCCTGGATTTTTAGAACCAGGAGATGGAAAAAGATGCTTTGTTGGTCGTATCACTTCAATTTTGGGGCACGGCACGTGCAGTCAAAGGTGCCACCAGATAGGAGTGACGTGTTTGTAAGTACTACTCTTATCAGTTTAATACTTGTTACGTTACCTATCAGGGGGCACGTATAAGGCCTGGATTTTTAGAACCAGGAGATGGAAAAAGATGCTTTGTTGGTCGTATCACTTCAATTTTGGGGCACGGCACGTGCAGTCAAAGGTGCCACCAGATAGGAGTGACGTGTTTGTAAGTACTACTCTTATCAGTTTAATACTTGTTACGTCACCTATCAGGGGGCGTGTATAAGGCCTGGATTTTTAGAACCAGGAGATGGAAAAAGATGCTTTGTTGGTCGTATCACTTCAATTTTGGGGCACGGCACGTGCAGTCAAAGGTGCCACCAGATAGGAGTGACGTGTTTGTAAGTACTACTCTTATCAGTTTAATACTTGTTACGTTACCTATCAGGGGGCGTGTATAGGGCCTGGATTTTTAGAACCAGGAGATGGAAAAAGATGCTTTGTTGGTCGTATCACTTCAATTTTGGGGCACGGCACGTGCAGTCAAAGGTGCCACCAGATAGGAGTGACGTGTTTGTAAGTACTACTCTTATCAGTTTAATACTTGTTACGTCACCTTTCAGGGGGCGTGTATAAGGCCTGGATTTTTAGAACCAGGAGATGGAAAAAGATACTTTGTTGGTCGTATCACTTCAATTTTGGGGCACGGCACGTGCAGTCAAAGGTGCCACCAGATAGGAGTGACGTGTTTGTAAGTACTACTCTTATCAGTTTAATACTTGTTACGTTACCTATCAGGGGGCGTGTATAAGGCCTGGATTTTTAGAACCAGGAGATGGAAAAAGATGCTTTGTTGGTCGTATCACTTCAATTTTGGGGCACGGCACGTGCAATCAAAGGTGCCACCAGATAGGAGTGACGTGTTTGTAAGTACTACTCTTATCAGTTTAATACTTGTTACGTTACCTATCAGGGGGCGTGTATAAGGCCTGGATTTTTAGAACCAGGAGATGGAAAAAGATGCTTTGTTGGTCGTATCACTTCAATTCTGGGGCACGGCACGTGCAGTCAAAGGTGCCACCAGATAGGAGTGACGTGTTTGTAAGTACTACTCTTATCAGTTTAATACTTGTTACGTCACCTATCAGGGGGCGTGTATAAGGCCTGGATTTTTAGAACCAGGAGATGGAAAAAGATGCTTTGTTGGTCGTATCACTTCAATTTTGGGGCACGGCACGTGCAGTCAAAGGTGCCACCAGAAAGGAGTGAAGTGTTTGTAAGTACTACTCTTATCAGTTTAATACTTGTTACATTACCTATTAGGGGGCGTGTATAAGGCCTGGATTTTTAGAACCAGGAGATGGAAAAAGATGCTTTGTTGGTCGTATCACTTCAATTTTGGGGCACGGCACGTGCAGTCAAAGGTGCCACCAGATAGGAGTGACGTGTTTGTAAGTACTACTCTTATCAGTTTAATACTTGTTGCGTCACCTATCAGGTGGCGTGTATAAGGCCTGGATTTTTAGAACCAGGAGATGGAAAAAGATGCTTTGTTGGTCGTATCACTTCAATTTTGGGGCACGGCACGTGCAATCAAAGGTGCCACCAGATAGGAGTGACGTGTTTTTAAGTACTACTCTTATCAGTTTAATACTTGTTACGTCACCTATCAGGGGGCGTGTATAAGGCCTGGATTTTTAGAACCAGGAGATGGAAAAAGATGCTTTGTTGGTCGTATCACTTCAATTTTGGGGCACGGCACGTGCAGTCAAAGGTGCCACCAGATAGGAGTGACGTGTTTGTAAGTACTACTCTTATCAGTTTAATACTTGTTACGTTACCTATCAGGGGGCACGTATAAGGCCTGGATTTTTAGAACCAGGAGATGGAAAAAGATGCTTTGTTGGTCGTATCACTTCAATTTTGGGGCACGGCACGTGCAATCAAAGGTGCCACCAGATAGGAGTGACGTGTTTGTAAGTACTACTCTTATCAGTTTAATACTTGTTACATTACCTATCAGGAGGCGTGTATAAGGCCTGGATTTTTAGAACCAGGAGATGGAAAAAGATGCTTTGTTGGTCGTATCACTTCAATTTTGGTGCACGGCACGTGCAGTCAATGGTGCCACCAGATAGGAGTGACGTGTTTGTAAGTACTACTCTTATCAGTTTAATACTTTTTACGTTACCTATCAGGGGGCGTGTATAAGGCCTGGATTTTTAGAACCGGGAGATGGAAAAAGATGCTTTGTTGGTCGTATCACTTCAATTTTTGGGCTCTTTGTGACATTATCTTCTTACGCTCAAACATGTCCTTTACAGGCACCTGACTATGGGCAGATGAGCAGGAACTGCTCAAGGCGAGAGACGAAGTGGCGGATGGTTGAGAGGGGGCAAGGAGGACAGCAGTGGTTGATGTGGCTTATGATGCTGTACCAGGAGGAGGATGGCGGCTTTGAGTTTGTGTGCTGCTTGTACTCATGTGTTGGTCTGGAGTCACCCAAACATTAGGTCTCAACCTGTAGAGGATAAGGGAACCAGGCTAGTCTAGACCTCATTCATCATTACAGGTTTTGACAGATCGGTACTATGCGTCCAAGCTACTGTGACAACAGATATGAGTGGCACTGTGCACTTGCAGAAGTTGGTAGAGTAGACGCTGTAGGTCTGACACACATGCTTGCAGACAACTAACTGCTATGCAATCTATTACAGTAGAATTTTTTTTTTAAAAATTAGGCATGTACACATGCCTGAAAAATTAGGTATTGTTGATCTTGCAGCGAGCAGATAAGAAGGTAGGCCTGATTCAACGCCCCATCCCTGCATATCCACACTCAGAGATTGAGGGGGCGACCCTTACAAGGCCACGGGCCGGAGATATAAAGGGGGGCCATCCCAAATAAGCACACAAGCGGGGACAAAGGTAGTGAAGGGGACATAGAGGCACATGGACTGACGGTCGCCATCTTGGCAGGAAAAGAGCCCAGCAATTAAGCCAAACTGACCCAGCACAGGCAGCTACTTGAGTCAAACGCTGTACAATTACACCTTAATAAAGCTGAAACATGCAGCAGCAGGGATTCTAAACGGCCACACAGGGACAATGAGGCTAACAGCACCCACAGTCTCTGCACCACTCTTTTTAACAGATAACCCAAGGGGCTAACCAGGGACCTTGCCCACACAAAAAAAAGCAGAATTTTATTGGAGGAATTATTAGTGTCTTTACCCCCCAAGAGAGGACATAATATACGGTATCTTTAGACTACCTGATGGCCAAACCTCCTTTAGCCCCAATGCTATCCAAGAAACATTTCAAAACTTCGATCAGACCATATATTCATCCCAATCCCGCTGCAGCGGATCTGACATAGAGTCCTTCCTACTACAGCAAGAAGTCCACAAAATACCTGTACCTCAATTGGACAGCTTGAACCTAGACATATCCCAAGAGGAAGTTAAATCTACAATCCAAGATCTTAAATTTGGCAAGTCCCCAGGGCCAGACGGTTTTACTCATCTGTACTATAAGAAATTTGAGCCTGTGCTTACCCCCACACCTAACATCTTTGTTTAACGCTATACTAAATGGAGAACCTATGCCCCCTTAATTGAATCAGGCCGACCTCATAGTCTTTCCAAAAGAGGGTAGGGACCCGAATCTCAAACTGTATTACAAGGCAGCGCAGCTGGCTTTCATTCCTCTGGCGCATTCTCCAAAACACATCAGCCGCTCTGGGTATTTATGGAAAATGTACGCATGTCACCTTATACATGGGATACAGTAATATGGATTCCAGGCCTGTATACTTTTTTGAGAAACTTGAAAAACCCATTGATTAAGCACTCATTAAAAATATGGACGGAGATGAACTGGACACAAAACCTGGACACTCGAGTATCAGATCTTACCCCTATCGTACCCAATCCCCACATTAAGATACATCTTCCGGAAAGCTCTCTCAGTTGGTGGAAGTCTCAGAACCTACTAAGGGTTGGTCCATGGTGGCATGACGACAAAATAATGACCTTTGAGTGGGTGAGAGATCGATACAATTTACCCCTGGCTGAACACTATAATTTTTGCAGGATACATCATTTTATATATACGATAAGTGGTAGGGGAACCCCCCAAAGAAACACCTGGCTACTCAAAAAATGTAGGGATTCCCCCTTTCAGCCTGGTATTATTAGCCTCATGTATGAACTATTTAATGAAAACTCATGGGCAAACAAACCAGACTATACCAAAGCCTGGGAGAGGGATTTGGGCACCGAGTTGGCAGATAGCACATGGGATAAAAGTTGGCAAGGCTTAAGTAGGGGATCTTTAAATTATAGTCTGCTTGAGACTTCAACAAAGGTCCTATACGGGACATATATTACTACTTTTAAGCTAATAAATGGGATCCAAAACACAGCAGCTCATGTTTTAGGAACAGTGGTAATGAGGCTACATTTATTCATGTCTGGTGGGAGCGTTCAGCAGTCATAAGACTATGGGAAGAAACATGCTTACTAGCTTCTAAAATGTTTAAGATTGACCTAATAAAATATTTTTTGAAAGAAAAAATACACATAGCTAGTAGTTGGAAAACCCCAAATTAAAACTTTCAGGAACTAATAAAAAAAATCAACTATTTACTGCTCAACGAGAGATTTAACCATGTAGTCTTGGATAGAATCACCCAGTTCCAGACAATTTGGGATCCCTGGATAACATCCCCATTTAGTGCCCCCCTAATATAATAAAACATTTGTTAATGGTTGAAGCGACTCGGGGGGAAGGACCGGAGTGGGAGATCCCTGGAGGAGACCCTTCAGAAGCAACAGGCGGCAAAATCTTCCGAGGAAAGGAGAGGTCGCCTACTGAAGCCTGCCCTAGGGTAACCCAAGGGCGATTGAGCAGGTTAGATATTATAAATAATAAGCTACTGCTGGCGTGATGATAGATAATAGGACTTTACTATTGTCTGTTTTACCATGTCTTAGGTTTCTCTTAAAAATTGCAATCACAGTAAAAAAAAAGAAAATGTATTAACCAAAAAAGTAAAAAAAAGAAGGCCTAGCCACCTAATTTTAACAAAATGTCTTCATTGTAAAGATGTATTTTTGCCCAACTGTTGTGTTATGCAAGACTGTTCAATATGCTTTCTTTTCCATTACATGCCGTACGCCTTCTGGCATAAAAATTGAAATTCAAAAATTAAATATTGTTGCAGCCGCTGCTATTGCAGCGGCCAGAAAAATTGACCTTTGTTCCCCAGGCAGAAAGTGCCATAAAACATTGCCTCTTCTTGAACCCTAGTTGGTGGCGGATAATTCACGCAAGTCATCCGGCATTCACAGATAACAGACAGCAGCGTGTGGACCATTTATAGCCTAAGGCAGCTCATCTCATCAGGCCTTTTTCAGTCGAATGTATCGCCCAGTGTCAGTCCCTTCGGGATCCATCCCTCATTCATCTTTATAAAGGTGAGGCAATCTAGACTTTTTTGCCCTAGGCGACTTCTCTTCTCGGTGACAAAACCTCCTGCTGCACTGAAGGTCCTTTCTGACAGGACACTTGAAGCGGGGCAGGCCAGAAGTTCAATTGCAAATTGGGATAGCTCAGGCCACAGGTCTAGCCTGCATACCCAGTAGTCAAGGGGTTCATCGCTCCTCAGAGTGTCGATATCTGCAGTTAAGGCGAGGTAGTCTGCTTCCTGTTGGTCAAGTCGTTCTCTGAGGGTGGATCCCGAAGGGCGGATGCGATGCGTAGATCTGAAAAAGGTCCGCATGTCCTCCATCAACAACACATCTATTAAACGTCCTGTCCCGGCGTGGTCGTGGGAGGTGGATTACTTTTACCTCTTCCCCTGTTATATTGCCCTTGTGCTGTGACATCACCCTTATATGCTATGTAAAGTATACTTGTTAATTTGTTTTGGACCTGCTGCATCCTTTCTGACTTGCGGTAATTTGGTAACAAATCAGGCACTTTCTGCTTATACCGGGGGTCTAGAAGCATGCACACCCAGTACAGGTCGTTCCCCTTCAGCCTTTTTATACGAGGGTCCTGCGACAGACACGACAGCATGAAAGACCCCATTTGCAGAAGGTTGGATGCCGAGCTAGTCATGTCCCGTTCCTCGTCCTCAGTGATCTCGCTGAAGATATGTTCTTCCCCCCAGCCACGTACAACACCACGGGTACCAGATAGGTGACAACGAGCACCCTGGGATGCCTGTTGTGATTGGTCTTCCTCCTCCCCCTCAAAGCCACATTCCTCCTCTGACTCCTCTTCCTCACAATCCTCTTCCAGGGTTGCCGCAGGTCCAGCAAGCGATGCTGATAAGGCTGTTTCTGGTGGTGATGGTGACCACAAGTCTTCCTCTTCCTCTTCATGCTCATCTACGGCCTGATCCAGCACTCTTCGCAGGGCACACTCCAGGAATAAAACAAATGGTATGATGTCGCTGATGGTACCTTCGGTGCGACTGACAAGGTTTGTCACCTCCTCAAAAGGACGCATGAGCCTACAGGCATTATGCATGAGCGTCCAGTAACGTGGCAAAAAAATCCCCAGCTCCGCAGAGGCTGTCCTAGCACCCCGGTCATACAAATACTCGTTAATGGCTTTTTCTTGTTGGAGCAGGCGGTCGAACATTAGGAGTGTTGAATTCCAACGGTTGGGGCTGTCACAAATCAAGCGCCTCACTGGCATGTTGTTTCGCCGCTGGATATCTGAAAAGTGCGCCATGGCCATGTAGGAACGCCTGAAATGGCCACACACCTTTCTGGCCTGCTTCAGGACATCCTGTAAGCCTGGATACTTATGGACAAAGCGTTGTACGATCAGATTACACACATGTGCCATGCACGGCACATGCGTCAACTTGCCCAAATTCAATGCCGCCAACAAATTTCTTCCATTGTCACAAACCACTTTGCCAATCTCTAGTTGGTGCGGAGTCAGCCATTGATCCACCTGTGCGTTCAGGGCGGACAGGAGTGCTGGCCCGGTGTGACTCTCTGCTTTGAGGCAAGTCAACCCCAAGACAGCATGACACTGCCGTATCCGGGATGTGGAATAGTATCT